>CM069085.1:15269258-15894778 GCA_035578085.1 Solanum pinnatisectum | reverse complement strand
GGATTTATGGGTTAGGGTTTAGGATTTATGGTTTAGGGTTTAGGGTTTTAGAATTGAGGGTTTAGGGTTTATGGTTATGGATTAAGGATTTAGGGTTTAGGGTTTTAGAATTTAGGGTTTAGGGTTTAGGGTTAAGTATTAAGGATTTAGGGTTTAGGGTTTAGGGCATATGGTTTAGGGTTTAAGGTTTAGGGTTTAGGAATTAGGGTTTAGCGTTTAGGATTTAGGGTTTAAAGTTTAGGGTTTAGGTTTTAGGATTTTAGAATTTAGGGTTTAGGGTTTAGGGTTAGGGTTTACAGTTTAGGGTTTAGGGTTTAGGGTTTAGGGTTGAGGGTTTAGCATTTTGGGTTTAGGGCTTAGGTTTTGGGTTTATTGTTAAGAGTGTAGGAATTAGGGTTTAGGGTTTAGGATTTAGGGTTTAAAGTTTAGGGTTTAGGTTTTAGGATTTTAGAATATCGGGTTTAGGGTTTAGTGTTTAGGGTTAGGGTTTAGGGTTTAGGGTTTAGTGTTTAGGGTTTAGGGTTTAGGGTTTAGGGTTTAGGGTTTAGGGTTTAGGTTTAGGGTTTAGGGTTATGGGTTTAGGGTTTAGGATTTATGGTTCTCGGTTAGGGTTTAGGGTTTAGGATTTTGAGTTTTGGATTTAGTCTTTATTATTTATGGTTTAGGGTTTAGGACTAGTGGTTTAAGGCTAGGGTTTAGGGTTTAGGGTTTAGGTTTAGTGTTTAGCTTTAGGGTTTATGGTGTAGGGTTTAGGGTTAAGGGTTTATGGTGTAGGGTTTAGGGTTAAGGGTTAAGGGTTTAGGGTTTAAGGTTTAAGCTTTAGGCTTTTAGGGTTTAGGGTTAGGGTTTAATGATTAGGATTAGGGTTTAGGTTTTAGAGTTTAGGATTTATGGGTTAGGATTTAGGATTTATGGTTTAGGGTTTAGGGTTTTAGAATTTAGGGTTAAGGGTTTATGTTTATGGATTAAGGATTTATGGTTTAGGGTTTAGGGTTTTAGAATTTAGGGTTTAGGGTTTAGGGTTAAGTATTAAGGATTTAGGGTTTAGGGTTTAGGGCATATGGTTTAGGGTTTAAGGTTTAGGGTTTAGGAATTAGGGTTTAGCGTTTAGGATTTAGGGTTTAAAGTTTAGGGTTTAGGTTTTAGGATTTTAGAATTTAGGGTTTAGGGTTTAGGGTTAGGGTTTACAGTTTAGGGTTTAGGGTTTAGGGTTTAGGGTTTAGGGTTTAGGGTTGAGGGTTTAGCATTTTGGGTTTAGGGCTTAGGTTTTGGGTTTATTGTTAAGAGTTTAGGAATTAGGGTTTAGGGTTTAGGATTTAGGGTTTAAAGTTTAGGGTTTAGGTTTTAGGATTTTAGAATATAGGGTTTAGGGTTTAGTGTTTAGGGTTAGGGTTTAGGGTTTAGGGTTTAGTGTTTAGGGTTTAGGGTTTAGGGTTATGGGTTTAGGGTTTAGGGTTTAGGTTTAGGGTTTAGGGTTATGGGTTTAGGGTTTAGGATTTAGGGTTCTCGGTTAGGGTTTAGGGTTTAGGATTTTGAGTTTTGGATTTAGTCTTTATTATTTATGGTTTAGGGTTTAGGACTAGTGGTTTAAGGCTAGGGCTTGGGCTAGGGTTTAGGGTTTAGGAATTAGGGTTTAGAGTTTAGGTTTAGGTAAGGGATTAGGATTTAGGATTTCATATTTAGGGTTTATGGTTAAGGAATTTTGTTCTATAGTTTTGGATTTATGTTTTATGGTTTATGGTTTATCCTGTAGGGTTGAGGGTTTAAGTTTAAGGGTTAGGACTAATGGTTTAGGGTTTGTGGTTTAGGGTTTATGGTTATGGATTAAGGATTTAGGGTTTAGGGTTTAGGGTTTTAGAATTTAGGGTTTAGGGTTTAGGGTTAAGTATTAAGGATTTAGGGTTTAGGGTTTAGGGCATATGGTTTAGGGTTTAGGGTTAAGGGTTTAGGGTTTAGGGTTTAGGGTTAGTATTTAGGGTTTAGGGTTTTGGGTTTAGCGTTAGGGTTTAGGGTGAAGCATTTTGGGTTTTGGGTTTAGTGTTTTGGGTTTAGGAATTAGGGTTTAGGGTTTAGGGTTTAGGGTTTAGGGTTTAGGTTTAGGGTTTTGGGTTATGGGTTTAGGGTTTAGGATTTAAGGTTCTCGATTAGGGTTTAGGGTTTAGGATTTTGAGTTTTGGATTTAGTCTTTATTATTTATGGTTTAGGGTTTAGGACTAGTGGTTTAAGGCTAGGGCTTGGGCTAGGGTTTAGGGTTTAGGGTTTAGGTTTAGGGTTTAGGTTTAGGGTTTATGGTGTAGGGTTTAGGGTTAAGGGTTTATGGTGTAGGGTTTAGGGTTAAGGGTTAAGGGTTTAGGGTTTAAGGTTTAAGCTTTAGGCTTTTAAGGTTTAGGGTTAGGGTTTAATGATTAGGATTAGGGTTTAGGTTTTAGAGTTTAGGATTTATGGGTTAGGGTTTAGGATTTATGGTTTAGGGTTTAGGGTTTTAGAATTTAGGGTTAAGGGTTTATGGTTATGGATTAAGGATTTATGGTTTAGGGTTTAGGGTTTTAGAATTTAGGGTTTAGGGTTTAGGGTTAAGTATTAAGGATTTAGGGTTTAGGGTTTAGGGCATATGGTTTAGGGTTTAAGGTTTAGGGTTTAGGAATTAGGGTTTAGCGTTTAGGATTTAGGGTTTAAAGTTTAGGGTTTAGGTTTTAGGATTTTAGAATTTAGGGTTAGGGTTTACAGTTTAGGGTTTAGGGTTTAGGGTTGAGGGTTTAGCATTTTGGGTTTAGGGCTTAGGTTTTGGGTTTATTGTTAAGAGTTTAGCAATTAGGGTTTAGGGTTTAGGATTTAGGGTTTAAAGTTTAGGGTTTAGGGTTTAGGTTTTAGGATTTTAGAATATAGGGTTTAGGGTTTAGTGTTTAGGGTTAGGGTTTAGGGTTTAGGGTTTAGTGTTTAGGGTTTAGGGTTTAGGGTTATGAGTTTAGGGTTTAGGGTTTAGGTTTAGGGTTTAGGGTTATGGGTTTAGGGTTTAGGATTTAGGGTTCTCGGTTAGGGTTTAGGGTTTAGGATTTTGAGTTTTGGATTTAGTCTTTATTATTTATGGTTTAGGGTTTAGGACTAGTGGTTTAAGGCTAGGGCTTGGGCTAGGGTTTAGGGTTTAGGAATTAGGGTTTAGAGTTTAGGTTTAGGTAAGGGATTAGGATTTAGGATTTCATATTTAGGGTTTATGGTTAAGGAATTTTGTTCTATAGTTTTGGATTTCTGTTTTATGGTTTATGGTTTATCCTTTAGGGTTGAGGGTTTAAGTTTAAGGGTTAGGACTAATGGTTTAGGGTTTAGGCTTTAGGGAATAGGGTTTAGCATTTAGGATTTTGGTTTAAGAGTTTGGATGAATGGTTTAGGGTTAAGGGTTTAGGGTTTAGGGTTTAGGCTTAGGGTTTAGGGTTTAGGGTTTAGGGCTTAGGGTTAGGGTTTAGGGTTTAGTGTTTAGGGTGAAGCATTTTGGGTTTTGGGTTTAGTGTTTAGGGTTTAGGAATTAGGGTTTAGGGTTTAGGGTTTAGGGTTTAGGTTTAAGGTTTAGGTTTAGGGTTTATGGTGTAGGGTTTAGGGTTAAGGGTTAAGGGTTTAGGGTTTAAGGTTTAAGCTTTAGGGTTTTAAGGTTTAGGGTTAGGGTTTAATGATTAGGATTAGGGTTTAGGGTTTAGAGTTTTTGATTTATGGGTTAGGGTTTAAGATTTATGGTTTAGGTTTTAGGGTTTTAGAATTGAGGGTTTAGGGTTTAGGGTTGAAGATTAAGGATTTAGGGTTTAGGGTTTAGGGTATATGGTTTAGGGTTTAGGGTTTAGGTTTTGGGTTTAGTGTTTGGAGTTTAGGAATTAGGGTTTAGGGTTTAGGGTTTAGGATATTGGTTTTAGGGTTTAGGTTTAGGGTTTATGTTTAGGGTTTATGGTGTAGGGTTTAGGGTTTAGGGTTGAGGGTTTAAGTTTAAGGGTTAGGATTAATGGTTTAGGGTTTGTGTTTAGGGTTTAGGGTTTTGGGTTGTAGTATTTGGGTTTAGGGTTTAGGTTTTAATGTTAGGGTTTAGGGTTAGGGTTTAAGATTTAGAATTTAGGGTTTTGAGTTTAGGGATTAGGGTTTAGCATTTAGGGTTTAGGTTTAAGAGTTTGGCTGAATGGTGTAGGGTTTGGGTTTAGGGTTTAGGGTTTAAGGTTTAGGTTTAGGGTTTAGGGTTTAGGGTTTAGGGGTTAGGGTGAAGCATTTTGGGTTTTGGGTTTAGGATATAGGTTTAAGGGTTTAGGTTTAGGGTTTATGGTGTAGGGTTTAGGGTTTAAGGTTAAGGGTTTAGGATATAGGTTTAAGGGTTTAGGTTTAGGGTTTATGGTGTAGGGTTTAGGGTTTAAGGTTAAGGGTTTAGGGTTTAAGGTTTAAGCGTTGGGGTTTTAAGGTTTAGGGTTAGGGTTTAATGTTTAGGATTAGTGTTTAGGGTTTAGATCTTAGGATTTATGTGTTAGGGTTTAGGATTTATGGTTTAGGGTTTAGGGTTTTAGAATTTAGGGTTTAGGGTTTCGGGTTAAGTATTAAGGATTTAGGGTTTAGGGTTTAGGGTTTTAGAATTTAGAGTTTAGGGTTTAGGGTTAAGTATTAAGGATTTAGGGTTTAGGGTTTAGGGCATATTGTTTAGGGTTTAGGAATTACGGTTTAGCGTTTAGGATTTAGGGTTTAAAGTTTAGGGTTTAGGTTTTAGGGTTTAGGGTTAGGGTTTAGGGTTAGGGTTTAGGGTTTAGGGTTTACGGTTTAGGGTTAGGGTTTACAGTTTAGGGTTTAGGGTTTAGGGTTTACGGTTTAGGGCTGAGGGTTTAGCATTTAGGGTTTAGGGCTTAGGTTTTGGGTTTATTGTTAAGAGTTTAGGAATTAGGGTTTAGGGTTTAGGGTTGAGGATATAGGTTTAAGGGTTTAGGTTTAGGGTTTATGGTGTAGGGTTTAGGGTTTAAGGTTAAGGCTTTAGGGTTTAAGGTTTAAGCGTTAGGGTTTTAAGGTTTAGGGTTAGGGTTTAATGTTTAGGATTAGGGTTTAGGGTTTAAATTTTAGGATTTATGCGTTAGGGTTTAGGATTTATGGTTTAGGGTTTAGGGTTTTAGAATTTAGGGTTTAGGGTTTAAGGTTAAGTATTAAGGATTTAGGGTTTAGGGTTTAGGGCATATGGTTTAGGGTTTAGGAATTAGGGTTTAGCATTTAGGATTTAGGGTTTAAATTTTAGGGTTTTGGTTTAAGAGTTTTGATGAATGGTTTAGGGTTAAGGGTTTAGGGTTTAGGATTTAGGTTTAGGGTTTAGGGTTTAGGGTTTAGGGTTTAGGTTTAGGGTTTAGGTTTAGGGTTTACGGTGTAGGGTTAAGGGTTAAGGGTTAAGGGTTTAGGGTTTAAGGTTTAAGCTTTAGGCTTTTAAGGTTTAGGGTTAGGGTTTAATGATTAGGATTAGGGTTTAGATTTTAGAGTTTAGGATTTATGGGTTATGGTTTAGGATTTATGGTTTAGGGTTTAGGGTTTTAGAATTTAGGGTTTAGGGTTTATGGTTAAGGATTAAGGATTTAGGGTTTAGGGTTTAGGTTTAGGATTTAGGGTTATGGGTTTAGGGATTAGGATTTAGGGTTCTTGGTTAGGGTTTAGGGTTTAGGATTTTGAGTTTTGGATTTAGTCTTTATTATTTATGGTTTAGGGTTTAGGACTAGTGGTTTACGGCTAGGGCTTGGGCTAGGGTTTAGGGTTTAGGGTTTAGGTTTAGGGTTTATGGTTTAGGGTTTAGGGTTAAGGGTTTATGGTGTAGGGTTTAGGGTTAAGGGTTAAGGGTTTAGGGTTTAAGGTTTAAGCTTTAGGCTTTTAAGGTTTAGGGTTAGGATTTAATGATTAGGATTAGGGTTTAGGTTTTAGAGTTTAGGATTTATGGGTTAGGGTTTAGGATTTATGGTTTAGGGTTTAGGGTTTTAGAATTGAGGGTTTAGGGTTTATGGTTATGGATTAAGGATTTAGGGTTTAGGGATTAGGGTTTTAGAATTTAGGGTTTAGGGTTTAGGGTTAAGTATTAAGGATTTAGGGTTTAGGGTTTAGGGCATATGGTTTAGGGTTTAAGGTTTAGGGTTTAGGAATTAGGGTTTAGAGTTTAGGTTTAGGTAAGGGATTAGGATTTAGGATTTCATATTTAGGGTTTATGGTTAAGGAATTTTGTTCTATAGTTTTGGATTTCTGTTTTATGGTTTATGGTTTATCCTTTAGGGTTGAGGGTTTAAGTTTAAGGGTTAGGACTAATGGTTTAGGGTTTAGGCTTTAGGGAATAGGGTTTAGCATTTAGGATTTTGGTTATAGAGTTTGGATGAATGGTTTAGGGTTAAGGGTTTAGGGTTTAGGGTTTAGGTTTAGGGTTTATGATTTAGGGTTTAGGGTTTAGGGCTTAGGGTTAGGGTTTAGGGTTTAGTGTTTAGGGTGAAGCATTTTGGGTTTTGGGTTTAGTGTTTAGGGTTTAGGAATTAGGGTTTAGGGTTTAGGGTTTAGGGTTTAGGTTTAAGGTTTAGGTTTAGGGTTTAGGGTGTAAGGTTTAGGGTTAAGGGTTAAGGGTTTAGGGTTTAAAGTTTAAGCTTTAGGGTTTTAAGGTTTAGGGTTAGGGTTTAATGTTTAGGATTAGGGTTTAGGGTTTAGAGTTTTTGATTTATGGGTTAGGATTTAACATTTATGGTTTAGGTTTTAGGGTTTTAGAATTGAGGGTTTAGGGTTTAGGGTTGAAGATTAAGGATTTAGGGTTTAGGGTTTAGGGTATATGGTTTAGGGTTTAGGGTTTAGGTTTTGGGTTTAGTGTTTGGAGTTTAGGAATTAGGGTTTAGGGTTTAGGATATTGGTTTTAGGGTTTAGATTTAGGGTTTATGTTTAGGGTTTATGGTGTAGGGTTTAGGGCTTAGGGTTGAGGGTTTAAGTTTAAGGGTTAGGATTAATGGTTTAGGGTTTGTGTTTAGGGTTTAGGGTTTTGGGTTGTAGTATTTGGGTTTAGGGTTTAGGTTTTGATGTTAGGGTTTAGGGTTAGGGTTTAAGATTCAGAATTTAGGGTTTTGGGTTTTGGGATTAGGGTTTAGCATTTAGGGTTTAGGCTTAAGAGTTTGGATGAATGGTGTAGGGTTTGAGTTTAGGGTTTAGGGTTTAGGGTTTAGGTTTAGGGTTTAGGGTGTAGGGTTTAGGTTTAGGGTTTAGGGTTTAGGGTGAAGCATTTTGGGTTTTGGGTTTAGGATATAGGTTTAAGGGATTAGGTTTAGGGTTTATGGTGTAGGGTTTAGGGTTTAAGGTTAAGGGTTTAGGATATAGGTTTAAGGGTTTAGGTTTAGGGTTTATGGTGTAGGGTTTAGGGTTTAAGGTTAAGGGTTTAGGGTTTAAGGTTTAAGCGTTGGGGTTTTAAGGTTTAGGGTTAGGGTTTAATGTTTAGGATTAGTGTTTAGGGTTTAGATCTTAGGATTTATGTGTTAGGGTTTAGGATTTATGGTTTACGGTTTAGGGTTTTAGAATTTAGGGTTTAGGGTTTCGGGTTAAGTATTAAGGATTTAGGGTTTAGGGTTTAGGGTTTTAGAATTTAGGGTTTAGGGTTAAGTATTAAGGATTTAGGGTTTAGGGTTTAGGGCATATTGTTTAGTGTTTAGGAATTACGATTTAGCGTTTAGGATTTAGGGTTTAATGTTTAGGGTTTAGGTTTTAGGATTTTAGAATTTAGGGTTTAGGGTTTAGGGTTTAGGGTTTAGGGTTGGGTTTAGGGTTAGGGTTTACGGTTTATGATTTAGGGTTTAGGGTTTAGGGTTTAGCATTTAGGGTTTAGGGCTTAGGTTTTGGGTTTATTGTTAAAAGTTTAGGAATTAGGGTTTAGGGTTTAGGGTTTAGGATATAGGTTTAAGGGTTTAGGTTTAGGGTTTATGGTGTAGGGTTTAGGGTTTAAGGTTAAGGGTTTAGGGTTTAAGGTTTAAGCGTTAGGGTTTTAAGGTTTAGGGTTAGGGTTTAATGTTTAGGATTAGGGTTTAGGGTTTAAATTTTAGGATTTATGCGTTAGGGTTTAGGATTTATGGTTTAGGGTTTAGGGTTTTAGAATTTAGGGTTTAGGGTTTAAGGTTAAGTATTAAGGATTTAGGGTTTAGGGTTTAGGGCATATGGTTTAGGGTTTAGGAATTAGGGTTTAGCATTTAGGATTTAGGGTTTTGGTTTAAGAGTTTTGATGAATGGTTTAGGGTTAAGGGTTTAGGGTTTAGGATTTAGGTTTAGGGTTTAGGGTTTAAGGTTTAGGGTTTAGGGTTTAGGGTTTAGGTTTAGGGTTTAGGTTTAGGGTTTATGGTGTAGGGTTAAGGGTTAAGGGTTTAGGGTTTAAGGTTTAAGCTTTAGGCTTTTAAGGTTTAGGGTTAGGGTTTAATGATTAGGATTAGGGTTTAGATTTTAGAGTTTAGGATTTATGGGTTATGGTTTAGGATTTATGGTTTAGGGTTTAGGGTTTTAGAATTTAGGGTTTAGGGTTTATGGTTAAGGATTAAGGATTTAGGGTTTAGGGTTTAGGTTTAGGGTTTAGGGTTATGGGTTTAGGGATTAGGATTTAGGGTTCTCGGTTAGGGTTTAGGGTTTAGGATTTTGAGTTTTGGATTTAGTCTTTATTATTTATGGTTTAGGGTTTAGGACTAGTGGTTTAAGGCTAGGGCTTGGGCTAGGGTTTAGGGTTTAGGGTTTAGGTTTAGGGTTTATGGTTTAGGGTTTAGGGTTAAGGGTTTATGGTGTAGGGTTTAGGGTTAAGGGTTAAGGGTTTAGGGTTTAAGGTTTAAGCTTTAGGCTTTTAAGGTTTAGGGTTAGGGTTTAATGATTAGGATTAGGGTTTAGGTTTTAGAGTTTAGGATTTATGGGTTAGGGTTTAGGATTTATGGTTTAGGGTTTAGGGTTTTAGAATTTAGGGTTTAGGGTTTATGGTTATGGATTAAGGATTTAGGGTTTAGGGTTTAGGGTTTTAGAATTTAGGGTTTATGGTTTAGGGTTAAGTATTAAGGATTTAGGGTTTAGGGTTTAGGGCATATGGTTTAGGGTTTAAGGTTTAGGGTTTAGGAATTAGGGTTTAGCGTTTAGGATTTAGGGTTTAAAGTTTAGGGTTTAGGTTTTAGGATTTTAGAATTTAGGGTTTAGGGTTTAGGGTTAGGGTTTATGGTTTAGGGTTTAGGGTTTAGGGTTTAGGGTTGAGGGTTTAGCATTTTGGGTTTAGGGCTTAGGTTTTGGGTTTATTGTTAAGAGTTTAGGAATTAGGGTTTAGGGTTTAGGATTTAGGGTTTAAAGTTTAGGGTTTAGGTTTTAGGATTTTAGAATATAGGGTTTAGGGTTTAGTGTTTAGGGTTAGGGTTTAGGGTTTAGGGTTTAGTGTTTAGGGTTTAGGGTTTAGGGTTATGGGTTTAGGGTTTAGGGTTTAGGTTTAGGGTTTAGGGTTATGGGTTTAGGGTTTAGGATTTAGGGTTCTCGGTTAGGGTTTAGGGTTTAGGATTTTGAGTTTTGGATTTAGTCTTTATTATTTATGGTTTAGGGTTTAGGACTAGTGGTTTAAGGCTAGGGCTTGGGCTAGGGTTTAGGGTTTAGGAATTAGGGTTTAGAGTTTAGGTTTAGGTAAGGGATTAGGATTTAGGATTTCATATTTAGGGTTTATGGTTAAGGAATTTTGTTCTATAGTTTTGGATTTATGTTTTATGGTTTATGGTTTATCCTTTAGGGTTGAGGGTTTAAGTTTAAGGGTTAGGACTAATGGTTTAGGGTTTAGGCTTTAGGGAATAGGGTTTAGCATTTAGGATTTTGGTTTAAGAGTTTGGATGAATGGTTTAGGGTTAAGGGTTTAGGGTTTAGGGTTTAGGCTTAGGGTTTAGGGTTTAGGGTTTAGGCTTAGGGTTTAGGGTTTAGGGTTTAGGGCTTAGGGTTAGGGTTTAGGGTTTAGTGTTTAGGGTGAAGCATTTTGGGTTTTTGGTTTAGTGTTCAGGGTTTAGGAATTAGGGTTTAGGGTTTAGGGTTTAGGGTTTAGGTTTAGGGTTTAGGTTTAGGGTTTATGGTGTAGGGTTTAGGGTTAAGGGTTAAGGGTTTAGGGTTTAAGGTTTAAGCTTTAGGGTTTAGGGCATATTGTTTAGTGTTTAGGAATTACGATTTAGCGTTTAGGATTTAGGGTTTAAAGTTTAGGTTTTAGGTTTTAGGATTTTAGAATTTAGGCTTTAGGGTTTAGGCTTTAGGGTTTAGGGTTTACAATTTGGGGTTTAGGGTTAAGGGTTTAGGGTTTAGGGTATATGGTTTAGGGTTTAGGGTTGAAGATTAAGGATTTAGGGTTTAGGGTTTAGGGTATATGGTTTAGGTTTTAGGGTTTAGGGTTTAGGGTTTAGGAATTAGGGTTTAGAGTTTAGGTTTAGGTAAGGGATTAGGATTTAGGATTTCATATTTAGGGTTTATGGTTAAGGAATTTTGTTCTATAGTTTTGGATTTATATTTTATGGTTTATGGTTTATCCTGTAGGGTTGAGGGTTTAAGTTTAAGGGTTAGGACTAATGGTTTAGGGTTTGTGGTTTAGGGTTTATGGTTATGGATTAAGGATTTAGGGTTTAGGGTTTAGGGTTTTAGAATTTAGGGTTTAGGGTTTAGGGTTAAGTATTAAGGATTTAGGGTTTAGGGTTTATGGCATATGGTTTAGGGTTTAGGGTTAAGGGTTTAGGGTTTAGGGTTTAGGGTTAGTATTTAGGGTTTAGGGTTTTGGGTTTAGCGTTAGGGTTTAGGGTGAAGCATTTTGGGTTTTGGGTTTAGTGTTTTGGGTTTAGGAATTAGGGTTTACGGTTTAGGGTTTAGGGTTTAGGGTTTAGGTTTAGGGTTTAGGGTTATGGGTTTAGGGTTTAGGATTTAAGGTTCTCGATTAGGGTTTAGGGTTTAGGATTTTGAGTTTTGGATTTAGTCTTTATTATTTATGGTTTAGGGTTTAGGACTAGTGGTTTAAGGCTAGGGCTTGGGCTAGGGTTTAGGGTTTAGGGTTTAGGTTTAGGGTTTAGGTTTAGGGTTTATGGTGTAGGGTTTAGGGTTAAGGGTTTATGGTGTAGGGTTTAGGGTTAAGGGTTAAGGGTTTAGGGTTTAAGGTTTATGCTTTAGGCTTTTAAGGTTTAGGGTTAGGGTTTAATGATTAGGATTAGGGTTTAGGTTTTAGAGTTTAGGATTTATGGGTTAGGGTTTAGGATTTATGGTTTAGGGTTTAGGGTTTTAGAATTTAGGGTTAAGGGTTTATGGTTATGGATTAAGGATTTATGGTTTAGGATTTAGGGTTTTAGAATTTAGGGTTTAGGGTTTAGGGTTAAGTATTAAGGATTTAGGGTTTAGGGTTTAGGGTTTAGGGCATATGGTTTAGGGTTTAAGGTTTAGGGTTTTAGGAATTAGGGTTTAGCGTTTAGGATTTAGGGTTTAAAGTTTAGGGTTTAGGTTTTAGGATTTCAGAATTTAGGGTTTACGATTTAGGGTTTAGGGTTTAGGGTTGAGGGTTTATCATTTAGGGTTTAGGGCTTAGGTTTTGGGTTTATTGTTAAGAGTTTAGGAATTAGGGTTTAGGGTTTAGGGTTTAGGATATAGGTTTAAGGGTTTAGGTTTAGGGTATGGTGTAGGGTTTAGGGTTTAAGTTTAAGGGTTTAGGGTTTAAGGTTTAAGCGTTAGGGTTTTAAGGTTTAGGGTTAGGGTTTAATGTTTAGGATTAGGGTTTAGGGTTTAAATTTTAGGATTTATGCGTTAGGGTTTAGGGTTTAGGATTTATGGTTTAGGGTTTAGGGTTTTAGAATTTAGGGTTTAGGGCTTAAGGTTAAGTATTAAGGATTTAGGGTATAGGGTTTAGGGCATATGGTTTAGGGTTTAGGAATTAGGGTTTAGCGTTTAGGATTTAGGGTTTAAAGTTTAGGGTTTTGGTTTAAGAGTTTTGATGAATGGTTTAGGGTTAAGGGTTTATGGTTTATCCTTTAGGGTTGAGGGTTTAAGTTTAAGGGTTAGGACTAATGGTTTAGGGTTTAGGTTTAGGGTTTCGGTTTAGGGTTTAGGGTGTAGGGTTAAGGGTTAAGGGTTAAGGGTTTAGGGTTTAAGGTTTAAGCTTTAGGCTTTTAAGGTTTAGGGTTAGGGTTTAATGATTAGGATTAGGGTTTAGATTTTAGAGTTTAGGATTTATGGGTTATGGTTTAGGATTTATGGTTTAGGGTTTAGGGTTTTAGAATTTAGGGTTTAGGGTTTATGGTTAAGGATTAAGGATTTAGGGTTTAGGGTTTAGGTTTAGGGTTTAGGGTTATGGGTTTAGGGATTAGGATTTAGGGTTCTCGGTTAGGGTTTAGGGTTTAGGATTTTGAGTTTTGGATTTAGTCTTTATTATTTATGGTTTAGGGTTTAGGACTAGTGGTTTAAGGCTAGGGCTTGGGCTAGGGTTTAGGGTTTAGGGTTTAGGTTTAGGGTTTAGGTTTAGGGTTTATGGTTTAGGGTTTAGGGTTAAGGGTTTATGGTGTAGGGTTTAGGGTTAAGGGTTAAGGGTTTAGGGTTTAAGGTTTAAGCTTTAGGCTTTTAAGGTTTAGGGTTAGGGTTTAATGATTAGGATTAGGGTTTAGGTTTTAGAGTTTAGGATTTATGGGTTAGGGTTTAGGATTTATGGTTTAGGGTTTAGGGTTTTAGAATTGAGGGTTTAGGGTTTATGGTTATGGATTAAGGATTTAGGGTTTAGGGTTAAGTATTAAGGATTTAGGGTTTAGGGTTTAGGGCATATGGTTTAGGGTTTAGGGTTTAGGGTTTAGGAATTAGGGTTTAGCGTTTAGGATTTAGGGTTTAAAGTTTAGGGTTTAGGTTTTAGGATTTTAGAATTTAGGGTTTAGGGTTTAGGGTTAGGGTTTACAGTTTAGGGTTTAGGGTTTAGGGTTTTAGAATTTAGGGTTTAGGGTTTAGGGTTAAGTATTAAGGATTTAGGGTTTAGGGTTTAGGGCATATGGTTTAGGGTTTAGGGTTTAGGGTTTAGGAATTAGGGTTTAGCATTTAGGATTTAGGGTTTAAAGTTTAGGGTTTAGGTTTTAGGATTTCAGAATTTAGGGTTTAGGGTTTAGGGTTAGGGTTTAGGGTTTAGGGTTTAGGGTTTAGGGTTTAGGGTTGAGGGTTTAGCATTTAGGGTTTAGGGCTTAGGTTTTGGGTTTATTGTTAAGAGTTTAGGAATTAGGGTTTAGGGTTTAGGGTTTAGGATATAGGTTTAAGGGTTTAGGTTTAGGGTTTATGGTGTAGGGTTTAGGGTTTAAGGTTAAGGGTTTAGGGTTTAAGGTTTAAGCGTTAGGGTTTTAAGGTTTAGGGTTAGTGTTTAGTGTTTAGGATTAGGCTTTAGGGTTTAGATTTTAGGTTTTATGCGTTAGGGTTTAGGATCTATGGTTTAGGCTTTAGGGTTTTAGAATTTAGGGTTTAGGGTTTAGGGTTAAGTATTAAGGATTTAGGGTTTAGGGTTAGTGTTTAGTGTTTAGGATTAGGCTTTAGGGTTTAGATTTATGGTTTAGGGTTTAGGGTTTTAGAATTTAGGGTTTAGGGTTTAAGGTTAAGTATTAAGGATTTAGGGTTTAGGGTTTAGGGCATATGGTTTAGGGTTTAGGAATTAGGGTTTAGCGTTTAGGATTTAGGGTTTAAAGTTTAGGGTTTAGGTTTTAGGATTTTAGATTATAGGGTTTAGGGTTAGGGTTTAGGGTTTAGGGTTTAGGGTTTAGGGTTTAGGGTTTAAGGTTATGGGTTTAGGGTTTAGGGTTTAGGTTTAGGGCTTAGGGTTATGGGTTTAGGGTTTAGGATTTAGGGTTCTCGGTTAGGGTTTAGGGTTTAGGATTTTGAGTTTTGGATTTAGTCTTTATTATTTATGGTTTAGGGTTTAGGACTAGTGGTTTAAGGCTAGGGCTTGGGCTAGGGTTTAGGGTTTAGGAATTAGGGTTTAGAGTTTAGGTTTAGGTAAGGGATTAGGATTTAGGATTTCATATTTAGGGTTTATGGTTAAGGAATTTTGTTCTATAGTTTTGGATTTATGTTTTATGGTTTATGGTTTATCCTTTAGGGTTGAGGGTTTAAGTTTAAGGGTTAGGACTAATGGTTTAGGGTTTGTGTTTAGGGTTTAGGCTTTAGGGAATAGGGTTTAGCATTTAGGATTTTGGTTTAAGAGTTTGGATGAATGATTTAGGGTTAAGGGTTTAGGGTTTAGGGTTTAGGTTTAGGGTTTATGGTTTAGGGTTTAGGGCTTAGGGTTAGGGTTTAGGGTTTAGTGTTTAAGGTGAAGCATTTTGGGTTTTGGGTTTAGTGTTTAGGGTTTAGGAATTAGGGTTTAGGGTTTAGGGTTTAGGGTTTAGGTTTAGGGTTTAGGTTTAGGGTTTATAGTGTAGGATTTAGGGTTAAGGGTTAAGGGTTTAGGGTTTAAGGTTTAAGCTTTAGGGTTTTAAGGTTTAGGGTTAGGGTTTAATGATTAGGATTAGGGTTTAGGGTTTGGAGTTTTGGATTTATGGGTTAGGGTTTAGGATTTATGGTTTAGGTTTTAGGGTTTTAGAATTTAGGGTTTAGGGTTTAGGGTTAAAGATTAAGGATTTATGGTTTAGGGTTTAAGGTATATGGTTTAGGGTTTAGGGTTTAGGTTTTGGGTTTAGTGTTTGGAGTTTAGGAATTAGGGTTTAGGGTTTAGGGTTTAGGATATTGGTTTTAGGGTTTAGGTTTAGGGTTTATGTTTAGGGTTTATGGTGTAGGGTTTAGGGTTTAGGGTTGAGGGTTTAAGTTTAAGGGTTAGGATTAATGGTTTAGGGTTTGTGTTTAGGGTTTAGGGTTTTGGGTTGTAGTATTTGGGTTTAGGGTTTAGGTTTTAATGTTAGGGTTTAGGGTTAGGGTTTAAGATTTAGCATTTAGGGTTTTGGGTTTAGGGATTAGGGTTTAGCATTTAGGGTTTAGGTTTAACAGTTTGGATGAATGGTGTAGGGTTTGGGTTTAGGGTTTAGGGTTTAGGTTTAGGGTTTAGGGTGTAGGGTTTAGGTTTAGGGTTTAGGGTGTAGGGTTTAGGTTTAGGGTTTAGGGTTTAGGTTTAGGGTTTCGGGTGTAGGGTTTTGAGGTTTAGGGTTAGGGTTTAATGTTTAGGATTAGGGTTTAGGGTTTAGATCTTAGGATTTATGCGTTAGGGTTTAGGATTTATGGTTTACGGTTTAGGGTTTTAGAATTTAGGGTTTAGGGTTTCGGGTTAAGTATTAAGGATTTAGGGTTTAGGGTTTAGGGTTTAAGGTTTAGGGTTTTAGAATTTAGGGTTTAGGGTTTAGGGTTAAGTATTAAGGATTTAAGGTTTAGGGTTTAGGGCATATTGTTTAGGGTTTAGGAATTATGGTTTACCATTTAGGATTTAGGGTTTAAAGTTTAGGGTTTAGGTTTTAGGATTTTAGAATTTAGGCTTTAGGGTTTAGGCTTTAGGGTTTAGGGTTAGGGTTTACGATTTGGGGTTTAGGGTTAAGGGTTTAGGGTGAGGGTTTAGGATTTAGGGTTCTTTGTTAGGGTTAAGGGTTTAGGATTTTGAGTTTAGGCTTTAGTCTTTATTGTTTATGGTTTAAGGTTTCGGACTAGTGGTTTAAGGTTAGGGCTTTGGCTATGGTTTAGGGTTAGGGTTTAAGATTTAGAATTTAGGGATTTGGGTTTAGGGATTAGGGTTTAGCATTTAGTGTTTAGGCTTAAGAGTTAGGATGAATGGTTTAGGGTTAAGTGTTTAGGGTTTAGGGTTAAGGGTTTAGGGTTTAGGTTTAAGTGTTAGGATGAATGGTTTAGGGTTAAGGGTTTAGGGTTAGAGTTTAGGGTTTAGGGTTTTGGGTTTAGCGTTAGGGTTTAGGGTGAAGCATTTTGGGTTTTGGGTTTAGTGTTTTGGGTTTAGGAATTAGGGTTTAGGGTTTAGGGTTTAGGGTTTAGGGTTTAGGGTTTAGGGTTTAGGGTTTAGGGTTTAGGTTTAGGGTTTAGGGTTATGGGTTTAGGGTTTAGGATTTAGGGTTCTCGGTTAGGGTTTAGGGTTTAGGATTTTGAGTTTTGGATTTAGTCTTTATTATTTATGGTTTAGGATTTAGGACTAGTGGTTTAAGGCTAGGGCTTGGGCTAGGGTTTAGGGTTTATGGTTTAGGTTTAGGGTTTAGGTTAGGGTTTATGGTGTAGGGTTTAGGGTTAAGGGTTTATGGTGTAGGGTTTAAGGTTAAGGGTTAAGGGTTTAGGGTTTAAGGTTTAAGCTTTACGCTTTTAAGGTTTAGGGTTAGGGTTTAATGATTAGGATTAGGGTTTAGGTTTTAGTGTTTAGGATTTATGGGTTAGGGTTTAGGGTTTTAGAATTTAGGGTTTAGGGTTTATGGTTATGGATTAAGGATTTAGGGTTTGGGGTTTAGGGTTTTAGAATTTAGGGTTTAGGGTTTAGGGTTAAGTATTAAGGATTTAGGGTTTAGGGTTTAGGGCATATGGTTTAGGGTTTAGGGTTAAGGGTTTAGGGTTTAGGGTTTAGGGTTAGTGTTTAGGGTTTAGGGTTTTGGGTTTAGCGTTAGGGTTTAGGGTGAAGCATTTTGGGTTTTGGGTTTAGTGTTTTGGGTTAGGAATTAGGGTTTAGGGTTTAGGGTTTAGGGTTTAGGGTTTAGGTTTAGGGTTTAGGGTTATGGGTTTAGGGATTAGGATTTAGGGTTCTCGGTTAGGGTTTAGGGTTTAGGATTTTGAGTTTTGGATTTAGTCTTTATTATTTATGGTTTAGGGTTTAGGACTAGTGGTTTAAGGCTAGGGCTTGGGCTAGGGTTTAGGGTTTAGGGTTTAGGTTTAGGGTTTAGGTTTAGGGTTTATGGTGTAGGGTTTAGGGTTAAGGGTTTATGGTGTAGGGTTTAGGGTTAAGGGTTAAGGGTTTAGGGTTTAAGGTTTAAGCTTTAGGCTTTTAAGGTTTAGGGTTAGGGTTTAATGATTAGGATTAGGGTTTAGGTTTTAGAGTTTAGGATTTATGGTTTAGGGTTTAGGATTTATGGTTTAGGGTTTAGGGTTTTAGAATTGAGGGTTTAGGGTTTATGGTTATGGATTAAGGATTTAGGGTTTAGGGTTTTAGAATTTAGGGTTTAGGGTTTAGGGTTAAGTATTAAGGATTTAGGGTTTAGGGTTTAGGGCATATGGTTTAGGGTTTAGGGTTTAGGGTTTAGGAATTAGGGTTTAGCGTTTAGGATTTAGGGTTTAAAGTTTAGGGTTTAGGTTTTAGGATTTTAGAATTTAGGGTTTAGGGTTTAGGGTTAGGGTTTACAGTTTAGGGTTTAGGGTTTAGGGTTTAGGGTTGAGGGTTTAGCATTTAGGGTTTAGGGCTTAGGTTTTGGGTTTATTGTTAAGAGTTTAGGAATTAGGGTTTAGGGTTGAGGGTTTAGGGTTTAGGGTTGAGGGTTTAGGATTTAGGATTTTAGAATATCGGGTTTAGGGTTTAGTGTTTAGGGTTAGGGTTTAGGGTTTAGGGTTTAGTGTTTAGGGTTTAGGGTTTAGGGTTATGGGTTTAGGGTTTAGGGTTTAAGTTTAGGGTTTAGGGTTATGGGTTTAGGGTTTAGGATTTAGGGTTCTCGGTTAGGGTTTAGGGTTTAGGATTTTGAGTTTTGGATTTAGTCTTTATTATTTATGGTTTAGGGTTTAGGACTAGTGGTTTAGGGCTAGGGCTTGGGCTATGGTTTAGGGTTTAGGGTTTAGGGAATAGGGTTTAGCATTTAGGATTTTGGTTTAAGAGTTTGGATGAATGGTTTAGGGTTAAGGGTTTAGGGTTTAGGGTTTAGGTTTAGGGTTTAGGATTTAGGGTTTAGGGCTTAGGGTGAGGGTCTAGGGTTTAGTGTTTAGGGTGAAGCATTTTGGGGTTTGGGTTTAATGTTTAGGGTTTAGGAATTAGGGTTTAGGGTTTAGGGTTTAGGGTTTAGGTTTAGGGTTTATGGTGTAGAGTTTAGGGTTAAGGGTTAAGGGTTTAGGGTTTAGGGTTTAGGCTTTAGGGTTTTAAGGTTTAGGGTTAGGGTTTAATGATTAGGATTAGGGTTTAGGTTTTAGAGTTTAGGATTTATGGGTTAGGGTTTAGGATTTATGGGTTAGGGTTTAGGGTTTTAGACTTTAGGGTTTAGGGTTTATGGTTATGGATTAAGGACTTAGGGTTTAGGGTTTAGGGTTTTAGAATTTAGGGTTTAGGGTTTAGGGTTAAGTATTAATGATTAGGGTTTAGGGTTTAGGGCATATGGTTTAGGGTTTAGGGTTTAGGGTTTAGGAATTAGGGTTTAGCGTTTAGGATTTAGGGTTTAAAGTTTAGGGTTTAGGTTTTAGGATTTTAGAATTTAGGGTTTAGGGTTTAGGGTTTAGGGTTTAGGGTTAGGGTTTACGGTTTAGGGTTTAGGGTTTAGGGTTTAGGGTTGAGGGTTTAGCATTTAGGGTTTAGGGCTTAGGTTTTGGGTTTATTGTTAAGAGTTTAGGAATTAGGGTTTAGGGTTTAGGTTTAAGGGTTTAGGTTTAGGGTTTATGGTGTAGGGTTTAGGGTTTAAGGTTAAGGGTTTAGGGTTTAAGGTTTAAGCGTTAGGGTTTTAAGGTTTAGGGTTAGGGTTTAATGTTTAGGATTAGGGTTTAGGGTTTAAATTTTAGGATTTATGCGTTAGGGTTTAGGATTTATGGTTTAGGGTTTAGGGTTTTAGAATTTAGGGTTTAGGGTTTAAGGTTAAGTATTAAGGATTTAGGGTTTAGGGTTTAGGGCATATGGTTTAGGGTTTAGGAATTAGGGTTTAGCATTTAGGATTTAGGGTTTAAAGTTTAGGGTTTTGGTTTAAGAGTTTGGATGAATGGTTTAGGTTTAAGGGTTTAGGGTTTAGGATTTAGGTTTAGGGTTTAGGGTTTAGGGTTTAGGGTTTAGGGTTTAGGGTTTAGGGTTTAGGGTTTAGGGTTTAGGGTTTAGAGTTTAGGGTTTAGGGTTTAGGGTTTAGGGTTTAGGGTTTAGGGTTTAAGCTTTAGGCTTTTAAGGTTTAGGGTTAGGGTTTAATGATTAGGATTAGGGTTTAGGGTTTAGAGTTTAGGATTTATGGGTTAGGGTTTAGGATTTATGGTTTAGGGTTTAGGGTTTTAGAATTTAGGGTTTAGGGTTTATGGTTAAGGATTAAGGATTTAGGGTTTAGGGCTTAGGGTTTTAGAATTTAGGGTTTAGGGTTTAGGTTTAAGTATTAAGGATTTAGGGTTTAGGGTTTAGGGCATATGGTTTAGGGTTTAGGGTGCAGGGTTTAGGAATTAGGGTTTAGCGTTTAGGATTTAGGGTTTAAAGTTTAGGGTTTAGGTTTTAGGATTTTAGAATTTAGGGATTAGGGCTTTGGGTTAGGGTTTATGGTTTAGGGTTTGGGGTTGAGGGTTTAGCATTTAGGGTTTAGGGCTTAGGTTTTGGGTTTATTGTTAAGAGTTTAGGAATTAGGCTTTAGGGTTTAGGGTTTAGGATATAGGTTTAAGGGTTTAGGTTAAGGGTTTATGGTGTAGGGTTTAGGGTTTAAGATTAAGGTTTCAGGGTTTAAGGTTTAAGCGTTAGGGTTTTAAGGTTTAGGGTTAGTGTTTAATGTTTAGGATTAGGGTTGAGGGTTTAAATTTTTGGATTTATGCGTTAGGGTTTAGGATTTACGGTTTAGGGTTTAGGGTTTTAGAATTTAGGGTTTAGGGTTTAAGGTTAAGTATTAAGGATTTAGGGTTTAGGGTTTAGGGCATATGGTTTAGGGTTTAGGAATTAGGGTTTAGCATTTAGGATTTAGGGTTTAAAGTTTAGGGTTTAGGTTTTAGGATTTTAGAATATAGGGTTTAGGGTTTAGGGTTTAGTGTTTAGGGTTAGGGTTTAGGGTTTAGGGTTTAGGGTTTAGGGTTTAGGGTTTAGGGTTTAGGGTTTAGGGTTATGGGTTTAGGGTTTAGGATTTAGGGTTCTCGATTAGGGTTTAGGGTTTAGGATTTTGAGTTTTGGATTTAGTCTTTATTATTTATGGTTTAGGGTTTAGGACTAGTGGTTTAAGGCTAGGGCTTGGGCTAGGGTTTAGGGTTTAGGAATTAGGGTTTAGAGTTTAGGTTTAGGTAAGGGATTAGGATTTAGGATTTCATATTTAGGGTTTATGGTTAAGGAATTTTGTTCTATAGTTTTGGATTTATGTTTTATGGTTTATGGTTTATCCTTTAGGGTTGAGGGTTTAAGTTTAAGGGTTAGGACTAATGGTTTAGGGTTTAGGCTTTAGGGAATAGGGTTTAGCATTTAGGATTTTGGTTTAAGAGTTTGGATGAATGGTTTAGGGTTAAGGGTTTAGGGTTTAGGGTTTAGGTTTAGGGTTTAGGGTTTAGGGTTTAGGGCTTAGGGTTAGGGTTTAGGGTTTAGTGTTTAGGGTGAAGCATTTTGGGTTTTGGGTTTAGTGTTTAGGGTTTAGGAATTAGGGTTTAGGGTTTAGGGTTTAGGTTTAGGGTTTATGGTGTAGGGTTTAGGGTTAAGGGTTAAGGGTTTAGGGTTTAAGGTTTAAGCTTTAGGGTTTTAAGGTTTAGGGTTAGGGTTTAATGATTAGGATTAGGGTTTAGGGTTTAGAGTTTAGGATTTATGGGTTAGGGTTTAGGATTTATGGTTTAGGGTTTAGGGTTTTAGAATTTAGGGTTTAGGGTTTAGGGTTGAAGATTAAGGATTTAGGGTTTAGGGTTTAGGGTTTATGGTTTAGGGTTTAGGGTTTAGGTTTTGGGTTTAGTGTTTGGAGTTTAGGAATTAGGGTTTAGGGTTTAGGTTTAGGATATTGGTTTTAGGGTTTAGGTTTATGGTTTATGTTTAGGGTTTATGGTATAGGGTTTAGGGTTTAGGGTTGAGGGTTTAAGTTTAAGGGTTAGGATTAATGGTTTAGGGTTTGTGTTTAGGGTTTAGGATTTTGGGTTGTAGTATTTGGGTTTAGGGTTTAGGTTTTAATGTTAGGGTTTAGGGTTAGGGTTTAAGATTTAGAATTTAGGGTTTTGGGTTTAGGGATTAGGGTTTAGCATTTAGGGTTTAGGTTTAAGAGTTTGGATGAATGGTGTAGGGTTTGGGTTTAGGGTTTAGGGTTTAGGTTTAGGGTTTAGGGTGTAGGGTTTAGGTTTAGGGTTTAGGGTTTAGGGTTTAGGGTTTAGGGTTTAGGGTTTAGAGTGAAGCATTTTGGGTTTTCGGATTAGGATATAGGATTTAGAATTTAGGGTTTTGGGTTTAGGGATTAGGGTTTAGCATTTAGGGTTTAGGTTTAAGAGTTTGGATGAATGGTGTAGGGTTTGGGTTTAGGGTTTAGGGTTTAGGGTTTAGGTTTAGGGTTTAGGGTGTAGGGTTTAGGGTTTATGGTTTAGGGTTTACGAATTAGGGTTTAGGGTTTAGGATTTTGAGTTTTGGATTTAGTCTTTATTATTTTTGGTTTAGGGTTTAGGACTAGTGGTTTAAGGCTAGGGCTTGGGCTAGGGTTTAGAGTTTAGGTTTAGGAAAGGGATTAGGATTTAGGATTTCAAATTTAGGGTTTATGGTTAAGGAATTTTGTTCTATAGTTTTGGATTTATGTTTTATGGTTTATGGTTTATCCTTTAGGGTTGAGGGTTTAAGTTTAAGGGTTAGGACTAATGGTTTAGGGTTTGTGTTTAGGGTTTAGGCTTTAGGGAATAGGGTTTAGCATTTAGGGTTTTGGTTTAAGAGTTTGGATGAATGGTTTAGGGTTAAGGGTTTAGGGTTTAGAGCTTAGGGTTAGGGTTTAGGGTTTAGTGTTTAGGGTGAAGCATTTTGGGTTTTGGGTTTAGTGTTTAGGGTTTAGGAATGAGGGTTTAGGGTTTAGGGTTTAGGGTTTAGGGTTTAGGTTTAGGGTTTAGGTTTAGGGTTTATAGTGTAGGGTTTAGGGTTAAGGGTTAAGGGTTTAGGGTTTAAGGTTTAAGCTTTAGGGTTTTAAAGTTTAGGGTTTAGGGTTTAGGGTTAAAGATTAAGGATTTATGGTTTAGGGTTTAGGGTATATGGTTTAGGGTTTAGGGTTTAGGTTTTGGGTTTAGTGTTTGGAGTTTAGGAATTAGGGTTTAGGGTTTAGGATTTAGGATATTGGTTTTAGGGTTTAGGTTTAGGGTTTATGTTTAGGGTTTATGGTGTAGGGTTTAGGGTTTAGGGTTGAGGGTTTAAGTTTAAGGGTTAGGATTAATGGTTTAGGGTTTGTGTGTAGGGTTTAGGATTTTGGGTTGTAGTATTTGGGTTTAGGGTTTAGGTTTTAATGTTAGGGTTTAGGGTTAGGGTTTAAGATTTAGAATTTAGGGTTTTGGGTTTAGGGATTAGGGTTTATCATTTAGGGTTTAGGTTTAGGAGTTTGGATGAATGGTGTAGGGTTTGGGTTTAGGGTTTAGGGTTTAGGTTTAGGGTTTAGGGTGTAGGGTTTAGGGTTTAGGTTTAGGGTTTAGGGTTTAGGGTTAAGGGTTTAGGGTGAAGCATTTTGGGTTTTCGGTTTAGGATATAGGTTTAAGGGTTTAGGTTTAGGGTTTATGGTGTATGGTTTAGGGTTTAAGGTTAAGGGTTTAGGATATAGGTTTAAGGGTTTAGGTTTAGGGTTTATGGTGTAGGGTTTATGGTTTAAGGTTAAGGGTTTAGGGTTTAAGGTTTAAGCGTTAGGGTTTTAAGGTTTAGGGTTAGGGTTTAATGTTTAGGATTAGGGTTTAGGGTTTAGGGTTTAGGATATTGGTTTTAGGGTTTAGGTTTAGGGTTTATGTTTAGGGTTTATGGTGTAGGGTTTAGGGTTTAGGGTTGAGGGTTTAAGTTTAAGGGTTAGGATTAATGGTTTAGGGTTTGTGTTTAGGGTTTAGGGTTTTGGGTTGTAGTATTTGGGTTTAGGGTTTAGGTTTTAATGTTAGGGTTTAGGGTTAGGGTTTAAGATTTAGAATTTAGGGTTTTGGGTTTAGGGATTAGGGTTTAGCATTTAGGGTTTAGGTTTAAGAGTTTGGATGGATGGTGTAGGGTTTAGGGTTTAGGGTTTAGGGTTTAGGTTTAAGGTTTAGGTTTAGGGTTTATGGTGTAGGGTTTAGGGTTAAGGGTTAAGGGTTTAGGGTTTAAGGTTTAAGCTTTAGGGTTTTAAGGTTTAGGGTTAGGGTTTAATGATTAGGATTAGGGTTTAGGGTTTAGAGTTTTGGATTTATGGGTTAGGGTTTAAGATTTATGGTTTAGGTTTTAGGGTTTTAGAATTTAGGATTTAGGGTTTAGGGTTAAAGATTAAGGATTTATGGTTTAGGGTTTATGGTATATGGTTTAGGGTTTAGGGTTTAGGTTTTGGGTTTAGTGTTTGGAGTTTAGGAATTAGGGTTTAGGGTTTAGGGTTTAGGATATTGGTTTTAGGGTTTAGGTTTAGGGTTTATGTTTAGGTTTTATGGTGTAGGGTTTAGGGTTTAGGGTTGAGGGTTTAAGTTTAAGGGTTAGGATTAATGGTTTAGGGTTTGTGTTTAGGGTTTAGGGTTTTGGGTTGTAGTATTTGGGTTTAGGGTTTAGGTTTTAATGTTAGGGTTTAGGGTTAGGGTTTAAGATTTAGAATTTAGGGTTTTGGGTTTAGGGATTAGGGTTTAGCATTTAGGGTTTAGGTTTAAGAGTTTGGATGAATGGTGTAGGGTTTGGGTTTAGGGTTTAGGGTTTAGGGTTTAGGGTTTAGGGTTTAGGATTTAGGGTTTAGGGTTATGGGTTTAGGGCATATGGTTTAGGGTTTAGGAATTAGGGTTTAGCATTTAGGATTTTGAGTTTTGGATTTAGTCTTTATTATTTATGGTTTAGGGTTTAGGACTAGTGGTTTAAGGCTAGGGCTTGGGCTAGGGTTTAGGGTTTAGGAATTAGGGTTTAGAGTTTAGGTTTAGGTAAGGGATTAGGATTTAGGATTTCATATTTAGGGTTTATGGTTAAGGAATTTTGTTCTATAGTTTTGGATTTATGTTTTATGGTTTATGGTTTATCCTTTAGGGTTGAGGGCTTAAGCTTAAGGGTTAGGACTAATGGTTTAGGGTTTGTGTTTAGGGTTTAGGCTTTAGGGAATAGGGTTTAGCATTTAGGGTTTTGGTTTAAGAGTTTGGATGAATGGTTTAGGGTTAAGGGTTAAGGGTTTAGGGCTTAGGGTTAGGGTTTAGGGTTTAGTGTTTAGGGTGAAGCATTTTGGGTTTTGGGTTTAGTGTTTAGGGTTTAGGAATTAGGGTTTAGGGTTTAGGGTTTAGGGTTTAGGGTTTAGGTTTAGGGTTTAGGTTTAGGGTTTATGGTGTAGGGTTTAGGGTTAAGGGTTAAGGGTTTAGGGTTTAAGGTTTAAGCTTTAGGGTTTTAAGGTTTAGGGTTAGCGTTTAATGATTAGGATTAGGGTTTAGTGTTTAGAGTTAAGGATTTATGGGTTAGGGTTAAGGATTTACGATTTAGGGTTTAGGGTTTTAGAATTTAGGGTTTAGGGTTTAGGGTTTAGGGTTAGGGATTAAGGATTTAGGGTTTAGGGTTTAGGGTATATGGTTTAGGGTTTAGGGTTTAGGTTTTGGGTTTAGTGTTTAGAGTTTAGGAATTAGGGTTTAGGGTTTAGGGTTTAGGATATTGGTTTTAGGGTTTAGGTTTAGGGTTTATGTTTAGGGTTTATGGTGTTGGGTTTAGGGTTTAGGGTTGAGGGTTTAAGTTTAAGGGTTAGGATTAATGGTTTAGGGTTTGTGTTTAGGGTTTAGGGTTTTGGGTTGTAGTATTTGGGTTTAGGGTTTAGGTTTTAATGTTAGGGTTTAGGGTTAGGGTTTAAGATTTAGAATTTAGGGTTTTGGGTTTAGGGATTAGGGTTTAGCATTTAGGGTTTAGGTTTAAGAGTTTGGATGAATGGTGTAGGGTTTGGGTTTAGGGTTTAGGGTTTAGGTTTAGGGTTTAAGGTTTAGGGTTTAGGTTTAGGGTTTAGGGTTTAGGGTTTAGGGTTTAGGGTGAAGCATTTTGGGTTTTGGGTTTAGGATATAGGTTTAAGGGTTTAGGTTTAGGGTTTATGGTGTAAGGTTTAGGGTTTAAGGTTAAGGGTTTAGGATATAGGTTTAAGGGTTTAGGTTTAGCGTTTATGGTGTAGGGTTTATGGTTTAAGGTTAAGGGTTTAAGGTTTAAGGTTTAAGCGTTAGGGTTTTAAGGTTTAGGGTTAGGGTTTAATGTTTAGGATTAGGGTTTAGGGTTTAGATCTTAGGATTTATGCGTTAGGGTTTAGGATTTATGGTTTAGGGTTTAGGGTTTTAGAATTTAGGGTTTAGGGTTTTGGGTTAAGTATTAAGGATTTAGGGTTTAGGGTTTAGGGTTTAGGGTTTTAGAATTTAGGGTTTAGGGTTTAGGGTTAAGTATTAAGGATTTAGGGTTTAGGGTTTAGGGCATATTGTTTAGGGTTTAGGAATTACGGTTTAGCATTTAGGATTTAGGGTTTAAAGTTTAGGGTTTAGGTTTTAGGATTTTAGAATTTAGGGTTTTGGGTTTAGGCTTTAGGGTTTAGGGTTAGGGTTTACGATTTGGGGTTTAGGGTTAAGGGTTTAGGGTGAGGGTTTAGGATTTAGGGTTCTTTGTTAGGGTTAAGGGTTTAGGATTTTGAGTTTAGGATTTAGTCTTTATTGTTTATGGTTTAAGGTTTCGGACTAGTGGTTTAAGGTTAGGGCTTTGGCTATGGTTTAGGGTTAGGGTTTAAGATTTAGAATTTAGGGATTTGGGTTTAGGGATTAGGGTTTAGCATTTAGTGTTTAGGTTTAAGAGTTAGGATGAATGGTTTAGGGTTAAGGGTTTAGGGTTTAGAGTTTAGCATTTAGGGTTTAGGTTTAAGTGTTAGGATGAATGGTTTAGGGTTAAGGGTTTAGGGTTTAGGGTTAGGGTTTAGGGTTTAGGGTTTTGGGTTTAGCGTTAGGGTTTAGGGTGAAGCATTTTGGGTTTTGGGTTTAGTGTTTTGGGTTTAGGAATTAGGGTTTAGGGTTTAGGGTTTAGGTTTAGGGTTTAGGGTTATGGGTTTAGGGTTTAGGATTTAGGGTTCTCGGTTAGGGTTTAGGGTTTAGGATTTTGAGTTTTGGATTTAGTCTTTATTATTTATGGTTTAGGGTTTAGGACTAGTGGTTTAAGGCTAGGGCTTGGGCTAGGGTTTAGGGTTTAGGGTTTAGGTTTAGGGTTTAGGTTTAGGGTTTAAGCTTTAGGGTTTTAAGGTTTAGGGTTAGGGTTTAATGATTAGGATTAGGGTTTAGGGTTTAGAGTTTTTGATTTATGGGTTAGGGTTTAAGATTTATGGTTTAGGTTTTAGGGTTTAGGGTTTAGGATTAGGCTTTAGGGTTTATGGTTATGGATTAAGGATTTAGGGTTTAGGGTTTAGGGTTTTAGAATTTAGGGTTTAGGGTTTAGGGTTAAGTATTAAGGATTTAGGGTTTAGGGTTTAGGGCATATGG
The DNA here is from genome assembly GCA_035578085.1 of Solanum pinnatisectum. Lineage (NCBI taxonomy): Eukaryota > Viridiplantae > Streptophyta > Magnoliopsida > Solanales > Solanaceae > Solanum > Solanum pinnatisectum. The sequence goes on along the minus strand of CM069085.1, from coordinate 15,868,372 downwards.
TTTAGGGTTTAGGGTTTAGGGTTTAGGAATTAGGGTTTAGCGTTTAGGATTTAGGGTTTAAAGTTTAGGGTTTAGGTTTTAGGATTTCAGAATTTAGGGTTTAGGGTTTAGGGTTAGGGTTTACGGTTTAGGGTTTAGGGTTTAGGGTTTAGGGTTGAGGGTTTAGCATTTAGGGTTTAGGGCTTAGGTTTTGGGTTTATTGTTAAGAGTTTAGGAATTAGGGTTTAGGGTTTAGGGTTTAGGGTTTAGGATATAGGTTTAAGGGTTTAGGTTTAGGGTTTATGGTGTAGGGTTAAGGATTTAAGATTAAGGGTTCAGGGTTTAAGGTTTAAGCGTTAGGGTTTTAAGGTTTAGGGTTAGTGTTTAATGTTTAGGATTAGGGTTAAGGGTTTAAATTTTAGGATTTATGCGTTAGGGTTTAGGATTTATGGTTTAGGGTTTAGGGTTTTAGAATTTAGGGTTTAAGGTTAAGTATTAAGGATTTAGGGTTTAGGGTTTAGGGCATATGGTTTAGGGTTTAGGAATTAGGGTTTAGCGTTTAGGATTTAGGGTTTAAAGTTTAGGGTTTAGGTTTTAGGATTTTAGAATTTAGGGTTTAGGGTTTAGGGTTTAGGGTTTAGGGTTTAGGTTTAGGGTTTAGGGTTTAGGGATTTGGGTTTAGGGTTTAGGGTTTAGGGTTTAGGGTTTAGGTTTAGGGTTTAAGGTTATGGGTTTAGGGTTTAGGATTTAGGGTTCTAGGTTAGGGTTTAGGGTTTAGGATTTTGAGTTTTGGATTTAGTCTTTATTATTTATGGTTTAGGGTTTAGGACTAGTGGTTTAAGGCTAGGGTTTGGGCTAGGGTTTAGGGTTTAGGAATTATGGTTTAGAGTTTAGGTTTAGGTAAGGGATTAGGATTTAGGATTTCATATTTAGGGTTTATGGTTAAGGAATTTTGTTCTATAGTTTTGGATTTATGTTTTATGGTTTATGGTTTATCCTTTAGGGTTGAGGGTTTAAGTTTAAGGGTTAGGACTAATGGTTTAGGGTTTGTGTTTAGGGTTTAGGGTTTAGCATTTAGGATTTTGGATTAAGAGTTTGGATGAATGGTTTAGGGTTAAGGGTTTAGGGTTTAGGGTTTAGGTTTAGGGTTTAGGGTTTAGGGCTTAGGGTTAGGGTTTAGGGTTTAGTGTTTAGGGTGAAGCATTTTGGGTTTTGGGTTTAGTGTTTAGGGTTTAGGAATTAGGGTTTAGGGTTTAGGGTTTAGGGTTTAGGTTTAGGGTTTAGGTTTAGGGTTTATGGTGTAGGGTTTAGGGTTAAGGGTTAAGGGTTTAGGGTTTAAGGTTTAAGCTTTAGGGTTTTAAGGTTTAGGGTTAGGGTTTAATGATTAGGATTAGGGTTTAGGGTTTAGAGTTTAGGATTTATGGGTTAGGGTTTAGGATTTATGGTTTAGGGTTTAGGGTTTTAGAATTTAGGGTTTAGGGTTTAGGGTTAAGGATTAAGGATTTAGGGTTTAGGGTTTAGGGTATATGGTTTAGGGTTTAGGGTTTAGGTTTTGGGTTTAGTGTTTAGAGTTTAGGAATTAGGGTTTAGGGTTTAGGGTTTAGGATATTGGTTTTAGGGTTTAGGTTTAGGGTTTATGTTTAGGGTTTATGGTGTAGGGTTTAGGGTTTAGGGTTGAGGGTTTAAGTTTAAGGGTTAGGATTAATGGTTTAGGGTTTGTGTTTAGGGTTTAGGGTTTTGGGTTGTAGTATTTGGGTTTAGGGTTTAGGTTTTAATGTTAGGGTTTAGGGTTAGGGTTTAAGATTTAGAATTTAGGGTTTTGGGTTTAGGGATTAGGGTTTAGCATTTAGGGTTTAGGTTTAAGAGTTTGGATGAATGGTGTAGGGTTTGGGTTTAGGGTTTAGGGTTTAGGGTTTAGGTTTAGGGTTTAGGTTTAGGGTTTAGGGTGTAGGGTTTAGGGTTTAGGGTTTAGGGTTTAGGGTTTAGGGTTTAGGGTTTAGGATGAAGCATTTTGGGTTTTGGGTTTAGGATATAGGTTTAAGGGTTTAGGTTTAGGGTTTATGGTGTAGGGTTTAGGGTTTAAGGTTAAGGGTTTAGGATATAGGTTTAAGGGTTTAGGTTTAGGGTTTATGGTGTAGGGTTTAGGGTTTAAGGTTAAGGGTTTAGGGTTTAAGGTTTAAGCGTTAGGGTTTTAAGGTTTAGGGTTAGGGTTTAATGTTTAGGATTAGGCTTTAGGGTTTAGATCTTAGGATTTATGCGTTAGGGTTTAGGATTTATGGTTTATGGTTTAGGGTTTTAGAATTTAGGGTTTAGGGTTTAGGGCATATGGTTTAGGGTTTAGGGTTTAGGGTTTAGGGTGAGGGTTTAGGATTTTGGGTTCTTTGTTAGGGTTAAGGGTTTAGGATTTTGAGTTTAGGATTTAGTCTTTATTGTTTATGGTTTAAGGTTTCGGACTAGTGGTTTAAGGTTAGGGCTTGGGCTATGGTTTAGGGTTAGGGTTTAAGATTTAGAATTTAGGGATTTGTGTTTAGGGATTAGGGTTTAGCATTTAGTGTTTAGGTTTAAGATTTAGGATGAATGGTTTAGGGTTAAGGGTTTAGGGTTTAGGTTTAAGTGTTAGGATGAATGGTTTAGGGTTAAGGGTTTAGGGTTTAGGGTTTAGGGTTAGGGTTTAGGGTTTAGGGTTTTGGGTTTAGCGTTAAGGTTTAGGGTGAAGCATTTTGGGTTTTGGGTTTAGTTTTTGGGTTTAGAAATTAGGGTTTAGGGTTTAGGGTTTAGAGTTTAGGGTTTAGGGTTTAGGTTTAGGGTTTAGGGTTATGGGTTTAGGGTTTAGGATTTAGGGTTCTCGATTAGGGTTTAGGGTTTAGGATTTTGAGTTTTGGATTTAGTCTTTATTATTTATGGTTTAGGGTTTAGGACTAGTGGTTTAAGGCTAGGGTTTAGGGTTTAGGGTTTAGGTTTAGTGTTTAGCTTTAGGGTTTATGGTGTAGGGTTTAGGGTTAAGGGTTTATGGTGTAGGGTTTAGGGTTAAGGGTTAAGGGTTTAGGGTTTAAGGTTTAAGCTTTAGGCTTTTAAGGTTTAGGGTTAGGGTTTAATGATTAGGATTAGGGTTTAGGTTTTAGAGTTTAGGATTTATGGGTTAGGGTTTAGGATTTATGGTTTAGGGTTTAGGGTTTTAGAATTTAGGGTTTAGGGTTTATGGTTATGGATTAAGGATTTAAAGTTTAGGGATTATGGTTTTAGAATTTAGGGTTTAGGGTTTAGGGTTAAGTATTAAGGATTTACGGTTTAGGGTTTAGGGCATATGGTTTAGGGTTTAAGGTTTAGGGTTTAGGAATTAGGGTTTAGCATTTAGGATTTAGGGTTTAAAGTTCAGGGTTTAGGTTTTAGGATTTTAGAATTTATGGTTTAGGGTTTAGGGTTAGGGTTTATGGTTTAGTTTTTAGGGTTGAGGGTTTAGCATTTAGGGTTTAGGGCTTAGGTTTTGGGTTTATTGTTAAGAGTTTAGGAATTAGGGTTTAGGGTTTAGGGTTTAGGATATAGGTTTAAGGGTTTAGGTTTAGGGTTTATGGTGTAGGGTTTAGGGTTTAAGGTTAAGGGTTTAGGGTTTAAGGTTTAAGCGTTAGGGTTTTAAGGTTTAGGGTTAGGGTTTAATGTTTAGGATTAGGGTTTAGGGTTTAAATTTTAGGATTTATGCGTTAGGGTTTAGGATTTATGGTTTAGGGTTTAGGGTTTTAGAATTTAGGGTTTAGGGTTTAAGGTTAAGTATTAAGGATTTAGGGTTTAGGGTTTAGGGCATATGGTTTAGGGTTTAGGAATTAGGGTTTAGCGTTTAGGATTTAGGGTTTAAAGTTTAGGGTTTAGGTTTTAGGATTTTAGAATTTAGGGTTTAGGGTTTAGGGTTGAGTGTTTAGGGTTAGGGTTTAGGAATTAGGGTTTAGCGTTTAGGATTTAGGGTTTAGGGCATATGGTTTAGGGTTTAGAGTTTAGGGTTTAGGGTTTTAGAATTTACGGTTTAGGGTTTAGGGTTAAGTATTAAGGATTTAGGGTTTAGGGTTTGGGGCATATGGTTTAGGGTTTAGGGTTTAGGGTTTAGGAATTAGGGTTTAGCGTTTAGGATTTAGGGTTTAAAGTTTACGGTTTAGGTTTTAGGATTTTAGAATTTAGGGTTTAGGGTTTAGGGTTTAGGGTTTAGGGTTTAGGGTTTAGGGTTGAGGGTTTAGCATTTAGGGTTTAGGGCTTAGGTTTTGGGTTTATTGTTAAGAGTTTAGGAATTAGGGTTTAGGGTTGAGGGTTTAGGGTTTAGGATATTGGTTTAAGGGTTTAGGTTTAGGGTATATGGTGTAGGGTTTAGGGTTTAAGGTTAAGGGTTTAGGGTTTAGGATTTATGGTTTAGGGTTTAGGGGTTTTAGAATTTAGGGTTTAGGGTTTAGGGTTAAGTATTAAGAATTTAGGGTTTAGGGTTTAGGGCATATTGTTTAGGGTTTAGGAATTACGATTTAGCGTTTAGGATTTAGGGTTTAAAGTTTAGGGTTTTGGTTTTAGGATTTTAGAATTTAGGGTTTAGGGTTTGGGCTTTAGGGTTTAGGGTTAGGGTTTATGATTTAGGGTTTAGGGTTTATGGTTTAGGGTTGAGGGTTTAGGATTTAGGGTTCTTGGTTAGGGTTAAGGGTTTAGGATTTTGAGTTTAGGATTTAGTCTTTATTGTTTATGGTTTAAGGTTTCGAACTAGTGGTTTAAGGTTAGGGCTTGGGCTATGGTTTAGGGTTAGGGTTTAAGATTTAGAATTTAGGGATTTGGGTTTAGGGATTAGGGTTTAGCATTTAGTGTTTAGGTTTAAGAGTTAGGATGAATGGTTTAGGGTTTGTGTTTAGGGTTTAGGCTTTAGGGAATAGGGTTTAGCATTTAGGGTTTTGGTTTAAGTGTTTGGATGAATGGTTTAGGGTTAAGGGTTTAGGGCTTAGGGCTTAGGGTTAGGGTTTAGGGTTTAGGGTTTAGGGTGAAGCATTTTGGGTTTTGGGTTTAGGGTTTAGGAATTAGGGTTTAGGTTTTAGGGTTTAAGGTTTAGGGTTTAGGGTTTAATGATTATGATTAGGGTTTAGGTTTTAGATTTAGGATTTATGGTTTAGGGTTTCGGATTTATGGTTTAGGGTTTAGGGTTTTAGAATTTAGGGTTTAGGGTTTATGGTTAAGGATTAAGGATTTAGGGTTTAGGGTTTAGGGTTTTAGAATTTAGGGTTTAGGGTTTAGGTTTAAGTATTAAGGATTTAGGGTTTAGGGTTTAGGGCATATGGTTTAGGGTTTAGGGTTTTGGGTTGAGGAATTAGGGTTTAGCGTTTAGGATTTAGGGTTTAAAGTTTAGGGTTTAGGTTTTAGGATTTTAGAATTTAGGGTTTAGGGTTTAGGGTTAGGGTTTATGGTTTAGGGTTTAGGGTTGAGGGTTTAGCATTTAGGGTTTAGGGCTTAGGTTTTGGGGTTATTGTTAAGAGTTTAGGAATTAGGGTTTAGGGTTTAGGGTTTAGGATATAGGTTTAAGGGTTTTGGTTTAGGGTTTATGGTGTAGGGTTTAGGGTTTAAGATTAAGGGTTCAGGGTTTAAGGTTTAAGCGTTAGGGTTTTAAGGTTTAGGGTTAGTGTTTAATGTTTAGGATTAGGGTTTAGGGTTATAATTTTAGGTTTTATGCGTTAGGGTTTAGGATTTATGGTTTAGGGTTTAGGGTTTTAGAATTTAGGGTTTAGGGTATAGGGTTTAGGGCATATGGTTTAGGGTTTAGGAATTAGGGTTTAGCGTTTAGGATTTAGGGTTTAAAGTTTAGGGTTTAGGTTTTAGGATTTTAGAATTTAGGGTTTATGGTTTAGGGTTGAGTGTTTAGGGTTAGGGTTTAGGATTTAGGGTTTAGGGTTTAGGGTTTAGGGTTTAGGGTTTAGGGTTTAGGGTTTAGGGTTTAGGCTTTATGGTCTAGGGTTAGGGTTTACGATTTGGGGTTTAGGGTTTAGGGTTTAGGGTTGACGGTTTAGGATTTAGGGTTCTTGGTTAGGGTTAAGGGTTTAGGATTTTGAGTTTAGGATTTAGTCTTTATTGTTTATGGTTTAAGGTTTCGGACTAGTGGTTTAAGGTTAGGGCTTGGGCTATGGTTTAGGGTTAGGGTTTAAGATTTAGAATTTAGGGATTTGGGTTTAGGGATTAGGGTTTAGCATTTAGTGTTTAGGTTTAAGAGTTAGGATGAATGGTTTAGGGTTAAGGGTTTAGGGTTTAGAGTTTAGCATTTAGGGTTTAGGTTTAAGTGTTAGGATGAATGGTTTAGGGTTAAGGGTTTAGGGTTTAGGGTTTAGGGTTAGGGTTTAGGGTTTAGGGTTTAGGGTTTAGCGTTAGGGTTTAGGGTGAAGCATTTTGGGTTTTGGGTTTAGTGTTTTGGGTTTAGGAATTAGGGTTTAGGGTTTAGGGTTTAGGGTTTAGGGTTTAGGTTTAGGGTTTAGGGTTATGGGTTTAGGGTTTAGGATTTAGGGTTCTCGGTTAGGGTTTAGGGTTTAGGATTTTGAGTTTTGGATTTAGTCTTTATTATTTATGGTTTAGGGTTTAGGACTAGTGGTTTAAGGCTAGGGCTTGGGCTAGGGTTTAGGGTTTAGGAATTAGGGTTTAGAGTTTAGGTTTAGGTAAGGGATTAGGATTTAGGATTTCATATTTAGGGTTTATGGTTAAGGAATTTTGTTCTATAGTTTTGGATTTATGTTTTATGGTTTATGGTTTATCCTTTAGGGTTGAGGGTTTAAGTTTAAGGGTTAGGACTAATGGTTTAGGGTTTGTGTTTAGGGTTTAGGCTTTAGGGAATAGGGTTTAGCATTTAGGGTTTTGGTTTAAGAGTTTGGATGAATGGTTTAGGGTTAAGGGTTTAGGGTTTAGGGCTTAGGGTTAGGGTTTAGGGTTTAGTGTTTAGGGTGAAGCATTTTGGGTTTTGGGTTTAGGGTTTAGGAATTAGGGTTTAGGTTTTAGGGTTTAGGGTTTAGGGTTTAGGGTTTAGGGTTTAGGTTTAGGGTTTAGGTTTAGGGTTTATGGTGTAGGGTTTAGGGTTAAGGGTTAAGGGTTTAGGGTTTAAGGTTTAAGCTTTAGGCTTTTAAGGTTTAGGGTTAGGGTTTAATGATTAGGATTAGGGTTTAGGTTTTAGAGTTTAGGATTTATGGGTTAGGGTTTAGGATTTATGGTTTAGGGTTTAGGGTTTTAGAATTTAGGATTTAGGGTTTATGGTTATGGATTAAGGATTTAGGGTTTAGGGTTTAGGGTTTTAGAATTTAGGGTTTAGGGTTTAGGGTTAAGTATTAAGGATTTAGGGTTTAGGGTTTAGGGCATATGGTTTAGGGTTTAGGGTTTAGGGTTTAGGAATTAGGGTTTAGCGTTTAGGATTTAGGGTTTAAAGTTTAGGGTTTAGGTTTTAGGATTTTAGAATTTAGGGTTTAGGGTTTAGGGTTAGGGTTTATGGTTTAGGGTTTAGGGTTGAGGGTTTAGCATTTAGGGTTTAGGGCTTAGGTTTTGGGTTTATTGTTAAGAGTTTAGGAATTAGGGTTTAGGGTTTAGGGTTTAGGATATAGGTTTAAGGGTTTAGGTTTAGGGTTTATGGTGTAGGGTTTAGGGTTTAAGATTAAGGGTTCAGGGTTTAAGGTTTAAGCGTTAGGGTTTTAAGGTTTAGGGTTAGTGTTTAATGTTTAGGATTAGGGTTTAGGGTTTAAATTTTAGGTTTTATGCGTTAGGGTTTAGGATTTATGGTTTAGGGTTTAGGGTTTTAGAATTTAGGGTTTAGGGTTTAAGGTTAAGTATTAAGGATTTAGGGTTTAGGGTTTAGGGCATATGGTTTAGGGTTTAGGAATTAGGGTTTAAGGCATATGGTTTAGGGTTTAGGAATTAGGGTTTAGGGTTTAAAGTTTAGGGTTTAGGTTTTAGGATTTTAGAATTTAGGGTTTGGAGTTTAGGGTTTAGTGTTTAGGGTTAGGGTTTAGGGTTTAGGGTTTAGGGTTATGGGTTTTGGGTTTAGGGTTTAGGTTAAGGGTTTAGGGTTATGGGTTTAGGGTTTAGGATTTAGGGTTCTCGGTTAGGGTTTAGGGTTTAGGATTTTGAGTTTTGGATTTAGTCTTTATTATTTATGGTTTAGGGTTTAGGACTAGTGGTTTAAGGCTAGGGCTTGGGCTAGGGTTTAGGGTTTAGGAATTAGGGTTTAGAGTTTAGGTTTAGGTAAGGGATTAGGATTTAGGATTTCATATTTAGGGTTTATGGTTAAGGAATTTTGTTCTATAGTTTTGGATTTATGTTTTATGGTTTATGGTTTATCCTTTAGGGTTGAGGGTTTAAGTTTAAGGGTTAGGACTAATGGTTTAGGGTTTGTGTTTAGGGTTTAGGCTTTAGGGAATAGGGTTTAGCATTTAGGGTTTTGGTTTAAGAGTTTGGATGAATGGTTTAGGGTTAAGGGTTTAGGGTTTAGGGTTTAGGTTTAGGGTTTAGGGTTTAGGGTTTAGGGCTTAGGGTTAGGGTTTAGGGTTTAGTGTTTAGGGTGAAGCATTTTGGGTTTTGGGTTTAGTGTTTAGGGTTTAGGAATTAGGGTTTAGGGTTTAGGGTTTAGGGTTTAGGTTTAGGGTTTATGGTGTAGGGTTTAGGGTTAAGGGTTAAGGGTTTAGGGTTTAAGGTTTAAGCTTTAGGGTTTTAAGGTTTAGGGTTAGGGTTTAATGATTAGGATTTGGGTTTAGGGTTTAGAGTTTTGGATTTATGGGTTAGGGTTTAGGTTTTATGGTTTAGGTTTTAGGGTTTTAGAATTTAGGGTTTAGGGTTTAGCGTTAAAGATTAAGGATTTAGGGTATATGGTTTAGGGTTTAGGGTTTAGGTTTTGGGTTTAGTGTTTGGAGTTTAGGAATTAGGGTTTAGGGTTTAGGGTTTAGGATATTGGTTTTAGGGTTTAGGTTTAGGGTTTATGTTTAGGGTTTATGGTGTAGGGTTTAGGGTTTAGGGTTGAGGGTTTAAGTTTAAGGGTTAGGATTAATGGTTTAGGGTTTGTGTTTAGGGTTTAGGGTTTTGGGTTGTAGTATTTGGGTTTAGGGTTAGGGTTTAAGATTTAGAATTTAGGGTTTTGGGTTTAGGGATTAGGGTTTAGCATTTAGGGTTTAGGTTTAAGAGTTTGGATGAATGGTGTAGGGTTTGGGTTTAGGGTTTAGGGTTTAGGTTTAGGGTTTAGGGTTTAGGGTTTAGGTTTAGGGTTTAGGGTTTAGGGTTTACGTTTAGGGTTTAGGGTTTAGGTTTAGGGTTTCGGGTGTAGGGTTTTGAGGTTTAGGGTTAGGGTTTAATGTTTAGGATTAGGGTTTAGGGTTTAGATTTTAGGATTTTAAGGTTTAGGGTTAGTATTTAGTGTTTAGGATTAGGGTTTAGGGTTTAGATTTTAGGATTTATGCGTTAGGGTTTAGGGTTTAGGGTTTAGGTTTAGGGTTTAGGGTTTAGGGTTTAGGGTTTAGGGTGAAGCATTTTGGGTTTTGGGTTTAGTGCTTAGGGTTTAGGAATTAGGTTTAGGGTTTAGGGTTTAGGGTTAGGTTTAGGGTTTAGGGTTATGGGTTGAGGGTTTAGGATTTAGGGTTTAGGATTTTGAGTTTAGGATTTAGTCTTTATTGTTTATGGTTTAGGGTTTAGGACTAGTGGTTTAAGGCTAGGGCTTGGGCTAGGGTTTAGGGTTTAGGAATTAAGGTTTAGAGTTTAGGTTTAGGTAAGGGATTAGGATTTAGGATTTCACATTTAGGGTTTATGGTTTAGTGTTTAGGATTAGGGTTTAGAGTTTAGTGTTAAGGTTTAGTGTTTAGGGTTAGGAATTTAGCATTTAGGGTTTAGGGCTTAGGGTTTATGGTTTATGGTTCAAGGTTTAGGGTTTAGGGTTTAGGATTAATGGTTTATGGTTTATGGTTTAGGGTTTAGGATTAATGGTTTAGGTTTAGGGTTTAGTGTTTAGCGTTTAGGATTTAGGGTTTAAAGTTTAGGGTTTAGGTTTTAGGATTTCAAAATTTAGGGTTTAGGGTTTAGTGTTAGGGTTTAGGGTTTAGGGTTTAGGGTTTAGGGTTGAGGGTTTAGCATTTAGGGTTTAGGGCTTAGGTTTTGGGTTTATTGTTTAGAGTTTAGGAATTAGGGCTTAGGGTTTAGGGTTTAGGATATAGGTTTAAAGGTTTAGGTTTAGGGTTTATGGTCTAGGGTTTAGGGTTTAGTGTTTAAGGTTTAAGCTTTAGGGTTTTAAGGTTTAGGGTTAGGGTTCAATGTTTAGGATTTGGGTTTAGGGTTTAGATTTTAGGATTTATGGGTTAGGGTTTAGGATTTATGGTTTAGGGTTTAGGGTTTTAGAATTTAGGGTTTAGGGTTTAGGGTTAAGTATTAAGGATTTAGGGTTTAGGGTTTAGGGCATATGGTTTAGGGTTTAGGAATTAGGGTTTAGCGTTTAGGATTTAGGGTTTAAAGTTTAGGGTTTAGGTTTTAGGATTTTAGAATTTAGGGTTGAGGGTTTAGGCTTTAGGGTTTAGGCTTTAGGGTTTAGGTTTTAGGATTTTAGAATTTAGGGTTTAGGGTTTAGGGTTAGGGTTTACGGTTTAGGGTTTAGGGTTGAGGGTTTAGCATTTAGGGTTTAGGGCTTAGGTTTTGGGTTTATTGTTAAGAGTTTAGGAATTAGGGTTTAGGGTTTAGGGTTTAGGATATAGGTTTAAGGGTTTAGGTTTAGGGTTTATGGTGTAGGGTTTAGGGTTTAAGGTTAAGGGTTTAGGGTTTAAGGTTTAAGCGTTAGGGTTTTAAGGTTTAGGGTTAGTGTTTAATGTTTAGGATTAGGGTTTAGGGTTTAGATTTTAGGATTTATGCGTTAGGGTTTAGGATTTATGGTTTAGGGTTTAGGGTTTTAGAATTTAGGGTTTAGGGTTTAGGGTTAAGTATTAAGGATTTAGGGTTTAGGGTTTAGGGCTATGGTTTAGGGTTTAGGAATTAGGGTTTAGCGTTTAGGATTTAGGGTTTAAAGTTTAGGGTTTAGGTTTTAGGATTTTAGAATTTAGGGTTTAGGGTTTAGGCTTTAGGGTTTAGGGTTAGGGTTTATGATTTAGGGTTTAGGGTTGAGGGTTTAGGATTTAGGGTTCTTGGTTAGGGTTAAGGGTTTAGGATTTTGAGTTTAGGATTTAGTCTTTATTGTTTATGGTTTAAGGTTTCGGACTAGTGGTTTAAGGCTGGGGCTTGGGCTATGGTTTAGGGTTAGGGTTTAAGATTTACAATTTAGGGATTTGGGTTTAGGGATTAGGGCTTAGCATTTAGTGTTTAGGTTTAAGAGTTAGGATGAATGGTTTAGGGTTAAGGGTTTAGGGTTTAGGGTTTAGGTTTAGGGTTTAGGGTTTAGGGTTTAGGGTTTAGCGTTAGGGTTTAGGGTGAAGCATTTTGGGTTTTGGGTTTAGTGTTTTGGGTTTAGGAATTAGGGTTTAGGGTTTAGGGTTTAGGGTTTAGGGTTTAGGTTTAGGGTTTAGGGTTATGGGTTTAGGGTTTAGGATTTAGGGTTCTCGGTTAGGGTTTAGGGTTTAGGATTTTGAGTTTTGGATTTAGTCTTTGTTATTTATGGTTTAGGGTGTAGGACTAGTGGTTTAAGGCTAGGGCTTGGGCTAGGGTTTAGGGTTTAGGAATTAGGGTTTAGAGTTTAGGTTTAGGTAAGGATTAGGATTTAGGATTTCATAATTAGGGTTTATGGTTAAGGAATTTTGTTCTATAGTTTTGGATTTATGTTTTATGGTTTATGGTTTATCCTTTAGGGTTGAGGGTTTAAGTTTAAGGGTTAGGACTAATGGTTTAGGGTTTGTGTTTAGGGTTTAGGCTTTAGGGAATAGGGTTTAGCATTTAGGGTTTTGGTTTAAGAGTTTGGATGAATGGTTTAGGGTTAAGGGTTTAGGGTTTAGGGTTTAGGTTTAGGGTTTAGGGCTTAGGGTTAGGGTTTAGGATTTAGTGTTTAGGGTGAAGCATTTTTAGTTTTGGGTTTAGTGTTTAGGGTTTAGGAATTAAGGTTTAGGGTTTAGGGTTTAGGATATAGGTTTAAAGGTTTAGGTTTAGGGTTTATGGTCTAGGGTTTAGGGTTTAGGGTTAAGGGTTTAGTGTTTAAGGTTTAAGCTTTAGGGTTTTAAGGTTTAGGGTTAGGGTTCAATGTTTAGGATTTGGGTTTAGGGTTTAGATTTTAGGATTTATGGGTTAGGGTTTAGGATTTATGGTTTAGGGTTTAGGGTTTAGGGTTTTAGAATTTAGGGTTTATGGTTTAGGGTTAAGTATTAAGGATTTAGGGTTTAGGGTTTAGGGCATATGGTTTAGGGTTTAGGGTTTAGGGTTTAGGAATTAGGGTTTAGCATTTAGGATTTAGGGTTTAGGTTTTAGGATTTCAGAATTTAGGGTTTAGGGTTTAGGGTTTAGGGTTTAGGGTTGAGGGTTTAGCATTTAGGGTTTAGGGCTTAGGTTTTGGGTTTATTGTTAAGAGTTTAGGAATTAGGGTTTAGGGTTTAGGGTTTAGGATATAGGTTTAAGGGTTTAGGTTTAGGGTTTATGGTGTAGGGTTTAGGGTTTAAGGTTAAGGGTTTAGGGTTTAAGGTTTAAGCGTTAGGGTTTTAAGGTTTAGGGTTAGTGTTTAATGTTTAGGATTAGGGTTTAGGGTTTAGATTTTAGGATTTATGCGTTAGGGTTTAGGATTTATGGTTTAGGGTTTAGGGTTTTAGAATTTAGGGTTTAGGGTTTAGGGTTAAGTATTAAGGATTTAGGGTTTAGGGTTTAGGGCATATGGTTTAGGGTTTAGGAATTAGGGTTTAGCGTTTAGGATTTAGGGTTTAAAGTTTAGGGTTTAGGTTTTAGGATTTTAGAATTTAGGGTTTAGGGTTTAGGCTTTAGGGTTTAGGTTTTAGGATTTTAGAATTTAGGGTTTAGGGTTTAGGGTTACGGTTTATGGTTTAGGGTTTAGGGTTGAGGGTTTAGCATTTAGGGTTTAGGGCTTAGGTTTTGGGTCTATTGTTAAGAGTTTAGGAATTAGGGTTTAGGGTTTAGGGTTTAGGATATAGGTTTAAGGGTTTAGGTTTAGGGTTTATGGTGTAGGGTTTAGGGTTAAAGGTTAAGGGTTTAGGGTTGAAGGTTTAAGCTTTAGGGTTTTAAGGTTTAGGGTTAGGGTTTAATGTTTAAGATTAGGGTTTAGGGTTTAGATTTTAGGATTTATGCGTTAGGGTTTAGGATTTATGGTTTAGGGTTTAGGGTTTTAGAATTGAGGGTTTAGGGTTTAGGGTTAAGTATTAAGGATTTAGGGTTTAGGGTTAGTGTTTAGTGTTTAGGATTAGGCTTTAGGGTTTAGCGTTTAGGATTTAGGGTTTAAAGTTTAGGGTTTAGGTTTTAGGATTTTAGAATTTAGGGTTTAGGGTTTAGGCTTTAGGGTTTAGGGTTAGGGTTTACGATTTAGGGTTTAGGGTTTAGGGTTTAGGGTTGAGGGTTTAGGATTTAGGGTTCTTGGTTAGGGTTAAGGGTTTAGGATTTTGAGTTTAGGATTTAGTCTTTATTGTTTATGGTTTAAGGTTTCGGACTAGTGGTTTAAGGCTAGGGCTTGGGCTATGGTTTAGGGTTAGGGTTTAAGATTTAGAATTTAGGGATTTGGGTTTAGGGATTAGGGTTTAGCATTTAGTGTTTAGGTTTAAGAGTTAGGATGAATGGTTTAGGGTTAAGGGTTTAGGGTTTAGAGTTTAGCATTTAGGGTTTAGGTTTAAGTGTTAGGATGAATGGTTTAGGGTTAAGGGTTTAGGGTTTAGGGTTTAGGTTTAGGGTTTAGGGTTTAGCGTTAGGGTTTAAGGTGAAGCATTTTGGGTTTTGGGTTTAGTGTTTTGGGTTTAGGAATTAGGGTTTTGGGTTTAGGGTTTAGGGTTTAGGGTTTAGGTTTAGGGTTTAGAGTTTAGTTTTAGGTAAGGGATTAGGATTTAGGATTTCACATTTAGGGTTTATGGTTTAGGATTTTTGGTTCTAGAGTTTTGGATTTGTGTTTTATGGTTTATGGTTTTTGGTTTAGGGTTGTGGGTTTACGTTTAAGGGTTAGGATTAATGGTTTAGGGTTTCTATTTAGGGTTTAGGGTTTTTGGTTGTAGTATTTGTATTTAGGGTTTAGGTTTTAATGTTTAGGGTTTAGGGTTAGGGTTTAAGATTTAGAATTTAGGGATTTGGGTTTAGGGATTAGGGTTTAGCATTTAGGGTTTAGGTTTAAGAGTTAGGATGAATGGTTTAGGGTTAAGGGTTTAGGGTTTAGAGTTTAGCATTTAGGGTTTAGGTTTAAGTGTTAGGATGAATGGTTTAGGGTTAAGGGTTTAGGGTTAAGGGTTTAGGTTTAGGGTTTAGGGTTTAGGGTTTAGGGTTTAGCGTTAGGGTTTAGGGTGAAGCATTTTGGGTTTTGGGTTTAGTGTTTTGGGTTTAGGAATTAGGGTTTAGGGTTTAGGGTTTAGGGTTTAGGGTTTAGGGTTTAGGTTTAGGGTTTAGGGTTATGGGTTTAGGGTTTAGGATTTAGGGTTCTCGGTTAGGGTTTAGGGTTTAGGATTTTGAGTTTTGGATTTAGTCTTTATTATTTATGGTTTAGGGTTTAGGACTAGTGGTTTAAGGCTAGGGCTTGGGCTAGGGTTTAGGGTTTAGGAATTAGGGTTTAGAGTTTAGGTTTAGGTAAGGGATTAGGATTTAGGATTTCATATTTAGGGTTTATGGTTAAGGAATTTTGTTCTATAGTTTTGGATTTATGTTTTATGGTTTATGGTTTATCCTTTAGGGTTGAGGGTTTAAGTTTAAGGGTTAGGACTAATGGTTTAGGGTTTGTGTTTAGGGTTTAGGCTTTAGGGAATAGGGTTTAGCATTTAGGGTTTTGGTTTAAGAGTTTGGATGAATGGTTTAGGGTTAAGGGTTTAGGGTTTAGGGTTTAGGGTTTAGGTTTAGGGTTTAGGGCTTAGGGTTAGGGTTTAGGATTTAGTGTTTAGGGTGAAGCATTTTTAGTTTTGGGTTTATTGTTTAGAGTTTAGGAATTAGGGCTTAGGGTTTAGGGTTTAGGATATAGGTTTAAAGGTTTAGGTTTAGGGTTTATGGTCTAGGGTTTAGGGTTTAGGGTTAAGGGTTTAGTGTTTAAGGTTTAAGCTTTAGGGTTTTAAGGTTTAGGGTTAGGGTTCAATGTTTAGGATTTGGGTTTAGGGTTTAGGATTTATGATTTATGGTTTAGGGTTTAGGGTTTAGGGTTTTAGAATTTAGGGTTTATGGTTTAGGGTTAAGTATTAAGGATTTAGGGTTTAGGTCTTAGGGCATATGGTTTAGGGTTTAGGGTTTAGGGTTTAGGAATTAGGGTTTAGCATTTAGGATTTAGGGTTTAGGTTTTAAGATTTCAGAATTTAGGGTTTAGGGTTTAGGGTTAGGGTTTAGGGTTTAGGGTTTAGGGTTTAGGGTTGAGGGTTTAGCATTTAGGGTTTAGGGCTTAGGTTTTGGGTTTATTGTTAAGAGTTTAGGAATTAGGGTTTAGGGTTTAGGGTTTAGGATATAGGTTTAAGGGTTTAGGTTTAGGGTTTATGGTGTAGGGTTTAGGGTTTAAGGTTAAGGGTTTAGGGTTTAAGGTTTAAGCGTTAGGGTTTTAAGGTTTAGGGTTAGTGTTTAGTGTTTAGGATTAGGCTTTAGGGATTAGATTTTAGGATTTATGCGTTAGGGTTTAGAATCTATGGTTTAGGGTTTAGGGTTTTAGAATTTAGGGTTTAGGGTTTAGGTTTAAGTATTAAGGATTTAGGGTTTAGGGTTTAGGGCATATGGTTTAGGGTTTAGGGTTTAGGGTTTAGCGTTTAGGATTTAGGGTTTAAAGTTTAGGGTTTAGGTTCTAGGATTTAAGAATTTAGGGTTTAGGGTTTAGGGTTTAGGTTTTAGGATTTAAGAATTTAGGGTTTAGGGTTTAGGGTTTAGGGTTTAGGGTTAGGGTTTATGGTTTAGGGTTTAGCATTTAGGGTTTAGGGCTTAGGTTTTGGGTTTATTGTTAAGAGTTTAGGAATTAGGGTTTAGGGTTTAGGGTTTAGGATATAGGTTTAAGGGTTTAGGTTTAGGGTTTATGGTGTAGGGTTTAGGATATAGGTTTAAGGGTTTAGGGTTAGGGTTTAGGGTTAAGGGTTTAGTGTTTAAGGTTTAAGCTTTAGGGTTTTAAGGTTTAGGGTTAGGGTTCAATGTTTAGGATTTGGGTTTAGGGTTTAGATTTTAGGATTTATGGGTTAGGGTTTAGGATTTATGGTTTAGGGTTTAGGGTTTAGGGTTTTAGAATTTAGGGTTTAGGGTTTAGGGTTAAGTATTAAGGATTTAGGGTTTAGGGTTTAGGGCATATGGTTTAGGGTTTAGGGTTTAGGGTTTAGGAATTAGGGTTTAGCATTTAGGATTTAGGGTTTAGGTTTTAGGATTTCAGAATTTAGGGTTTAGGGTTTAGGGTTAGGGTTTAGGGTTTAGGGTTTAGGGTTTAGGGTTGAGGGTTTAGCATTTAGGGTTTAGGGCTTAGGTTTTGGGTTTATTGTTAAGAGTTTAGGAATTAGGGTTTAGGGTTTAGGGTTTAGGATATAGGTTTAAGGGTTTAGGTTTAGGGTTTATGGTGTAGGGTTTAGGGTTTAAGGTTAAGGGTTTAGGGTTTAAGGTTTAAGCGTTAGGGTTTTAAGGTTTAGGGTTAGTGTTTAGTGTTTAGGATTAGGCTTTAGGGATTAGATTTTAGGATTTATGCGTTAGGGTTTAGAATCTATGGTTTAGGGTTTAGGGTTTTAGAATTTAGGGTTTAGGGTTTAGGGTTAGGTATTAAGGATTTAGGGTTTAGGGTTTAGGGCATATGGTTTAGGGTTTAGGAATTAGGGTTTAGCGTTTAGGATTTAGGGTTTAAAGTTTAAGTTTAGGTTTTAGGTTTAATTTTTAGGGTTTAGGGTTTTAGGTTTAGGGTTTAGGTTTAGGATTTTAATTTAGGTTTAGTTTAGTTTTAGTTTTAGGATTTTTAGGTTTAGGTTTAGGGTTTAGGTTTAGGTTTTAAATTTAGGATTTAGTTTTAGGGTTTAGGTTTTAGTTTTTTAATTTAGGGTTTAGGGTTTTAGTTAGTTGGGTTTAGGTTTAGTTTTAGGGTTTAGGAATTTAGTTTAGGGTTTAGGGTTTAGGGTTTAGTTTAGGGTTTAGGTTTAATTAGGTTTATTTAAGTTTTTAGGGTTTAGTTTAGGGTTTAAATTTAGTTTTTAGGGTTTGTTTAGGGTTTTAGGTTTAGGGTTTAGGGTTTTAGAGTTTAGGATTTAGGGTTTAGGGTTTATTTATAGTTTAATTTATTTAAATTTAGGGTTTAGGGTTTAGGATTTAGGTTTTAGGGTTTAGATTTAGTTAAGTTTAGGGTTTAGTTTAGGATTTTAGGTTTAAATTAGGTTTAGGGTTTAGGATTGGTTTAAGTTTAAATTTAGGTTAGGGTTTAGGGTTTAGTTTTATTTAGTTTTAGGGTTTTTAGGATTTAGTTTTAGGTTTAGTTTAGTTAGTTTTTAGAATTTTAGGGTTTAGGGTTTAGGTTTTAGTTTAGGGTTTGGGGTTTAGGTTTAGGGTTTAGGGTTTAGTTAGGTTTAGGGTTTAGGATTTAGGGTTTAGGTTTAGGGTTTAGGTTTAGGTTTAGGGTTTAGGGTTCTTAGTTAGGGTTTTAGGGTTTAGGATTTTGAGTTTAGGATTTAGTCTTTATTGTTTAGGTTTTAGGGTTTAGGACTAGTGGTTTAGGGTTTAGGGTTTGGTTTAGGTTTAGTTTTAGGGTTTAAGATTTAAATTTAGGGTTTTGGGTTTAGGGTTAGGGTTTAGCATTTAGTTAGGTTTAGGGTTTAAATTTATTTTTAGGTTTAGGGTTTAGGAGTTTAGTTTAGTTTAGGTTTAGGGTTTAGTTTAAATTTAGGAGTTTAGGGTTTAGGGTTTAGGTTAGGGTTTTTAAATTTAGGGTTTAGGGTTTTAGGTTTAGGGTTTAGTTTTAACATTTAGGGTTTATTTAGGGTTTAGGTTTAGGTTTAAATTTAAATTTTTAGGGTTTAGGGTTTAGGTTTAGTTTAGGGTTTAGGGTTTAGGTTTAGGGTTTAGGTTTAAGTTTAAATTTTAGGTTTGTTTTAGGATTTAGGATTTACATTTAGGTTTAGGGTTTAGGATTTTTTTTTAGGGTTTATTAGGTTTATGGTTTTAGGTTGTTTAGGATTTTGGGTTAGTTTAGGGTTTAGGGTTTAGTTTAGGGTTTAGGATTATTAGGGTTTAGGGTTTAATTTTAGGGTTTAGGTTTTAGGTTTTTTAAATTATTTTTAGGGTTTAGGTTTTTAGGGGTTTTAATGTTTATTTAGGGTTTAGGGTTTAGTTAGGGTTTAAATTTAGATTAGGGTTTAGATTTAGGTTTAGATTTTTAGCATTTAGAGTTTAGGTATAATAGTTAGTATGAATTTGGTTTAGGGTTTAGGGTTTAGGGTTTTTAGATTTTAGGTTTAGGGTTTAGGTTTTAGGTTTAGGTTTAGTTTTAGGTTTAGGAGTTTAGGGTTTAGGGTTTTTGAGGGTTTAGGGTTTAGGGTTTAGGGTTTAGGGTTTAGGGTTTAGGGTTTAGTGTTTAGGGTTAGGGTTTAGGGTTTA
This sequence comes from Solanum pinnatisectum, assembly GCA_035578085.1. Taxonomy (NCBI): domain Eukaryota; kingdom Viridiplantae; phylum Streptophyta; class Magnoliopsida; order Solanales; family Solanaceae; genus Solanum; species Solanum pinnatisectum. The sequence continues at coordinate 15,849,757 of CM069085.1, read as the reverse complement.
GGGTTTAGTGTTTAGGGTTTAGGGTTTAGGATTTAGGGTTTAGGGTTTAGGGTTTAGGGTTATGGGTTTATGGTTTAGGATTTAGGGTTCTCGATTAGGGTTTAGGGTTTAGGATTTTGAGTTTTGGATTTAGTCTTTATTATTTATGGTTTAGGGTTTAGGACTAGTGGTTTAAGGCTAGGGCTTGGGCTAGGGTTTAGGGTTTAGGAATTAGGGTTTAGAGTTTAGGTTTAGGTAAGGGATTAGGATTTAGGATTTCATATTTAGGGTTTATGGTTAAGGAATTTTGTTCTATAGTTTTGGATTTATGTTTTATGGTTTATGGTTTATCCTTTAGGGTTGAGGGTTTAAGTTTAAGGGTTTGGACTAATGGTTTAGGGTTTGTGTTTAGGGTTTAGGCTTTAGGGAATAGGGTTTAGCATTTAGGGTTTTGGTTTAAGAGTTTGGATGAATGGTTTAGGGTTAAGGGTTTAGGGTTTAGGATTTAGGTTTAGGGTTTAGCGTTTAGGGTTTAGGGCTTAGGGTTGAGGGTTTAGCATTTAGGGTTTAGGGCTTAGGTTTTGGGTTTATTGTTAAGAGTTTAGGGTTTAGGTATTAGGGTTTAGGGTTTAGAGTTTAGGATTTATGGGTTAGGGTTTAGGATTTATGGGTTAGGGTTTAGGGTTTTAGAATTTAGGGTTTAGTGTTTAGGGTTAAGGATTAAGGATTTAGGGTTCAGGGTTTAGGGTATATGGTTGAGGGTTTAGGGTTTAGGTTTTGGGTTTAGTGTTTAGAGTTTAGGAATTAGGGTTTAGGGTTTAGGGTTTAGGATATTGGTTTTAGGGTTTAGGTTGAGGGTTTATGTTTAGGGTTTATGGTGTAGGGTTTACGGTTTAGGGTTGAGGGTTTAAGTTTAAGGGTTAGGATTAATGGTTTAGGGTTTGTATTTAGGGTTAGGGTTTAAGATTTAGAATTTAGGGTTTTGGGTTTAGGGATTAGGGTTTAGCATTTAGGGTTTAGGTTTAAGAGTTTGGATGAATGGTGTAGGGTTTGGGTTTAGGGTTTAGGGTTTAGGTTTAGGGTTTAGGTTTAGGGTTTAGGGTTTAGGGTTTAGGTTTAGGGTTTAGGGTTTAGGGTTTAGGGTTTAGGGTTTAGGGTTTAGGGTGAAGCAATTTGGGTTTTGGGTTTAGTGTTTAGGGTTTAGGAATTAGGTTTAGGGTTTAGGGTTTAGGGTTAGGTTTAGGGTTTAGGGTTTAGGGTTTAGGGTTATGGGTTGAGGGTTTAGGATTTAGGGTTTAGGATTTTGAGTTTAGGATTTAGTCTTTATTGTTTATGGTTTAGGATTTAGGGATTAGGTTTTGGGTTAATTGTTTAGAGTTTAGGAATTAGGGCTTAGGGTTTAGGGTTTAGGATATAGGTTTAAAGGTTTAGGTTTAGGGTTTATGGTCTAGGGTTTAGGGTTTAGGGTTAAGGGTTAAGCTTTAGCGTTTTAAGGTTTAGGGTTAGGGTTTAATGATTAGGATTAGGGTTTAGGGTTTAGAGTATAGGATTTATGGGTTAGGGTTTAGGATTTATGGTTTAGGGTTTAGGGTTTTAGAATTTAGGGTTTAGGGTTTAGGCTTTAGGGTTTAGGGTTAGGGTTTACGATTTAGGGTTTAGGGTTTAGGGTTTAGGGTTGAGGGTTTAGGATTTAGGGTTCTTGGTTAGGGTTAAGGGTTTAGGATTTTGAGTTTAGGATTTAGTCTTTATTGTTTATGGTTTAAGGTTTCGGACTAGTGGTTTAAGGCTAGGGCTTGGGCTATGGTTTAGGGTTAGGGTTTAAGATTTAGAATTTAGGGATTTGGGTTTAGGGATTAGGGTTTAGCATTTAGTGTTTAGGTTTAAGAGTTAGGATGAATGGTTTAGGGTTAAGGGTTTAGGGTTTAGAGTTTAGCATTTAGGGTTTAGGTTTAAGTGTTAGGATGAATGGTTTAGGGTTAAGGGTTTAGGTTTAGGGTTTAGGGTTTAGCGTTAGGGTTTAGGGTGAAGCATTTTGGGTTTTGGGTTTAGTGTTTTGGGTTTAGGAATTAGGGTTTAGGGTTTAGGGTTTAGGGTTTAGGTTTAGGGTTTAGGGTTATGGGTTTAGGGTTTAGGATTTAGGGTTCTCGGTTAGGGTTTAGGGTTTAGGATTTTGAGTTTTGGATTTAGTCTTTATTATTTATGGTTTAGGGTTTAGGACTAGTGGTTTAAGGCTAGGGCTTGGGCTAGGGTTTAGGGTTTAGGAATTAGGGTTTAGAGTTTAGGTTTAGGTAAGGGATTAGGATTTAGGATTTCATATTTAGGGTTTATGGTTAAGGAATTTTGTTCTATAGTTTTGGATTTATGTTTTATGGTTTATGGTTTATCCTTTAGGGTTGAGGGTTTAAGTTTAAGGGTTAGGACTAATGGTTTAGGGTTTGTGTTTAGGGTTTAGGCTTTAGGGAATAGGGTTTAGCATTTAGGGTTTTGGTTTAAGAGTTTGGATGAATGGTTTAGGGTTAAGGGTTTAGGGTTTAGGGCTTAGGGTTAGGGTTTAGGGTTTAGTGTTTAGGGTGAAGCATTTTGGGTTTTGGGTTTAGGGTTTAGGAATTAGGTTTTAGGTTTTAGGGTTTAGGGTTTAGGGTTTAGGTTTAGGGTTTAGGTTTAGGGTTTATGGTGTAGGGTTTAGGGTTAAGGGTTAAGGGTTTAGGATTTAAGGTTTAAGCTTTAGGCTTTTAAGGTTTAGGGTTAGGGTTTAATGATTAGGATTAGGGTTTAGGTTTTAGAGTTGAGGATTTATGGGTTAGGGTTTAGGATTTATGGTTTAGGGTTTAGGATTTTAGAATTTAGGGTTTTGGGTTTATGGTTATGGATTAAGGATTTAGGGTTTAGGGTTTAGGGTTTTAGAATTTAGGGCTTAGGGTTGAGGGTTAAGTATTAAGGATTTAGGGTTTAGGGTTTAGGGCATATGGTTTAGGGTTTAGGGTTTAAGGTTTAGGAATTAGGTTTTAGTGTTTAGGATTTAGGGTTTAAAGTTTAGGGTTTAGGTTTTAGGATTTTAGAATTTAGGGTTTAGGGTTTAGGGTTAGGGTTTACGATTTATGATTTAGGGTTTAGGGTTTAGCATTTAGGGTTTAGGGCTTAGGTTTTGGGTTTATTGTTAAAAGTTTAGGAATTAGGGTTTAGGGTTTAGGGTTTAGGATATAGGTTTAAGGGTTTAGGTTTAGGGTTTATGGTGTAGGGTTTAGGGTTTAAGGTTAAGGGTTTAGGGTTTAAGGTTTAAGCGTTAGGGTTTTAAGGTTTAGGGTTAGGGTTTAATGTTTAGGATTAGGGTTTAGGGTTTAAATTTTAGGATTTATGCGTTAGGGTTTAGGATTTATGGTTTAGGGTTTAGGGTTTTAGAATTTAGGGTTTAGGGTTTAAGGTTAAGTATTAAGGATTTAGGGTTTAGGGTTTAGGGTATATGGTTTAGGGTTTAGGAATTAGGGTTTAGCATTTAGGATTTAGGGTTTAAAGTTTAGGGTTTAGGTTTTAGGATTTTAGAATTTAGGGTTTAGGGTTTAGGGTTTAGGGTTTAGGGTTAGGGTTTAGGATTTAGGGTTTAGGGTTTAGGATTTAGGGTTCTTGGTTAGGGTTAAGGGTTTAGGATTTTGAGTTTAGGATTTAGTCTTTATTGTTTATGGTTTAGGGTTTCGGACTAGTGGTTTAAGGCTAGGGCTTGGGCTATGGTTTAGGGTTTAGGAATTAGGGTTTAGAGTTTAGGTTTAGGTAAGGGATTAGGATTTAGGATTTCACATTTAGGGTTTATGGTTTAGGATTTTTGGTTCTAGAGTTTTGGATTTGTGTTTTATGGTTTATGGTTTTTGGTTTAGGGTTGTGGGTTTACGTTTAAGGGTTAGGATTAATGGTTTAGGGTTTCTGTTTAGGGTTTAGGGTTTTGGGTTGTAGTATTTGTATTTAGGGTTTAGGTTTTAATGTTTAGGGTTTAGGGTTAGGGTTTAAGATTTAGAATTTAGGGATTTGGGTTTAGGGATTAGGGTTTAGCATTTAGGGTTTAGGTTTAAGAGTTAGGATGAATGGTTTAGGGTTAAGGGTTTAGGGTTTAGAGTTTAGCATTTAGGGTTTAGGTTTAAGTGTTAGGATGAATGGTTTAGGGTTAAGGGTTTAGGGTTTAGGGTTTAGGTTTAGGGTTTAGGGTTTAGGGTTTAGGGTTTAGGGTTTAGCGTTAGGGTTTAGGGTGAAGCATTTTGGGTTTTGGGTTTAGTGTTTTGGGTTTAGGAATTAGGGTTTAGGGTTTAGGGTTTAGGGTTTAGGGTTTAGGGTTTAGGTTTAGGGTTTAGGGTTATGGGTTTAGGGTTTAGGATTTAGGGTTCTCGGTTAGGGTTTAGGGTTTAGGATTTTGAGTTTTGGATTTAGTCTTTATTATTTATGGTTTAGGGTTTAGGACTAGTGGTTTAAGGCTAGGGCTTGGGCTAGGGTTTAGGGTTTAGGAATTAGGGTTTAGAGTTTAGGTTTAGGTAAGGGATTAGGATTTAGGATTTCATATTTAGGGTTTATGGTTAAGGAATTTTGTTCTATAGTTTTGGATTTATGTTTTATGGTTTATGGTTTATCCTTTAGGGTTGAGGGTTTAAGTTTAAGGGTTTGGACTAATGGTTTAGGGTTTGTGTTTAGGGTTTAGGCTTTAGGGAATAGGGTTTAGGATTTAGGGTTTTGGTTTAAGAGTTTGGATGAATGGTTTAGGGTTAAGGGTTTAGGATTTAGGATTTAGGTTTAGGGTTTAGGGTTTAAGGTTTAGGGCTTAGGGTTGAGGGTTTAGCATTTAGGGTTTAGGGCTTAGGTTTTGGGTTTATTGTTAAGAGTTTAGGGTTTATGAATTAGGGTTTAGGGTTTAGGGTTTAGGGTTTAGGTTTAGGATTTAGGTTTAGGGTTTATGGTGTAAGGTTTAGGGTTAAGGGTTAAGGGTTTAGGGTTTAAGGTTTAAGCTTTAGGGTTTTAAGGTTTAGGGTTAGGGTTTAATTATTAGGATTAGGGTTTAGGGTTTAGAGTTTAGGATTTATGGGTTAGGGTTTAGGATTTATGGGTTAGGGTTTAGGGTTTTAGAATTTAGGGTTTAGTGTTTAGGGTTAAGGATTAAGGATTTAGGGTTTAGGGTTTAGGGTATATGGTTTAGGGTTTAGGGTTTAGGTTTTGGGTTTAGTGTTTAGAGTTTAGGAATTAGGGTTTAGGGTTTAGGGTTTAAATTCAACAATTTCATAAAAAAATTTAATTTTTTTCCGCTAAATCACGAAAATGAGTAATTAATTAATAAAAAATTATGAATGCTCGAAAACACTTCTAAACATGTGAAACTAATTATAGAGTACATTTTTACAAATAAAAGATGTTTCAAAATCGTACGTACCGTAAAAGTAATGAAGATTGGTACGAATGAACCATATGAGGCGGAAACGTTGAGAATTTATTATGGAAAATAGATGAATATGCTGTTATGCATGAAGGGTGTTTCACATTCTTTTGATTTTTGTAGGACATGGACATCCACATGTTGTCGACTAGACCTGGACCAATGTCGCCACGTGCGACGTAGCTCGTCTATCAAGTGCAAGCCACGAATGAAGCGGGCAGGCGACATTCAACGTCGGTTGACCAAAGTGTACAGGCCACGGAAGATGAGGCCATGTCACATCCAACGTCGACAGACTGATATATGCAGGCTATGGACCATGTTGGAAGGCCACGTCCGACGATGGTTGACCGATATGTGCAGGCTATAGATGATAGTGGCGGCCCACATCGCGTCGGTGACCGTTGTGCGAGCCACGTTCGGCGACGGCCAACCGTTGTGTGCGAGCTAAAGCGTCGCGAGCGTCACCGGCGATGGTGGCGATGGCGCATCACCGCGGCCGTCGCGGCGATCAAAACTAATGTTACCGTCATTGGCGGGCGTCGCTTGCGGCAGCGCGAGCCACGTGAGATGCGTAGGCCTTGGGTGATCTCGCCCGTTGGCGACCACGATGTTGCCCGGCCGATGCGCTGCGCCACGGCTGAAGTGTGCAATCCTTGGCTGATGTTGCCTGCCGTTGGCCGACGTCGCTGACTCGATGCGCGCCACGCCACATCGGTCGCGGCGATGGCTAATCTTTGCTGCCATTGGTCGACGTTGCATAGCCGATGTGCGTAGGCCACGGCTGATGACGCCCAGCTGATAAGCACATGCCACGGCCCGATGCTTGCGAGCGCGGGCGTCTTTGCTGCCATTGTCGGCGTCGCTGGCGGTCGTGCATGCTACAAATTATGTCGCCCAGTCGATGAAACACGCCACTGCTGATGGGTGCAGGCCTGGGCTGATGCTGTCTGCCGTTGGTCAATGTCACTTGCCCGATGTGCATGTGCTACGTCAGATGCATGCATGCCTTGGCTGATGCTTCATACCGTTAGCCGACATCCCCCGGCCGATGCGCACGTGCCACGTCAGATGCGTGCAAGCCTTGGCTGATGCTGCTTATCGTTGCCCGACGTCACCTGGCCGATGCGAATAGGTAATGACTGATGCGTGCAATCCTTGGCGGATGCTACCTGCTCTTGGCTGATGTCGCCTAGCTGGTACGCGCAGGCTATGGCCGATGTCAGCTTGCCTGTCGTTGGCAAACGTCGCTTGCTTGATGCACACATGCCATATCAGATGCGTGCAGGCCATGGCTGATCCTGCCTGCCGTTGGTTGACGTCGCGTGGCTGATGTGCGCAAGCCGCGGTCGATCTCGCCCAGCCATTGCGCCACGCCACGGCTAATGTGTACAGGTCTTGGCCTAAGCTGCATGCAGTTGGCCGATGTCAATTGCCCGATGCGCACTTGCCACGTAAGATGTGTGCATGCTTTGGCTGATGCAACCTGTTGTTGGCCGACGTCGCCTAGCATATGCACGCAGGTCACGGCCGATGTCGCCAAGGCGAGCGCGCACGCCCTGCGATGCTTTGAGACCTTGGCCCGTCTTGCCATTGATCGTTGCTTACGGATGCGCACATGTACCACGATTGATCCGCGATCGTTGGCAGCGTTGCTTGCGTCTGCATAGCCCACGTTAGATGCACGCAAGCCTTGGCGATGTTACTGCCGTTGGCGGCGTAGCAGCCTATGTCACCTGGCGTCGTGCGAGCTACGGACAATGTTGGAAGCCACGTCGGCATCGGCAGCCGATATGTGCAAGCTACGGATGATAGTGGCAGCCCACATCCGCGTCGTAATGGGTGTATGCGAGCCACATTCGACCGCTGGCGTTGTGTGCAAGCCAAGGGTTATGCGGCGAGCCACGCTAACGGCGGTGGCGATGTGCGCGAGCCATGCGAGCAGGCGATCCACAACCGACGTTGACTAAGCGATGTGCGTAGGCCACGGCCGATGTGGGCAGTCCACGACAAATGTCGCTAGTCGTTGGTCGACGTTGCTTGCCCGGAGCGCAAAGGCCACGTCAAATACGTGTAGGCCTTGGCTGATGCTGCCTGTCGTTGGCCGACGGCGATGTCGCCCAGCTGATGCGCTGCGCCATGGCGATAAGTGCGAGCGCCAGCTAATGTTGCATGTCGTTGGCTGACGTCGCTTGCATGATGCACACATGCCACATCAGATGCGTGTAGGCCATGGCTGATCCTGCCTGCCATTGGTCGACGTCGCGTGTTCGATGTGCACAAGCCGCGGCCGATCTCGCCCAACCATTGCACACACGCCACAGCTAATGTGTACAAGTCTTGGCTTTATCTTTGCGTGTAGTTGGCGATGTCAATTGCCGTCGCACATGCCGTATAAGATGTGTGCGAGCTTTGGCGTCTGATGCAACTCGTTGGTGGCGTCGCTTTGGCATATGCGCGAGCCATGGCCGATGTCGCCAGTGAGGCAAGCGATGCTTGCGGACCTTGGCCGTCTGATGCCGTTGACCGATGTTGCTTACCTGATGCGCACATACCACGGTTAATCTTTGCGATCATTGGCCAGCGTTGCTTGCCCGGTACGCATAGCCAACGTCAGATGCCTGCAAGCCTTGGCTGATGTTGCCTGTCGTTGGTCGACGTAGCTTGGCCTATGTCGCCAAGCTGATGCGCACACTCCACGTCTTAAGCTTGCATGCCTTGGCTAATGCTGCCTGCCGTTGATCGACATCACTTGCCCGATATGCTCATGCCACGTTAGATGCGTGCAGGCCTTGGCTGATGCTACCTGCCGTTGGACAACGTCGCTTGCCCGATAAGCACATGCCACTTACATGCATGCAGGTCTTGGCTAATGCTTCCTGCCATTGGCCGACGTTGCCTGGTCAATGCTCGCAGGCCCCGGCCGATGTCGCCCAGCAATTGCACACATGCCACGTCTGATGCATGCAAGCCTATGCTGATGCTGCCTGCCGTTTGCCGAGGTCGCTTTCCCAATGTGCACATGCCAAGTCAGATGCGCCTTCGTTGGCCGACATCGCATGGCCAATGCTAACAGGCCACGGTCGATGTCACCCCGCCGATGTGCACACGCCATGGCAAATGCGTGCGAGCGCGTGATGTTACTGTCGTTGGCGAACCACAGATGTTGCCTAGGCATTGCGCATATCACGGTGATGCGTCGCGAGCCTTGGGCGTCTTGTCTGATTGGGCGGCGTTACTTGGGCGATGGGCGTAGGCCACGACGATGTCGCCCGATCGCGCATCGCCACGGTGATCGCGTGAAGGCCTTTGCGATCTTTCTGTCGTTGGTCGACGTCGCCTGGCTGATGAATGCAGGCAATGGCCAATGTCGCCTAGCCGATGCGCACACGCCACGGCTGATGTGTGCAGGCCTTGGCTGATGTTGATTGTCATTGGCCGACGTCGCTTAACCAATATGCATATGCCACGTTAGATGCGTGCAGGCCTTGGCTTATGCTGCGTGTCGCTTGGCCGATGTCAACTGACCGATGCGCGCAGGCCATGGCTGATTCGTGTAGGCCTTGACTGATGTTGCATATCGTTTGTCGATGTTGCCTTGGCGATGCGCGCAGGCCACGGCCGATGTCGCCTGTCCGTTGCGCACGGGCTACGACCGATGTTGCCCAGCCGATGAGCCCATGCCACGGCTGATGCGTGCAGGACTTGGCTGATGTCGCGTGCCGTTTACCGACGTCGCTTACCCGATGCCCACATGCCACGTACGATGCGTGGCCCACTTGGAGATATTGATTCTGTGGCGCGGATTCTGACTTAGTGGAGTAGGCATCATTTTTTTAAAGAATCATAATGAACATGTACAACCCAAATATGCATGTTCTAAGGTACAAACACACATTAGCTTCCACAAATAACTTTTATATTTATAAAAAAAATAATTTTCAATGATTTTTTTAAATTTTTTTATTTGATAAATCCCAAAAATGAGTAATGTATTATTAAAAAATAGTAAAAATATTAAAAAATATAAAATTAACGCCAAAAATTCACAAAAAAAATATGGAAATCTTAAATTCAATAATTTCAAAAAAAGTTTAAAATTTTTTTTCCACTAAATCCTTAAAATGAGTAATTAATTAATTAAAAATAGGAAAAATATAAAATTAATGCCAACAATCTACAATTAAATATAGTAACCTTAAAGTAAAAAATTTCATAAAAAAAATTAATTTTTATATTTTTTTGGTAAATCCCGAAAATGAGTAATTAATTAATAAAAAATATGAAAAATATGAAAAAAAAATATAAAATCAATGCCAAAAATTCACAAATAAATATAGTAACCTCAAATTCAACAATTTCTACAATTTTTTTAATCTTTTTTTTTTTTTGGTAAATCACGAAAATGAGTATTTAATTAATAAAAAATAGGAAATATATGAAAAAATATATAAAATTAACGCCAAAAATTCACAAATAAATATAGTAACCTTAAATTCAACAATTTCTACAAATTTTTTTTAACTTTTTTTTTTGGTAAATCCCGAAAATGAGTAATTAATTAATAATAAATAGGAAAAACATGTAAAAAAATATAAAATTAATGCCAAATATTCACAAATAAATATAGTAACCTTAAATTCAACAATATTTCAACAATTTTTTTAATTGTTATTTTTTTTGGTAAATTCCAAAAATGAGTAATTAATTAATAAAAAATATGAAAAAAAATATAAAACTAAAGCTAAAAATTCACAAATAAACAAAGTAACCTTAAATTCAGTAGTTTCATAAAAAAAATTAATTTTTATTTTTTTCGGTGAATCTGGAAAATGAGTAATTAATTTATAAAAAATAGGAAAAATATAAAAAACTGTAAAATTAATGCCAAAAATTCACAAATAATATAGTAACCTTAAATTCAACAATTTCAACAATTTTTTTTTAATTTTTAATTTTTTGGTAAATCTTGAAAAAGACTAGTTAATTAATAAAAAATAGGAAAAATATGAAAAAAAATATAAAACTAATGCCAAAAATTCACAAATAAATATAGTAACCATAAATTCAACATTCATAAATTTTTTTAAATTTTCATTTGTTTTCGGTGAATCTGGAAAAAATGATTAATTAATTAATAAAAAATTCACAAATGAATTTAGTAAACTTAAATTCAACAATTTCATAAAAAAGTTTAATTTTTTATGCTAAATCATGAAAATGAGTAATTAATTAATAAAAAATTATGAAAAATCAGAAAAAAAATATAAAATTAACGCCAAAAATTCACAAATAAATATAGTAACCTTGAATTCAACAATGCCATAAATTTTAATTTTTAAAATGTGATGTAAAAAATAAAATACCATAAAAATAAATTTTAAAAAAATGAAAAAAGTCAAAAATATGAAAATGCTCGAAAACACTTCTAAACATGTGAAACTAATTATAGAGTACATTTTTACAAATAAAAGATGTTTCAATATCGTACGAACCGTAAAAGTAATTAAGATTGGTACGAATAAACCATATGAGGCGGAAACGTTGAGAATTGATTATGGAAAATAGAAGAATATGTTGTTATGCATGAAGGGTGTTTCACACTCTTTTGATTTTTGTAGGACATGGACATCCACATGTTGTCGATTAGACCTGGACCAATGTCGCCACGTGCGACGTAGCTCGTCTATCAAGTGGAAGCCACGAAGGAAGCAGGCAGGCCACGTCCGACGTCGGTTGACTGAAGTGTGCAGGCCATGGAAGATGCGCACATGCCACGGTTGATGCTTCCAGTCGTTGGCCAACGTTGCTTGCCCGGTACGCATAGCCCACGTTAGATGCCTGCAAGCCTTGGCTGATGTTGCCTGCCGTTGGCCGACGTAGCTTGGCCTATGTCACCTAGCTGATACGTGCAGGCTACAAATTATGTCACCCAGTCGATGAAACACGCCCGCTGGCGATGTATGCGAGCCTTGGCGATCTTTATCTGCCGTTGGTCAATGTCGCTTGCCCAATGTGCATATGAAACGTCAGATGCGTGCATCCCTTGGCTGATGCTTCATACCGTTGGCCGACATCCCCTGGCCGATGCGCACATGCCACGTCAGATGCGTGCAGGCCTTGGCTGATGCTGCTTATCGTTGCCCGACATTGCCTGGCCGATGCGCATAGGTAACAACTGATACGTGCAATCCTTGGCTGATGCTACCTACTCTTGGCCGATGTCGCCTAGCTGGCGCACGCAGGCCATGGCCGATGTCGCCTTGCCAAAGCATGCAAGCCACGACCGATGTCTCATATCCGATGCGCACACGCCACGGCTGATTTGTGCAGGCCTTGGCTGATGCTGCCTGTCGTTTGCCAACGTAGCTTGCCTGATGCCCACATGCCACGTCTAATGCGTGGGCCACTTGGAGATCTTGATTCCGTGGCGCGGATTCTGATTTAGAGAAGGTGGCATCATATTTCCAGAGAATCATAATGAACATGTCCAACCCAAATATGCACGTTCTAAAGTACAAACACACATTAGCTTCCACAAATATTTATATATATATAAAAATGTAGTTTTCAACAAATTTTTAATTTATATTTTTTCGATAAATCCCGAAAATGAGTAATTAATTTATAAAATAAAGGAAAAATATGAAAAAATATAAAATTAACGCCAAAAATTCACAAATAACTATAGTAACCTTAAATTCAAAAATTTCAACAATTTTTTTTAATTGTAATTTTTTTTTGGGTAAAGTTCGAAAATGAGTATTTAATTAATAAAAAATAGGGAAAATATGATAAAAATATAAAACTAAAGCAAAAAATTCACAATTAAATATAGTAACCTTAATATCAATAGTTTCATAAAAGAATAATTAATTTTTATTTTTTTCTGTGAATATAGAAAATGAGGAATTAATTAATAAAAATTAGGAAATGTATGAAAAATTGTAAAATTAAAGCCAAAAATTTATAAATAAATATAGTAACCTTAAATTCAACAATTTTTTTTAATTTTTATTTTTTCAGTAAATCCTGAAAATGAGTAATTAATTAATAAAAAATAAGAAAAATATGAAAAAAAATATAAAACAAATGCCAAAAATTAACAAATAAATATAGTAACCTTAAATTCAACATTCATAAATTTTTTCAAATTTTTATTTGATTTCGGTGAATCTGGAAAATGAGTAATTAATTAATAAAAAATAGGAAAAATAAAAAAATAAAAAATTAACGCCAAAAATTAAAAAATAAATATAGTAACCTCAAATTCAACAATTTCTATAATTTTTTAAAATTTTTTTTGGTAAATCCCGAAAATGAGTAATTTATTAATAAAAAAATAGGAAAAATAGGAAAAAAACATATAAAATTAACTCCAAAAATTCACCAATAAATATAGTAACCTTATATTCAACAATTTCATAAAAAAAAAAATATTTTTATCGGTAAATCCAGAAAATGAGTAATTAATAAATAAAACATAGGAGAAATATGAAAAAAACATAAAACTAATTCCAAAAACTCACTAATAAATAAAGTAACCTTAAATTTAACAATTTAAACAATTTTTAAAAAATTTTATTTTATTTTGGTAATCCCAAAAATGAGTAATTAATTAATAAAAAATAGCAAAAGTAAGAAAAAATTATAAAATTAACGCCAAAAATTCACAAATGAATATAGTAATCTTAAATTCAACAATTTCAAGATAAAAATTTAATTTTTTTCCACTAAATCACGAAAATGAGTAATTAATTAATAAAAAATTATGAAAAATAGAAAAAAATATAAAATTAATGCCAAAATTTCACAAATAAATATAATGACCTTAAATTCAACAATTTCATAAATTTTAATTTTTAAAATGTGATGTAAAAAATAAAATACCATAAAAATAAATTTTAAAAAAATGAATAAAAGTCGAAAAAAATATGAAAATGCTTGAAAACACTTCTAAACATGCGAAAGTAATTATAGAGTACATTTTTACAAATAAAAGATGTTTCAATAGTGTATGAACCGTAAAAGTAATGAAGATTGGTACGAATGAACCATATGAGGCGGAAACGTTGAGAATTGATGATGGAAAATAGATGAATATGTTGTTATGCATGAAGGGTATTTCACACTCTTTTGATTTTTGTAGGACATGGACATCCGCATGTTGTTGACTAGACCTCGACCAATGTCGCTACGTGCGATAAAGCTCGACTATCAAGTGCAAGCCACGAACGAAACAGGCAGGCCACGTCCGACGTCGGTTGACCAAAGTGTGCAGGCCACAGAAAATGAGTTCATGCCACGTCCAACGTCGACATACCGATGTATGCAGGCTACGGATGATGTTGAAAGGCCACGTCCGACGTCGGTTGACCGATATGTGCAGGCTACGGATGATAGTGGCAGCCCACATCCGACGTCAGATGACCGTTGTGTGCAGGCCACATTAGATGTCGCTTAACCGTTGTGTGCAAACCATATTCGACCTCGCTTGACCGTTGCGTGCAGGCCAAGGGTGATGCGGACAAGCCACGCCCGATGACGGCTAAGCGATGTGCACAGGCCATGGCTGATGCGGGCATTCCACGACCGACGTTGGCTGAGCAATGTGCATAGGCTACGGTCGATGCGGGCAGTCCACGACCAATGTCGCATGCAGTTGGCCGACACTGCTTTCTCGGAGCTCACAGGCCACGTCAAATGTGTGTAGGCCTTGGCTGATGCTGCATGTCGATGGCCGACGCTGATGTCGCCCAGTTGATACACACACGCCACAGCTAATATGCGTGCCTTGGAAGTTACCTTCGTTAGTCGACGTTGCTTGTCACGCAGACATGCCGCGACAGATGCATGCAGGCCATGGCTGATGTTGCCTGCTGTTGGTCGACGTTGCGTGGCCGATGTGCACAAGTTGCGGCTGATGTCGCTCAGCCGTTGCGCACACGCCACAGCTAATGCGTGCAGGTCTTGGCCTATGGTGACTGCCGTTGGCCGATATCCCTTGCCTGATGCGCATATGCCGCGTAAGATGCGTGCAGACCTTGGTTGATGCAACCTGTCATTAACCGATGTCGCCTGGCATATACGCATAGGCCACAGCCGATGTGCATACGCCATGGCTCATGCTTGCTGGCCTTGACAGATGCAGTCTGCCGTTGATCGACGTTGCTTACCTGATGCGCACATGCCACGTTAGAAGCGTGCAAGCCTTGGCTGATGCCGCCTGCCATTAGCTGACGTCGCCTGGCTGATGAACGCAGGCCACGATTAATGTCGCCCAGCCGATGCGCACGCACCACTACTAATGCGTGCAGGCCTAGGCAGATGTTGCTTGCCGTTGCTGACATCACTCGCCCGATGTGCACATGCCACGTCAGATGTGTGTAGTCTTTGGATGATGCTGACTATTGATGGCCTACGTCGCATGACCAATGTGCGCATGCCACGACCGATGTCGCCCAGCCGATGCGCACACAATACGGTTGATGCGTGCAATCCTTGGTTGATGTTGCCTGTTATTGGCCGACGCCGCTTGCTCGATACGCACATGCCAGATGCATGAAGGTCATGGATGACGTTGCCTGTCGTTGGCCGACATCGACATTCCTTTGTAAGCAGGCCACGATTAATGTCGCTCAGCCGATGCGCATATGCCACGGCTGATGCGTGCAGGACTTGACTGATGCTGCTTGCCATTGGTCGATGTCGCTTGCCCAATACGCACATGCCACGTCAGATGCGTACATGAATTGGCTTATGCTGCCTATCGTTGGCCGACGTCAAGTGGCTAATGCGCGTAGGCCATGGCCGATGTCGCCCATCTGGTGCGCACACGCCACTCGAGCGTGTTGGCCTTGGTCGACGCAAAGATGCCGTTGGCCGACGCTGATGTCACCCTGCCGATGCGTACACGCCACGATAGATGCGTGCAGGCGTAGGCTAATGTTGCCAATCATTGGCCGATGTCGGTTGCCAAATGCGCACATGCCACGTTAGATACGTACTGGCCAAGGCAGATGCTTCCTGCCGTTGGTCGACGTCGCATGGCCGATGCGCGTATGCCACGACCAATGTCACCCCGCCGAAGCGCACATGCCATGGCTAATGCGTGCATGCCTTTACTGATGCTGCCTGCCGTTGGCCGACGTCGCTTGCCCGATGTGCACATACCACGTCATTTGCCTGTAGGTCTTGAATGATGCTGCTTATTGTTGCCCGACGTCGCCTGGCCGATGCGCATAGGTAACGGCTGATGCGTGCAGGCCTTGGCTGATGCTACCTGCTATTGGCCGATATCTCCTGGCCGGTGCGCGCAGGCCACGGCCGATGTCGCCTGGCCGACGCGCCCAAGCCACGACCGATATCACCTATCTGTTGCGCACACGCCATGGCTGATGCGTGCATGCCTTCGCTGATGCTTCCTGCTGTTTGCCGACGTAGCTTGCCTGATGCCCACATGCCACGTCTAATGCGTGGCCCACTTGGAGCTCTTGATTCCGTGGCGCGGATTTTGATTTAGAGATGTTGACATCATATTTCCAGATAGTCATAATGAACATGTCCAACCCAAATATGCACGTTCTAAGGTACAAACACGCATTAGCTTCCACAAAAAAATTTATATATATAAAAAAATAGTTTTCAACAATTTTTTAATTCATATTTTTTTTGATAAATCCCGAAAATGAATAATTTATTAATAAAATATTGGAAAAATATTAAAAAATATAAAATTAACGCCAAAAATTCACAAATATATATAGTGTCCTTAAATTCATCAATTACAACAATTTTTTTTAATTTTTATTTTTTTGGTAAATCCTGAAAATTAGTAATTAATTAATAAAAAATAGGAAAAATGTGAAAAAAATATAAAACTAATGCCAAAAATTCACAAATAAATATATTAACCTTAAATTCAAAATTCATAATTTTTTTTAAATTTCTATTTGTTTTCGGTGAATCTGGAAAATGAGTAATTAATTTATAAAAAAATAGGAAAAATAAAAAATTAACGCCAAAAATTTACAAATAAATATAGTAACCTCAAATTCTACAATTTCTACAATTTTTTAAAATATTTTTTTGGTAAATCACGAAAATGAGTAATTAATTAATAAAAAATAGAAAAAATATGAAAGCATATAAAATTAACACCAAAAATTCATTAATAAATACAGTAACTTTATATTCACCAATTTCATAAAAAAATTATTTTTATCGATAAATTTGAAAAATGAGTAATTAATTAATAAAACATAGGAAAAATATGAAAAAAAAATATAAAACTAATTCCAAAAATTCACTAATAAATAAAGTAACCTTTAATATAACAATTTAAACCTTTTTTTAATTTTTGTTTTATTTCAGTATTCCAAAAATGAGTAATTAATTAATAAAAAATAGCAAAAGTATGAAAAAAATTATAAAACTAACTCCAAAAAATCACAAATGAATATAGTAACCTTAAATTCAACAATTTCATAAAAAAATTTAATTTTTTTCCACTGAATCACGAAAATGAGTAATTAATTGATAAAAAAATTATGAAAATAGGAAAACATATAAAATTAATGCCAAAAATTCACAAATAAATATCGTAACCTTAAATTCAACAATGTCATAAATTTTAATTTTTAAAATGTGATGTAAAAAATAAAATACCATAAAAATAAATTTAAAAAAAATGAATAAAAGTTGGAAAAATATGAAAGTGCTTGAAAACACTTCTAAACATGTGAAACTAATTATAGAGTACATTTTTACAAATAAAAGATGTTTCAATATCGTACGAACTGTAAAAGTAATGAAGATTGGTACGAATGAACCATATGAGGCGGAAACGTTGAGAATTGATGATGGAAAATAGATGAATATGTTGTTATGCATGAAGGGTATTTCACACTCTTTTGATTTTTGTAGGACATGGAATCCACATGTTGTCGACTAGACCTGGACCAATGTCGCCACGTGCAACGTAGCTCGTCTATCAACTGCAAGCCACGAACGAAGCGGATAGGCCACATCCGACGTCGGTTGACCGAAGTGTGCAGGCCACGGAAGATGAGGTCATGCCACGTCCAATGTCTGCAGACTAATGTATGCAGGCTACAGACGATGTTAGAAGGCCATGTCCTACGTCGATTGACCGATATGTGCAGGCTACGGATGATAGTGATAGCCCAGATCCGACGTCCACTAACTATTGTGTGCAGGCCACGTTCGACTTCGCCTGACCGTTATGTGCAAGCCAAGGGTTATGCGGGCAGGCCACGCTTGACGACGGCTAAGCGATGTGCACAGGCCATGGCCGAAACGGGCAGTCCACAACCGACATTAACTGAGCGATGTGCGTAGGCCACGGCCGATGTGGGCAGTCCACGACATATGTCGCTAGCCATTGGCCTACGATGCTTGCCCGGAGCGCAAAGGCCACGTTAAATACGTGTAGACCTTGGCTGATGCTGCCTGTCGTTGGCCGACGGCGATGTCGCCACCGATGCGACACGCCACTACCGATACGCGGTGGCTTGGCTAATGTTGCATGTTGTTGGCTGACGTCGCTTGCTTGATGCACAAATGCCACATCAGATGCGTGCAGGTCATGGCTGATCCGGCCTGCCGTTGGTCGACGTCGCGTGGCCGATGTGCACAAGCCGCGGTCGATCTCGCCCAGCCATTGCGCACACGCCACGGCTAATGTGTACAGGTCTTGGCCTATGCTACGTGTAGTAGGCCGATGTCAATTGCCCGATGCGCACATGCCATGGAAGATGTGTGCAGGCTTTGGCTGATGCAACCTGTCGTTGGCCGACGTCGCCTGGCATATGCACGCAGGCCACGGCCGATGTCGCCCAGCTGAGGCGCACACGCCACAACTGATGCTTTCAGACCTTGACTGATACTGCCTGCCATTGACCGACGTTGCTTGCCTGACGCGCACATGCCACGATTGATGCTGCCAGTCGTTGGGCAACGTTGCTTGCCCGGTGCGCATAGCCCACGTCAGATGCCTACAAGCCTTGGCTGATGTTGCCTACCGTGGCCGACGTAGCTTGGCCTATGTCGCCTAGCTGATACGTGCAGGCTACAAATTATGTCACCCAGTCAATAAAACGCGCCACTGTTGATGCGTGCAGGCGTTGGCTAATGCTGTCCGCCGTTGGTCAATGTCGCTTGCCCGATGTCATATGACACGTCAGATGCGTGCATGCCTTAGCTAATGCTTCATACCATTGGCCGACATCCCCTGGCCGATGCGTACATGCCACGTCAGATGCATGCAGGCCTTGGCTGATGCTGCTTATCGTTGCCCGACATCGCCTGGCCGATGCGCATAGGTAACGACTGATGCGTGCAATCCTTGGCTGATGCTACCTGCTCTTGGCCGATGTCGCCTAGCTAGTGCGCGCAGGCCACGGCCGATGTCGCCTTGCCAAAGCACGCAAGCCACGACCGATGTCTCCTATCCGATGCGCACACGCCACGACTGATTTGTGCAGGCCTTGGCTGATGCTGCCTGTTGTTTGCCGACGTAGCTTGCCTGATGCCCACATGCCACGTCTAATGCGTGGCCCACTTGGAGATCTTGATTCCGTGGCGGGGATTCTGATTTAGAGAAGTTGGCATCATATTTCCAGAGAATCATAATGAACATGTCCAACCCAAATATGCACGTTCTAAGGTACAAACACACATTAGCTTCCACAAATATTTATATATATATATATAAAAGTAGTTTTCAACAATATTTTAATTTATATTTTTTCGATAAATCCCGAAAATGAGTAATTAATTAATAAAATATAGGAAAAATAAGAAAAAATATAAAATTAACTCCAAAAATTCACCAATAAATATAGTATCCTTATATTCAACAATTTCATAAAAAAAAAATATTTTTATTGGTAAATCCGGAAAATGAGTAATTAATAAATAAAATATTGGAGAAATATGAAAAAAATATAAAACTAATTCCAAAAATTCACTAATAAATAAAGTAACCTTAAATTTAACAATTTAAACAATTTTTTTAAATTTTTATTTTATTTTGGTAATCCCAAAAATGAGTAATTAATTAATAAAAAATAGCAAAAGTAAGAAAAAATTATAAAATTAACGCAAAAAAATTCACAAATGAATATAGTAATCTTAAATTCAACAACTTCATGATAAAAATTTAATTTTTTTCCACTAAATCACGAAAATGAGTAATTAATTAATAAAAAATTATGAAAAATAGAAAAAAAATATAAAATTAACGCCAAAATTTCACAAACAAATATAATGACCTTAAATTCAACAATTTCATAAATTTTAATTTTTAAAATGTGATGTAAAAAATAAAATACCATAAAAATAAATTTTAAAAAAATGAATAAAAGTCGGAAAAATATGAAAATGCATGAAAACACTTCTAAAAATGCGAAACTAATTATAGAGTACATTTTTACAAATAAAAGATGTTTCAATATCGTACAAACCGTAAAAGTAATGAAGATTGGTACGAATGAACCATATGAGGCGGAAACGTTGAGAATTGATGATGGAAAATAGATGAATATGTTGTTATGCATGAAGGGTATTTCACACTCTTTTGATTTTTGTAGGACATGGACATCTGCATGTTGTTGACTAGACCTCGACCAATGTCGCTACGTGCGACAAAGCTCGACTATCAAGTGCAAGCCACGAACGAAACAGGCAGGCCACGTCCGTCGTCGATTGACCGAAGTGTGCAGGCCACGGAAAATGAGTTCATGCCACGTCCAACGTCGACATACCGATGTATGCAGGCTACGGACGATGTTGGAAGGCCACGTCCGACATCGGTTGACCTATATGTGCAGGCTACGGATGATAGTGGCAGCCCACATCCGACATCAGATGACCGTTGTGTGCAGGCTACATTAGATGTCGCCTAACCGTTGTATGCAGACCATATTTGACGTCGCCTGACCGTTGCGTGCAGGCCAAGGGTGATACGGACAAGCCACGCCTAATGACGGCTAAGCGATGTGCACAGGCCATGGCTGATGCGGGCATTCCACGACCGACGTTGGCTGAGCAATGTGCAAAGGCTACGATCGATGCGGGCAGTCCACGACCAATGTCGCATGCAGTTGGGCGACGCTGCTTTCTCGGAGCTGACAGGCCACATCAAATGCGTGTAGGCCTTGGCTGATGCTGCATGTCGATGGCCAATACTGATTTCGCCCAGTTGATACGCACACGCCACAGATAATATGTGCAGGCCTTGGCTGAAGTTACCTTTCGTTGGCTGACGTCGCTTGCTCGCTGCGCACATGCCGCGACAGATGCATGCAGGCCATGGCTGATGTTGCCTGTTGTTGGTCGACGTCGCGTGGCCGATGTGCACAAGTTACGGCCGATGTCGCTCAGCCGTTGCGCACAAGCCACAGCTAATGCGTGCAGGTCTTGGCCTATGGTGACTGCCATTGGCCGATATCCCTTGCCCGATACGCATATGCCGCGTAAGATGCGTGCAGACCTTGGTTGATGCAACCTGTCACTGACCGATGTCGCCTGGCATATACGCTTAGGCCATGACCGATGTGCATACGCCATGGCTCATGCTTGCTGGCCTTGACAGATGCAGTCTGCCGTTGACCGACGTTGCTTACTCGATGCGCACATGCCACGTTAAAAGCGTGCAAGCCTTGGCTGATACCGCTTGCCATTAGCCGACGTCGCCTGGCTGATGAGCGCAGGCCACGATTAATGTCGCCCAGCCGATGCGCACGCACCACTACTAATGCGTGCAGGCCTAGGCAGATGTTGCTTTCCGTTGCTGACATCGCTCACCCGATGTGCACATGCCACGTCAGATGTGTGTAGTCTTTGGATGATGCTGACTATTGATGGCCTATGTCGCATGACCGATGTGCGCACGCCACGACCGATGTCGCCCAGTCGATGCGCACACAATACGGTTGATGCATGCAATCCTTAGCTGATGCTGCCTGTTGTTGGTCGATGTCGCTTGCCCGATACGCACATGCCACGTCAGATGCGTACATGACTTGGCTTATGCTGCCTATCGTTGGCCGACGTCAAGTGGCTAATGTGCGTAGGCCATGGCCGATGTCGCCCATCTGGTGCGCACACGCCACTTCAGAAGCGTGTTGGCCTTGGCTGATGCAGCATGCCGTTGGCTGACGCTGATGTAACCCTGCCGATGCGTACACGCCACGATAGATGCGTGCAGGCATAGGCTGATGTTGCCAGTCATTGGCTGATGTCGGTTGTCCAATGCGCACATGCCACGTCAGATACGTACTGGCCAAGGCAGATGCTTCCTGCCGTTGGCCGACGTCGCATGGCCGATGCGCGTAGGCCACGACCAATGTCACCCCGCCGATGCGCACACGCCATGGCTAATGCGTGCATGCCTTTACTGATGCTGCCTGCCGTTGGCCGACGTCGCTTGCCCGATGTGCACATACCACGTCATTTGCCTGTAGGTCTTGAATGATGCTGCTTATTGTTGCCCGACGTCGCCTGGCCGATGCGCATAGGTAACTACCGACGCGCGAGCCTTGCCGATGCTTGCTATTGGCCAATATCGTCTGGCAGGTGCGCGCAGGCCACGGCCGATGTCGCCTGGCCGACGCGCGCAAGTCACGACCGATATCACCTATCTGTTGCGCACACGCCACGGCTGATGCGTGCATGCCTTCGCTGATGCTGCCTGCTGTTTGCCGACGTAGCTTGCTTGATGCCCACATGCCACGTCTAATGCATGGCCCACTTGGAGCTCTTGATTCCGTGGCGCGGATTCTGATTTAGAGATGTTGACATCATATTTCCATATAGTCATAATGAACATATCCAACCCAAATATGCACGTTCTAAGGTACAAACACGCATTAGCTTTCACAAAAAAATTTATATATATAGAAAAATAGTTTTCAACAATTTTTTAATTCATATTTTTTTTGATAAATCTCGAAAATGAATAATTAATTAATAAAATATTGGAAAATTATTAAAAAATATAAAATTAATGCCAAAAATTCACAAATATATATAGTGTCCTTAAATTCATCAATTACAACAATTTTTTTTAATTTTTATTTTTTTGGTAAATCCTGAAAATTAGTAATTAATTAATAAAAAATAGGAAAAATATGAAAAAAATATAAAACTAATGCCAAAAATTCAGAAATAAATATATTAACCCTAAATTCAAAATTCATTATTTTTTTTAAATTTCTATTTGTTTCTGGTGAATCTAGAAAATGAGAAATTAATTTATAAAAAATAGGAAAAATAAAAAATTAACGCCAAAAGTTCACAAATAAATATAGTAACCTCAAATTCTACAATTTCTACAATTTTTTAAAATAATTTTTTGGTAAATCCTAAAAATTAGTAATTAATTAATAAAAAATAGGAAAAATATGAAAAAAATATAAAACTAATGCCAAAAATTCACAAATAAATATATTAACCCTAAATTCAAAATTCATTATTTTTTTTAAATTTCTATTTGTTTCCGGTGAATCTAGAAAATGAGAAATTAATTTATAAAAAATAGGAAAAATAAAAAATTAACGCCAAAAATTCACTAATAAATACAGTAACCTTATATTCACCAATTTCGTAAAAAAAAATTATTTATCGATAAATTCGGAAAATGAGTAATTAATTAATAAAACATAGGAAAAATACGAAAAAAAATATAAAACTAATTCCAAAAATTCACTAATAAATAAAGTAACCTTAAATTTAACAATTTAAACATTTTTTTAATTTTTATTTTATTTCAGTATTCCAAAAATGAGTAATTAATTAATAAAAAATAGCAAAAGTATGAAAAAAATTATAAAATTAACTCCAAAAAATCACAAATGAATATAGTAACCTTAAATTCAACAATTTCATAAAAAAATTTAATTTTTTCCACTGAATCACGAAAATGAGTAATTAATTAATAAAAAATTATGAAAATAGGAAAAAATATAAAATTAATGCCAAAATTTCACAAATAAATATCGGGACATTAAATTCAACAATGTCATAAATTTTAATTTTTAAAATGTGATGTAAAAAGTAAAATACCATAAAAATAAATTTTAAAAAAATGAATAGAAATTGGAAAAATATGAAAGTGCTCGAAAACACTTCTAAACATGTGAAACTAATTATAGAGTACATTTTTACAAATAAAAGGTGTTTCAATATCGTACGAACCGTAAAAGTAATGAAGATTGGTACGAAAGAACCATATAAGGCAGAAACGTTGAGAATTGATGGTGAAAAATAGATGAATATGTTGTTATGCATGACGGGTGTTTCACACTCTTTTGATCTTTGTAGGACATGGACATCCACATGTTGTCGACTAGGCCTGGACCAATGTCGCCACGTGCAACGTAGCTCTTCTATAAACTGCAAGCCACGAACGAAGCGGGCAGGCCACATCCGACGTCGGTTGACCGAAGTGTGCAGGCCACGGAAGATGAGGTCATGCCACGTCCAACGTCGACAGACTGATGTATGCAGGCTACGGACGATGTTAGATGGCCATGTCCGACGTCGATTGACCGATATGTGCAGGCTACGGATGATAGTGGCAGCCCACATCCGACGTCGGCTAACCGTTGTGTGCAGGCCACGTTCGACTTTGCCTGACCGTTGTGTGCAAGCCAAGGGTTATGCGGGCAGGCCACGCCTGACGACGGCTGAGCGATATGCACAGGCCATGGCCGAAATGGGCAGTCCACAACTGACGTTGACTGAGCAATGTGCGTAGGCCACGGTCGATGTGGGCAGTCCACGACAAATGTCGCTAGCCGTTGGCCGACGTTGCTTGCTCGGAGCGCAAAGGCCACGTCAAATACGTGTAGGCATTGGCTGATGCTGCCTGTCGTTGGCCGACGGCGATGTCGCCCAGCTGATGCGCACACGCCACGGCTGATACGTGCAGGCCTTGGCTAATGCTACCTGCCGTTGGACAACGTCGCTTGCCCGATGAGCACATGCCACTTAGATGCATCCAGGTCTTGGCTAACGATCCCGCTGGCCGACGCGTTACGGTCAATGCTCGCAGGCCTCGGCCGATGTCGCCCAGCAATTGCGCACATGCCACGTCTGATGCATGCAAGCCTATTCTGATGCTGCCTGCCGTTGACCGAGGTCGCTTTCCCAATGTGCACATGCCAAGTCAGATGCGCCTGTCATTGGCCGACGTTGCATGGCCAATGCTCACAGGCCACGGTCGATGTCACCCCGCCGATGTGCACACGCCATGGCTAATGCGTGCAGGCCTTGGCTGATGTTGCCTATCGTTGGCCGACACAGATGTTGCCTAACTGTTGCGCACACATCACGACTGATGCGTGTAGGCCTTGGCTGATGCTGTCTACAGTTGGACGACGTTACTTGGACGATGGACGTTGGCCACGACCGATGTTGCTCGCCGATGCGCGATACGCCATACCGATGCGTGAAGGCGCTTTGGCGATGTTACGTCGTTGGTCGACGTCGCCTGGCTGATGAATGCAGGCAACGGCCAATGTCGCCCAACCGATGCGCACACGCCATGACTGATGCTTGCAGGCCTTGGCTGATGTTGACTGCCGTTGGCCAACGTCGCTTAACCAATATGCACATGCCACGTTAGATGCGTGCAGGCCTTGGCTTATGCTGCGTGTCGTTTGGCCGACGTCAACTGACCGATGCGCGCAGCCATGGTCGATTCGGTAGGCCTTGACTGATGTTGCATATCTTTCGTCGATGTTGCCTTGGCGATGCGCGCGCAGTTACGGCCGATGTCGCCGTCATTGCGCACGCCACGACCGATGTTGCCGGCCGATGAGCCCATGCCACTACCGATGCGCGGCAGACTTAGGCGATGTCGCGCGTCGCATCGACGCCGCTATCCGATGCCCACATGCCATGTACGATGCATGGCCCACTTGGAGATTTTGATTCTGTGGCGCGGATTCTGACTTAGAGGAGTAGGCATCATTTTTTTAGAGAATCATAATGAACATGTACAACCCAAATATGCATGTTCTAAGGTACAAACACACATTAGCTTCCACAAATAACTTTTATATTTATAAAAAAAATAATTTTCAATGATTTTTTTAATTTTTTTTTTTGATAAATCCCAAAAATGAGTAATGAATTATTAAAAAAATAGTAAAAATATTAAAAAATATAAAATTAACGCCAAAAATTCACAAAAAAATATGGTAATCTTAAATTCAATAATTTCAAAAAAAATTTAAAATTTTCTTTCCACTAAATCCTTAAAATGAGTAATTAATTAATTAAAAATAGGAAAAATATAAAATTAATGCCAACCATCTACAATTAAATATAGTAACCTTAAAGTAAAAAATTTGATAAAAAATTTCATAAAAAAAATTAATTTTATTATTTTTTTTGTAAATCCCGAAAATGAGTAATTAATTAATAAAAAATATGAAAAATATGAAAAAAAATATAAAATCAATGCCAAAAATTCACAAATAAATATAGTAACCTCAAATTCAACAATTTCTACAATTTTTTTAATCTTTTTTTTTTTTTTTGGTAAGTCACGAAAATGATTATTTAATTAATAAAAAATAGGAAATATATGAAAAAATATATAAAATTAACGCCAAAAATTCATAAATAAATATAGTAACCTTAAATTCAACAATTTCTACAAATTTTTTTAATTTTTTTTGGTAAATCCCGAAAATGAGTAATTAATTAATAATAAATAGGAAAAACATGTAAAAAATATAAAATTAACGCCAAATATTCGCAAATAAATATAGTAACCTTAAATTCAACAATATTTCAACAATTTTTTTAATTGTTATTTTTTTTGGTAAATTCCAAAACTGAGTAATTAATTAATAAAAAATATGAAAAAAAAATATAAAACTAAAGCTAAAAATTCACAAATAAACATAGTAACCTTAGATTCAATAGTTTCATAAAAAAAATTAATTTTTATTTTTTTCGGTGAATCTGGAAAATGAGTAATTAATTTATAAAAAATAGGAAAAATATAAAAAACTGTAAAATTAATGCCAAAAATTCACAAATAAATATAGTAACCTTAAATTCAACAATTTCAACAATTTTTTTTTTAATTTTTAATTTTTCGGTAAATCCTGAATATGACTAATTAATTAATAAAAAATAGCAAAATTATGAAAAAAAATAAAACTAATTCCAAATATTCACAAATAAATATAGTAACCATAAATTCAACATTCATAAATTTTTTTAAATTTTTATTTGTTTTCGGTGAATCTGGAAAATGATTAATTAATTAATAAAAAATTCACAAATGAATTTAGTAACCTTAAATTCAACAATTTCATAAAAAAGTTTAATTTTTTATGCTAAATCACGAAAATGAGTAATTAATTAATAAAAAATTATGAAAAATAGGAAAAAAATATAAAATTAACGCCAAAAATTCACAAATAAATATAGTAACCTTGAATTCAACAATGTCATAAATTTTAACTTTTAAAATGTGATGTAAAAAATAAAATACCGTAAAAATAAGTTTAAAAATAAATTTAAAAAGTCAAAAATATGAAAATGCTCGAAAACACTTCTAAACATGTGAAACTAATTATAGAGTACATTTTTACAAATAAAAGATGTTTCAATATCGTACGAACCGTAAAAGTAATTAAGATTGGTACGAATAAACCATATGAGGCGAAAACGTTGAGAATTGATTATGGAAAATAGAAGAATATGTTGTTATGCATGAAGGGTGTTTCACACTCTTTCGATTTTTGTATGACATGGACATCCACATGTTGTCGACTAGACCTGGACCAATGTCGCCACGTGCGACGTTGCTCGTCTATCAAGTGGAAGCCACGAACGAAGTGGGCAGGCCACGTCCGACGTCGGTTGACCGAAGTGTGCAGGCCATGGAAGATAAGGTCATGCCACGTCCAACATCGACAGACTGATGTATGCAGGCTACGGACGATGTTGCAAGGCAACGTCCGACGTCGGTTGACTGATATATGCAGGCTACGGATGAAAGTGGCAGCCCATATCCGACGTCGACTAACCGTTGTGTACAGGCCATGTTCGATGTCGGCTGACCGTTGTGTGCAGGCTAAGGACGATGAGGGCAGGCCACGCCAGATGACGGCTGAGCGATGTGCACAGGCCACGGCCGACATTGGCTGAGCGAAGCGCATAGGCCATGGTCGATGCGGGCAGTCCACGACCAATGTCGCCTGCCGTTGGCCGACGCCGATGTTGCCCTGCTGATGTGCATACGCCACAGCTGATACGTGCAGGCCTTGGCTGATGTTGCCTGTCTTTGGTTGACGTCGCTTGCTCGATGCGCACATGCCATGTCAGATGCGTGCAGGCCATGGCTGATCTTGCGTGCTGTTGGTCGATGTTGCGTGACCGATGTGCGCAAACCACGGCCGATCTCGCCCAGTCGTTGCGCACACGCCACGGCTAATGCGTGCAGGTCTTGGCCTATGCTGCCTGCAGTTGACCGATGTCAGTTACCCGATGCGCACATGCCACATAAGATGCGTGCAGGCTTTGGCTGATGCAACCTATCGTTGGCCGACGTCGCGTGGCATATGCGCGCAGGCCACAGCCGATGCGAACATGCCACAGCTGATGCTTGCAGGCCTTGACTGATGCTGTCTGCCATTGACCGACGTTGCTTACCCTATGCGCACATGCCACGTTATAAGCGTGCAGACCTTGGCTGATGCTGCCTGCCATTAGCCGACGTCGCCTAGCCGATGAGCGCAGGCCACGATTAGTGTCGCCCAGCCGATGCGCACACACCACGACTAATGCGTGCAGGCCAAGGCTGATGTTGCTTGTCGTTGGCTGACGTCTCTCGCTCGATATGCACATGCCATGTCAGATGTGTGTAGGCATTGGATGATGCTGACTGTTGTTGGCCTACGTCGCATGACCGATGCGCGCACGCCACGACCGATGTCGCCCAGCCGATGCACACACACTGCAGTTGATGCGTGCAATCCTTGGCTGATGCTGCTTGTAGTTGGCCGACGTCGCTTGCCCGATGCGCACATGCCACGCCAGATGTGTGTACGCCTTGGCAGATGCTACCTGTCGTTGGCCGACATCTCCTGGCTGATGAGCGCAGGCAACGGCCGATGTCGCCCAGCCGATGCGCACACGCCACGGCTGATGTTGCCTGTCATTGTCCGACTTCGCTTAACTGATGCGCACATGCCACGTTAGATTAGTGCAGACCTTGGCTTATGTTGCGTCCCGTTTGGCTGACGTCATATGACCTATGCGCGCAGGCCTAGGCTGATGTTGCATGTCATTCATCGATGTCGCCTTGGCGATGCACGCATGCCACGGCCGATGTCGCCTGGCCGATTTGCACGGGCCATGGCCGATTTGCACGGGCGATGCGCACATGCCATTGCTGATGCGTGCAGGATTTGGCTGATGTCGCGTGCCGTTTGCCGACGTCGCTTACCCGATGCCCACATGCCACGTACGATACGTGGTCCACTTGGAGATTTTGATTCCGTGGTGCGGATTCTGACTTAGAGTAGTAGGCATCGTTTTTTTAGAGAATCATAATGAATATATACAACCCAAATATACACGTTCTAAGGTATAAACACACATTAGCTTCCACAAATAACTTTTATATTTATAAAAACTAATTTTCAATGATTTTTTTTAATTTTTATTATTTTGGATAAATCCCAAAAATGAGTAATGAATTAATAAAAAATAGGAAAAATATGAAAAAATATAAAATTAACGCCAAAAATTCACAAATAAATATGGTAATCTTAAATTCAATAATTTCATAAATTATTTTAAAAAAATTTCCAATAAGTCCCGAATACGAGTAATTAATTAATTAAAAATAGGAAAAATATGAAATTAATGCCAAAAGTCTACAATTAAATACAGTATACTTAGATTCAAAATTTCCATCAAAAAAATTAATATTTATATTTTTTTGGTAAATCCCAAAAATGAGTAGTTAATTAATAAAAAATATGAAAATAAAATCAACGCCAAAAATTCACAAATAAATATAGTAACCTCAAATTCAACAATTTCTACAATTATTTTTTTTTTTTTTGGTAAATTCGGAAAATTAGTAATTAATTAATAAAAAATAGGAAAAATATGAAAAAAATTATAAAATTAACGCCAAAAATTCACAAATAAATATAGTAACCTTATATTCAACATTTTCATAAAAAGAAAATTATTTTTATTGGTAAATCCGAAAAATGAGTAATTAATTAATAAAACATAGGAAAAGTATGAAAAAAATATGAAACTAATTCCCAAAATTCACTAATAAATAACGTAACCTCAAATTTAACAATTTAAACAATTTTTTTTAATTTTTATTTTATTTCGATAATCCAAAAAATGAGTAATTAATTAATATAAAAAAGCAAAAGTATGAAAAAATTATAAAATTAACGCCTAAAATTCACAAATGAATATAGTAACCTTAAATTCAACAATTTCATAAAAAAATTTAATTTTTTTCCGCTAAATCACGAAAATGAGTAATTAATTAATAAAAAATTATGAATGCTCGAAAACACTTCTAAACATGTGAAACTAATTATAGAGTACATTTTTACAAATAAAAGATGTTTCAAAATCGTACGTACCGTAAAAGTAATGAAGATTGGTACGAATGAACCATATGAGGCAGAAACGATGAGAATTTATTATGGAAAATAGATGAATATGTTGTTATGCATGAAGGGTGTTTCACATTCTTTTGATTTTTGTAGGACATGGACATCCACATGTTGTCGACTAGACCTGGACCAATGTCGCCACGTGTGACGTAGCTCGTCTATCAAGTGCAAGCCACGAATGAAGTGGGCAGGCGACATCCGACGTCGGTTGACCAAAGTGTGCAGGCCACGGAAGATGAGGCCATGCCACATCCAACGTCGACAGACTGATGTATGCAGGCTATGGACCATGTTGGAAGGCCACATCCGACGATGGTTGACCGATATGTACAGGCTATAGATGATAGTGGCAGCCCACATCCGACGTCGGCTGACCGTTGTGTGCAGGCCACAGAAGATGAGGCCATGCCACATCCAACGTCGACAGACTGATGTATGCAGGCTATGGACCATGTTGGAAGGCCACATCCGACGATGGTTGACCGATATGTGCAGGCTATAGATGATAGTGGCAGCCCACATCCGACGTCGACTGACCGTTGTGTGCAGGCCACGTTCGATGTCGGCTAATCGTTGTGTGCAGGCTAAGGGCGATGCGGGCAGGTGTCACCCGACGATGACGGAGCGATGAGTGCATGCCGCGGTCGATGCAAGCAGTCCAAAACTAATGTTACCTGTCATTGGCGTACGTCGCTTGCCCGAAGCGCACAGGCCACGTGAGATGTATGTAGGCCTTGGGTGATGCTGCTTACCATTGGCCGACCCTGATGTTGCCCAGCCGATGCGCACACGCCATGACTGAAGTGTGCAATCCTTAGCTGATGTTGCCTGCCGTTGGCCGACGTCACTTACTCGATGCGCACACGCCACATCAGATGCATGCAGGCAGTGGCTAATGCTGCCTGCCATTGGTCGACGCCAGATAGCCGATGGCGATGCCACTACCGATGTCGCCCAGCTGAAAAGCACATGCCACGGCTGATGCTTGCGGTGCCTGGCCGATCGCCGCCATTGTCCGACATCGCCTGGCCAATACGTGCATGCTACAAATTATGTCACCCAGTCGATGAAACACGCCACTGCTGATGCGTGCAAGCCTTGGCTGATGCTGTCTGCCGTTGGTTAATGTCGCTTGCCTGATGTGCATATGCTACGTCAGATGCATGCATGCCTTGGCTGATGCTTCATACCGTTAGCCGACATCCCCTTGTCGATGCGCACATGCCACGTCAGATAGGTGCAGGCCTTGGCTGATGCTGCTTATCGTTGCCCGACGTCACCTGGCCGATGCACATAGGTAACGACTGATGCGTGCAATCCTTGGCTGATGCTACCTGCTCTTGGCCGATGTCGCCTAGCTGGTACGCGCAGGCCACGGCCGATGTCAGCTTGCCTGTCGTTGGCAGACGTCGCTTGCTTGATGCACACATGCCATATCAGATGCGTGCAGGCCATGGCTGATCCTGCCTATCGTTGGTCGACGTCGCGTGGCCGATGTGCGCAAGCCGCGGCCGATCTCGCCCAGCCATTGCGCCACGCCACGGCTAATGTGTACAAGTCTTGGCCTATGTTGTGTGCAGTTGGCCGATGTCAATTGCCCAATGTGCACATGCCTCGTAAGATGTGTGCAGGCTTTGGCTGATGCAACCTGTCGTTGGCCGACGTCGCATGGCCAATGCTCACAGGCCATGGTCGATGTCACCCCGCCAATGTGCACACGCCATGGCTAATGCGTGCAGGCCTTGGCTGATGTTGCCTGTCGTTGGCCGACACAGATGTTGCCTAGCTGTTGCGCACACATCACGACTGATGTGTGTAGGCCTTGGTCGAATCGTCTGATTGGACGACGTTACTTGGACGATGGACGTAGGCCACGACCGATGTTGCCCAGTCGATGCGCATGCGCCACAGCTGATGCGTGAAGGCCTTTGCTGATGCTGCCTGTCGTTGGTCGACGTCGCCTGGCTGATGAATGCAGGCAACGGCCAATGTCGCCCAGCCGATGCGCACACGCCACGGCTGATGCTTGCAGGCCTTGGCTGATGTTGACTGCCGTTGGCCAACGTCGCTTAACCAATATGCACATGCCACGTTAGATGCGTGCAGGCCTTGGCTTATGCTGCGTGTCGTTTGGCCTACGTCAACTGACCGATGCGCGCAGGCCATGGCTGATTCGTGTAGGCCTTGACTGATGTTGCATATCGTTCGTCGATGTTGCCTTGGCGATACGTGCAGGCCACGGTCGATGTCGCCTGTCCGTTGCGCGCGGGCTACGACCGATGTTGCCCAGCCGATGAGCCCATGCCACGGCTGATGCGTGCATGACTTGGCTGATGTCGCGTGCCGTTTACCGACGTCACTTACCCGATGCCCATATGCCACGTACGATGTGTGGCCCACTTGGAGATTTTGATTCTGTGGCGCGGATTCTGACGTAGAGGAGTAGGCATCATTTTTTTAGAGAATCATAATGAACATGTACAACCCAAATATGCATGTTCTAAGGTACAAACACACATTAGCTTCCACAAATAACTTTTATATTTATAAATGATTTTTTAAAATTTTTTTTTTGATAAATCCCAAAAATGAGTAATGAATTATTAAAAAATAGTAAAAATATTAAAAAATATAAAATTAATGCCAAAAATTCACAAAAAAATATGGTAATCTTAAATTCAATAATTTCAAAAAAAATTTAAAATTTTTTTCCACTAAATCCTTAAAATGAGTAATTAATTAATTAAAAATAGGAAAAATATAAAATTAATGCCAACAATCTACAATTAAATATAGTAACCTTAAAGTAAAAAATTTCATAAAAAAAATTAATTTTATTATTTTTTTGGTAAATCCCAAAAATGAGTAATTAATTGATAAAAAATATGAAAAATATGAAAAAAAATATAAAATCAATGCCAAAAATTCACAAATAAATATAGTAACCTCAAATTCAACAATTTCTACAATTTTTTTAATCTTTTTTTTTTTTGGTAAATCACGAAAATGATTATTTAATTAATAAAAAATAGGAAATATATGAAAAAACATATAAAATTAACGCCAAAAATTCACAAATAAATATAGTAACCTTAAATTCAACAATTTCTACAAATTTTTTTAATTTTTTTTGGTAAATCCCGAAAATGAGTAATTAATTAATAATAAATAGGAAAAAAATGTAAAAAAATATAAAATTAACGCCAAATATTCACAAATAAATATAGTAACCTTAAATTCAACAATATTTCAACAATTTTTTTAATTGTTATTTTTTTTGGTAAATTCCAAAAATGAGTAATTAATTAATAAAAACTATGAAAAAAAAATATAAAACTAAAGCTAAAAATTCACAAATAAACATAGTAACCTTAAATTCAATAGTTTCATAAAAAAATTAATTTTTATTTTTTTCGGTGAATTTGGAAAATGAGTAATTAATTTATAAAAAATAGGAAAAATATAAAAAACTGTAAAATTAATGCCAAAAATTCACAAATAAATATAGTAACCTTAAATTCAACAATTTCAACAATTTTTTTTAATTTTTAATTTTTCGGTAAATCCTGAAAATGACTAATTAATTAATAAAAAATAGGAAAAATATGAAAAAAATATAAAACTAATTCCAAAAATTAACAAATAAATATAGTAACCATAAATTCAACATTCATATGTTTTTTTAAATTTTTATTTGTTTTCGGTGAATCTGGAAAATGATTAATTAATTAATAAAAAATTCACAAATGAATTTAGTAACTTTAAATTCAACAATTTCATAAAAAAGTTTAATTTTTTATGCTAAATCACGAAAATGAGTAATTAATTAATAAAAAATTATGAAAAACAGGAAAAAAAATATAAAATTAACGCCAAAAATTCACAAATAAATATAGTAACCTTGAATTCAACAATGTCATAAATTTTAACTTTTAAAATGTGATGTAAAAAATAAAATACCGTAAAAATAAATTTAAAAAACAATTAAAAAAGTCAAAAATATGAAAATGCTCGAAAACACTTCTAAACATGTGAAACTAATTATAGAGTACATTTTTACAAATAAAAGATGTTTCAATATCGTACGAACCGTAAAAGTAATGAAGATTGGTACGAATGAACCATATGAGGCGGAAACGTTGAGAATTGATGATGGAAAATAGATGAATATGTTGTTATGCATGAAGGGTATTTCACACTCTTTTGATTTTTGTAGGACATGGACATCCACATGTTGTCGACTAGACTTGGACCAATGTCGCCACATGCAACAAAGCTCGACTATCAAGTGCAAGCCACGAACGAAACAGGCAAGCCACGTCCGACGTCGGCTGACCGAAGTGTGCAGGCCACGGAAAATGAGTTCATGCCACGTCCAACGTTGACATACCGATGTATGCAGGCTACGGACGATGTTGGAAGGCCACGTCCGATGTCGGTTGACCGATATGTGCAGGCTACGAATGATAGTGGCAGCCCACATCCGACGTCAGCTGACCGTTGTGTGCAGGCCACATTAGATGTCGCCTAACCGTTGTGTGCAGGCCATGTTAGACGTCGCCTGACCGTTGCGTGCAAGCCAAGGGTTATGCGGACAAGCCACGCCCGATGACGGCTAAGCGGTGTGCACAGGCCACGGCCGATGCGGGCATTCCACGACCGACGTTGGCTGAGCAATGTGCATAGGCTACGGCCAATGCAGGCAGTCCACGACCAATGTCGCCTGCAGTTGGCCGACGTTGCTCTCTCGGAGCTCACAGGCCACGTCAAATGCGTGTAGGCCTTGGCTGATGCTGCCTGTCGATGGCCGACGCTGATGTCGCCCAGTTGATACGCACACACCACAGCTAATATGTGCAGGCCTTGGCTGAAGTTACCTGTCGTTGGCTGACGTCGCTTGCTCGTTGCGTACATGTTGCGACAGATGCGTGCAGGCCATGGCTGATGTTGCCTGCTGTTGATCGACGTCGCGTGGCCGATGTGCACAAGTTGCAGCCGATGTCGCTCAGCCGTTGCGCACACGCCATGGCTAATGCGTGCAGGTCTTGGCCTATGGTGACTGCCATTGGCCGATATCCCTTGCCCGATGCGCATATGCCGCGTAAGATGCGTGCAGACCTTGGTTGATGCAACCTGTCATTGACCTATGTCTCCTGGCATATACGCGTAGGCCACGGCCGATGTGCATACGCCATGGCTCATGCTTGCTGGCCTTGACAGATGCAGTCTGCCGTTGACCGACGTTGCTTACCCGATGCGCACATGCCACATTAGAAGCGTGCAAGCCTTGGCTGATGCCGCCTGCCATTAGCCGACGTCGCCTGCCTGATGAACGCAGGCCACGATTAATGTCGCCCAGCCGATGCGCACTCACCACTACTAATGCGTGCAGGCCTAGGCAGATGTTGCTTGCCGTTGCTGACATCGCTCGCCCGATGTGCACATGCCACGTCAGATGTGTGTAGTCTTTGGATAATGCTGACTATTGATGACCTACGTCGCATGACCGATGCGCGCACGCCACGACCGATGTCGCCCAGCCGATACGCACACAATACGGTTGATGCGTGCAATCCTTGGCTGATGTTGCCTATTGTTGGCCGACGTCGCTTGCTCGATACGCACATGCCACATCAGATGCATGCAGGTCATGGATGATGTTGCCTGTCGTTGGCCGACATCGACATTCCTTTGCAAGCAGGCCACGACTAATGTCGCTCAGCAGATGCGCATATGCCACGGCTGATGCGTGCAGGCCTTGACTGATGCTGCTTGCCATTGGTCGATGTCGCTTGCCCGATACGCACATGCCACGCCGAGCGCGCATACGACTTGGCTTATGCTGCCTATCGTTGGCCGACGTCAAGTGGCTAATGCGCGTAGGCCATGGCCGATGTCGCCCATCTGGTGCGCACACGCCACTTCAGAAGCGTGTTGGCCTTGGCTGATGCAGCATGCCGTTGGCCGACGCTGATGTCACCCTGCCGATGCGTACACGCCACGATAGATGCGTGCAGGCGTAGGCTGATGTTGCCAGTCATTGGCCGATGTCGGTTGCCCAATGCGCACATGCCACGTCAAATACGTACAGGCCAAGGCAGATGCTTCCTGCCGTTGGCCGACGTCGCATGGCCGATACGCGCAGGCCACGACCAATGTCACCCCGCCGATGCGCACACGCCATGGCTAATGCGTGCATGCCTTTACTGATGCTGCCTGCCGTTGGCCGACGTCGCTTGCCCGATGTGCACATACCACGTCAGTTGCCTGTAGGTCTTGAATGATGCTGCTTATTGTTGCCCAACGTCGCCTGGCCGATGCGCATAGGTAACGGCTGATGCGTGCAGGCCTTGGCTGATGGTACCTGCTATTGGCCGATATCGCCTGGCCGGTGCGCGCAGGCCACGGCCGATGTCGCCTGGCCGACGCACGCAAGCCACGACCGATATCACCTATCTGTTGCGCACACGCCACGGCAGATACGTGCATGCCTTCGTTGATGTTGCCTGCTGTTTGCCGACGTAGCTTGCCTGATGCCCACATGCCACGTCTAATGCGTGGCCCACTTGGAGCTCTTGATTCCATGGCGCGGATTCTGATTTAGAGATGTTGACATCATATTTCCAGATAGTCATAATGAACACGTCCAACCCAAATATGCACGTTCTAAGGTACAAACACGCATTAGCTTCCACCAAAAAATTTATATATATAAAAAAATAGTTTTCAACAATTTTTTAACTCATATTTTTTTCGATAAATCCCGTAAATGAATAATTAATTAATAAAATATTGGGAAAATATTAAAAAATATAAAATTAACGCCAAAAATTCACAAATATATATAGTGTCCTTAAATTCATCAATTACAACAATTTTTTTTAATTTTTATTTTTTTGGTAAATCCTGAAAATTAGTAATTAATTAATAAAAAATAGGAAAAATATGAAAAAAAATATAAAACTAATGCCAAAAATTCACAAATAAATATATTAACCCTAAATTCAAAATTCATTTTTTTTTTTAAATTTCTATTTGTTTCCGGTGAATCTAGAAAATGAGAAATTAATTTATAAAAAATAGGAAAAATAAAAAATTAACGCCAAAAATTCACAAATAAATATAGTAACCTCAAATTCTACAATTTCTACAATTTTTTAAAATATTTTTTTGGTAAATTACGAAAATGAGTAATTAATTAATAAAAAATAAGAAAAATATCAAAGCATATAAAATTAATGCCAAAAATTCACTAATAAATACAGTAACCTTATATTCACCAATTTCATAAAAAAAATTATTTTTATCGATAAATTCGGAAAATGAGTAATTAATTAATAAAACATAGGAAAAATATGAAAAAAAATATAAAACTAATTCCAAAAATTCACTAATAAATAAAGTAACCTTAAATTTAACAATTTAAACATTTTTTTAATTTTTATTTTATTTCAGTATTCCAAAAATGAGTAATTAATTAATAAAAAATAGCAAAAGTATGAAAAAAATTATAAAATTAACTCCAAAAAATCACAAATGAATATAGTAACCTTAAATTCAACAATTTCATAAAAAAATTTAATTTTTTTCCACTGAATCACGAAAATGAGTAATTAATTAATAAAAAATTATGAAAATAGGAAAAAATATAAAATTAATGCCAAAATTTCACAAATAAATATCGTAACCTTAAATTCAACAATGTCATAAATTTTAATTTTTAAAATGTGATGTAAAAAATAAAATACCATAAAAATAAATTTTAAAAAAATGAATAAAAGTTGGAAATATATGAAAGTGCTCGAAAACACTTCTAAACATGTGAAACTAATTATAGAGTACATTTTTACAAACAAAAGATGTTTCAATATCGTACGAACCGTAAAAGTAATGAAGATTGGTACGAAAGAACCATATAAGGCAGAAACGTTGAGAATTGATGGTGAAAAATAGATGAATATGTTGTTATGCATGACGGGTGTTTCACACTCTTTTGATTTTTGCAGGACATGGACATCCACATATTGTCGACTAGGCCTGGACCAATGTCGCCACGTGCAACGTAGCACATCTATCAACTGCAAGCCACGAACGAAGCGGGCAGGCCACATCCGACGTCGGTTGACCGAAGTGTGCAGGCCACGGAAGATGAGGTCATGCCACGTCCAACGTCGGCAGACTGATGTATAAAGGCTACGGACGATGTTAGATGGCCATGTCCGACGTCGATTGATCGATATGTGCAGGCTACGGATGATAGTGGCAGCCCACATCCGACGTCGGCTAACCGTTGTGTGCAGGCCACGTTCGACTTCGCCTGACCGTTGTGTGCAAGCCAAGGGTTATGCGGGCAGGCCACGCCTGACGACGGCTGAGCGATATGCACAGGCCATGGCCGAAATGGGCAGTCCACAACTGACGTTGACTGAGCGATGTGCGTAGGCCACGACCGATGTGGGCAGTCCACGACAAATGTCGCTAGCCGTTGGCCGACGTTGCTTGCCCGGAGCGCAACGGCCACGTCAAATACGTGTAGGCCTTGGCTGATGCTGCCTGTCGTTGGCCGACGGCAATGTCGCCTAGCTGATGCGCACACGCCACGGCTGATACGTGCAGGCCTTGGCTAATGTTGCATGTCGTTGGCTGACGTCACTTGCTTGATGCACACATGCCACATCAGATGCGTGCAGGCCATGGCTGATCTTGCCCGCCGTTGGTCGACGTCGCGGGCCGATGTGCACAAGCCGCGCCGATCTCGCCAACCATTGCGCGACACGCCACGGCTAATGTGTATGTCTTGGCCTATATCAGGTGCGATTGGCGATGTCAATGCCCGATGCGCACATGCCATGTAAGATGTGTGCAGGCTTTGGCTGATGCAACCTGTCGTTGGCCGACGTCACCAGACATATGCACACAGGCCATGGCCGATGTCGCCCAGCTGAGGCGCACACGCCACAACTGATGCTTGCAGACCTTGACTGATACTGTCTGCCGTTGACCGACGTTGCTTACCTAATGCGTACATACCACGGTTAATCGCCGCGTTGCCAATAACGTTGCTCGGTGACGCATAGCCAACGCCGATGCCCGCAAGCCTTGGCTGTTGTTGCCTGTCGTTGTTCTACGTAGCTTGGCCTATGTCGCCAGGCTGATGCGCACACTACAAGTCTTATGCTCGCTTGCCTTAGCTAATGCTACCGCCGTTGATCGACATCACTTGCCCGATGTGCTCATGCCACGCCAACGCGCGGCAGCCTTGGTCGATGCTACCGCCGTTGGACAACGCCGCTGCCCGATGAGCACATGCCACTTAGATGCATGCAGTCTTGGCTAACGCAACCGCCGTTGGCCGACGCGTTCGGTCAATGCTCGCAGCTCGCCGATGTCGCCAAAGAATTGCGCACATGCCACGCCCGACGATGATGCAAGCCTATTCTCGACGTCGCCGCCGTTTGCCGAGGTCGCTTTCCCAATGTGCACATGCCAAGTCAGATGCGCCTTCGTTGGCCGACATCGCATGGCCAATGCTAACAGGCCACGGTCGATGTCACCCCGCCGATGTGCACACGCCATTGCTAACGCGCGCGTGCCTCGGGCCGATGTTGCTGTCGTTGGTCGACATATGTTGCCTAGTCATTGCGCACACATCACGATCCGATGTGTGTAGGCCTTGGCCGAGCGTCGTTTACGATTGGACGACGTTATTTGACGATGGACGTAGGCCACGACCGATGTTGCCCAATCGCAGACGCGCCATACCGATGCGTGAAGGCCTCGCGATGTCGCTTGTCGTTGGTCGACGTCGCTCGGTCGATGAACGCAGTAACGGCCAATGTCGCCACCGATGCGCTCACGCCACTACCGATGCTTGCAGTGCCTTGGTCGATGTTGATCGCCGCTGCCAACGCCGCTAACCAATATGCACATGCCACGTTAGACGCGCGTGCCTTGGCTTATGCTGCGTGTCGCTTGGCCGATGTCAACTGACCGATGCGCGCAGGCCATGGCTGATTCGTGTAGGCCTTGACTGATGTTGCATATCGTTGGGCGATGTTGCCTTGGCGATACGCCGCAGCCACGGCCGATGTCGCTCGTTCATGCGCGCGGGCTACGACCGATGTTGCCCAGCCGATGAGCCCATGCCACTACCGACGCGCATGACTTGGCCGATGTCGCGCGGCCGCATCGACGCCACTTACCCGATGCCCACATGCCACGTACGATGTGTGGCCCACTTGGAGATTTTGATTCTGTGGCGCGGATTCTGACGTAGAGGAGTAGGCATCATTTTTTTAGAGAATCATAATGAACATTTACAACCCAAATATGCATGTTCTAAGGTACAAACACACATTAGCTTCCACAAATAACTTTTATATTTATAAAAAAAATAATTTTCAATGATTTTTTTTAATTTTTTTTTGATAAATCCCAAAATTGAGTAATGAATTATTAAAAAATAGTAAAAATATTAAAAAATATAAAATTAACGCCAAAAATTCACAAAAAAATATGGTAATCTTAAATTCAATAATTTCAAAAAAAATTTAAAATTTTTTTCCACTAAATCCTTAAAATGAGTAATTAATTAATTAAAAATAGGAAAAATATAAAATTAATGCCAACAATCTACAATTAAATATAGTAACCTTAAAGTAAAAAATTTCATAAAAAAAATTAATTTTATTATTTTTTTGGTAAATCCCGAAAATGAGTAATTAATTGATAAAAAATATGAAAAATATGAAAAAAAATATAAAATCAATGCCAAAAATTCACAAATAAATATAGTAACCTCAAATTCAACAATTTCTACAATTTTTTTAATCTTTTTTTTTTTTTTTGGTAAATCACTAAAATGATTATTTAATTAATAAAACATAGGAAATATATGAAAAAATATATAAAATTAACGCAAAAAATTCACAAATAAATATAGTAACCTTAAATTCAACAATTTCTACAAATTTTTTTAATTTTTTTTGGTAAATCCCGAAAATGAGTAATTAATTAAAAATAAATAGGAAAAACATGTAAAAAAATATAAAATTAACGCCAAATATTCACAAATAAATATAGTAACCTTAAATTCAACAATATTTCAACAATTTTTTTAATTGTTATTTTTTTTGGTAAATTCCAAAAATGAGTAATTAATTAATAAAAAATATGAAAAAAAAATATAAAACTAAAGCTAAAAATTCACAAATAAACATAGTAACCTTAAATTCAATAGTTTCATAAAAAAATTAATTTTTATTTTTTTCGGTGAATTTGGAAAATGAGTAATTAATTTATAAAAAATAGGAAAAATATAAAAAACTGTAAAATTAATGCCAAAAATTCACAAATAAATATAGTAACCTTAAATTCAACAATTTCAACAATTTTTTTTAATTTTTAATTTTTCGGTAAATCCTGAAAATGACTAATTAATTAATAAAAAATAGGAAAAATATGAAAAAAATATAAAACTAATTCCAAAAATTAACAAATAAATATAGTAACCATAAATTCAACATTCATATATTTTTTTAAATTTTTATTTGTTTTCGGTGAATCTGGAAAATGATTAATTAATTAATAAAAAATTCACAAATGAATTTAGTAACTTTAAATTCAACAATTTCATAAAAAAGTTTAATTTTTTATGCTAAATCACGAAAATGAGTAATTAATTAATAAAAAATTATGAAAAATAGGAAAAAAAATATAAAATTAACGCCAAAAATTCACAAATAAATATAGTAACCTTGAATTCAACAATGTCATAAATTTTAACTTTTAAAATGTGATGTAAAAAATAAAATACCGTAAAAATAAATTTAAAAAACAATTAAAAAAGTCAAAAATATGAAAATGCTCGAAAACACTTCTAAACATGTGAAACTAATTATAGAGTACATTTTTACAAATAAAAGATGTTTCAATATCGTACGAACCGTAAAAGTAATTAAGATTGGTACGAATAAACCATACGAGGCGGAAACGTTGAGAATTGATTATGGAAAATAGAAGAATATGTTGTTATGCATGAAGGGTGTTTCACACTCTTTTGATTTTTGTATGACATGGACATCCACATGTTGTCGACTAGACCTGGACCAATGTCGCCACGTGCGACGTTGCTCGTCTATCAAGTGGAAGCCACGAACGGCCGGGCAAAGCACGTCCGACGCCGTTGACCGGGTGTGCAGGCCATGGAAGATAAGGTCATGCCACGTCCAACATCGACAGACTGATGTATGCAGGCTACGGACGATGTTGCAAGGCAACGTCCGACGTCGGTTGACTGATATATGCAGGCTACGAATGAAAGTGGCAGCCCATATCCGACGTCGACTAACCGT
The DNA here is from genome assembly GCA_035578085.1 of Solanum pinnatisectum. NCBI lineage: Eukaryota > Viridiplantae > Streptophyta > Magnoliopsida > Solanales > Solanaceae > Solanum > Solanum pinnatisectum. Next base: position 15,807,317 of record CM069085.1, on the reverse strand, counting down.
TGTGTACAGGCCATGTTCGACGACGGCTGACCGTTGTGTGCAGGCTAAGGACGATGAGGGCAGGCCACGCCAGATGACGGCTGAGCGATGTGCACAGGCCACGGCCGACATTGGCTGAGCGAAGCGCATAGGCCATGGTCGACGCGGCGATCCACGACCACGTCGCCGCCGGTGGTCGACGTTGCTTGTGCGGGCGCAGGCCACTTCAAATGCATGTAGGCCTTGGCTGATGCTGCCTGTCGTTGGCCGACGCCGATGTTGCCCTGCTGATGTGCATACGCCACAGCTGATACGTGCAGGCCTTGGCTGATGTTGCCTGTCTTTGGTTGACGTCGCTTGCTCGATGCGCACATGCCATGTCAGATGCGTGCAGGCCATGGCTGATCTTGCGTGCTGTTGGTCGATGTTGCGTGACCGATGTGCGCAAACCACGGCCGATCTCGCCCAGTCGTTGCGCACACGCCACGGCTAATGCGCGTGTGTCTTGGCCTATCTCGCTCGCAGATTGACCGATGTCGCCATCTGACGCGCACGCCATGCCATAAGATGCGTGCAGGCTTTGGCTGATGCAACCTATCGTTGGCCGACGTCGCGTGGCATATGCGCGCAGGCCACAGCCGATGCGAACATGCCACAGCTGATGCTTGCAGGCCTTGACTGATGCTGTCTGCCGTTGACCGACATTGCTTACCCGATGCGCACATGCCACGTTATAAGAGTGCAGACCTTGGCCGACGCCGTCGCCATTAGCCGACGTCGCCTAGCCGATGAGCGCAGGCCACGATTAGTGTCGCCCAGCCGATGCGCACACACCACGACTAATGCGTGCAGGCCAAGGCTGATGTTGCTTGTCGTTGGCTGACGTCTCTCGCTCGATATGCACATGCCATGTCAGATGTGTGTAGGCATTGGATGATGCTGACTGTTGTTGGCCTACGTCGCATGACCGATGCGCGCACGCCACGATCGATGTCGCCCAGCCGATGCACACACACTGCAGTTGATGCGTGCAATCCTTGGTCGATGTCGCCAGTAGTTGGTCGACGCCGCTGTTCGATGCGCATATGCCACGCCAGATGTGTGTACCCCTTGGCAGATGCTACCTGTCGTTGGCCGACATCTCCTGGCTGATGAGCGCAGGCAACGGCCGATGTCGCCCAGCCGATGCGCACATGCCATTGCTGATGCATGCAGGCCTTGGCTGATGTTGCCTGTCATTGTCCGACTTTGCTTAACTGATGCGCACATGCCACGTTAGATTCGTGCAGACCTTGGCTTATGCTGCGTCCCGTTTGGCTGACGTCATATGACCAATGCGCGCAGGCCTAGGCTGATGTTGCATGTCATTCGTCGATGTCGCCTTGGCGATGCGCGCAGGCCACGGCCGATGTCGCCTGGCCGATTCGCGCGGGCCACGGTCGATGTCGCCTACCGATGCGCAAGACATGCCATTGCCGAGCGCGCGTGGATTTGGCTGATGTCGCGTGCCGTTTGCCGACGTCGCTTACCCGATGCCCACATGCCACGTACGATACGTGGTCCACTTGGAGCTTTTTATTCCGTGGCGCGGATTCTGACTTAGAGTAGTAGGCATCGTTTTTTTAGAGAATCATAATGAACATACACAACCCAAATATACACGTTCTAAGGTATAAACACACATTAGCTTCCACAAATAACTTTTATATTTATAAAAACTAATTTTCAACGATTTTTTTTAATTTTTATTATTTTGGATAAATCCCAAAAATGAGTAATGAATTAATAAAAAATAGGAAAAATATGAAAAAATATAAAAGTAACGCCAAAAATTCACAAATATATATGGTAATCTTAAATTCAATAATTTCATAAATTGTTTTAAAAAAATTTCCAATAAGTCCCGAATACGAGTAATTAATTAATTAAAAATAGGAAAAATATAAAATTAATGCCAAAAGTCTACAATTAAATACAGTATACTTAGATTCAAAATTTCCATCAAAAAAATTAATATTTATATTTTTTCGGTAAATCCCAAAAATGAGTAGTTAATTAATAAAAAATATGAAAAATATGAAAATAAAATCAACGCCAGAAATTCACAAATAAATATAGTAACCTCAAATTCAACAATTTCTACAATTATTTTTCTTTTTTTTTTTTGGTAAATCCGGAAAATGAGTAATTAATTAATAAAAAATAGGAAAAATATGAAAAAAATTATAAAATTAACGCCAAAAATTCACAAATAAATATAGTAACCTTATATTCAACATTTTCATAAAAGGAAAATTATTTTTATTGGTAAATCCGAAAAATGAGTAATTAATTAATAAAACATAGGAAAAGTATGAAAAAAATATGAAACTAATTCCCAAAATTCACTAATAAATAACGTAACCTCAAATTTAACAATTTAAACAATTTTTTTTTTAATTTTTATTTTATTTTGATAATCCAAAAAATGAGTAATTAGTTAATATAAAAAAGCAAAAGTACGAAAAAATTATAAAATTAACGCCTAAAATTTACAAATGAATATAGTAACCTTAAATTCAACAATTTCATAAAAAAATTTAATTTTTTTCCGCTAAATCACGAAAATGAGTAATTAATTAATAAAAAATTATGCTCGAAAACACTTCTAAACATGTGAAACTAATTATAGAGTACATTTTTACAAATAAAAGATGTTTCAAAATCGTACGTACCGTAAAAATAATGAAGATTGGTACGAATGAACCATATGAGGCGGAAACGATGAGAATTTATTATGGAAAATAGATGAATATGCTGTTATGCATGAAGGGTGTTTCACATTCTTTTGATTTTTGTAGGACATGGACATCCACATGTTGTCGACTAGACCTGGACCAATGTCGCCACGTGCGACGTAGCTCGTCTATCAAGTGCAAGCCACGAATGAAGTGGGTAGGCGACATCCGACGTCGGTTGACCAAAGTGTGCAGGCCACGGAAGATGAGGCCATGCCACATCCAACGTCGACAGACTGATGTATGCAGGCTATGGACCATGTTGGAAGGCCACGTCCGACGATGGTTGACCGATATGTGCAGGCTATAGATGATAGTGGCGGCCCACATCCCACATCGGCTGACCGTTGTGTGCAGGCCACGTTCGACGACGGCCAACCGTTGTGTGCAGGCTAAGGGCGATGCGGGCAGGCGTCACCCGACGATGACTGAGCGATGAGCGCATGCCGCAGCCGATGCGGGCAGTCCAAAACTAATGTTACCCGTCATTGGCGGACGTCGCTTGCCCGAAGCGCGCAGGCCACGTGAGATGCATGTAGGCCTTGGGTGATGCTGCTTACCGTTGGCCGACCCTGATGTTGCCCAGCCGATGCGCACACGCCACGACTGAAGTGTGCAATCCTTGGCCGATGTTGCCTGCCGTTGGCCGACGTCGCTTACTCGATGCGCACACGCCACATCAGATGCACGCAGCGATGGCTACGCCGCCGCCATTGGTCGACGTTGCATAGCCGATGTGCGTAGGCCACGGCTGATGTCGCCCAACTGATAAGCACATGCCACGGCTGATGCTTGCAGGCCTTGGCTGATGCTGCCTGCCATTGTCCGACATCGCCTGGCCAATACGTGCATGCTACAAATTATGTCACCCAGTCGATGAAACACGCCACTGCTGATGCGTGCATGCCTTCGTTGATGCTGCCTGCTGTTTGCCGACGTAGCTTGCCTGATGCCCACATGCCACGTCTAATGCGTGGCCCACTTGGAGCTCTTGATTCTGTGGCGCGGATTCTGATTTAGAGATGTTGACATCATATTTCCAGATAGTCATAATGAACATGTCCAACCCAAATATGCACGTTCTAAGGTACAAACACGCATTAGCTTCCACAAAAAAATTTATATATATAAAAAAATAGTTTTCAACAATTTTTTAATTCATATTTTTTTCGATAAATCCCGTAAATGAATAATTAATTAATAAAATATTGGGAAAATATTAAAAAATATAAAATTAACGCCAAAAATTCACAAATATATATAGTGTCCTTAAATTCATCAATTACAACAATTTTTTTTAATTTTTATTTTTTTGGTAAATCCTGGAAATTAGTAATTAATTAATAAAAAATAGGAAAAATATGAAAAAAAATATAAAACTAATGCCAAAAATTCACAAATAAATATATTAACCCTAAATTCAAAATTCATTATTTTTTTTTTAAATTTCTATTTGTTTCCGGTGAATCTAGAAAATGAGAAATTAATTTATAAAAAATAGGAAAAATAAAAAATTAACGCCAAAAATTCACAAATAAATATAGTAACCTCAAATTCTACAATTTCTACAATTTTTTAAAATATTTTTTTGGTAAATCACGAAAATGAGTAATTAATTAATAAAAAATAAGAAAAATATCAAAGCATATAAAATTAATGCCAAAAATTCACTAATAAATACAGTAACCTTATATTCACCAATTTCATAAAAAAAATTATTTTTATCGATAAATTCGGAAAATGAGTAATTAATTAATAAAACATAGGAAAAATATGAAAAAAAATATAAAACTAATTCCAAAAATTCACTAATAAATAAAGTAACCTTAAATTTAACAATTTAAACATTTTTTTAATTTTTATTTTATTTCAGTATTCCAAAAATGAGTAATTAATTAATAAAAAATAGCAAAAGTATGAAAAAAATTATAAAATTAACTCCAAAAAATCACAAATGAATATAGTAACCTTAAATTCAACAATTTCATAAAAAAATTTAATTTTTTTCCACTGAATCACGAAAATGAGTAATTAATTAATAAAAAATTATGAAAATAGGAAAAAATATAAAATTAATGCCAAAATTTCACAAATAAATATCGTAACCTTAAATTCAACAATGTCATAAATTTTAATTTTTAAAATGTGATGTAAAAAATAAAATACCATAAAAATAAATTTTAAAAAAATGAATAAAAGTTGGAAATATATGAAAGTGCTCGAAAACACTTCTAAACATGTGAAACTAATTATAGAGTACATTTTTACAAACAAAAGATGTTTCAATATCGTACGAACCGTAAAAGTAATGAAGATTGGTACGAAAAGAACCATATAAAGCGTAAACGTTGAGAATTGATGGTGAAAAATAGATGAATATGTTGTTATGCATGACGGTGTTTCACACTCTTTTGATTTTTGCAGGACATGGACATCCACATATTGTCGACTAGGCCTGGACCAATGTCGCCACGTGCAACGTAGCACATCTATCAACTGCAAGCCACGAACGAAGCGGGCAGGCCACATCCGACGTCGGTTGACCGGGTGTGCGAAGCACGGAAGATGAGGTCATGCCACGACCAACCTCGGCAGATCGATGTATAAAGGCTACGACGATGTTAGATGGCCATGTCCGACGCCGATTGATCGATATGTGCAGCTACGGATGATAGTGGCGGCCACATCCGACGTCGGCTAACTGTCAGGTGCGAGCCACGCTCGACTTACCGACCGTTGTGTGCAAGCCAAGGGTTATGCGGGCAGGCCACGCCTGACGACGGCTGAGCGATATGCACAGGCCATGGCCGAAATGGGCAGTCCACAACTGACGTTGACTGAGCGATGTGCGTAGGCCACGACCGATGTGGGCAGTCCACGACAAATGTCGCTAGCCGTTGGCCGACGTTGCTTGCCCGGAGCGCAAAGGCCACGTCAAATACGTGTAGGCCTTGGCTGATGCTGCCTGTCGTTGGCCGACGGCAATGTCGCCTAGCTGATGCGCACACGCCACGGCTGATACGTGCAGGCCTTGGCTAATGTTGCATCTCGTTGGCTGACGTCACTTGCTTGATGCACACATGCCACATCAGATGCGTGCAGGCCATGGCTGATCTTGCCCGCCGTTGGTCGACGTCGCGTGGCCGATGTGCACAAGCCGCGGCCGATCTCGCCCAGCCATTGCGCACACGCCACGGCTAATGTGTACAGGTCTTGGCCTATACTGTGTGCAGTTGGCCGATGTCAATTGCCCGATGCGCACATGCCATGTAAGATGTGTGCAGGCTTTGGCTGATGCAACCTGTCGTTGGCCGACGTCACCAGACATATGCACACAGGCCATGGCCGATGTCGCCCAGCTGAGGCGCACACGCCACAACTGATGCTTGCAGACCTTGACTGATACTGTCTGCCGTTGACCGACGTTGCTTACCTAATGCGTACATACCACGGTTAATGCTGCCAGTCGTTGGCCAACGTTGCTTGCCCGGTACGCATAGCCAACGTCAGATGCCTGCAAGCCTTGGCTGATGTTGCCTGTCGTTGGTCGACGTAGCTTGGCCTATGTCGCCAAGCTGATGCGCACACTCCACGTCTTAAGCTCGCATGCCTTAGCTAATGCTACCTGCCGTTGATCGACATCACTTGCCCGATGTGCTCATGCCACGTCAAATGCGTGCAGGCCTTGGCTGATGCTACCTGCCGTTGGACAACGTCGCTTGCCCGATGAGCACATGCCACTTAGATGCATGCAGGTCTTGGCTAATGCAACCTGCCGTTGGCCGACGTTGCCTGGTCAATGCTCGCAGGCCTCGGCCGATGTCGCCCAGCAATTGCGCACATGCCACGTCTGATGCATGCAAGCCTATTCTGATGCTGCCTGCCGTTGGCCGAGGTCGCTTTCCCAATGTGCACATGCCAAGTCAGATGCGCCTGTCGTTGGCCGACGTCGCATGGCCAATGCTCACAGGCCATGGTCGATGTCACCCCGCCAATGTGCACACGCCATGGCTAATGCGTGCAGGCCTTGGCTGATGTTGCCTGTCGTTGGCCGACACAGATGTTGCCTAGCTGTTGCGCACACATCACGACTGATGTGTGTAGGCCTTGGCTGATGCTGTCTACAGTTGGACGACGTTACTTGGACGATGGACGTAGGCCACGACCGATGTTGCCCAGTCGATGCGCATGCGCCACATACCGAGCGCGTGAAGCGCTCACGACGTCGCTGTCGTTGGTCGACGTCGCCTGGCTGATGAATGCAGGCAACGGCCAATGTCGCCCAGCCGATGCGCTCACGCCACGGCTGATGCTTGCAGGCCTTGGCTGATGTTGACTGCCGTTGGCCAACGTCGCTTAACCAATATGCACATGCCACGTTAGATGCGTGCAGGCCTTGGCTTATGCTGCGTGTCGTTTGGCCGACGTCAACTGACCGATGCGCGCAGGCCATGGCTGATTCGTGTAGGCCTTGACTGATGTTGCATATCGTTCGTCGATGTTGCCTTGGCGATACGCGCAGGCCACGGTCGATGTCGCCTGTCCGTTGCGCGCGGGCTACGACCGATGTTGCCCAGCCGATGAGCCCATGCCACGGCTGATGCGTGCATGACTTGGCTGATGTCGCGTGCCGTTTACCGACGTCACTTACCCGATGCCCACATGCCACGTACGATGTGTGGCCCACTTGGAGATTTTGATTCTGTGGCGCGGATTCTGACGTAGAGGAGTAGGCATCATTTTTTTAGAGAATCATAATGAACATTTACAACCCAAATATGCATGTTCTAAGGTACAAACACACATTAGCTTCCACAAATAACTTTTATATTTATAAAAAAAATAATTTTCAATGATTTTTTTTAATTTTTTTTTGATAAATCCCAAAAATGAGTAATGAATTATTAAAAAATAGTAAAAATATTAAAAAATATAAAATTAACGCCAAAAATTCACAAAAAAATATGGTAATCTTAAATTCAATAATTTCAAAAAAAATTTAAAATTTTTTTCCACTAAATCCTTAAAATGAGTAATTAATTAATTAAAAATAGGAAAAATATAAAATTAATGCCAACAATCTACAATTAAATATAGTAACCTTAAAGTAAAAAATTTCATAAAAAAAATTAATTTTATTATTTTTTTGGTAAATCCCGAAAATGAGTAATTAATTGATAAAAAATATGAAAAATATGAAAAAAAATATAAAATCAATGCCAAAAATTCACAAATAAATATAGTAACCTCAAATTCAACAATTTCTACAATTTTTTTAATCTTTTTTTTTTTTTTTGGTAAATCACTAAAATGATTATTTAATTAATAAAACATAGGAAATATATGAAAAAATATATAAAATTAACGCAAAAAATTCACAAATAAATATAGTAACCTTAAATTCAACAATTTCTACAAATTTTTTTAATTTTTTTTGGTAAATCCCGAAAATGAGTAATTAATTAAAAATAAATAGGAAAAACATGTAAAAAAATATAAAATTAACGCCAAATATTCACAAATAAATATAGTAACCTTAAATTCAACAATATTTCAACAATTTTTTAATTGTTATTTTTTTAGTAAATTCCAAAAATGAGTAATTAATTAATAAAAATATGAAAAAAATATAAAACTAAAGCTAAAAATTCACAAATAAACATAGTAACCTTAAATTCAATAGTTTCATAAAAAATTAATTTTTATTTTTTTCGGTGAATTTGGAAAATGAGTAATTAATTTATAAAAAATAGGAAAAATATAAAAAACTGTAAAATTAATGCCAAAAATTCACAAATAAATATAGTAACCTTAAATTCAACAATTTCAACAATTTTTTTTAATTTTTAATTTTTTGGTAAATCCTGAAAATGACTAATTAATTAATAAAAAATAGGAAAAATATGAAAAAAATATAAAACTAATTCCAAAAATTAACAAATAAATATAGTAACCATAAATTCAACATTCATATATTTTTTTAAATTTTTATTTGTTTTCGGTGAATCTGGAAAATGATTAATTAATTAATAAAAAATTCACAAATGAATTTAGTAACTTTAAATTCAACAATTTCATAAAAAAGTTTAATTTTTTATGCTAAATCACGAAAATGAGTAATTAATTAATAAAAAATTATGAAAAATAGGAAAAAAAATATAAAATTAACGCCAAAAATTCACAAATAAATATAGTAACCTTGAATTCAACAATGTCATAAATTTTAACTTTTAAAATGTGATGTAAAAAATAAAATACCGTAAAAATAAATTTAAAAAACAATTAAAAAAGTCAAAAATATGAAAATGCTCGAAAACACTTCTAAACATGTGAAACTAATTATAGAGTACATTTTTACAAATAAAAGATGTTTCAATATCGTACGAACCGTAAAAGTAATTAAGATTGGTACGAATAAACCATACGAGGCGGAAACGTTGAGAATTGATTATGGAAAATAGAAGAATATGTTGTTATGCATGAAGGGTGTTTCACACTCTTTTGATTTTTGTATGACATGGACATCCACATGTTGTCGACTAGACCTGGACCAATGTCGCCACGTGCGACGTTGCTCGTCTATCAAGTGGAAGCCACGAACGAAGCGGGCAGGCCACGTCCGACGTCGGTTGACCGAAGTGTGCAGGCCATGGAAGATAAGGTCATGCCACGTCCAACATCGACAGACTGATGTATGCAGGCTACGGACGATGTTGCAAGGCAACGTCCGACGTCGGTTGACTGATATATGCAGGCTACGAATGAAAGTGGCAGCCCATATCCGACGTCGACTAACCGTTGTGTACAGGCCATGTTCGACGACGGCTGACCGTTGTGTGCAGGCTAAGGACGATGAGGGCAGGCCACGCCAGATGACGGCTGAGCGATGTGCACAGGCCACGGCCGACATTGGCTGAGCGAAGCGCATAGGCCATGGTCGATGCGGGCAGTCCACGACCAATGTCGCCTGCCGGTGGCCGACGTTGCTTGTGCGAAGCGCACAGGCCACTTCAAATGCATGTAGGCCTTGGCTGATGCTGCCTGTCGTTGGCCGACGCCGATGTTGCCCTGCTGATGTGCATACGCCACACCGAGCACGCGAGCCTTGCCGATGTTACTGCCTTGGTTGACGTCGCTTGCTCGATGCGCACATGCCATGTCAGATGCGTGCAGGCCATGGCTGATCTTGCGTGCTGTTGGTCGATGTTGCGTGACCGATGTGCGCAAACCACGGCCGATCTCGCCCAGTCGTTGCGCACACGCCACGGCTAATGCGTGCAGGTCTTGGCCTATGCTGCCTGCAGTTGACCGATGTCAGTTACCCGATGCGCACATGCCACATAAGATGCGTGCAGGCTTTGGCTGATGCAACCTATCGTTGGCCGACGTCGCGTGGCATATGCGCGCAGGCCACAGCCGATGCGAACATGCCACAGCTGATGCTTGCAGGCCTTGACTGATGCTGTCTGCCGTTGACCGACATTGCTTACCCGATGCGCACATGCCACGTTATAAGAGTGCAGACCTTGGCTGATGCTGCCTGCCATTAGCCGACGTCGCCTAGCCGATGAGCGCAGGCCACGATTAGTGTCGCCCAGCCGATGCGCACACACCACGACTAATGCGTGCAGGCCAAGGCTGATGTTGCTTGTCGTTGGCTGACGTCTCTCGCTCGATATGCACATGCCATGTCAGATGTGTGTAGGCATTGGATGATGCTGACTGTTGTTGGCCTACGTCGCATGACCGATGCGCGCACGCCACGATCGATGTCGCCCAGCCGATGCACACACACTGCAGTTGATGCGTGCAATCCTTGGTCGACGTCGCTGTAGTTGGCCGACGTCGCTTGCCCGATGCGCACATGCCACGCCAGATGTGTGTACGCCTTGGCAGATGCTACCTGTCGTTGGCCGACATCTCCTGGCTGATGAGCGCAGGCAACGGCCGATGTCGCCCAGCCGATGCGCACACGCCACGGCTGATGCATGCAGGCCTTGGCTGATGTTGCCTGTCATTGTCCGACTTTGCTTAACTGATGCGCACATGCCACGTTAGATTCGTGCAGACCTTGGCTTATGCTGCGTCCCGTTTGGCTGACGTCATATGACCAATGCGCGCAGGCCTAGGCTGATGTTGCATGTCATTCGTCGATGTCGCCTTGGCGATGCGCGCAGGCCACGGCCGATGTCGCCTGGCCGATTCGCGCGGGCCACGGTCGATGTCGCCCAGTCGATGCGCACATGCCATTGCTGATGCGTGCAGGATTTGGCTGATGTCGCGTGCCGTTTGCCGACGTCGCTTACCCGATGCCCACATGCCACGTACGATACGTGGTCCACTTGGAGCTTTTTATTCCGTGGCGCGGATTCTGACTTAGAGTAGTAGGCATCGTTTTTTTAGAGAATCATAATGAACATACACAACCCAAATATACACGTTCTAAGGTATAAACACACATTAGCTTCCACAAATAACTTTTATATTTATAAAAACTAATTTTCAACGATTTTTTTTAATTTTTATTATTTTGGATAAATCCCAAAAATGAGTAATGAATTAATAAAAAATAGGAAAAATATGAAAAAATATAAAAGTAACGCCAAAAATTCACAAATATATATGGTAATCTTAAATTCAATAATTTCATAAATTGTTTTAAAAAAATTTCCAATAAGTCCCGAATACGAGTAATTAATTAATTAAAAATAGGAAAAATATAAAATTAATGCCAAAAGTCTACAATTAAATACAGTATACTTAGATTCAAAATTTCCATCAAAAAAATTAATATTTATATTTTTTCGGTAAATCCCAAAAATGAGTAGTTAATTAATAAAAAATATGAAAAATATGAAAATAAAATCAACGCCAGAAATTCACAAATAAATATAGTAACCTCAAATTCAACAATTTCTACAATTATTTTTCTTTTTTTTTTTTGGTAAATCCGGAAAATGAGTAATTAATTAATAAAAAATAGGAAAAATATGAAAAAAATTATAAAATTAACGCCAAAAATTCACAAATAAATATAGTAACCTTATATTCAACATTTTCATAAAAGGAAAATTATTTTTATTGGTAAATCCGAAAAATGAGTAATTAATTAATAAAACATAGGAAAAGTATGAAAAAAATATGAAACTAATTCCCAAAATTCACTAATAAATAACGTAACCTCAAATTTAACAATTTAAACAATTTTTTTTTTAATTTTTATTTTATTTTGATAATCCAAAAAATGAGTAATTAGTTAATATAAAAAAGCAAAAGTACGAAAAAATTATAAAATTAACGCCTAAAATTTACAAATGAATATAGTAACCTTAAATTCAACAATTTCATAAAAAAATTTAATTTTTTTCCGCTAAATCACGAAAATGAGTAATTAATTAATAAAAAATTATGCTCGAAAACACTTCTAAACATGTGAAACTAATTATAGAGTACATTTTTACAAATAAAAGATGTTTCAAAATCGTACGTACCGTAAAAATAATGAAGATTGGTACGAATGAACCATATGAGGCGGAAACGATGAGAATTTATTATGGAAAATAGATGAATATGCTGTTATGCATGAAGGGTGTTTCACATTCTTTTGATTTTTGTAGGACATGGACATCCACATGTTGTCGACTAGACCTGGACCAATGTCGCCACGTGCGACGTAGCTCGTCTATCAAGTGCAAGCCACGAATGAAGTGGGTAGGCGACATCCGACGTCGGTTGACCAAAGTGTGCAGGCCACGGAAGATGAGGCCATGCCACATCCAACGTCGACAGACTGATGTATGCAGGCTATGGACCATGTTGGAAGGCCACGTCCGACGATGGTTGACCGATATGTGCAGGCTATAGATGATAGTGGCAGCCCACATCCGACGTCGGCTGACCGTTGTGTGCAGGCCACGTTCGACGTCGGCTAACCGTTGTGTGCAGGCTAAGGGCGATGCGGGCAGGCGTCACCCGACGATGACGGAGCGATGAGCGCATGCCGCGGTCGATGCGGGTAGTCCAAAACTAATGTTACCTGTCATTGGCGGACGTCGCTTGCCCGAAGCGCGCAGGCCACGTGAGATGCATGTAGGCCTTGGGTGATGCTGCTTACCGTTGGCCGACCCTGATGTTGCCCAGCCGATGCGCACACGCCACGACTGAAGTGTGCAATCCTTGGCCGATGTTGCCTGCCGTTGGCCGACGTCGCTTACTCGATGCGCACACGCCACATCAGATGCATGCAGGCAGTGGCTAATGCTGCCTGCCATTGGTCGACGTTGCATAGCCGATGTGCGTAGGCCACGGCTGATGTCGCCCAACTGATAAGCACATGCCACGGCTGATGCTTGCAGGCCTTGGCTGATGCTGCCTGCCATTGTCCGACATCGCCTGGCCAATACGTGCATGCTACAAATTATGTCACCCAGTCGATGAAACACGCCACTGCTGATGCGTGCATGCCTTCGTTGATGCTGCCTGCTGTTTGCCGACGTAGCTTGCCTGATGCCCACATGCCACGTCTAATGCGTGGCCCACTTGGAGCTCTTGATTCTGTGGCGCGGATTCTGATTTAGAGATGTTGACATCATATTTCCAGATAGTCATAATGAACATGTCCAACCCAAATATGCACGTTCTAAGGTACAAACACGCATTAGCTTCCACAAAAAAATTTATATATATAAAAAAATAGTTTTCAACAATTTTTTAATTCATATTTTTTTCGATAAATCCCGTAAATGAATAATTAATTAATAAAATATTGGGAAAATATTAAAAAATATAAAATTAACGCCAAAAATTCACAAATATATATAGTGTCCTTAAATTCATCAATTACAACAATTTTTTTTAATTTTTATTTTTTTGGTAAATCCTGGAAATTAGTAATTAATTAATAAAAAATAGGAAAAATATGAAAAAAAATATAAAACTAATGCCAAAAATTCACAAATAAATATATTAACCCTAAATTCAAAATTCATTATTTTTTTTTTAAATTTCTATTTGTTTCCGGTGAATCTAGAAAATGAGAAATTAATTTATAAAAAATAGGAAAAATAAAAAATTAACGCCAAAAATTCACAAATAAATATAGTAACCTCAAATTCTACAATTTCTACAATTTTTTAAAATATTTTTTTGGTAAATCACGAAAATGAGTAATTAATTAATAAAAAATAAGAAAAATATCAAAGCATATAAAATTAATGCCAAAAATTCACTAATAAATACAGTAACCTTATATTCAGCAATTTCATAAAAAAAATTATTTTTATCGATAAATTCGGAAAATGAGTAATTAATTAATAAAACATAGGAAAAATATGAAAAAAAATATAAAACTAATTCCAAAAATTCACTAATAAATAAAGTAACCTTAAATTTAACAATTTAAACATTTTTTTAATTTTTATTTTATTTCAGTATTCCAAAAATGAGTAATTAATTAATAAAAAATAGCAAAAGTATGAAAAAAATTATAAAATTAACTCCAAAAAATCACAAATGAATATAGTAACCTTAAATTCAACAATTTCATAAAAAAATTTAATTTTTTTCCACTGAATCACGAAAATGAGTAATTAATTAATAAAAAATTATGAAAATAGGAAAAAATATAAAATTAATGCCAAAATTTCACAAATAAATATCGTAACCTTAAATTCAACAATGTCATAAATTTTAATTTTTAAAATGTGATGTAAAAAATAAAATACCATAAAAATAAATTTTAAAAAAATGAATAAAAGTTGGAAATATATGAAAGTGCTCGAAAACACTTCTAAACATGTGAAACTAATTATAGAGTACATTTTTACAAACAAAAGATGTTTCAATATCGTACGAACCGTAAAAGTAATGAAGATTGGTACGAAAGAACCATATAAGGCAGAAACGTTGAGAATTGATGGTGAAAAATAGATGAATATGTTGTTATGCATGACGGGTGTTTCACACTCTTTTGATTTTTGCAGGACATGGACATCCACATATTGTCGACTAGGCCTGGACCAATGTCGCCACGTGCAACGTAGCACATCTATCAACTGCAAGCCACGAACGAAGCGGGCAGGCCACATCCGACGTCGGTTGACCGAAGTGTGCAGGCCACGGAAGATGAGGTCATGCCACGTCCAACGTCGGCAGACTGATGTATAAAGGCTACGGACGATGTTAGATGGCCATGTCCGACGTCGATTGATCGATATGTGCAGGCTACGGATGATAGTGGCAGCCCACATCCGACGTCGGCTAACCGTTGTGTGCAGGCCACGTTCGACTTCGCCTGACCGTTGTGTGCAAGCCAAGGGTTATGCGGGCAGGCCACGCCTGACGACGGCTGAGCGATATGCACAGGCCATGGCCGAAATGGGCAGTCCACAACTGACGTTGATCGGCGATGTCGTGAGGCCACGACCGATGTGGGCAGTCCACGACAAATGTCGCTAGCCGTTGGCCGACGTTGCTTGCCCGGAGCGCAAAGGCCACGTCAAATACGTGTAGGCCTTGGCTGATGCTGCCTGTCGTTGGCCGACGGCAATGTCGCCTAGCTGATGCGCACACGCCACGGCTGATACGTGTAGGCCTTGGCTAATGTTGCATCTTGTTGGCTGACGTCACTTGCTTGATGCACACATGCCACATCAGATGCGTGCAGGCCATGGCTGATCTTGCCCGCCGTTGGTCGACGTCGCGTGGCCGATGTGCACAAGCCGCGGCCGATCTCGCCCAGCCATTGCGCACACGCCACGGCTAATGTGTACAGGTCTTGGCCTATATCGTGCGATTGGCGATGTCAGTGCCCGATGCGCACATGCCATGTAAGATGTGTGCAGGCTTTGGCTGATGCAACCTGTCGTTGGCCGACGTCACCAGACATATGCACACAGGCCATGGCCGATGTCGCCCAGCTGAGGCGCACACGCCACAACTGATGCTTGCAGACCTTGACTGATACTGTCTGCCGTTGACCGACGTTGCTTACCTAATGCGTACATACCACGGTTAATGCTGCCAGTCGTTGGCCAACGTTGCTTGCCCGGTACGCATAGCCAACGTCAGATGCCTGCAAGCCTTGGCTGATGTTGCCTGTCGTTGGTCGACGTAGCTTGGCCTATGTCGCCAAGCTGATGCGCACACTCCACGTCTTAAGCTCGCATGCCTTAGCTAATGCTACCTGCCGTTGATCGACATCACTTGCCCGATGTGCTCATGCCACGTCAAATGCGTGCAGGCCTTGGCTGATGCTACCTGCCGTTGGACAACGTCGCTTGCCCGATGAGCACATGCCACTTAGATGCATGCAGGTCTTGGCTAATGCAACCTGCCGTTGGCCGACGTTGCCTGGTCAATGCTCGCAGGCCTCGGCCGATGTCGCCCAGCAATTGCGCACATGCCACGTCTGATGCATGCAAGCCTATTCTGATGCTGCCTGCCGTTGGCCGAGGTCGCTTTCCCAATGTGCACATGCCAAGTCAGATGCGCCTGTCGTTGGCCGACGTCGCATGGCCAATGCTCACAGGCCATGGTCGATGTCACCCCGCCAATGTGCACACGCCATGGCTAATGCGTGCAGGCCTTGGCTGATGTTGCCTGTCGTTGGCCGACACAGATGTTGCCTAGCTGTTGCGCACACATCACGACTGATGTGTGTAGGCCTTGGCTGATGCTGTCTACAGTTGGACGACGTTACTTGGACGATGGACGTAGGCCACGACCGATGTTGCCCAGTCGATGCGCATGCGCCACAGCTGATGCGTGAAGGCCTTTGCTGATGCTGCCTGTCGTTGGTCGACGTCGCCTGGCTGATGAATGCAGGCAACGGCCAATGTCGCCCAGCCGATGCGCTCACGCCACGGCTGATGCTTGCAGGCCTTGGCTGATGTTGACTGCCGTTGGCCAACGTCGCTTAACCAATATGCACATGCCACGTTAGATGCGTGCAGGCCTTGGCTTATGCTGCGTGTCGTTTGGCCGACGTCAACTGACCGATGCGCGCAGGCCATGGCTGATTCGTGTAGGCCTTGACTGATGTTGCATATCGTTCGTCGATGTTGCCTTGGCGATACGCGCAGGCCACGGTCGATGTCGCCTGTCCGTTGCGCGCGGGCTACGACCGATGTTGCCCAGCCGATGAGCCCATGCCACGGCTGATGCGTGCATGACTTGGCTGATGTCGCGTGCCGTTTACCGACGTCACTTACCCGATGCCCACATGCCACGTACGATGTGTGGCCCACTTGGAGATTTTGATTCTGTGGCGCGGATTCTGACGTAGAGGAGTAGGCATCATTTTTTTAGAGAATCATAATGAACATGTACAACCCAAATATGCATGTTCTAAGGTACAAACACACATTAGCTTCCACAAATAACTTTTATATTTATAAAAAAAATAATTTTCAATGATTTTTTTTAATTTTTTTTTTGATAAATCCCAAAAATGAGTAATGAATTATTAAAAAATAGTAAAAATATTAAAAAATATAAAATTAACGCCAAAAATTCACAAAAAAATATGGTAATCTTAAATTCAATAATTTCAAAAAAAATTTAAAATTTTTTTCCACTAAATCCTTAAAATGAGTAATTAATTAATTAAAAATAGGAAAAATATAAAATTAATGCCAACAATCTACAATTAAATATAGTAACCTTAAAGTAAAAAATTTCATAAAAAAAATTAATTTTATTATTTTTTTGGTAAATCCCGAAAATGAGTAATTAATTGATAAAAAATATGAAAAATATGAAAAAAAATATAAAATCAATGCCAAAAATTCACAAATAAATATAGTAACCTCAAATTCAACAATTTCTACAATTTTTTTAATCTTTTTTTTTTTTTTTTGGTAAATCACTAAAATGATTATTTAATTAATAAAACATAGGAAATATATGAAAAAATATATAAAATTAACGCAAAAAATTCACAAATAAATATAGTAACCTTAAATTCAACAATTTCTACAAATTTTTTTAATTTTTTTTGGTAAATCCCGAAAATGAGTAATTAATTAAAAATAAATAGGAAAAACATGTAAAAAAATATAAAATTAACGCCAAATATTCACAAATAAATATAGTAACCTTAAATTCAACAATATTTCAACAATTTTTTTAATTGTTATTTTTTTTTTGGTAAATTCCAAAAATGAGTAATTAATTAATAAAAAGTATGAAAAAAAAATATAAAACTAAAGCTAAAAATTCACAAATAAACATAGTAACCTTAAATTCAATAGTTTCATAAAAAAATTAATTTTTATTTTTTTCGGTGAATTTGGAAAATGAGTAATTAATTTATAAAAAATAGGAAAAATATAAAAAACTGTAAAATTAATGCCAAAAATTCACAAATAAATATAGTAACCTTAAATTCAACAATTTCAACAATTTTTTTTAATTTTTAATTTTTTGGTAAATCCTGAAAATGACTAATTAATTAATAAAAAATAGGAAAAATATGAAAAAAATATAAAACTAATTCCAAAAATTAACAAATAAATATAGTAACCATAAATTCAACATTCATATATTTTTTTAAATTTTTATTTGTTTTCGGTGAATCTGGAAAATGATTAATTAATTAATAAAAAATTCACAAATGAATTTAGTAACTTTAAATTCAACAATTTCATAAAAAAGTTTAATTTTTTATGCTAAATCACGAAAATGAGTAATTAATTAATAAAAAATTATGAAAAATAGGAAAAAAAATATAAAATTAACGCCAAAAATTCACAAATAAATATAGTAACCTTGAATTCAACAATGTCATAAATTTTAACTTTTAAAATGTGATGTAAAAAATAAAATACCGTAAAAATAAATTTAAAAAACAATTAAAAAAGTCAAAAATATGAAAATGCTCGAAAACACTTCTAAACATGTGAAACTAATTATAGAGTACATTTTTACAAATAAAAGATGTTTCAATATCGTACGAACCGTAAAAGTAATTAAGATTGGTACGAATAAACCATACGAGGCGGAAACGTTGAGAATTGATTATGGAAAATAGAAGAATATGTTGTTATGCATGAAGGGTGTTTCACACTCTTTTGATTTTTGTATGACATGGACATCCACATGTTGTCGACTAGACCTGGACCAATGTCGCCACGTGCGACGTTGCTCGTCTATCAAGTGGAAGCCACGAACGAAGCGGGCAGGCCACGTCCGACGTCGGTTGACCGAAGTGTGCAGGCCATGGAAGATAAGGTCATGCCACGTCCAACATCGACAGACTGATGTATGCAGGCTACGGACGATGTTGCAAGGCAACGTCCGACGTCGGTTGACTGATATATGCAGGCTACGAATGAAAGTGGCAGCCCATATCCGACGTCGACTAACCGTTGTGTACAGGCCATGTTCGACGACGGCTGACCGTTGTGTGCAGGCTAAGGACGATGAGGGCAGGCCACGCCAGATGACGGCTGAGCGATGTGCACAGGCCACGGCCGACATTGGCTGAGCGAAGCGCATAGGCCATGGTCGATGCGGGCAGTCCACGACCAATGTCGCCTGCCGGTGGCCGACGTTGCTTGTGCGAAGCGCACAGGCCACTTCAAATGCATGTAGGCCTTGGCTGATGCTGCCTGTCGTTGGCCGACGCCGATGTTGCCCTGCTGATGTGCATACGCCACAGCTGATACGTGCAGGCCTTGGCTGATGTTGCCTGTCTTTGGTTGACGTCGCTTGCTCGATGCGCACATGCCATGTCAGATGCGTGCAGGCCATGGCTGATCTTGCGTGCTGTTGGTCGATGTTGCGTGACCGATGTGCGCAAACCACGGCCGATCTCGCCCAGTCGTTGCGCACACGCCACGGCTTAACGCGCAGTGTCTTGGCCTACGCCGCTCGCAGCTGACCGATGTCGCCATCTGACGCGCACATGCCACATAAGATGCGTGCAGGCTTTGGCTGATGCAACCTATCGTTGGCCGACGTCGCGTGGCATATGCGCGCAGGCCACAGCCGATGCGAACATGCCACAGCTGATGCTTGCAGGCCTTGACTGATGCTGTCTGCCGTTGACCGACATTGCTTACCCGATGCGCACATGCCACGTTATAAGAGTGCAGACCTTGGCTGATGCTGCCTGCCATTAGCCGACGTCGCCTAGCCGATGAGCGCAGGCCACGATTAGTGTCGCCCAGCCGATGCGCACACACCACGACTAATGCGTGCAGGCCAAGGCTGATGTTGCTTGTCGTTGGCTGACGTCTCTCGCTCGATATGCACATGCCATGTCAGATGTGTGTAGGCATTGGATGATGCTGACTGTTGTTGGCCTACGTCGCATGACCGATGCGCGCACGCCACGACCGATGTCGCCCAGCCGATGCACACACACTGCAGTTGATGCGTGCAATCCTTGGCTGATGCTGCTTGTAGTTGGCCGACGTCGCTGTCTGACGCGCACATGCCACGCCCGGATGTGTACGCCTTGGCAGATGCTACCTGTCGTTGGCCGACATCTCCTGGCTGATGAGCGCAGGCAACGGCCGATGTCGCCCAGCCGATGCGCACACGCCACGGCTGATGCATGCAGGCCTTGGCTGATGTTGCCTGTCATTGTCCGACTTTGCTTAACTGATGCGCACATGCCACGTTAGATTCGTGCAGACCTTGGCTTATGCTGCGTCCCGTTTGGCTGACGTCATATGACCAATGCGCGCAGGCCTAGGCTGATGTTGCATGTCATTCGTCGATGTCGCCTTGGCGATGCGCGCAGGCCACGGCCGATGTCGCCTGGCCGATTCGCGCGGGCCACGGTCGATGTCGCCCAGTCGATGCGCACATGCCATTGCTGATGCGTGCAGGATTTGGCTGATGTCGCGTGCCGTTTGCCGACGTCGCTTACCCGATGCCCACATGCCACGTACGATACGTGGTCCACTTGGAGCTTTTTATTCCGTGGCGCGGATTCTGACTTAGAGTAGTAGGCATCGTTTTTTTAGAGAATCATAATGAACATACACAACCCAAATATACACGTTCTAAGGTATAAACACACATTAGCTTCCACAAATAACTTTTATATTTATAAAAACTAATTTTCAACGATTTTTTTTAATTTTTATTATTTTGGATAAATCCCAAAAATGAGTAATGAATTAATAAAAAATAGGAAAAATATGAAAAAATATAAAAGTAACGCCAAAAATTCACAAATATATATGGTAATCTTAAATTCAATAATTTCATAAATTGTTTTAAAAAAATTTCCAATAAGTCCCGAATACGAGTAATTAATTAATTAAAAATAGGAAAAATATAAAATTAATGCCAAAAGTCTACAATTAAATACAGTATACTTAGATTCAAAATTTCCATCAAAAAAATTAATATTTATATTTTTTCGGTAAATCCCAAAAATGAGTAGTTAATTAATAAAAAATATGAAAAATATGAAAATAAAATCAACGCCAGAAATTCACAAATAAATATAGTAACCTCAAATTCAACAATTTCTACAATTATTTTTCTTTTTTTTTTTTGGTAAATCCGGAAAATGAGTAATTAATTAATAAAAAATAGGAAAAATATGAAAAAAATTATAAAATTAACGCCAAAAATTCACAAATAAATATAGTAACCTTATATTCAACATTTTCATAAAAGGAAAATTATTTTTATTGGTAAATCCGAAAAATGAGTAATTAATTAATAAAACATAGGAAAAGTATGAAAAAAATATGAAACTAATTCCCAAAATTCACTAATAAATAACGTAACCTCAAATTTAACAATTTAAACAATTTTTTTTTTAATTTTTATTTTATTTTGATAATCCAAAAAATGAGTAATTAGTTAATATAAAAAAGCAAAAGTACGAAAAAATTATAAAATTAACGCCTAAAATTTACAAATGAATATAGTAACCTTAAATTCAACAATTTCATAAAAAAATTTAATTTTTTTCCGCTAAATCACGAAAATGAGTAATTAATTAATAAAAAATTATGCTCGAAAACACTTCTAAACATGTGAAACTAATTATAGAGTACATTTTTACAAATAAAAGATGTTTCAAAATCGTACGTACCGTAAAAATAATGAAGATTGGTACGAATGAACCATATGAGGCGGAAACGATGAGAATTTATTATGGAAAATAGATGAATATGCTGTTATGCATGAAGGGTGTTTCACATTCTTTTGATTTTTGTAGGACATGGACATCCACATGTTGTCGACTAGACCTGGACCAATGTCGCCACGTGCGACGTAGCTCGTCTATCAAGTGCAAGCCACGAATGAAGTGGGTAGGCGACATCCGACGTCGGTTGACCAAAGTGTGCAGGCCACGGAAGATGAGGCCATGCCACATCCAACGTCGACAGACTGATGTATGCAGGCTATGGACCATGTTGGAAGGCCACGTCCGACGATGGTTGACCGATATGTGCTATAGATGATAGTGGCAGCCACATCCGACGCCTACCGACCGTTGTGCGAGCCACGCTCGACGTCGGCTGACCGTTGTGTGCGAGCTAAGGGCGTCGCGGCGGCGTCACCCGACGATGACTGAGCGATGAGCGCATGCCGCGGTCGATGCGGGTAGTCCAAAACTAATGTTACCTGTCATTGGCGGACGTCGCTTGCCCGAAGCGCGCAGGCCACGTGAGATGCATGTAGGCCTTGGGTGATGCTGCTTACCGTTGGCCGACCCTGATGTTGCCCAGCCGATGCGCACACGCCACGACTGAAGTGTGCAATCCTTGGCCGATGTTGCCTGCCGTTGGCCGACGTCGCTTACTCGATGCGCACACGCCACATCGACGATGCGCAGCGCGGGCTAACGCCGCCGCCATTGGTCGACGTTGCATAGCCGATGTGCGTAGGCCACGGCTGATGTCGCCCAACTGATAAGCACATGCCACGGCTGATGCTTGCAGGCCTTGGCTGATGCTGCCTGCCATTGTCCGACATCGCCTGGCCAATACGTGCATGCTACAAATTATGTCACCCAGTCGATGAAACACGCCACTGCTGATGCGTGCATGCCTTCGTTGATGCTGCCTGCTGTTTGCCGACGTAGCTTGCCTGATGCCCACATGCCACGTCTAATGCGTGGCCCACTTGGAGCTCTTGATTCTGTGGCGCGGATTCTGATTTAGAGATGTTGACATCATATTTCCAGATAGTCATAATGAACATGTCCAACCCAAATATGCACGTTCTAAGGTACAAACACGCATTAGCTTCCACAAAAAAATTTATATATATAAAAAAATAGTTTTCAACAATTTTTTAATTCATATTTTTTTCGATAAATCCCGTAAATGAATAATTAATTAATAAAATATTGGGAAAATATTAAAAAATATAAAATTAACGCCAAAAATTCACAAATATATATAGTGTCCTTAAATTCATCAATTACAACAATTTTTTTTAATTTTTATTTTTTTGGTAAATCCTGGAAATTAGTAATTAATTAATAAAAAATAGGAAAAATATGAAAAAAAATATAAAACTAATGCCAAAAATTCACAAATAAATATATTAACCCTAAATTCAAAATTCATTATTTTTTTTTTAAATTTCTATTTGTTTCCGGTGAATCTAGAAAATGAGAAATTAATTTATAAAAAATAGGAAAAATAAAAAATTAACGCCAAAAATTCACAAATAAATATAGTAACCTCAAATTCTACAATTTCTACAATTTTTTTTGGTAAATCACGAAAATGAGTAATTAATTAATAAAAAATAAGAAAAATATCAAAGCATATAAAATTAATGCCAAAAATTCACTAATAAATACAGTAACCTTATATTCACCAATTTCATAAAAAAAATTATTTTTATCGATAAATTCGGAAAATGAGTAATTAATTAATAAAACATAGGAAAAATATGAAAAAAAATATAAAACTAATTCCAAAAATTCACTAATAAATAAAGTAACCTTAAATTTAACAATTTAAACATTTTTTTAATTTTTATTTTATTTCAGTATTCCAAAAATGAGTAATTAATTAATAAAAAATAGCAAAAGTATGAAAAAAATTATAAAATTAACTCCAAAAAATCACAAATGAATATAGTAACCTTAAATTCAACAATTTCATAAAAAAATTTAATTTTTTTCCACTGAATCACGAAAATGAGTAATTAATTAATAAAAAATTATGAAAATAGGAAAAAATATAAAATTAATGCCAAAATTTCACAAATAAATATCGTAACCTTAAATTCAACAATGTCATAAATTTTAATTTTTAAAATGTGATGTAAAAAATAAAATACCATAAAAATAAATTTTAAAAAAATGAATAAAAGTTGGAAATATATGAAAGTGCTCGAAAACACTTCTAAACATGTGAAACTAATTATAGAGTACATTTTTACAAACAAAAGATGTTTCAATATCGTACGAACCGTAAAAGTAATGAAGATTGGTACGAAAGAACCATATAAGGCAGAAACGTTGAGAATTGATGGTGAAAAATAGATGAATATGTTGTTATGCATGACGGGTGTTTCACACTCTTTTGATTTTTGCAGGACATGGACATCCACATATTGTCGACTAGGCCTGGACCAATGTCGCCACGTGCAACGTAGCACATCTATCAACTGCAAGCCACGAACGAAGCGGGCAGGCCACATCCGACGTCGGTTGACCGAAGTGTGCAGGCCACGGAAGATGAGGTCATGCCACGTCCAACGTCGGCAGACTGATGTATAAAGGCTACGGACGATGTTAGATGGCCATGTCCGACGTCGATTGATCGATATGTGCAGGCTACGGATGATAGTGGCAGCCCACATCCGACGTCGGCTAACCGTTGTGTGCAGGCCACGTTCGACTTCGCCTGACCGTTGTGTGCAAGCCAAGGGTTATGCGGGCAGGCCACGCCTGACGACGGCTGAGCGATATGCACAGGCCATGGCCGAAATGGGCAGTCCACAACTGACGTTGACTGAGCGATGTGCGTAGGCCACGACCGATGTGGGCAGTCCACGACAAATGTCGCTAGCCGTTGGCCGACGTTGCTTGCCCGGAGCGCAAAGGCCACGTCAAATACGTGTAGGCCTTGGCTGATGCTGCCTGTCGTTGGCCGACGGCAATGTCGCCTAGCTGATGCGCACACGCCACGGCTGATACGTGCAGGCCTTGGCTAATGTTGCATGTCGTTGGCTGACGTCACTTGCTTGATGCACACATGCCACATCAGATGCGTGCAGGCCATGGCTGATCTTGCCCGCCGTTGGTCGACGTCGCGTGGCCGATGTGCACAAGCCGCGGCCGATCTCGCCCAGCCATTGCGCACACGCCACGGCTAATGTGTACAGGTCTTGGCCTATACTGTGTGTAGTTGGCCGATGTCAATTGCCCGATGCGCACATGCCATGTAAGATGTGTGCAGGCTTTGGCTGATGCAACCTGTCGTTGGCCGACGTCACCAGACATATGCACACAGGCCATGGCCGATGTCGCCCAGCTGAGGCGCACACGCCACAACTGATGCTTGCAGACCTTGACTGATACTGTCTGCCGTTGACCGACGTTGCTTACCTAATGCGTACATACCACGGTTAATGCTGCCAGTCGTTGGCCAACGTTGCTTGCCCGGTACGCATAGCCAACGTCAGATGCCTGCAAGCCTTGGCTGATGTTGCCTGTCGTTGGTCGACGTAGCTTGGCCTATGTCGCCAAGCTGATGCGCACACTCCACGTCTTAAGCTCGCATGCCTTAGCTAATGCTACCTGCCGTTGATCGACATCACTTGCCCGATGTGCTCATGCCACGTCAAATGCGTGCAGGCCTTGGCTGATGCTACCTGCCGTTGGACAACGTCGCTTGCCCGATGAGCACATGCCACTTAGATGCATGCAGTCTTGGCTAATGCAACTCGCCGTTGGCCGACGTTGTTCGGTCAATGCTCGCGAGCTCGCCGATGTCGCCCAGCAATTGCGCACATGCCACGTCTGATGCATGCAAGCCTATTCTGATGCTGCCTGCCGTTGGCCGAGGTCGCTTTCCCAATGTGCACATGCCAAGTCAGATGCGCCTGTCGTTGGCCGACGTCGCATGGCCAATGCTCACAGGCCATGGTCGATGTCACCCCGCCAATGTGCACACGCCATGGCTAATGCGTGCAGGCCTTGGCTGATGTTGCCTGTCGTTGGCCGACACAGATGTTGCCTAGCTGTTGCGCACACATCACGACTGATGTGTGTAGGCCTTGGCTGATGCTGTCTACAGTTGGACGACGTTACTTGGACGATGGACGTAGGCCACGACCGATGTTGCCCAGTCGATGCGCATGCGCCACAGCTGATGCGTGAAGGCTCACGATGTCGCCGTCGCCGTTGGTCGACGTCGCTGGTGATGAACGCAGTAACGCCAATGTCGCCCAGCCGATGCGCACACGCCACTACCGATGCTTGCAGTGCCTGGTCGATGTTGATCGCCATGGCCAACGTCGCTTAACCAATATGCACATGCCACGTTAGATGCGTGCAGGCCTTGGCTTATGCTGCGTGTCGTTTGGCCGACGTCAACTGACCGATGCGCGCAGGCCATGGCTGATTCGTGTAGGCCTTGACTGATGTTGCATATCGTTCGTCGATGTTGCCTTGGCGATACGCGCAGGCCACGGTCGATGTCGCCTGTCCGTTGCGCGCGGGCTACGACCGATGTTGCCCAGCCGATGAGCCCATGCCACGGCTGATGCGTGCATGACTTGGCTGATGTCGCGTGCCGTTTACCGACGTCACTTACCCGATGCCCACATGCCACGTACGATGTGTGGCCCACTTGGAGATTTTGATTCTGTGGCGCGGATTCTGACGTAGAGGAGTAGGCATCATTTTTTTAGAGAATCATAATGAACATGTACAACCCAAATATGCATGTTCTAAGGTACAAACACACATTAGCTTCCACAAATAACTTTTATATTTATAAAAAAAATAATTTTCAATGATTTTTTTTAATTTTTTTTTTGATAAATCCCAAAAATGAGTAATGAATTATTAAAAAATAGTAAAAATATTAAAAAATATAAAATTAACGCCAAAAATTCACAAAAAAATATGGTAATCTTAAATTCAATAATTTCAAAAAAAATTTAAAATTTTTTTCCACTAAATCCTTAAAATGAGTAATTAATTAATTAAAAATAGGAAAAATATAAAATTAATGCCAACAATCTACAATTAAATATAGTAACCTTAAAGTAAAAAATTTCATAAAAAAAATTAATTTTATTATTTTTTTGGTAAATCCCGAAAATGAGTAATTAATTGATAAAAAATATGAAAAATATGAAAAAAAATATAAAATCAATGCCAAAAATTCACAAATAAATATAGTAACCTCAAATTCAACAATTTCTACAATTTTTTTAATCTTTTTTTTTTTTTTTGGTAAATCACTAAAATGATTATTTAATTAATAAAACATAGGAAATATATGAAAAAATATATAAAATTAACGCAAAAAATTCACAAATAAATATAGTAACCTTAAATTCAACAATTTCTACAAATTTTTTTAATTTTTTTTGGTAAATCCCGAAAATGAGTAATTAATTAAAAATAAATAGGAAAAACATGTAAAAAAATATAAAATTAACGCCAAATATTCACAAATAAATATAGTAACCTTAAATTCAACAATATTTCAACAATTTTTTTAATTGTTATTTTTTTTGGTAAATTCCAAAAATGAGTAATTAATTAATAAAAAATATGAAAAAAAAATATAAAACTAAAGCTAAAAATTCACAAATAAACATAGTAACCTTAAATTCAATAGTTTCATAAAAAAATTAATTTTTATTTTTTTCGGTGAATTTGGAAAATGAGTAATTAATTTATAAAAAATAGGAAAAATATAAAAAACTGTAAAATTAATGCCAAAAATTCTCAAATAAATATAGTAACCTTAAATTCAACAATTTCAACAATTTTTTTTAATTTTTAATTTTTTGGTAAATCTTGAAAATGACTAATTAATTAATAAAAAATAGGAAAAATATGAAAAAAATATAAAACTAATTCCAAAAATTCACAAATAAATATAGTAACCATAAATTCAATATTCATATATTTTTTTAAATTTTTATTTGTTTTCGGTGAATCTGGAAAATGATTAATTAATTAATAAAAAATAGGAAAAATAAAAAAATAAAAAATTAACGCCAAAAATTAACAAATAAATATAGTAATCTCAAAATGTCATAATTTTTTTTTTTAAAAAAATGATAAAAAAAAAAAAATACGTAAAAATAAATTTAAAAACAATTAAAAGGTCGGAAAAATATGAAAATGCTTGAAAACACTTCTAAACATGCGAAACTAATTATAAAGTACATTTTTACAAATAAAAGATGTTTCAATATCGTACGAACCGTAAAAGTAATGAAGATTGGTACGAATGAACCATATGAGGCGGAAACGTTGAGAATTGATGATGGAAAATAGATGAATATGTTGTTATGCATGAAGGGTATTTCACACTCTTTTGATTTTTGTAGGACATGGACATCCACATGTTGTCGACTAGACCTGGACCAATGTCGCCACGTGCGACAAAGCTCGACTATCAAGTGCAAGCCACGAACGAAACAGGCAGGCCACGTCCGACGTCGGTTGACCGAAGTGTGCAGGCCACGGAAAATAAGTTCATGCCACGTCCAACGTCGACATACCGATGTATGCAGGCTACGGACGATGTTGGAAGGCCACGTCCAACGTTGGTTGACCGATATGTGCAGGCTACGGATGATAGTGGCAGTCCACATCCGACGTCAGCTGACCGTTGTGTGCAGGCCACATTAGATGTCGCCTAACCGTTGTGCAGGCCATGTTCGACATCGCCCGACAGTTGCGTGTAGGCCAAGGGTGATGCGGACAAACCACGCCCAATGACAGCTAAGCGATGTGCACAGGCCACGGTCGATGCTGGCATTCCACGACCGACGTTGGCTGAGCAATGTGCATAGGCTACGGCCGATACGGGCAGTCCACGACCAATGTCCCCTGCAGTTGGCCGACGTTGCTTTCCGAACTCACGTGCCACGCCAACGCGCGGTAGGCTCACGATGTCGCTTGTCGATGGCCGACGCTGATGTCGCCCAGTAGATACGCACACGCCACTGCTAATAAGTGCGTGCCTTGGCCGGTTAATTCGTCGTTCGACGCCGCTTGCTCATCGCAGACATGCCGCGACAGATGCGTGCAGGCCATGACTGATGTTGCCTGCTGTTGGTCGACGTCGCGTGGCCGATGTGCACAAGTTGCGGCCGATGTCACTCAGTCGTTGCGCACACGCCACGGCTAATGCGTGCAGGTCTTGGCCTATGGTGACTGCTGTTGGCCGATATCCTTTGCCCGATGCGCATATGCCGCGTAAGATGCGTGCAGACCTTGGTTGATGCAACCTGTTATTGACCGATGTCGCCTGGCATATACGCGTAGGTCACGATCGATGTGCATACGCCATGGCTCATACTTGTTGGCCTTGACAGATGCAGTCTGCCGTTGACCGACGTTGCTTACCCGATGCGCACATGCCACGTTAGAAGCGTGCAAGCCTTGGCTGATGCCGCCTGCCATTAGCCGACGTCGCCTGGCTGATGAGCGCAGGCCACAGTTAATGTCGCCCAGCCGATGCGCATCCACCACTACTAATGCGTGCAGGCTTAGGCAGATGTTGCTTGCCGTTGCTGACATCGCTCGCCCGATGTGCACATGCCACGTCAAATGTGTGTAGTCTTTGGATGATGCTGACTATTGATGGCCTACGTCGCATGACCGATGTGCACACGCCACGACCAATGTCGCCCAGCCGATGCGCACACAATACGGTTGATGCGTGCAATCCTTGGCTGATGTCGCTTGTTGTTGGCCGACGCCGCTTGCTTAATGCACACAAGCCACATCAGATGCGTGCAGGCCATTGCTGATCCTGCTGGCCGTTGGTCGACATCGACATTCCTTTGCAAGCAGGCCACGATTAATGTCGCTTAGCCGATGCGCATATGCCACGGCTGATGCGTGCAGGCCTTGACTGATGCTGCTTGCCATTGGTTGATGTCGCTTGCCCGATACGCACATGCCACGTCAGATGCGTACATGACTTGGTTTATGCTGCCTACCGTTGGCCGACGTCAAGTGGCTAATGCGCGTAGGCCATGGCCGATGTCGCCTATTTGGAGCGCACACGCCACTTCAGAAGCGTGTTGGCCTTGGCTGATGCAGCACGCCATTGGCCGACGCTGATGTCACTCTGCCGATGCGTACACGCCACGATAGATGCATGCAGGCGTAGGCTGATGTTGCCAGTCATTGGCCGATGTCGGTTGCCCAATGCGTACATGCCACGTTAGATACGTACAGGCCAAGGCAGATGCTTCCTGCCATTGGCCGACGTCGCATGGCCGATGCACGCAGGCCACGACCAATGTCACCCCGCCGATGCACACACGCCATGGCTAATGTGTGCATGCCTTGCCGATGTCGCCGTTGCTGGTCGACGCCGCTGCCCGATGTGCACATGCCACGCCGATTACACCAGAGGTCTTGAATGATGCTGCTTATTGTTGCCCGACGTCGCCTGGCCGATGCGCATAGGTAACGGCTGATGCGTGCAGGCCTTGGCTGATGCTTCCTGCTATTGGCCGATATCGCCTAGCCGCAGCGCTGCAGTTACGGCCGATGTCGCTGTCGACCGGGCGCAAGCCACGACTGATATCACCTATCTGTTGCGCACACGCCATACCGATGCGCGCATGCCTTCACCGATGTCGCTCACGCTTGCCGACGTAGCTTGCCTGATGCCCACATGCCACGTCTAATGCGTGGCCCACTTGGAGCTCTTGATTCCGTGGCGCGGATTCTGATTTAGAGTTGTTGACATCATATTTCCAGATAGTCATAATGAACATGTCCAACGCAAATATGCACGTTCTAAGGTACAAACACGCGTTAGCTTCCACAAAAAAATTTATATATATGAAAAAATAGTTTTCAGCAATTTTTTAATTCATACTTTTTTTGATAAATCCCGAAAATGAATAATTAATTAATAAAATATTGGAAAAATATTAAAAAGTATAAAATTAACGCCAAAAATTTACAAATAATTATAGTATCCTAAAATTCATCAATTACAACAATTTTTTTTAATTTTTATTTTTTTGGTAAATCCTGAAAATTAGTAATTAATTAATAAAAAATAGGAAAAATATGAAAAAAAAATATATAAAACTAATGCCAAAAATTCACAAATAAATATATTAACCTTAAATTCAAAATTCATAATTTTTTTTAAATTTCTATTTGTTTTCGGTGAATCTGGAAAATGAGTAATTAATTTATAAAATATAGGAAAAATTAAAAACTAACGCCAAAAATTCAAAAATAAATATAGTATCCTCAAATTCTACAATTTCTACAAATTTTTAAAATATTTTTTTGGTAAATCACGAAAATGAGTAATTAATTAATAAAAAATAGGGAAAATATGAAAGCATATAAAATTAACGCCAAAAATTCACTAATAAATACAGTAAACTTATATTCACCAATTTCATAAAAAAATTTATTTTTATCGATAAATTCGGAAAATGAGTAATTAATTAATAAAAAATAGGAAAAATATGAAAAAAAAATATAAAACTAATTCCAAAAATTCACTAATAAATAAAGTAAACTTAAATTCAACAATTTAAACATTTTTTTAATTTTTATTTTATTTGAGTATTCCAAAAATGAGTAATTAATTAATAAAAAATAGCAAAAGTATGAAAAAAATTATAAAATTCAAAAAAATCACCAATGAATATAGTAACCTTAAATTCAACAATTTCATAAAATAAATTTAATCTTTTTCCACTTAATCACGAAAATGAGTAATTAATTAATAAAAAAATTATGAGAATAGGAAAAAATATAAAATTAACGCCAAAAATTCACAAATAAATATCGTAACCTTAAATTCAACAATGTCATAAATTTTAATTTTTAAAATGTGATGTAAAAAATAAAATACCATAAAAATAAATTTTAAAAATATGAATAAAAGTTGGAAAAATATGAAAGTGCTCGAAAACACTTCTAAACATGCGAAACTAATTATAGAGTACATTTTTACACATATAAGATGTTTCAATATCGTACGAACCGTAAAAGTAATGAAGATTGGTACGAAAGAACCATATGAGGCAGAAACGTTGAGAACTGATGGTGAAAAATAGATGAATATGTTGTTATGCATGATTGGTGTTCCACATTCTTTTGATTTTTGTAGGACATGGACATCCACATGTTGGTGACTAGACCTGGACCAATGTCGCCACGTGCAATGTAGCTCGTCTATCAACTGCAAGCCACGAACGAAGCGGGCAGGCCACATCCGACGTCGGTTGACCGAAGTGTGCAGGCCATGAAAGATGAGGTCATGCCACGTCCAACGTCGGCAGAATGATGTATGCAGGCCACGGACGATGTTAGAAGGCCATATCCGATGTCGATTGACCGATATGTGCAGGCTACGAATGATAGTGGCAGCCCACATCCAACGTTGACTGAGCGATGTGCGTAGGCCACAGCCGATGTAGGCAGTCCACGACAAATGTCGCTAGTCGTTGGACGATGTTGTTTGCCCGGAGCGCAAAGGCCACGTCAAATACGTGTAGGCCTTGGCTGATGTCGCCTGTCGTTGGCCGACGGCGATGTCGCCCAGCTGATGCGCACACGCCACGGCTGATACGTGCAGGGCTTGGCTAATGTTGTAAGTCGTTGGCTGACGTCGCTTGCTTGATACACACATGCCACATCAGATGCGTGCAGGCCATGGCTGATCCTGCCTGCCGTTGGTCGACGTCGTGTGGCCGATGTGCACAAGCCGCGGCCGATCTCGCCCAGCCATTGCGCACACGCCACGACTAATGTGTACAGGTCTTGGCCTATGCTGTGTGTAGTTGGCCGATGTCAATTGCCCGATGCGCACATGCCATGTAAGATGTGTGCAGGCTTTGGCTGATGCAACCTGTCGTTGGCCGACGTCGCCTGGCATATGCATGTAGGCCGCGGCCGATGTCGCCCAGCTGAGGCGCACACGCCACAACTGATGCTTGCAGACCTTGACTGATACTGCCTGCCATTGACCGACGTTGCTTACCTGACGCGCACATGCCACAGTTGATGCTGCCAGTCGTTGGCCAACGTTGCTTGCCCGTTACGCATAGCCCACGTCTGATGCCTGCAAGCCTTGGCTGGTGTTGCCTGCT
Organism: Solanum pinnatisectum; assembly: GCA_035578085.1. Classification (NCBI taxonomy): domain Eukaryota; kingdom Viridiplantae; phylum Streptophyta; class Magnoliopsida; order Solanales; family Solanaceae; genus Solanum; species Solanum pinnatisectum. Next base: position 15,774,288 of record CM069085.1, on the reverse strand, counting down.
GTTGGCCGAAGTAGCTTAGCCTATGTCGCCTAGCTGATACGTGCAGGCTACAAATTATGTCACCCAGTCGATGAAACACGGCACTGCTGATGCGTGCAGGCCTTGGCTGGTGCTGTCTGCCGTTGGTCAATGTCGCTTGCCCGATGTGCATATGACACGTCAGATGCGTGCATGCCTTGGCTGATGCTTCATACCGTTGGCCGACATCCCCTGGCCGATGCGCACACGCCACATCAGATGCGTGCAGGCCTTGGCTGATGCTGCTTATCGTTGCCCGACGTCGCCTGGCCGATGCGCATAGGTAACGACTGATGCGTGCAATCCTTGGCTGATGGTACCTGCTCTTGGCCGATGTCGCCTAGCTGGTGCTCGCAGGCCACGGCCGATATCGCCTTGCCAAAGCACGCAAGCCACGACCGATGTCTCCTATCCGATGCGCACACGCCATGGCTAATTTGTGCAGGCCTTGGCTGATGTTGCCTGTCGTTTGCGGACGTAGCTTGCCTGATGCCCACATGCCACGTCTAATGTGTAGCCCACTTGGAGATCTTGATTCCGTGGCGCGGATTCTGATTTAGAGAAGTTGGCATCATATTTCCAGAGAATCATAATGAACAGGTCCAACCCAAATATGCACGTTTTAAGGTACAAACACACATTAGTTTCCACAAATATTTATATATATATATATAAATATATAAAAGTAGTTTTCACCAATTTGTTAATTTATATTTTTTCGATAAATCCCGAAAATGAGTAATTAATTAATAAAATATTGGAAAAATATGAAAAAATATAAAATTAACGCCAAAAATTCACAAATAACTATAGTAACCTTAAATTCAAAAATTTCAACATTTTTTTTTAATTGTTATTTTTTTTTTGGTAAAGTTCGAAAATGAGTAATTAATTAATAAAAAATAGGGAAAATATGATAAAAATATAAAACTAAAGCTAAAAATTCACAATTAAATATAGTAACCTTAATATCAACAGTTTCATAAAAAAATTAATTTTTATTTTTTTCTGTGAATATAGAAAATGAGGAATTAATTAATAAAAATTAGGAAATGTATGAAAAATTGTAAAATTAAAGCCATAAATTCACAAATAAATATAGTAACCTTAAATTCAACAATTTTTTGTAATTTTTATTTTTTCGGTAAATCCTGAAAATGAGTAATTAATTAATAAAAATAAGAAAAATATGAAAAAAAATATAAAACTAATGCCAAAAATTAACAAATAAATATAGTAACCTTAAATTCAACATTCATAAAATTTTTAAAATTTTTATTTGTTTTCGGTGAATCTGGAAAATGAGTAATTAATTAATAAAAAATAGGAAAAATAAAAAAATAAAAAATTTACGCCAAAAATTAATAAATAAATATAGTAATCTCAAATTCAACAATTTCTATAATTTTTTAAAATTTTTTTTGGTAAATCCCGAAAATGAGTAATTAATTAATAAAAAATAGGAAAAATATGAAAAAAACATATAAAATTAACTCCAAAAATTCACCAATAAATATAGTCACCTTATATTCAACAATGTCATAAAAAAAAATATTTTTATCGGTAAATTCGGAAAATGAGTATTTAATAAATAAAACATAGGAGAAATATGAAAAAAATATAAAACTAATTCCAAAATTTCACTAATAAATAAAGTAACCTTAAATTTAACAATTTAAACAATTTTTTAAAATTTTTATTTTATTTTGGTAATCCCAAAAATGAGTAATTAATTAATAAAAAATAGCAAAAGTAAGAAAAATTTATAAAATTAACGCCAAAAATTCACAAATGAATATATTAATCTTAAATTCAACAATTTCATGATAAAAATTTAATTTTTCTTCCACTAAATCACGAAAATGAGTAATTAATTAATAAAAAATTATGAAAAATAGAAAAAAATATAAAATTAATGCCAAAATTTCACAAATAAATATAATGACCTTAAATTCAACAATTTCATAAATTTTAATTTTTAAAATGTGATGTAAAAAATAAAATAACATAAAAATAAATTTTAAAAAAATGAATAAAAGTCAAAAAAATATGAAATGCTTGAAAACACTTCTAAACATGCGAAACTAATTATAGAGTACATTTTTACAAATAAAAGATGTTTCAATATCGTACGAACTGTAAATGTAATGAAGATTGGTACGAATGAACCATATGAGGCAGAAACGTTGAGAATTGATGATGGAAAATAGATGAATATGTTGTTAAGCATGAAGGGTATTTCACACTCTTTTGATTTTTGTAGGACATGGACATCCACATGTTGTCGACTAGACCTGGACCAATGTCGCCACGTGCGACAAAGCTCGACTATCAAGTGCAAGCCATGAACGAAATAGGCAGGCCACGTCCGACGTCGTTGACCGAAGTGTGCAGGCCACAGAAAATGAGTTTATGCCACGTCCAACGTCGACATACCGATGTATGCTGGCTACGGACGATGTTGGAAGGCCACGTCCAACGTCGGTTGACCGATATGTGCAGGCTACGGATGATAGTGGCAGCCCACATCCGACGTCAGCTGACCGTTGTGTGCAGGCCACATTAGATGTCGCCTAACTGTTGTGTGCAGGCCATGTTCGACGTTGCCTGACCGTTGCGTGCAGGCCAAGGGTGATGCGGACAAGCCACGCCCGATAACGGCTAAGCGATGTGCACAGGCCACGGCCGATGCGGGCATTCCACGACCGACGTTGGCTAAGCAATGTGCATAGGCTACGGTCGATGCGGGCAGTCCACGACCAATGTCGCCTGCAATTGGCCGACATTGCTTTCCCAGAGCTTACAGGCCATGTCAAATGCGTGTAGGCCTTGGCTGATGCTGCCTGTCGATGGCCGACACTGATGTCGCCCAGTTGATACGCACACGCCACAGCTAATATGTGCAGGCCTTGGCTGAAGTTACCTGTCGTTGGCTGACGTCGCTTGCTCGCTGCGTACATACCGCGACAGATGCGTGCAGGCCATGGCTGATGTTGCCTGCTGTTGGTCGACGTCGCGTGGCCGATGTGCACAAGTTGCGGCCGATGTCGCTCAGCTGTTGCGCACCCGCCACGGCTAATGCGTGCAGGTCTTGGCCTATGGTAACTGCCGTTGGGCGATATCCTTTGCCCGATGCGAATATGCCGCGTAAGATGCATGCAGACATTGGTTGATGCAACTTGTCATTGACCAATGTCGCCTGGCATATACGCGTAGGCCACGACCGATATGCATACGCCATGGCTCATGCTTGCTGGCCTTGACAGATGCAGTCTGCCATTGACCGACGTTGCTTACCCAATGCGCACATGCCATGTTAGAAGCGTGCAAGCCTTGGCTGATGCCGCCTGCCATTAGCTGACGTCGCCTGGCTGATGAGCGCAGGCCACGATTAATGTCGCCCAGCCGATGCACACGCACTGCTACTAATGCGTGCAGGCCTAGGCAGATGTTGCTTGCCGTTGCTGACATCGCTCGCCCGATGTGCACATGCCACGTTAGATGTGTGTAGTCTTTGGATGATGCTGACTATTGATGGCCTACGTCACATGACCGATGCGCGCACGCCACGATCGATGTTGCCCAGCCGATGCGCACACAATACGGTTGATGCGTGCAATCCTTGGCTGATGTTGCCTGTTGTTGGCCGACGTCGCTTGCTTGATGCACACAAGCCACATCAGATGCGTGCAGGCCATAGCTGATCCTGCCTGCCGTTGGTCAACATCGACATTCCTTTGCAAGCAGGCCACGATTAATGTCGCTCAGCCGATGCTCATATGCCACGGCTGATGCGTGCAGGCCTTGACTGATGCTGCTTGCCATTGGTCGATGTCGCTTGCCGGATACGCACATGCCACGTCAGATGCGTACATGACTTGGCTTATGCTGCCTATCGTTGGCCGACGTCAAGTGGCTAATGCGCGTAGGCCATGGCCGATGTCGCCTATCTGGTGCGCACACGCCACTCGTGAGCGTGTTGGCCTGGCCGATGCAAAGACGCCGTTGGCCGACGCTGATGTCACCCTGCCGATGCGTACACGCCACGATAGATGCGTGCAGGCGTAGGCTGATGTTGCCAGTCAATGGCCGATGTCGGTTGCCCAATGCGCACATGCCACGTCAGATATGTACAGGCCAAGGCAGATGCTTCCTGCCATTGGCCGACGTCGCATAGCCGATGCACGCAGGCCACGACCAATGTCACCCCGCCGATGCGCACACGTCATGGCTAATGCGTGCATGCCTTTGCCGATCGCTGCCGTTGGTCGACGCCGCTTTCGATGTGCACGTACATGCCACGCCGTACTCGTAGGTCTTGAATGATGCTGCTTATTGTTGCCCGACGTCGCCTGGCCGATGCGCATAGGTAACGAGTGATGCGCGCGCAGCCGATGCTACTCGCTATTGGCCGATATCGCTCGCCGGCGCTGCGAGCCACGGCCGATATCGCCTGGCCGACTGGCGCAAGCCGCGACCGATATCACCTATCATTGGCGACACGCCACTACGACGCGCGCATGCCTTCGCCGACGTCTTTGCCGCTTGCCGACGTAGCTTGCCTGATGCCCACATGCCACGTCTAATGCGTGGCCCACTTGGAGCTCTTGATTCCGTGGCGCGGATTCTGATTTAGAGATGTTGACATCATATTTCCAGATAGTCATAATGAACATGTCCAACGCAAATATGCGCGTTTTAAGGTACAAACACGCATTAGCTTCCACAAAAAAAATTATATATATAAAAAAATAGTTTTCAGTAATTTTTTAATTCATATTTTTTTTGATAAATCCCGAAAATGAATAATTAATTAATAAAATATTGGAAAAATATTAAAAAATATAAAATTAACGCCAAAAATTCACAAATATATATAGTATCCTAAAATTCATCAATTACAACAATTTTTTTTAATTTTTATTTTTTTGGTAAATCCTGAAAATTAGTAATTAATTAATAAAAAATAGGAAAAATATGAAAAATATATATATAAAACTAATGCCAAAAATTCACAAATAAATATATTAACCTTAAATTCAAAATTCATAATTTTTTTTAAATTTCTATTTGTTTTCGGTGAATCTGGAAAATGAGTAATTAATTTATAAAAAATAGGAAAAATTAAAAATTAACGCCAAAAATTCACAAATAAATATAGTATCCTCAAATTCTACAATTTCTACAAATTTTTAAAATATTTTTTTGGTAAATCACGAAAATGAGTAATTAATTAATAAAAAATAGGGAAAAATATGAAAGCATATAAAATTAACGCCAAAAATTCACTAATGTATACAGTAACCTTATATTCACCAATTTCATAAAAAAATTTATTTTTATCGATAAATTCGGAAAATGAGTAATTAATTAATAAAAAATAGGAAAAATATGAAAAAAAAATATAAAACTAATTCCAAAAATTCACTAATAAATAAAGTAAACTTAAATGCAACAATTTAAACATTTTTTTAATTTTTATTTTATTTGAGTATTCCAAAAATGAGTAATTAATTAATAAAAAATAGCAAAAGTATGAAAAAAATTATAAAATTCAAAAAAATCACAAATGAATATAGTAACCTTAAATTCAACAATTTCATAAAAAAAATTTAATCTTTTTCCACTGAATCACGAAAATGAGTAATTAATTAATAAAAAAATTATGAAAATAGGAAAAAATATAAAATTAACGCCAAAAATTCACAAATAAATATCGTAACCTTAAATTCAACAATGTCATAAATTTTAATTTTTAAAATGTGATGTAAAAAATAAAATACCATAAAAATAAATTTTAAAAATATGAATAAAAGTTGGAAAAATATGAAAGTGCTCGAAAACGCTTCTAAACATGTGAAACTAATTATAGAGTACATTTTTACACATATAAGATGTTTCAATATCGTACGAACCGTAAAAGTAATGAAGATTGGTACGAAAGAACCATATGAGGCAGAAACGTTGAGAACTAATGGTGAAAAATAGATGAATATGTTGTTATGCATGACGGGTGTTCCACATTCTTTTGATTTTTGTAGGACATGGACATCCACATATTGTCGACTAGACCTGGACCAATGTCGCCACGTGCAACGTAGCTCGTCTATCAACTGCAAGCCACGAACGAAGCGGGCAGGCCACATCCGACGTCGGTTGACCGAAGTGTGCAGGCCACGAAAGATGAGGTCATGCCACATCCAACGTCGGCAGAATGATGTATACAGGCCACGGACGATGTTAGAAGGCCATGTCCGACGTCAATTGACCGATATGTGCAGGCTACGGATGATAGTGGCAGCCCACATCCGATGTTGACTGAGCGATTTGCGTAGGCCACGGCCGATGTGGGCAGTCCACGACAAATGTCGCTAGCCGTTGGCTGACGTTGCTTGCCCGGAGCGCAAAGGCCACGTCAAATACGTGTAGGCCTTGGCTGATGCTGCCTGTCGTTGGCCGACGGCGATGTCGCCCAGCTGATGCGCACACGCCACGGCTGATACGTGCAGGCCTTGGCTAATGTTGCATGTCGTTGGCTGACGTCGCTTGCTTGATGCACACATGCCACATCAGATGCGTGCAGGCCATGGCTGATCCTGCCTGCCGTTGGTCGACGTCGCGTGGCCAATGTGCACAAGCCGCGGCCGATCTCGCCCAGCCATTGCGCACACGCCATGGCTAATGTGTACAGGTCTTGGCCTATGCTGCGTGTAGTTGGCCGATGTCAATTGCCCGATGCACACATGCCATGGAAGATGTGTGCAGGCTTTGGCTGATGCAACCTGTCGTTGGTCGACGTCGCCTGGCATATGCACGCAGGCCACGGCCGATGTCGCCCAGCTGAGGCGCACACGCCACAACTGATGCTTGCAGACCTTGACTGATACTGTCTGCCGTTGATCGACGTTGCTTACCTGACGCGCATATGCCACGGTTGATGCTGCCAGTCGTTGGCCAACATTGCTTGCCCGATACGCATAGCCCACGTCAGACGCCTGCAAGCCTTGGTTGATGTTGCCTGCCGTTGGCCGACGTAGCTTGGCCTATGTCGCCTAGTTGATACGTGCAGGCTACAAATTATGTCACCCAGTCGATGAAACATGCCACTGTTGATGCGTGTAGGCCTTGGCTGATGCTGTCTGCCGTTGGTCAATGTCGCTTGCCCGATGTGCATATGACTCGTCAGATGCGTGCATGCCTTGGCTGATGCTTCATACCGTTGGTCGACATCCCCTGGCCGATGTGCACATGCCACGCCGGAGCGCGCGAGCCTTGGCCGATGTCGCTTATCGCTGTTCGACGTCCGGGCCGATGCGCATAGGTAACGACTGATGCGTGCAATCCTTGGCTGATGCTACCTGCTCTTGGACGATGTCGCCTAGCTGGTGCGCTTAGGCCATGGCCGATGTCGCCTTGCCAAAGCACGCAAGCCACGACCGATGTCTCCTATCCGATGCGCACACGCCACTACCGACGGTGCAGCCTTGGCCGACGCGTCGTCGCTTGCCGACGTAGCTTGCCTGATGCCCACATGCCACGTCTAATGCATAGCCCACTTGGAGATCTTGATTCCGTGGCGCGGATTCTGATTTAGAGAAATTGGCATCATATTTCCAGAGAATCATAATGAACATGTCCAACCCAAATATGCACGTTCTAAGGTACAAACACACATTAGCTTCCACAAATATTTATATATATATAAAAAAGTAGTTTTCAACAATTTTTTAATTTATATTTTTTCGATAAATCCCAAAAATGAGTAATTAATTTATAAAATATAGGAAAAATATGAAAAAATATAAAATTAACGCCAAAAATTCACAAATAACTATAGTAACCTTAAATTCAAAAATTTCAACAATTTTTTTTAATTGTTATTTTTTTTTTTGGGAAAGTTCGAAAATGAGTAATTAATTAATAGAAAATAGGGAAAATATGATAAAAATATAAAACTAAAGCTAAAAATTCACAATTAAATATAGTAACCTTAATATCAACAGTTTCATAAAAAAATTAATTTTTATTTTTTTCTGTGAATATAGAAAATGAGGAATTAATTAATAAAAATTAGGAAATGTATGAAAAATTGTAAAATTAAAGCCAAAAATTCACAAATAAAAATAGTAACCTTAAATTCAACAATTTTTTTTAATTTTTATTTTTTCGGTAAATCCTGAAAATGAGTAATTAATTAATAAAAAATAAGAATAATATGAAAAAAATATAAAACTAATGCCAAAAATTAACAAATAAATATAGTAACCTTAAATTCAACATTCATAAATTTTTTTAAATTTTTATTTGTTTTCGGTGAATCTGGAAAATGACTAATTAATTAATAAAAAAATAGGAAAAATAAAAAAATAAAAAATTAATGCCAAAAATTAACAAATAAATATAGTAACCTCAAATTAAACAATTTCTATAATTTTTTTAAAATTTTTTTGGTAAATCCCGAAAATGAGTAATTAATTAATAAAAAATAGGAAAAATATTAAAAAAAACATATAAAATTAACTCCAAAAATACACCAATAAATATAGTAACCTTATATTCAACAATTTCATAAAAAAAAAAAAAAATTTATCGGTAAATCTGAAAAATGAGTAATTAATAAATAAAACATAGGAGAAATATGAAAAAAATATAAAACTAATTCCAAAAATTCACTAATAAATAAAGTAACCTTAAATTTAATAATTTAAACAATTTTTTTAAATTTTTATTTTATTTTGGTAATCCCAAAAATGAGTAACTAATTAATAAAAAATAGCAAAAGTAAGAAAAAAATTATAAAATTAACGCCAAAAATTCACAAATGAATATAGTAATCTTAAATTCAACAACTTCATGATAAAAATTTAATTTTTTTCCACTAAATCACGAAAATGAGTAATTAATTAATAAAAAATCATGAAAAATAGAAAAAAAATATAAAATTAACGCCAAAATTTCACAAATAAATATAATGACCTTAAATTCAACAATTTCATAAATTTTAATTTTTAAAATGTGATGTAAAAAATAAAATACCATAAAAATAAAATTTAAAAAAATGAATAAAAGTCGAAAAAATATGAAAATGCTTGAAAACACTTCTAAACATGTGAAACTAATTATAGAGTACATTTTTACAAATAAAAGATGTTTCAATATCGTACGAACCGTAAAAGTAAAGAAGATTGGTACGAATGAACCATATGAGGCGAAAACGTTGAGAATTGATGATGGAAAATAGATGAATATGTTGTTATGCGTGAAGGGTATTTCACACTCTTTTGATTTTTGTAGGACATGGACATCCACATGTTGTCAACTAGACCTGGACCAATGTCGCCACGTGCGACAAAGCTCGACTATCAAGTGCAAGCCACGAACGAAACAGGCAGGCCACGTACGACGTCGGTTGAACGAAGTGAGTAGGCCACGGAAAATGAGTTCATGCCACGTCCAACGTCGACATACCGATGTATGCAGGCTACGGACGAAGTTGGAAGGCCACGTCCGACGTCGGTTGACTGATATGTGCAGGCTACGGATGATAGTAGCAACCCACATTCGACGTCAGCTGACCGTTGTGTGCAGGCCACATTAGATGTTGCCTAACCGTTGTGTGCAGGCCATGTTCGACGTCGCCTGACCGTTGCGTGCAGGCCAAGGGTGATGCGGACAAGCCACGCCCGATGACGGCTAAGCGGTGTGCACAGGCCACGGCCGATGCGGGCATTCCACGACCGACGTTGGCTGAGCAATGTGCATAGGCTACGGCCAATGCGGGCAGTCCACGACCAATGTCGCCTGCAGTTGGCAGACGTTGCTTTCCTGGAGCTCACAGGCCACGTCAAATGCGTGTAGGCCTTGGCTGATGCTACCTGTCGATGGCCGATGCTGATGTTGCCCAGTTGATACGCACACACCACAGCTAATATGTGTAGGCCTTGACTGAAGTTACCTGTCGTTGGCTGACGTCGCTTGCTCGCTGCCTACATGTAGCGACAGATGCGTGCAGGCCATGGCTGATGTTGCCTGCTGTTGGTCGACGTCGCGTGGCCGATGTGCACAAGTTGCAGCCGATGTCGCTCAGCCGTTGGGCACACGCCACGGCTAATGCGTGCAGGTCTTGGCCTATGGTGACTATCGTTGGCCGATATCCCTTGCACAATGCGCATATGCCGCGTAAGATGCGTGCAGACCTTGGTTGATGCAACTTGTCATTGACCTATGTCGCCTGGCATATACGCGTAGGCCACGGCCGATGTGCATACGCCATGGCTCATGCTTGCTGGCCTTAACAGATGCAGTCTGCCGTTGACCGACGTTGCTTACCCGATGCGCACATGCCACGTTAGAAGCGTGCAAGCCTTGGCTGATGCCGCCTGCCATTAGCCGACGTCGCCTGGCTGATGAGCGCAGGCCACAATTAATGTCACCCAGCCGATGCGCACGCACCACTACTAATGCGTGCAGGCCTAGGTAGATGTTGTTTGCCGTTGCTGACATCGCTCGCCCGATGTGCACATGCCACGTCAGATGTGTGTAGTCTTTGGATGATGCTGACTAGTGATGGCCTACGTCGCCTGACCGATGCACGCACGCCACGACCGATGTCGCCCAGCCAATGCGCACACAATACGGTTGATGCGTGCAATCCTTGGCTGATGTTGCCTGTTGTTGGTCGACGTCGCTTGCTCGATACGCACATGCTACATCAGATGCATGCAGGTCATGGATGATGTTGCCTGTCGTTGGCCGACATCGACATTCCTTTGCAAGCAGGCCACGATTAATGACGCTCAGCCGATGCGCATATGCCACGGCTGATGCGTGCAGGCCTTGACTGATGCTGCTTGCCATTGGTCGATGTCGCTTGCTCGATACGCACATGCCACGTCAGATGCGTACATGACTTGGCTTATGCTGCCTATCGTTGGTCGACGTGAAGTGGCTAATGTGCGTAGGCCATGGCCGATGTCGCCCATCTGGTGCGCACACGCCACTTCAGAAGCGTGTTGGCCTTGGCTGATGCAGCATGCCGTTGGCCGACGCTGATGTCACCTTGACGATGCGTACACGCCACAATAGATGCGTGCAGGCGTAGGCTGATGTTGCCAGTCATTGGCCGATGTCGGTTGCCCAATGCGCACATGCCACATCAGATACGTACAGGCCAAGGCAGATGCTTCCTGCCGTTGGCCGACGTCGCATGGCCGATGCGCGCAGGCCACGACCAATGTCACCCCGCCGATGCACACACGCCATGGCTAATGCGTGCATGCCTTTGCTGATGCTGCCTGCCGTTGGCCGACGTCGCTTGCCCGATGTGCACATGCCATGTCAGTTGCCTGTAGCTCTTGAATGATGCTGCTTATTGTTGCCCGACGTCTCCTGGCCGATGCGCATAGGTAACGGCTGATGCGTGCAGGCCTTGGCTGATGCTACTTGCTATTGGCCGATATCACCTGGCCGGTGCGCGCAGGCCACGGCCGATGTGGCCTGGCCGACGCGCGCAAGCCACGACCGATATGACCTATCTGTTGCGCACACGCCACGGCTGATACGTGTATGCCTTCGCTGATGCTGCCTGCTGTTTGCCAACGTAGCTTGCCTGATGTCCACATGCCATGTCTAATGCATGGCCCACTTGGAGCTCTTGATTCCGTGGCGCGGATTCTGATTTAGAGATGTTGACATCATATTTCCAGATAGTCATAATGAACATGTCCAACCCAAATATGCACGTTCTAAGGTACAAACACGCATTAGCTTCCACAAAAAAAATTATATATATAAAAAAATAGTTTTCAACAATTTTTTAATTCATATTTTTTTCGATAAATCTCGAAAATGAATAATTAATTAATAAAATATTGGAAAAATATTAAAAAATATAAAATTAACGCCAAAAATTCACAAATATATATAGTGTCCTTAAATTCATCAATTACATCAATTTTTTTTAATTTTTATTTTTTTGGTAAATCCAGAAAATTAGTAATTAATTAATAAAAAATAGGAAAAATATGAAAAAAAAATATAACACTAATGCCAAAAATTCACAAATAAATATATTAACCTTAAATTCAAAATTCATAATTTTTTTAAAATTTCTATTTGTTTTCGGTGAATCTGGAAAATGAGTAATTAATTTATAAAAAATAGGAAAAATAAAAAATTAACGCCAAAAATTCACAAATAAATATAGTAACCTCAAATTCTACAATTTCTACAATTTTTAAAATATTTTTTTGGTAAATCACGAAAATGAGTAATTAATTAATAAAAAATAAGAAAAATATGAAAGCATATAAAATTAATGCCAAAAATTCACTAATAAATACAGTAACCTTATATTCACCAATTTCATAAAAAAAATTATTTTTATCGATAAATTCGGAAAATGAGTAATTAATTAATAAAACATAGGAAAAATATGAAAAAAAAATATAAAAACTAATTCCAAAAATTCACTAATAAAGTAACCTTAAATTTAACAATTTAAACATTTTTTTAATTTTTATTTTATTTTAGTATTCCAAAAATGAGTAATTAATTAATAAAAAATAGCAAAAGTATGAAAAAAATTATAAAATTAACTCCAAAAAATCACAAATGAATATAGTAACCTTAAATTCAACAATTTCATAAAAAAATTTAATTTTTTTCCACTGAATCACGAAATGAGTAATTAATTAATAAAAAAATTATGAAAATAGGAAAAAATATAAAATTAACACCAAAAATTCACAAATAAATATCGTAACCTTAAATTCAACAATGTCATAAATTTTAATTTTTAAAATGTGATGTAAAAAATAAAATACCATAAAAATAAATTTTAAAAAAATGAATAAAAGTTGGAAAAATATGAAAGTGCTCGAAAACACTTCTAAACATGTGAAACTAATTATAGAGTACATTTTTACAAATAAAAGATGTTTCAATATTGTACGAACCGTAAAAGTAATGAAGATTGGTACGAATGAACCATATGAGGAAGAAACGTTGAGAATTGATGGTGAAAAATAGATGAATATGTTGTTATGCATGACGGGTGTTTCACACTCATATGATTTTTGTAGGACATGGACAACCACATGTTGTCGACTAGACCTGGACCAATGTCGCCACGTGCAACGTAGCTCGTCTATCAACTGCAAGCCACGAACGAAGCGGGCAGGCCACATCTGACGTCGGTTGACCGAAGTGTGCAGGCCACGGAAGATGAGGTCATGCCACATCCAACGTCGGCAGACTGATGTATGCAGGCTACGGACGATGTTAGATGGCCATGTCCGACGTCGATTGACCAATATGTGCAGGCTACGGATAATAGTGGCAGCCCACATCCGACGTCGGCTAACCGTTGTGTGCAGGCCACGTTCGATTTCGCCTGACCGTTGTGTGCAAGCCAAGGGTTATGCGGGCAGGCCACGCCTGACGATGGCTGAGCGATGTGCACAGGCCATGGCCGAAACGGGCAGTCCACAACCGACGTTGACTAAGCGATGTGCGTAGGCCACGGCCGATGTGGGCAGTCCACAACAAATGTCGCTAGCCGTTGGCCGACGTTGCTTGCCCGGAGCACAAAGGCCACGTCAAATACGTGTAGGCCTTGGTCGATCGTCGCCGTCAGAGTCGACGGCGATGTCGCCACCGATGCGACACGCCACTACCGACACGCGTGCCTTGGCTAATGTTGTATGTCGTTGGCTGACATCGCTTGCTTGATGCACACATGCCACATCAGATGCGTGCAAGCATTGGCTGATCCTGCCTGCCGTTGGTCGACGTCGCGTGGCCGATGTGCACAAGCCGCGGCCGATCTAGCCCACACTACTAAAAAACAATGAAAACCGACCTAAAAATTATCGACCTCAAATGGAGGTCGGTATTCTTAAAAAGAATAAGAAATTAAAAAATGAATTACAATAAAAACCGACCTCTTGATGTCGGTATTAATAAAATAAATAAATAACAATATTTTATTTTTTTCTCAATTAAATATAAAAAACAAAATTAAGAAATATTTTGATTTAATTTTATTAACTTCCGGAGGACGGTTTTGCATAAATAAATCGTCTTTCAGATGACGGTTTATATAAATTAAATTAATATAAAATACCGACCTCATGTGGTCGGTATTTTTATTTCATCCAAATACTTAGCGACATTAGGAGGTCGGTTAGTTTATTACACAATAGTTTATGCAAAATAAAGCAGAAAAATAAAATACCGACATCTGGAGGTCGGAATTTACAAAATACAAAAATATAATTACCGACCTCCGGAGGTCAGAATTTAAAAAATACAAAAAGTAAAAAATTCCGACCTCAGGAGGTCGGAATTTAAAAGATACAAAAAATAAAATTACCGACCTCCGGAGGTCAGAATTTCAAAAATACAAAAATAAAAATACCGACCTCCAAAGGTCGGAATTTAAATAATACAAAAATAAAAATACCGACCTCCGGAGGTCAAAAGTTAAATAATACAAAAATAAAAATACCGACCTTCGGAGGTCGGAATTTAACAAATACAAAAATAAAATTACCGACCTCCGGAGGTCAGAATTTCAAAAATACAAAAATAAAAATACCGACCTCTGGAGGTCGGAATTTAAAAAATACAAAAATAAAAATACCGACCTCCGGAGGTCGGAATTTAAAAAATACAAAAAAAAAAATACCGACCTCCGAAGGTCCGAATTTAAAAAATACAAAAATAAAAATACCGACCTCCGGAGGTCGGACTTTAAAAAATACAAAAATAAAATTACAGACCTCCGGAGGTCGGAATTTCAAAAATACAAAAATAAAATTACCGACCTCCCGAGGTCAGAATTTTAAAAATACAAAAATCAAAATACCAACCTTTGGAGGTCGGTATATTTCAATACAATAAAAATCGACCTCTTGATGTCGGTATTAAATAAAATATATAAATAACTATATTTTATTTTTTCTCAATTAAATATATTGATTTAATTTTATCGTCTTTCGGAGGACGATTTTGCGTAAAATAAAAATACAAAAAAATATATTATAATACCGACTTCCGAAAGTTGGTAAAATTAAATAGTATGTAATTAAATTAATTTTCATTAAATAAATCGTCTTCCGGATGACAGTTTTATATAAGTTAAAAAATAAATTAATATAAAATATCGACCTCATGAGGTCGGTATTTTTATTTCATCTAATTAATTTTAATATCTATAATCCATATTTAGAGTATGAAACTATGTTGATATGAATTAAGTAAATAATTATACTTATATTTGTAGAGTAATGTACAAATTCTATCAGTCTGTTGTCAAATGATGAACTTAATATATCATGTCATTATGTACAGGTGAATAGCTAATTAACATATAACATAATCTATTTGAGTATGAAATGCGAGATAATATTATTATATACGTTCGATCTTGAATGGATGTCAAGTATTGTGATCATATCGTAGGCAATGATGACATGTAAAGGATAATTCATCGGAGTATGAAATACGTTGATTAATTATATATACTCACTGAGTAGTTTAACAAATCAAGTCTTTTATTTATATATATATATATATATATATATATATATATATATATATATATATATATTTGTGGCTCAGATATGAAATACATTATTAATTAAAGAAATACTGATGATCAATTCAAGGAGATTTATATATTAAATTTGATATTGATAAACTTTAATTTGTTGATCGATAAAATTAAATTTATATAATTAGGAGGTATATAATTTAAATTTATAAAATTAACTTGATCAATAAAATTAAATTTATTAAATTAAACTTCTGTTGATGTGTAGTTAAATTATATATATATATATATATATATATATATATATATATATATATAATTTTAATTTATAAACGTAATTTTAATTAATAAAATCAACCTCAAGAGATGAGTTTATATTAAAATAAATTAATAAATACCGACCTTAAGAGGTCGGTATATTTAAATTATTATTTTATTTAAATAATATCAACATCCCGTGGTCGGTAATTAAACACTTCTCTTAAAAAAGGAATGATATAGTATCAAAACCCTAAGACATCTCTCACTCCACTCTTAGTCCTCTCTCTCACCCTGACCCACCCCCATCTTGCCCATCGGGCTTACTTTTCAAAGTAATCTTTCTCGATTTCGGAACGGAAAGGCTTGGTTGAAGGCATAATTCGGTGTAATTCGGTATTAAATAAATAAATAAAAATATTTTATTTTTTCTCAATTAAATATTAAAAACAAAATTGAGAAATATTTTGAATTAATTTTATTTAAATCGTCTTCCGGAGGATAGTTTTGTGTAAAATAAAAAAATAAAAACTTATAATATGTACATCCGAAAGTCGGTAAAATTAAATAGTATGTAATTATATTAATTTTCATTAAAATATTTATATAGTGACTTCCAAAAAAATTAATAAATTAATATTTTCTTTAAATAAATCGTCATCCGAATGACGATTAATTTCAAAAATACAAAAATAAAAATACCGACCTCCGGAGGTCAGAATTTAAGTAATACAAAAATAAAAATACCGACCTCCGGAGGTTGGAATTTAAAAAATACAAAAATAAAAATACCGACCTCCAGAGGTCGAAATTTAAAAAATACAAAAAAAAAATTACCGACCTCCGGAGGTCGGAATGTCAAAAATACAAAAATAAAATTACCGACCTCCGGAGGTCGGAATTTCAAAAATACAAAAATAAAATTACCGACCTCCGGAGGTCGAAATTTCAAAAATACAAAAATAAAATTACCGACCTACTGAGGTCAGAATTTTAAAAATACAAAAGTCAAAATACCGACCTCTGGAGGTCGGTATTTTTCAATACAATAAAAACCAACCTCTTGATGTCGGTATTAAATAAAATAAATAAATAACTATATTTTATTTTTTTCTCAATTAAATATATTGGTTTAATTTTATCGTCTTTCGGAGGACGGTTTTGCGTAAAATAAAAAACAAAAAAATATATTATAGTACCGACTTCCGAAAGTTGGTAAAATTAAATAGTATGTAATTCAATTAATTTTCATTAAATAAATCGTCTTCCAGATGACAGTTTTATATAAGTTAAAAAATAAATTAATATAAAATACCGACCTCATGAGGTTGGTATTTTTATTTCATCTAATTACTTTTAATAAAAGCGACATCCGGAGGTCGGTTTGTTAAAACTGTTCCTATAAATCATAATTTTGCTAGCGTAATACTAAATTTTCATTCTACGCATACAATTAATTGTTTAAAAGAGTGTAACAATTTTGTATACTTTTATAAATAAAAAGTTAAAATTCGTGGAATAAATAAAAAAATATCTATAATCCATATTTAGAGTATGAAACTACGTTGATATGAATTAAGAGATAATTATACTTATATTTATAGAGTAATGTACAAATTCTATCAGTTTGTTGTCAAATGATGAACTTAATATATCATGTCATGATGTACAGGTGAATAGCTAATTAACATATAATATAATCTATTTGAGTATGAAATGCGATTTTATATTATTATATACGTTCGATCTTGAATAGATGTCAAGTGTTGTGATCATATCGTAGGCAATGATGACATGTAAAGGATAATTCGTCGGAGTATGAAATACATTGATTAATTATATATACTCACTGAGTAGTTTAACAAATCAAGTCTTATATATGTATATACATATATATATATTTATATATTTATATACATATATATATATATATATATATATATATATATATATATTAGTGGCTCAGATATGAAATACATTATCAATTAAAGAAATACTGATGATCAATTCAAGGAGATTTATATATTAAATTTGATATTGATAAACTTTAATTTGTTGATCGATAAAATTAAATTTATATATTTAGTAGGTATATAATTTAAATTTATAAAATTAAACTTCTGTTGATGTGTAGTTAAATTAAATTTATATATATATATATATATATATATATATATATATAATTTTAATTTATAAACGTAATTTTAATTAATAAAATCAACCTCAAGAGATGAGTTTATATTAAAATAAATTAATAAATACCGACCTTAAGAGGTCGGTATATTTAAATTATTATTTTATTTAAATAATATCAACATCCCGTGGTCGGTAATTAAACACTTCTCTTAAAAAAATAATGATATAGTATCAAAACCCTAAGACATCTCTCACTCCACTCTCAGTCCTCTCTCTCACCCTTACCCACCCCCATCTTGCCCATCGGGCTTACTTTTCAAAGTAATCTTTCTCGATTTCGGAACGAAAAGGCTTGGTTGAAGGCAAAATTCGGTGTAATTTGGTATTAAATAAATAAATAAAAATATTTTATTTTTTCTCAATTAAATATTAAAAACAAAATTGAGAAATATTTTGAATTAATTTTATTTAAATCGTCTTCCGGAGGATAGTTTTGTGTAAAATAAAAAAATAAAAATTATAATATGTACTTCCGGAAGTCGGTAAAATTAAATAGTATGTAATTATATTAATTTTCATTAAAATATTTATATAGTGACTTCCAAA
Organism: Solanum pinnatisectum; assembly: GCA_035578085.1. NCBI lineage: Eukaryota > Viridiplantae > Streptophyta > Magnoliopsida > Solanales > Solanaceae > Solanum > Solanum pinnatisectum. Next base: position 15,755,714 of record CM069085.1, on the reverse strand, counting down.
AAAAATTAATAAATTAATATTTTCTTTAAATAAATCGTCATCCGAATGACAATTAATTTCAAAAATACAAAAATAAAAATACCGACCTCCGGAGGTCGGAATTTAAATAATACAAAAATAAAAATACCGATCTCCGGAGGTTGGAATTTAAAAATACAAAAATAAAAATACCGACCTCTGGAGGTCGGAATTTAAAAATACAAAAATAAAAATACCGACCTCCGAAGGTCGGAATTTAAAAAATACAAAAATAAAATTGCCGACCTCCGGAGGTCGAAATTTCAAAAATACAAAAATAAAATTACCGACCTCCGGAGGTCGGAATTTCAAAAATACAAAAATAAAATTACCGACCTCCCGAGGTCAGAATTTTAAAAATACAAAAATCAAAATACCGACCTCTGGAGGTCAGTATTTTTCAATACAATAAAAACCGACCTCTTGATGTCGGTATTAAATAAAATAAATAAATAACTATATTTTATTTTTTTCTCAATTAAATATATTGATTTAATTTTATCATCTTTCGGAGGATGGTTTTGCGTAAAATAAAAAAAAAATATATTATAATACCGACTTCCGAAAGTTGGTAAAATTAAATAGTATGTAATTAAATTAATTTTCATTAAATAAATCGTCTTCCAGATGACAATTTTATATAAGTTAAAAAATAAATTAATATAAAATACCGACCTCATGAGGTCGGTATTTTTATTTCATCTAATTACTTTTAATAAAAGCGACATCCGGAGGTCGGTTTGTTAAAACTGTTCCTATAAATCATAATTTTGCTAGCATAATACTAAATTTTCATTCTACGCATACAATTAATTGTTTAAAAGAGTGTAACAATTTTGTATACTTTTATAAATAAAAAGTTAAAATTCGTGGAATAAATAAAAAAATATCTATAATCCATATTTAGAGTATGAAACTACGTTGATATGAATTAAGAGATAATTATACTTATATTTGTAGAGTAATGTACAAATTCTATCAGTCTGTTGTCAAATGATGAACTTAATATATCATGTCATGATGTACAGGTGAATAGCTAATTAACATATAATATAATCTATTTGAGTATGAAATGCGAGATAATATTATTATATACGCTCTTGAATGGATGTCAAGTGTTGTGATCATATCGTAGGCAATGATGACATGTAAAGGATAATTCATCGGAGTATGAAATACGTTGATTAATTATATATACTCACTGAGTAGTTTAACAAATCAAGTCTTATATATATATATATATATATATATATATATATATATATTAGTGGCTCAGATATGAAATACATTATCAAATAAAGAAATACTGATGATCAATTCAAGGAGATTTATATATTAAATTTGATATTGATAAACTTTATTTGTTGATCGATAAAATTAAATTTATATATTTAGGAGGTATATAATTTAAATTTATAAAATTAACTTGATCAATAAAATTAATTTTTTTAAATTAAACTTCTGTTGATGCGTAGTTAAATTAAATTTATATATATATATATATATATATATATATATATATATATATATAATTTTAATTAATAAAATCAATCTCAAGAGATGAGTTTATGTTAAAATAAATTAATAAATACCGACCTTAAGAGGTTGGTATATTTAAATTATTATTTTATTTAACTAATATCAACATCCCGTGGTCAGTAAATTAAACACTTCTCTTAAAAAAAGAATGATATAGTATCAAAACCCTAAGACATCTCTCACTCCACTCTCAGTCCTCTCTCTCACCCTGACCCACCCCCATATTGCCCATCGGGCTTACTTTTCAAAGTGATCTTTATCGATTTCGGAACGGAAAGGCTTGGTTGAAGACAAAATTTGGTGTAATTCGGTATTAAGTAAATAAATAAAAATATTTTATTTTTTCTCAATTAAATATTAAAAACAAAAGTGAGAAATATTTTGAATTAATTTTATTTAAATCGTCTTCCGGAGGATGGTTTTGTGTAAAATAAAAAAATAAAAAATTAGAATATGGACTTCTGGAAGTCGGTAAAATTAAATAGCATGTAATTATATTAATTTTTATATAGTGACTTCCAAAAAAATTAATAAATTAATATTTTATTTAAATAAATCGTCATCCGAATGATGATTAACTTCAAAAATACAAAAATAAAAATACCGACCTCTAGAGGTCGGAATTTAAATAATACAAAAATAAAAATACCGACCTTTGGAGGTTGGAATTTAAAAAATACAAAAATAAAAATACCGACCTCCGGAGGTCGGTAAATTAACACTTCTTTTTAAAAAGGAATTATAATATGAAAACCTTCTAAGTCTTTTTTTTTCACTCCAAGCTCTCCCACTCCTCTCTCACATCGTCCGACCCCCACAGGTCGCCGACCGCCTTGACCCCACAGATCCTGGACCAGCGCAGCAGCAGGAGGTGGCGCCACCATCCCGATCGGTGTGCCGCCTCGATCAACTACGACAAAGACAAATAAGATAGGTCGCAAAGAAAGACCGGCAGCTCACACCGGCAGCTCGCACCGGCCAGCAGCAGGAGGTCACCGGTGCCTTCATCTCGACCGGTGCCACCTCCATCCCGACCCACTGCCCTTCTCCTTTAATTCAAGGTTAGGGTTTCATAATATTAGTTTTAATTTCTTTCAATTTGAGTGTTGAATTTGTTAATTAGTGTATTGAATTGGTTTTTTTTTATTGATTGTTAGTTAATTAGTAAGTGAATGATTTAGGGTTTTTGATTGTTAGTTTGAATTAAGGATTATTTGATTGTTAGTTTGTGTTTGTTGATTGTGAATTGAAAATTTTAATTTTAGGGTTGGTTTGAATTAGGATATCTTAGGATTTGTTTGAAATTTGGCATTTCTTGAGTTAATTAGTTTGATTTTGGAATTGTAGAATTAGATTGAATTAGGGTATTTAAGGAGTTGTTTGAATTTGGGTATTCAATTTGAGTGTTGAATTTGTTAATTAGTGTATTGAATTAGTTTTTTTTTATTGATTGTTAGTTAATTAGTAAGTGAATGATTTAGGGATTTTGATTGTTAGTTTGAATTAGGGACTATTTGATTGTTAGTTTGTGTTTGTTGACTGTGAATTGAAAATTTTAATGTTAGAGTTAGTTTGAATTATATTTGGGGAGTTGTTTGAATTTGGGTATTATTTGAGTTAATTTGAATTATTATTGAGATTTTAGGACTAATAGTTTCAATTTGGGATTAGGAATAGCTAGCTAGTTTGAATTTAGGATTTTAGCACTAGTTAGATTTTGAGATTTTAGGACTAGTTTGAATTTGTGATTTTAAGACTAGTTTGAATTTTGAATTTAGGATTAGTTTGAATTATTATTAAGATTTTAGGACTACTAACAGATTGAATTTGGGATTTTAGCATTATAGTTTGGTTTTTGAATTCTAGGAGTACTTTCAATTTGTGATTTTAAGAATAGTTTGAATTTGGAATTTAGAACTAATGGCTTGAATTATATTTGATATTTTAGGCTAATTAATAGTTTGAATTTCGGAAACTAGCTAGCTAGTTTCAATTTGGAACTAATTAGCTTGAACATATAACTAATTAAGTTTAGAAATTAGATATGAACTTGAATTGAAACTTGAACTTATTAAAACTTGAATGTATATATAAAACTAATATTCTTGGATTTGAAGTTTATATTTAACTAAACTTGAATATTATTGATGACAAAATTGATTTTCTTGCTAGATCTATTTGTGTCCATATAGTGTTGACACTTAGCTTTAATTTAGGAATAATGTGTTTGTTAAGCGTAAGTACCAACACTGGTTGATCCTATTAATGACAAAATTGATTTTCTTGCAAGATCGATTTGTGTCCATCTATTCATGTGGGCGTGTTCTTTCATTTTCTATGTTGATGCTTGTTTTCAAATTGGCTCGTATTTAGGAAATAGGCAGTTGACGAATCTCGATGTTGCTGTGTGTTTGTTCCATGTAGTAACTAAAAATTATTGAATCTTTTTCTAGTGTTGAAAGAGTTGATTTTGCGGGCTAGGCAACTAAGCAACCTCAACATCAAAAAAAGTTGATACAAGCTTCTTTCATCAAAGTAGAAGATAAGGTTTGGTGTTTCTAAATTTCTAAAGTTCAAGTACAATTTCTTTTTATAATGTGTTTGTGTCCTTCTAGTATTGATACTTAGTTTAAATGTTGTGATAATTTGTTTGTGTCCATCGAATGTTTGATTAGCATAATTAAGTACCAACACTAGTTGATCCTATTGATGACAAAATTGATTTTCTTGCAAGATCAATTTGTGTCCATCTAGTGTTGACACTTAACTTTAATTTAATGTGTTTGTTAAGCATAAGTACCAACACTAGTTGATCCTATTGATGACAAAATTGATTTTCTTGCAAGATCGATTTGTGTCCATCTAGTGTTGATGCTTAGCTTTAGTTTAGGAATAATGTGTTTGGTAAGCATAATTAAGTACCAACACTAGTTGATCCTATTGATGACAAAATTGATTTTCTTGCAAGATCTATTTGTGTCCATCTAGTGTTGACACTTAACTTTAATTTAATGTGTTTGTGAAGCATAAGTACCAACACTAGTTGATCCTATTGATGACAAAATTGATTTTCTTGCAAGATCGATTTGTGTCCATCTACTGTTGATGCTTAGGTTTAGTTAGTGAATTTAGTTGTTGGAATTAAATCAAAACTAATGTAGTTAAAGTTAAAAAGTTGTTAAGGTGTTTAAATAAGTTAAAATAAATAATGTGGTTTAGTTAGTGAATTTAGTTGTTGGAATTAAGTCAAAACTAATGTAGTTAAAGTTTAAAAGTTGTTAAGTTATTTAAACAAGTTAAAATAAATAATGTCGTTTAGTTGGTGAATTTAGTTGTTGGAATTAAATCAAAACTAATGTAGTTAAAGTTAAAAAGTTGTTTAGTTGTTTAAATAAATTAAAATAAATAATGTCAAAATTATCATTATTGTATGTGTAGATGGATCCTGATCGTAGTTGGATCCAGAAAAGGCGTATCAGAAGAAGAAGTCTTGGTATTGTGGTTCATCATCCTCAAGCTTCGATGGCGGGGATAGAGAGACAATATCTGCAATGGAGAGTAAGATAGCTTATCTCAATGCCGAGCTTGCTGCTGTAGCCGAAAGAGAGAAGAAGAGAGAAGAAAGAGAGAAGAAGAGAGAAGAGGAGATTGCGCCAGCAAAAGAGGTAGAGAACAAGAGGTATGCAGCGCTTCAAGCCCAACTTACTTTTCTTGTTGAATTAGGAAATATTCTTCCTCCATGTCCGGCCAGCAGTGATGGATCTGATCAAGAGGATGATGAGAATGATAAGTCTGATAAGGAGAGTGATCAGGGTGATGAGGAGTAGTTGTATCTATTTCACATTTTAGACTTCTATATTTTGGAATTGTTTGATTGTATTTTGAGGTTGGATGAAGTTTATTTTGAAATAGTTTAATGTATATGTTGAAAATATTGTGTTGTTTTGGTTGGATGAAGTTTATATTCTTTGGGTTGTTTTCGTATAAATATGCAGGTGGGCAATTATAATTACAACAATTTGCTGCCAGTTTTATAGCAGAAAATCGACCTCCGAAGGTCGGAATTTCAAAAGTAAAAAAATTAAAATACCAACCTCTGGAGGTCGGAATTTGAAAAGTAAAAAAATTAAAATACCGACCTCTGGAGGTCGGAATTTTAAAAATACAAAAATAAAATTACCGACCTCCAGAGGTCGGAATTTGAAAAATAAAAGAATAAAAATACCGACCTCCGGAGGTCGGAATTTATATATTAAAAATAAAAATAGTAACAAATACCGACATCCGAAAGTCGAAAAATAAATTAATGAATTTTCTGACTTAAAATAAAAACCGACCTCGAGAGGTCGGTAAATACCGACCTCCGGAGGTCGGTATTGAATTGCGACCAAGCTTTTTCCGACCTAAGCTGGGATGTCGGTTTTAGGTCGGAATTACAGAGAATACCGACCTCCGGAGGTCGATATTTTTAGGTCGGTATTCACTATTTTTTTAGTAGTGCCAGCCATTACGCACACGCCACGACTAATGTGTACAGGTCTTGCCTATGCTGCGTGTAGTTGGCCGATGTCAATTGCCCGATGCGCACATGCCATGTAAGATGTGTGTAGGCTTTGGCTGATGCAACCTGTTATTGGTCGACGTCGCCTGGCATATGCACGTAGGCCATGGCCGATGTCGCCCAGCTGAGGCGCACTCGCCACAACTGATGCTTGCAGACCTTGACTGATACTGTCTGTCGTTGACCGACGTTGCTTACCTGATGCGCACATACCACGGTTAATGCTGCCAGTCGTTGGCCAACGTTGCTTGCCTGGTATGCATAGCCAACGTTAGATGCCTGCAAGCCTTGGCTGATGTTGCCTGTCGTTGGTCGACGTAGCTTGGCCTATGTCGCCAAGCTGATGCGCACACTCTACGTCTTAAGCTTGCATTCCTTGGCTAATGCTGCCAGTCGTTGATCGACATCACTTGCCCGATGTGCTCATGCCACGTCAGATGCGTGCAGGCCTTGGCTGATGCTACCTGCCGTTGGACAACGTCGCTTGCCCGATGAGCACATGCCACTTAGATGCATGCAGGTCTTGGCTAATGCTTCCTGCCGTTGGCCGACGTTGCCTGGTCAATGCTCACAGGCCCCGACCGATGTTGCCCAGCAATTGCGCACATGCCACGTCTGATGCATGCAAGCCTATGCTGATGCTGCCTGCCGTTGGCCGAGGTCGCTTTCCCAATGTGCACATGCCAAGTCAGATGCGCCTGTCATTGGCCGATGTCGCATGGCCAATGCTCACAGGCCACAGTCGATGTCACCCCGCCGATGTGCACATGCCATGGCTAATGCGTGCAGGCCTTAGCTGATGGTGCCTGTCGTTGGCCGACACAGATGTTGCCTAGCTGTTGCGCACACATCACGGCTGATGCATGCAGGCCTTGGCTGATGCTGTCTACAGTTGGACGACGTTACTTGGACGATGGACGTAGGCCACGACCGATGTCGCCCAGTCGATGCGCATACGCCACAGCTGATGCGTGAAGGCCTTTGCTGATGCTGCCTGTTGTTGGTCGACGTCGCCTGGCTGATGAATGCAGGCAACGGCCAATGTCACCCAGCCGATGCGCACACGCCACGGCTGATGCGTGCAGGCCTTGGCTGATGTTGACTGTCGTTGGCCGACGTCGCTTAACCAATATGCACATGCCACGTTAGATGCGTACAGGCCTTGGCTTATGCTGCGTGTCGTTTGGCCTACGTCAACTGATCGATGTGCGCAGGCCATGGCTGATTCGTGTAGGCCTTGACTGATGTTGCATATCGTTTGTCGATGTTGCCTTGGCGATGCGCAGTTACACCGATGTCGCTGTCTGCGCGCTGGCTACGATCGATGTTGCCACCGATGAGCCCATGCCACTACCGACGCGTGCAGACTTGGGCGATGTCGCGCGCGCATCGACGCCGCTACCCGATGCCCACATGCCATGTACGATGCGTGGCCCACTTGGAGATTTTGATTCTGTGGCGCGGATTCTGACTTAGAGGAGTAGGCATCATTTTTTCAGAGAATCATAATGAACATGTACAACCCAAATATGCATGTTCTAAGGTACAAGCACACATTAGCTTCCACAAATAAATTTTATATTTATAAAAAAAATAATTTTCAATGATTTTTTTTAATTTTTTTTTTATAAATCCCAAAAATGAGTAATGAATTATTAAAAAATAGTAAAAATATTAAAAAATATAAAATTAACGCCAAAAATTCACAAAAAATATGGTAATCTTAAATTCAATAATTTCAAAAAAAATTTAAAATTTTTTTTCTACTAAATCCTTAAAATGAGTAATTAATTAATTAAAAATAGGAAAAATATAAAATTAATGCCAACAATCTACAATTAAATATAGTAACCTTAAAGTAAAAAATTTCATAAAAAAAAATTAATTTTTATATTTTTTCGGTAAATCCCAAAAACGAGTAATTAATTAATAAAAAATATGAAAAAAAAATATATAATCAATGCCAAAAATTCACAAATAAATATAATAACCTCAAATTCAACAATTTCTACAATTTTTAAAATTTTTTTTTTTTGGTAAATAACGAAAATGAGTATTTAATTAATAAAAAATAGGAAATATATGAAAAAATATATAAAATTAACGCCAAAAATTCACAAATAAATATAGTAACCTTAAATTCAACAATTTCTACAAATTTTTTTAATTCTTTTTGGTAAATCCCGAAAATGAGTAATTAATTAATAATAAATAGGAAAAACATGTAAAAAAAATATAAAATTAACGCCAAATATTCACAAATAAATATAATAACCTTAAATTCAACAATATTTCAACAATTTTTTTAATTGTTATTTTTTTTGGTAAATTCCAAAATAGAGTAATTAATTAATAAAAAATATGAAAAAAAAATATAAAACTAAAGCTAAAAATTCACAAATAAACATAGTAACCTTAAATTCAATAGTTTCATAAAAAAATTAATTTTTATTTTTTTCGGTGAATCTGGAAAATGAGTAATTAATTTATAAAAAATAGGAAAAATATAAAACAACTGTAAAATTAATGCCAAAAATTCACAAATAAATATAGTAACCTTAAATTAAACAATTTCAATTTTTTTTTAATTTTTAATTTTTCGGTAAATCCTAAAAATGACTAATTAATTAATAAAAAATAGGAAAAATATGAAAAAAATATAACACTAATGCCAAAAATTCACAAATAAATATAGTAGCCATAAATTCAACATTCATAAATTTTTTTAAATTTTTATTTGTTTTCGGTGAATCTGGAAAATGATTAATTAATTAATAAAAAATTCACAAATGAATTTAGTAACCTTAAATTCAACAATTTCATAAAAAAGTTTAATTTTTTATGCTAAATCACGAAATGAGTAATTAATTAATAAAAAATTATGAAAAATAGGAAAAAAATATAAAATTAACGGCAAAAATTCACAAAATAAATATAGTAACCTTGAATTCAACAATGTCATAAATTTTAATTTTTAAAATGTGATGTAAAAAATAAAATACCGTAAAAATAAATTTTAAAAAAATGAAAAAAGTCAAAAAAATATGAAAATGCTCGAAAACACTTCTAAACATGTGAAACTAATTATAGAGTACATTTTTACAAATAAAACATGTTTCAATATTGTACGAACCGTAAAAGTAATTAAGATTGGTACGAATGAACCATATGAGGCGGAAACGTTGAGAATTGATTATGGAAAATAGAAGAATATGTTGTTATACATGAAGGGTGTTTCACACTCTTTTGATTTTTGTAGGACATGGACATCCACATGTTGTCGACTAGACCTGGACCAATGTCGCCATGTGCGACGTAGCTCGTCTATCAAGTGGAAGCCACAAACGAAGCGGGCAGGCCACGTCCGACGTCGGTTGACCGAAGTGTGCAGGCCATGGAAGATAAGGTCATGCCACATCTAACATCGACAGACTGATGTATGCAGGCTACGTACAATGTTGCAAGGCAACGTCCGACGTCGATTGACTAATATATGCAGGCTACGGATGATAGTGGCAGCCCATATCCGACGTCGACTGACCGTTGTGTACAGGCCATGTTCGACATCGACTGACTGTTGTGTGCAGGCTAAGGACGATGAGGGCAGGCCATGCCCAATGACGGTTGAGCAATGTGCACAGGCCACGACCGACATTGGCTGAGCGAAGCGCATAGGCCATGGTCGATACGGGCAGTCCATGACCAATGTCGCCTGCCGGTGGCTGACGTTGCTTGTGCGAAGCGCACAGGCCACGTCAAATGCATGTAGGCCTTGGCTGATGCTGCCTGTCGTTGGCCGACGCCGATGTTGCCCAGCTGATGTGCATACGCCACGGCTGATACGTGCAGGCCTTGGCTAATTTTGCCTGTCTTTGGTTGACGTCGCTTGCTCGATGCGCACATGCCATGTCAGATGCGTGTAGGCCATGGCTTATCTTGCGTGCTGTTGGTCAATGCTGCGTGACCGATGTGCGCAAACCTCGGCCGATCTCGCCCAGCCGTTGCGCACACGCCACGGCTAATGCGTGCAGGTCTTGGCCTATGTTGCCTGCAGTTGGCCGACATCGCCTGGCATATGCGCGCAGGCCACAGCCGATGCGCACATGCCATAGCTGATGCTTGCAGGCCTTGACTGATGCTGTCTGCCGTTGACCGACGTTGCTTACCCGATGCGCACATGCCACGTTAGAAGCGTGCAGACCTTGGCAGATGCTGCCTGCCATTAGCCGACGTCGCCTAGCCGATGAGCGCAGGCCACAATTAGTGTCGCTCAGCCGATGCGCACACACCATGACTAATGCGTGCAGGCCAAGGCTGATGTTGCTTGTCGTTGGCTGACGTCACTCGCCCGATATGCACATGCCATGTCAGATGTGTGTAGGCATTGGATGATGCTGACTGTTGTTGGCCTACGTCACATGACCGATGCGCGCACGCCACGACCGATGTCGCCCAGCCGATGCACACACACTGCAGTTGATGCGTGCAATCCTTGGCTGATGCTGCTTGTAGTTGGCCGACATCGCTTTCTCGATGCGCACATGCCACATTAGATGCGTGCAGGCCATTGATGATGTTGCCTGTCGTTGGCCGACATCGACTTTCCTATGCTCGCAGGCCACGAGTAATGTCGCTCAGCCGATGTGCACATGCCACGGCTGATGCGTGTAGGCCTTGGCTGATGTTGCCTACCGTTGGCCGACGTCGCTTGCCCGATGCGCACATGCCACGCCAAATGTGTGTACGCCTTGGCAGATGCTGCCTGTCGTTGGCCGACGTCTCCTGGCTGATGAGCGCAGGCAACGATCGATGTCGCCCAGCCGATGTGCACACGCCACGGCTGATGCGTGCAGGCCTTGGCTGATGTTGCCTGTCATTGGCCGACTTCGCTTAACTGATGCGCACATGCCACGTTAGATTCGTGTAGACCTTGGCTTATGCTGCATCCCGTTTGGCTGACGTCATATGACCAATGCGCGCAGGCCACGGTTGATGCGTGCAGGCCTAGGCTGATGTTGCATGTCGTTCATCGATGTCGCCTTGGCGATGCACGCAGGCCACGACCGATGTCACCTGGCCGATTCGCGCGGGCCACGGCCGATGTCGCCCAGTCGATACGCACATGCCATGGCTGATGCGTGCAGGATTTAGCTGATGTCGCGTGCCGTTTGCCGACGTCGCTTACCCGATGCCCATATGCCACGTACGATACGTGGGCCACTTGGAGCTTTTTATTCCGTGGCGCGGATTCTGACTTAGAGTAGTAGGCATCGTTTTTTTAGAGAATCATAATGAACATGTACAACCCAAATATACACGTTCTAAGGTATAAACACACATTAGCTTCCACAAATAGCTTTTATATTTATAAAAAATAATTTTCAACGATTTTTTTTAATTTTTACTTTTTTTTGATAAATCCCAAAAATGAGTAATGAATTAATAAAAAATAGGAAAAATATGAAAAAATATAAAATTAACGCCAAAAATTCACAAATAAATATGGTAATCTTAAATTCAATAATTTCATAAATATTTTTAAAAAAATTTCCAATAAATCCCGAATACGAGTAATTAATTAATTAAAAATAGGAGAAATATAAAATTAATGCCAAAAGTCTACAATTAAATACAGTATACTTAGATTCAAAATTTCCATCAAAAAAATTAATATTTATATTTTTTCGGTAAATCCCGAAAATGAGTAGTTAATTAATAAAAAATATGAAAAATATGAAAATAAAATCAACGCCAAAAATTCACAAATAAATATAGTAACCTCAAAATTCAACAATTTCTACAATTATTTTTCTTTTTTTTTTTTTTGGTAAATCCGGAAAATGAGTAATTAATTAATAAAAAATAGGAAAAATATGAAAAACATTATAAAATTAACGCCAAAAATTCACAAATAAATAGAGTAACCTTATATTCAACATTTTCATAAAAAGAAAATTATTTTTATCGGTAAATCCGAAAAATGAGTAATTAATTAATAAAACATAGGAAAAGTATGAAAAAAATATGAAACTATTTCCCAAAATTCATTAATAAATAACGTAACCTTAAATTTAACAATTTAAACAATTTTTTTTAATTTTTATTTTATTTCGATAATTCGAAAAATGAGTAATTAATTAATATAAAAAAGCAAATGTCTGAAAAGATTATAAAATTCACAAATGAATATAGTAACCTTAAATTCAACAATTTCATAAAAAAATTTAATTTTTTTCCGCTAAATCACGAAAATGAGTAATTAATTAATAAAAAATTATGAATGCTCGAAAACACTTCTAAACATGTGAAACTAATTATAGAGTACATTTTTACAAATAAAAGATGTTTCAAAATCGTACGTACCGTAAAAGTAATGAAGATTGGTACGAATGAACCATATGAGGCGAAAACGTTGAGAATTTATTATGGAAAATAGATGAATATGCTGTTATGCATGAAGGGTGTTTCACATTCTTTTGATTTTTGTAGGACATGGACATCCACATGTTGTCGACTAGACCTGGACCAATGTCGCCACGTGCGACGTAGCTCGTCTATCAAGTGCAAGCCACGAATGAAGCGGGCAGGCGACATCGGACGTCGGTTGACCAAAGTGTGCAGGCCACGGAAGATGAGGCCATGCCACATCCAACGTCGACAGACTGATGTATGCAGGCTATGGACCATGTTGGAAGGCCACGTCCGACGATGGTTGATTGATATGTGTAAGCTATAGATGATAGTGGCAACCCACATTCGACGTCGGCTGACCTTTGTGTGCAGGCCACGTTCGACGACGGCCAACCGTTGTTTGCAGGCTAAGGGCGATGCGGGCAGGCGTCACCCGACGATGACTGAGCGATGAGCGCATACCGCGGCCGATGCGGGCAGTCCAAAACTAATGTTACCCGTCATTGGCAGACGTCGCTTGCCCGAAGCGCGCAGGCCACGTGAGATGTATGTAGGCCTTGGGTGATGCTGCTTACCGTTGGCCGACCCTGATGTTGCCCAGCCGATGCGCACACGCCACGGCTGAAGTGTGCAATCCTTGGCTGATGTTGCCTGCCGTTGGCCGACGTCGCTTACTAGATGCGCACACGCCACATCAGATGAGTGCAGGCAGTGGCTAATGCTGCCTGCCATTGGTCGACGTTGCATAGCCGATGTGTGTAGGCCACTGCTGATGCTTGCAGACCTTGGCTGATGCTGCCTGCCATTGTCCGACGTCGCCTGGCCAATACGTGCATGCTACAAATTATGTCACCCAGTCGATGAAACACGCCACTGCTGATGCGTGCAGGCCCTGGCTGATGCTGTCTGCCGTTGGTCAATGTCGCTTGCCCAATGTGCATATGCTACGTCAGATGCATGCATGCCTTGGCTGATGCTTCATACCGTTTGCCGACATCCCCTGGCCGATGCGCACATGCCACGTCAGATGCGTGCAGGCCTTGGCTGATGCTGCTTATCATTGCCCGACGTCACCTGACCGATGCGCATAGGTAACGACTGATGCGTGCAATCCTTGGCTGATGCTACCTGCTCTTGGCCGATGTCGCCTAGCTAGTACGCGCAGGCCACGGCCGATGTCACCTTGCCTGTCGTTGGCTGATGTCGCTTGCTTGATCCACACATGCCACATCAGATGCGTGCAGGCCATGGCTGATCCTGCAAGCCGTTGGTCGACGTCGCGTGGCCGATGTGCGCAAGCCGCGACAGATCTCGCCTAGCCATTGCACACACGCCACAGCTAATATCTGCAGGCCTTGGCTGAAGTTACCTGTCGTTGCCTGACGTCGCTTGCTCGCTGCGTACATGCCGCGACAGATGCGTGCAGGCCATGGCTGATGTTGCTTGCTGTTGGTCGACGTCGCCTGGCCGATGTGCACAAGTTGCGGCCGATGTCGCTCAGCCGTTGCGCACACGCCACGGCTAATGCATGCAGGTCTTGGCCTATGGTGACTGCCGTTGGCCGATATCCTTTGCCCGATGCGCATATGCCGCGTAAGATGCGTGCAGACCTTGATTGATGCAACCTGTCATTGACCAATATCACCTGGAATATACGCGTAGGCCACGGCCAATGTGCACACGCCATGGCTCATGCTTGCTGGCCTTGACAGATGCAGTCTGCCATTGACCGACGTTGCTTACCCGATGCGCACATGCCACGTTAGAAGCGTGCAAGCCTTGGCTGATGCCGCCTGCCATTAGCCGACGTCGCCTGGCTGATGAGCGCAGGCCACGACTAATGTCGCCCAGCCGATGCGCACACATCACTACTAATGCGTGCAGGCTTAGGCAGATGTTGCTTGCCGTTGCTGACGTCGCTCGCCCGATGTGCACATGCCACGTCAGATGTGTGTAGTCTTTGGATGATGCTGACTATTGATGGCCTACGTCGCATGACCGATGCGCGCACGCCACAACCGATGTCGCCTAGCCGATGCGCACACAATACGGTTGATGCGTGCAATCCTTGGCTGATGTTGCCTGTTGTTGGCCAACGTCGCTTGCTCGATACGCACATGCCACATCAGATGCATGCAGGTCATGGATGATGTTGCCTGTCGTTGGCCGACATCGACATTCCTTTGCAAGCAGGCCACGATTAATGTCGCTCAGCCAATGCGCATATGTCACGGCTGATGCCTGCAGGCCTTGACTGATGCTGCTTGCCATTGGTCGATGTCGCTTGCCCGATACGCACATGCCACGTCAGATGCGTGCATGACTTGGCTTATGCTGCCTATCGTTGGTCGACGTCAAGTGGCTAATGCGCGTAGGCCATGGCCGATGTCGCCTATCTGGTGCACACACGCCACTTCAGAAGCGTGTTGGCCTTGGCTGATGCAGCATGCCGTTGGCCGACGCTGATGTCACCCTGCCGATGCGTACACGCCACGATAGATTTGTGCAGGCGTAGGCTAATGTTGCCAGTCATTGGCCGATGTCGGTTGCCCAATGCGCACATGCCACGTCAGATACGTACAGGCCAAAGCAGATGCTTCCTGCCATTGGCCGACGTCGCATGGCCGATGCCCGCAGGCCACGACCAATGTCACCCCGCCGATGCGCACACGCCATGGCTAATGCGTGCATGCCTTTGCTGATGCTGCCTGCCGTTGGCCAACGTCGCTTGCCCGATGTGCACACGCCACGTCAATTGCCTGTAGGTCTTGAATGATGCTGCTTATTGTTGCCCGACGTCGCCTGGCCGATGCGCATAGGTAACGAGTGATGCGTGCAGGCCTTGGCTGATGCTACCTGCTATTGGCCGATATCGCCTGGCCGGTGCGCGCAGGCCACGGCCGATGTCGCCTGGCCGACTGGCGCAAGCCGCGACCGATATCACCTATCTGTTGCGCACACGCCACAGCTGATGCGTGCATGCCTTCGCTGATGCTGCCTGCTGTTTGCCGACGTAGCTTGCCTGATGCCCACATGCCACGTCTAATGCGTGGCCCACTTGGAGCTCTTGATTCCGTGGCGCGGATTCTGATTTAGAGATGTTGACATCATATTTCCAGATAGTCATAATGAACATGTCCAACGCAAATATGCACGTTCTAAGGTACAAACACGCATTAGCTTCCACAAAAAAATTTATATATATAAAAAAATAGTTTTCAGCAATTTTTTAATTCATATTTTTTTCGATAAATCTCGAAAATAAATAATTAATTAATAAAATATTGGAAAAATATTAAAAAATATAAAATTAACGCCAAAAATTCACAAATATATATAGTATCCTAAAATTCATCAATTACAACAATTTTTTTTAATTTTTATTTTTTTGGTAAATCCTGAAAATTAGTAATTAATTAATAAAAAATAGGAAAAATATGAAAAAAAAATATAAAACTAATGCCAAAAATTCACAAATAAATATATTAACCTTAAATTCAAAATCCATAATTTTTTTTAAATTTCTATTTGTTTTCGGTGAATCTGGAAAATGAGTAATTAATTTATAAAAAATGGGAAAAATTAAAAATTAATGCCAAAAATTCACAAATAAATATAGTAACCTCAAATTCTACAATTTCTACAATTTTTTAAAATATTTTTTTTTGTAAATCACGAAAATGAGTAATTAATTAATAAAAAATAGGAAAAATATGAAAGCATATAAAATTAACGCCAAAAATTCACTAATAAATACAGTAACCTTATATTCACCAATTTCATAAAAAAAATTATTTTTACCGATAAATTCGGAAAATGAGTAATTAATTAATAAAATATAGGAAAAATATGAAAAAAAAATATAAAACTAATTCCAAAAATTCACTAATAAATAAAGTAAACTTAAATTCAACAATTTAAACATTTTTTTAATTTTTATTTTATTTCAGTATTCCAAAAATGAGTAATTAATTAATAAAGAATTGCAAAAGTATGAAAAAAATTATAAAATTAACTCGAAAAAATCACCAATGAATATAGTAACCTTAAATTCAACAATTTCATAAAAAAAATTTAATCTTTTTTCACTGAATCACGAAAATGACTAATTAATTAATAAAAAAATTATGAAAATAGGAAAAAATATAAAATTAACGCCAAAAATTCACAAATAAATATCGTAACCTTAAATTCAACAATGTCATAAATTTTAATTTTTAAAATGTGATGTAAAAAATAAAATACCATAAAAATAAATTTTCAAAATATGAATAAAAGTTGGAAAAATATGAAAGTGCTCGAAAACACTTCTAAACATGTGAAACTAATTATAGAGTACATTTTTACACATAAAAGATGTTTCAATATCGTACGAACCGTAAAAGTAATGAAGATTGGCACGAAAGAACCATATGAGGCAGAAACGTTGAGAACTGATGGTGAAAAATAGATGAATATGTTGTTATGCATGACGGGTGTTTCACACTCTTTTGATTTTTGTAGGACATGGACATCCACATGTTGTCGACTAGACCTGGACCAATGTCGCCATGTGCAACGTAGCTCGTCTATCAACTGCAAGCCACGAACGAAGTGGGCAGGTTACATCCAACGTCGGTTGATCGAAGTGTGCAGGCCACGGAAGATGAGATCATGCCACGTCCAACGTCGGCAGACTGATGTATGCAGGCTACGGATGATGTTAGAAGGCCATGTCCGACGTCGATTGACCGATATGTGCAGGCTACGGATGATAGTGGTAGCCCATATCCGACGTCGGCTAACCGTTGTGTGCAGGCCACGTTCGACTTCGCCTGACCGTTGTGTGCAAGCCAAGGGTTATGCGGGCAGGCCACGCCTGACGACGGCTGAGCGATGTGCATAGGCCATGGCTGAAACGGGCAGTCCATAACCGACGTTGACTGAGCGATATGCGTAGACCACGGCCGATGTGGGCAGTCCACGACAAATGTCGCTAGTCGTTGGCCAACGTTGCTTGCCCGGAGCGCAAAGGCCACGTCAAATACATGTAGGCCTTGGCTGATGCTGCCTGTCGTTGGCTGACGACGATGTCGCCCAGCTGATGCGCACACGCCACGGCTGATACGTGCAGGGCTTGGCTAATGTTGCATGTCGTTGGCTGACGTCGCTTGCTTGATGCACACATGCCACATCAGATGCGTGCAGACCATGGCTGATCCTACCTGCCGTTGGTCGACGTCGCGTGGCCGATGTCACAAGCCGCGGCCGATCTCGCCCAGCCATTGCGCACACGCCACGGCTAATGTGTACAGGTCTTGGCCTATGCTGCGTGTAGTTGGCCGATGTCAATTGCCCGATGTGCACATTCCATGTAAGATGTGTGCAGGCTTTGGCTGAGGCAACCTGTCGTTGGCCGACGTCGCCTGGCATATGCACGCAGGCCACGGCCGATGTCGCCCAGTTGAGGCGCACACGCCACAACTGATGCTTGTATACCTTGACTGATACTGCCTGCCATTGACTGACGTTGCTTACCTGACGCGCACATGCCACGGTTGATGCTGCCGGTCATTGGCCAACGTTGCTTGCCCGGTACGCATAGCCCACGTCAGATGCCTGCAAGCCTTCGCTGATGTTGCCTGCCATTGGCCGACGTAGCTTGGCCTATGTCGCCTAGCTGATACGTGCAGGCTACATATTATGTCACCCAGTCGATGAAACACGCCACTACTGATGCGTGCAGGCCTTGGCTGATGCTGTCTGCCGTTGGTCAATGTCGCTTGCCCGATGTGCATATGACACGTCAGATACGTGCTTGCCTTGGCTGATACTTCATACCGTTGGCCGACATCCCCTGGCCGATGCACACATGCCACGTCAGATGCGTGCAGGCCTTGGCTGATGCTGCTTATCGTTGCCCGACGTCGCCTGTCTGATGCGCATAGGTAACGACTGATGCGTGCAATCCTTGGCTGATGCTACCTACTCTTGGCCGATGTCACCTAGTTGGTGCGCGCAGGCCACGGCCGATGTCACCTTGCCAAAGCACGCAAGCTACAACCGATGTCTCCTATCCAATGCGCACACGCCACGGCTGATTTGTGCAGGCCTTGGCTGATGTTGCCTGTCGTTTGCCGACGTAGCTTGCCTGATGCTCACATGCCACGTCTAATGCGTGGCCCACTTGGAGATCTTGATTTCGTGGCGCTGATTCTGATTTAGAGAAGTTGGCATCATATTTCCAGAGAATCATAATGAACATGTCCAACCCAAATATGCACGTTCTAAGGTGCAAACAGACATTAACTTCCACAAATATTTATATATATATATATATATATATAAAAGTAGTTTTCAATAATTTGTTAATTTATATTTTTTCGATAAATCCCGAAAATGAGTAATTAATTACTAAAAATATGAAAAAATATAAAATTAACGCCAAAAATTCACAAATAACTATAGTAACCTTAAATTCAAAAATTTCAACAACTTTTTTAAATTGTTATTTTTTTTTTGGTAAAGTTCGAAAATGAGTAATTAATTAATAAAAAATAGGGAAAATATGATAAAAATATAAAACTAAAGCTAAAAATTCACAATTAAATATAGTAACCTTAATATCAACAGTTTCATAAAAAAAAATTAATTTTTATTTTTTTTTGTGAATATAGAAAATGAGGAATTAATTAATAAAAATTAGGAAATGTATGAAAAATTGTAAAATTAAAGCAAAAAATTCACAAATAAATATAGTAACCTTAAATTCAACAATTTTTTTTAATTTTTATTTTTTCGGTAAATCCTGAAAATGAGTAATTAATTAATAAAAAATAAGTAAAATATGAAAAAAAATATAAAAATAATGCCAAAAATTAACAAATAAATATAGTAACCTTAAATTCAACATTCATAAATTTTTTTAAATTTTTATTTGTTTTCGGTGAATCTGGAAAATGAGTAATTAATTAATAAAAAATAGGAAAAATAAAAAAAATAAAAAATTAACAAATAAATATAGTAACCTCAAATTCAACAATTTCTATAATTTTTTAAATTTTTTTTTGGTAAATCCCAAAAATGAGTAATAAATTAATAAAAAATAGGAAAAATATGAAATAAAACATATAAAATTAACTCCAAAAATTCACCAATAAATATAGTAACCTTATATTCAACAATTTCATAAAAAAAAAAAATATTTTTGTCGGTAAATCTGGAAAATGAGTAATTAATAAATAAAACATAGGAGAAATATGAAAAAAATATAAAACTAATTCCAAAAATTCACTAATAAATATAGTAACATTAAATTTAACAATTTAAACAATTTTTTAAAATTTTTATTTTATTTTGGTAATCCCAAAAATGAGTAATTAATTAATAAAAAATAGCAAAAGTAAGAAAAAATTATAAAATTAATGCCAAAAATTCACAAATGAATATAGTAATCTTAAATTCAACAATTTCATGATAAAAATTTAATTTTTTTCCACTAAATCACGAAAATGAGTAATTAATTAATAAAAAATTATGAAAAATAGAAAAAACATATAAAATTAACGCCAAAATTTCACAAATAAATATAATGACCTTAAATTCAACAATTTCATAAATTTTAATTTTTAAAATGTGATGTAAAAAATAAAATATCGTAAAAATAAATTTTAAAAAAATGAATAAAAGTCGAAAAAATATGAAAATGCTTGAAAACACTTCTAAACTTGCGAAACTAATTATAGAGTACATTTTTACAAATAAAAGATGTTTCAATATCCTACGAATCGTAAAAGTAATGAAGATTGGTACGAATGAACCATATGAGGCGGAAACGTTGAGAATTGATGATGGAAAATAGATGAATATGTTGTTATGCATGAAGGGTATTTCAAACTCTTTTGATTTTTGTAGGACATGGACATCCATATGTTGTCGACTCGACCTGGACCAATGTCGCCACGTGCGACAAAGCTCGACTATCAAGTGCAAGCCACGAACGAAACAGGCAGGCCACGTCCGACGTAGGTTGACCGAAATGTGCAGGCCACAAAAAATGAGTACATGCCACGTCCAATGTCGACATACCGATGTATGCAGGCTACGGACGATGTTGGAAGGCCACGTCCGACGTCGGTTGACCGATATGTGCAGGCTACGGATGATAGTGGCAGCCCACATCTGACGTCAGCTGACCGTTGTGTGCAGGCCACATTAGATGTCGCCTAACCGTTGTGTGCAGGCCATGTTCGACGTCGCCTGACCGTTGCGTGCAGGCCAAGGGTGATGCGGACAAGCCACGCCCGATGACGGCTAAGCAATGTGCACAGGCCACGGCTAATGCGGGCATTCCACGACCGACGTTGGCTGAGCAATGTGCATAGGCTACGGCCGATGCGGGCAGTCCACGACCAATGTCTCCTGCAGTTGGCCGACGTTGCTTTCCCGGAGCTCACAGGCCACGTCAAATGCGTGTAGGCCTTGGCTGATGCTGCCTGTCGATGGCCGACGTTGATGTAGCCCAGTTGATACGCACACGCCACAGCTAATATGTGCAGGCCTTGGCTGAAGTTACCTGTCGTTGGCTGACGTCGCTTGCTCGCTGCGTACATGCCGCGATAGATGCGTGCAGGCCATGGCTGATGTTGCCTGCTGTTGGTCGACGTCGCCTGGCCGATGTGCACAAGTTGCGGCCGATGTCGCTCAGCCGTTGCGCACACACCAAGGCTAATGCGTGCAGGTCTTGGCCTATGGTGACTGTCGTTGGCCGATATCCTTTGCCCGATGCGCATATACCGCGTAAGATGCGTGCAGACCTTGGTTGATGCAACCTGTCATTGATCGATGTCACCTGGCATATACGCGTAGGCCACGGCCGATATGCATACGCCATGGCTCATGCTTGCTGGCCTTGACAGATGCAGTCTGCCGTTGACCGACGTTGCTTAACCGATGCGCACATGCCACGTTAGAAGCGTGCAAGCCTTGGCTGATGCCGCCTGCCATTAGCCGACGTCGCCTGGAGCAATGTCGCCACGTGCGACGTACCTCGTCTATCAAGTGCAAGCCACGAACGAAGTAGGCAGGCCACATCCGACGTCGGTTGACCGAAGTGTGCAGGCCATGAAAGATGAGGCCATGCCACCTGCAACGTCGGCATACTGATGTATGCAGGCTACGGACAATGTTGGAAGGCCACGTCCAACGTCAGTTGACCAATATGTATAGGCTATGGATGATAGTGGCAGCCCACACCGACGTCGGCTGACCGTTGTGTGCAGGCCATGGTCAACATCAGCTGACCGTTGGGTGCAGGCCAAGGGTGATGTGGGCAGGCCACGCCCCACAACGACTGAGCGATGTGCACAGGCCACAGCCAATGCGGGCAGTCCACGGCCGACGTTGGCTGAGCGATGTGCATAGGCCACGACCAATGCGGGCAGGCCTTGGATAATGCTCCATGCCATTTGCCGACGTCGCTTTCCCAATGCGCACATGCCATGTCAGATGTTTGTACACCTTGGCTGATGTTGTATGCCATTGGCTGACGTTACCTGGACAATGCACACAGGCCACGGCCAATGCGCACACGCCACAGTTGATGATTGCAGGCCTTTGCTAATGTTGCACGTCGTTGACCGACATCACTTGCCCGATAAGCACATGCCACGTCGATGCGTGCAGCCCTTGGCTGATGCTGCCTGCCATTGGCTGATGTCGCCTGGCCGACGCGTGCAAGCCACAGCGATGTCACCCAGCCGATGCGCACACTCCACGATTGATGCGTGCACAGGCCACGACATATGACCAACGTCGCCTGCCGTTGGTCGATGTTGCAAGTCTGATGCGCACATGCCATGTCAGATACGTGCAAGCCTTAGCTGATGTTGTCTATCATAGGCCAACGTCGCTTGGCAGATGTACGAATACCAAGGCCAATGTCGCCCAATCGATGCGCACATGCCACAGCTGATGTGTGTAGGCCTTGGCTGATGTTGCTTGCCGTTGGCCGATGTCGCCTGGCCGATACGCCCAGGCCACGACTAATGTTGCCCTGCCAATGCGCACACGCCCTGGTTGATGTGTGTAGGCCTTGGCTGATGCCGCCTTCCATTAGCCGATGTCGCTTGCCTGATGCCCACATGCCACATCTGATGTGTGGCCCACTTAGAGCTCTTTGCAGATTCTGACTTGGAGGAGTGTGCATCGTTTTTCCATAGAATCATAATGAACATGTACAACCCAAATATACACGTTCTAAGGTACAAACACACATTAGCTTCCACAAATAACTTTACATATATATAAAAATAGTTTTCAACAATTTTTAAAAATTTTTTATTTGTTTTTGGTAAATCCCAAAAAATGAGTAATTAATTAATAAAAATTGGGAAAATATCAAAAAAATATAAAATTAACGCCAAAAATTCACAAATAAATATAGATACCATAGATTCAAGAATTTCATAAAAAAAATTAATTTTATTTTTTTAGGTAAATCTCCAAAATGAGTAATTAATTAATAAAAAAATAGGAAAAATATATAAAAAAAAAATTAACGCCAAAAATTCACAAATAAATATAGTAACATTAAATTCAACAATTTCATCAATTTGTTTTTCGGTAAATCCCAAAAATGAGTAATTAATTAATAAAAATAGGGAAAATATGAAAAAAAATATAAAATTAACGCCAAAAATTCACAAATAAATATAGTAACCTTAAATTCAACAATTTCATAAATATTTTTTTTAAAATGTGATGTAAAAAATAAAAAATAGTAAAAATAAATTTTAAAAAATGAATATAAGTCGGAAAAATATGAAAATGCTCAAAAACACTTCTAAACATGTGAAACTAATGATAGAGTACATATTTGTTCAAATAAAAGATATTTCAATATTGTATGAACCGTAAAAGTAATGAAGATTTGTATGAATGAACCACGTTAGGCGGGAATGTTGAGAATAGATGACAGAAAATAAATGAATATGTTGTTATGCATGAAGGGTGTTTCACACTCTTTCAATTTTTACAGGGCATGGACATCCGCAGGTTGTCGACTAGATGTCGACCAATGTCGTTGTGTGTGATGTCGCTCGTCTAACAAGTGCAAGCCACAGATGATGTGCGCAGGCCATGTCCGACGTCGACTGACCGAAGTATGCAGGCCACGGACGATGTGGCCAGGCCATGTATTATGTCGGCAGACCGATGTGTGCAGGCTACGGACTATGCTGGAAGGCAACATCCAACGTCGTCTGATCGATGTATGCATGCCACGGACGATAGTGGCAGCCTACGTTCGACATTGGCTGGCCATTGTGTGCAGGCAAAAGGCAATGTGGGCAGGCCACGTCCGATGTCGGCTGACCGTTATGTGCAGGCCAAGGGCGATGCAGGCAGGCCACGCCTGACGACGGTTGAGTGATGCGCACATGCCACAGCTGATGCATGCAGGCCTTGGATGATGCCGCTTGTCATTGGCCAACGTCGTTTGCCCGATGTACACATGCCATGTCAAATGCATGTAGGTCGTGGTTGATGTTGCTTGTCGTTGGCCGACCTCGCCTGGCCGATGCGCGCAGGCCACGGTCCATGTCACCTAGCCGATGCGCACATGCTACGGCTGATGTTGCAGGCCTTGGCTGATCCTACTTGCCGTTGGGCGACGTCGCATTCTCGATGTGCACATGCCACGTCAGATGTGTCCAGGCCTTAGCTGATGCAGCCTGTCGTTGGTCGACGTCGCCTAGCCAGTGCACGCAGGCCACGATAGATGTCGCCCAATCGATGCACACACGTCACAGCTGATGTGTGCAGTCCTTGGCTGATCCTTTCTGTAGTTAGCCGACATCGCTTGCCTGATGCGTACATACCATGTCAGATGCTTGCAGGCCTTGGCTGATGCTGCTTGGCATTGGCCGATGTCACCTGGCTGATGCACGCAGGCCATGACCGATATCGCCCAGTCGATGCCCACACGCCACGATTGATGCATGCAGGCCTTAGCTGATGCTGCCTGCCATTGGCCGATGTCACTTGCCCGATGTGCACATGCCACATCTTATGCGTGCAGGCCTTGGCTGATGCTGCTTGTCGTTGGCCGACGTCGCATGGCCGATGCGCATAGGCCACGACCGATGTTGCCCATCCGATGTGCACAAGCCATGGCTGATGCGTGCAGGCCTTGGCTGATGCTGCTTGCCATTGGTATATGTCGCCTGGCCGATGCGCGCAAGCCACAACCGATGTCGTCTGGATGATGCACGCAGGCGATAGCAAATGTTGCCCAGTTGATGCGCGCACGCCACGGCTGATGCATGTAGGCCTTGGATGATGCCGCATGTCGTTGGCCGACGTTGCTTGCCCGATGCCCACATCCCACGTCCGATGCAAACCATCTAATCCGCACACGCAATGGCTAATGCATGCAGGCCTTGGCTAATGTTTCCTGCCATTGGCCGATATCGCCTGGTTGATGCGCATAGGCCACGACAGATGTCACCCATCCGATGTGCACACGCCACGGCTGATGCGTGTAGGCCTTGGCTGATACTGCCTGCCATTGGCCGATGTCGCCTGGCCGATACGCGCAGGCCACGGCCAATGTCACCTGGAAGATGCATGCAGGCCACGACCGATGCGCACATGCTATGGCTGATGCGTGCAAGCCTTGGTTGATATTGCCTGCCGTTGGCCGACATCACTTGCCCGATGCGCACATGCCACTTCATATACGTGCAGGCCTTGGCTGATGCTGTCTATCGTTGACCGACGTCGACTGGCTAATTCGCGCAAGCCACAAAAAATGTCGCCCAGCCGTTGCGCACACGCCACGGTAGATGCGTGCAGGCCTTGGTTAATGCTGCCTGCTATTGGCCGAAGTCGCCTGGCCGATGCAAGCAAATAATGGTTGATGTCACCCATCCGATGCGCACAAGCCACGGCTGATGTATGGAATCCTTGGATGATGTTGCCTGCCATTGGCCGACGTCGCTTGCCCGATGCACACATGCCACGTCAGATGCGTGTAGGCATTGGCTGATGTTGCCTGCCATTGGCCGACGTCGCCTGGCCGATACGCGCAGGCCACGGCCGATGTCACCCAGCCAATGTGCACACGCCACAGCTGATGCGTGCAGGCCTTGGCTGATGCTGCCTACCGTTGGACGATGCACGTAGGCCACGATCGATATCGCCCATCCGATGCGCATACGTCATGACTGATGCGTGTAGGCCTTGGGTGATGTTGTCTGCCGTTGGCCGATGTCATTTTACCGATGTGCGCCTGGCCGATGTGTGCAGGCGACAACCGATGTCACTTAGCTGATGCGCACATGCCATGGCTGATGCGTGCAGGCCTTGGCTGATACCGCCTGCCGTTGGCCGACGTCGCTTGCCCGATGCCCACATGCTACGTCCGATGAGTGGCCTACTTGGTTCTCTTGATTCCGTGGCATGAATTCTGACTTAGAGGAGTAGGCATCATTTCTCCAGAGAATCATAATGAACATTACAACCCAAATATGCCCATTCTAAGTTACAAACACACATTAGCTTCCACAAATAACTTTTATATACTCAACCCATTATCCACGAGTCGTGAACTTAAGCCTGAGTTGTCCTTTTGACTAATAGGGGTCAGAGACTCAACATATTTACCATTTTTGTACTCACTTAACGAGCCACTTCCACGGGTTGTAGAGACAATTATGTCCCGTCCTGTACATGAGTCTCGTAAAACTCTACACCATCAACTTCTTAAAACTTTTAAATTTTCATTATACTTTTGAGGTATTACAATATCTTACTCTTGAGAACATTCGTCCTTGAGTGGGACTCAACCAAACATGAATAGAGTAGGGAAGAGATCTAACAGCCCAACATAAATGCAAAACACATAAAATTCATTAAACATGAGAAGTCATCAACTTTGGGCCAAAACATAAAGTTAAAATTGATTTCATGAACATGCATACATAGGGAAACATGGGAATACTTGAAACACATGAATCCGAAGGAGTACATAGGAGACACTAATACCTCAAACTGCAACTAAACCTGAGGGAAAGAGGTGGGGATACTTGGACATCATATCTACTTCGGCCTCCCAAGTAGCACCCTCAACTAACTAATCCCTTGAAAGGATTTTCACAAAAGAAACTTCTTTATTTCTCAACTTCCAGACTTGACGGTTGTAACGATCCAAGGGTACTCCCTAGATGTAAAATGGCGTATATGATTTAACATTTCAGGCACAACTCATCCAATTCTAGGTGTAAACGATCATTAAGCAGTATAAAACCCAACAAATGAGTTAGGGTCAAACCCACAGGGAGTGGTACGTGTTCAAAGTTCAGTTATGAAGTACAAATGTGATCTAACTAGCTATAGGAATAGATATTATCGGGAAAGACATGAAATAAATTAAAAGGGTTGACATGAATGTCAGATGGGGGATTTTTGTTTGCAATTATCAACTACAACACAATCAAACAACGATAAAATAACAATATGGAGAGGAATTCTCAGGATGTGATCGATTATAGGCAAATTTCGCTATATGGGTAATTGAAACTACTAATGAATAGTTAAATATACGTGGGTAGGCTAGACTATGAGTGAAATAGCTTTCTCTCGAACAACTATCCCGCTTCAAGTGATTTCTTTCTAACATCAACAACCATAGCAATTAAGAACAACCCATACCTTAATTTATCCACTCTCTCAAGCTAGATGGGTAGGATTGGGTTTAGGATTCACTCTCTCGAGCTGCACCCATATCAACCCAATACCTACAAATCATTAATCACAAGCCTTAGTCCCAAAACTTCTGTCTTGAGCATTTAAACTAGTAATAACAATACCAATACGCTAATTCAATCCATAATCACATGATCACACCCCAAGAATTGGGGATTTAGCCAAGCATCACAAAAAGATAAAAACAGTTACCAAATCGATTATCCATCAACTGGTAAGAGTATTTAAGCCTTTACATTGCTCCAATTTGAAAAAAATAGTAACCCACTTGCAAAATCTCCAAATTGAGTCTCAAAAAGCCTTCAAGTCTACTAGGAAACTCTCAAACTTCAAAAGAAAACTATTCTAAATGGTAGCAAACTGCTCAATTTACAATTAAAAATCCTATATATAGTGGCAAAAAATTAGCAACGAACGGCCATTAGGCAAGGTAAGTCAGGTTCGCCGAGTGGTTCGGCGAACCGCCTGTTGCTCTATTCTATTACCTTTATGCATTGGCTCTCAGCATCCTCAAGTCCTGTAACTTTGGGCGATCAATCTTGTCATCGTAGAACTCATCGGCGATTGGCCGACCGCCCCTTTCCTGTCATCGATTTGGTTTCTTCCCTCAGGGCTAGCACACTGGAACTTTATGTGGACTAAAGAGTCACTGGGTGAGTTGCCGAGTGATCTTGGCGATCACCAGGCTCACCTTTCTCCACCTCTTCAGCCTATTTTGTTCCTTTTTGCATGTTAGTGTCCTTGCTTTGTTCCTTAATCCATATACCTGAAAATCAAAGGTTTAACATCAGTTTATAGCATCAATTAGGCATTTGAGGACACTAAAACTATCAAAACAAACTCTTAAATGAGTCCAAATCTAGGACTCATCAGTATAGAACCCCGAAGGACCCCATACAAGCCAATTAGCTCTCATAACATGAGAAATAGAACAATATGAGTAAAACAATAGTCCAAGTCAACTAGTTTTATAAAAGATAAGCGGAACTCTAAAACAATTGTCTCATCATAGCTATCTAATACAATAGAATGAAATTAGGCCTAGCCCATACATCATGTCCAAAAGTGAATTACAAGAAAAGGAACTAAAACAATGAAAGTCCGTCCTCGAAGCATGAGGACTCACCAAAGCTCGAAAATCTCAAACTCAACCACTAGCCACAAAACTGATGACCTGACTGTCGGACCCTACATTTGGGGAAATGAAGGCAAGAGTATGCGTTAGTACAAAATATGTACCAAGTATGATAGTCATGCATAAAACATTCAAATCATGCTAAAAAGGGACATTTTCATAAGTATGCAATGATCAAGCTACAACTGGTATTTTGAGAGTTAGAAACCATAAGTCATAAAACCATGATCAATGCAAGTGAACATCACCTTAGAACTTATGTGAGATACTTCTTGAAGTATCCTTAGCTCATTATTATTGTGGGAATTAGCCTTAATCGACATAAAGACCATGTGATCTATAACATGATCCCCCGGTGTCTCCCACACTGAAAAGGGTTATCCTACTTGCCAAGGTAGAACCATGAACTTCTAGCTTAGGTGGATCCACTAGCTAATGTCTATCTAGACAATCATCCTATGGGGGCACATAGGTAAGGGGTAAGGAGATTGCTTCTAGAAACCTGGCCTCAACTCAGGAAAGCTTCCATCTCAAAATCCTCTCGGTGCTAAGCCTAAATTCCCACAAAGTAGTTATTAAGTCTTGACTTATCTTATCTTTAAAATACATGGGTAGTCTCCCTTTGTCTTATAATAAGATAGCTCCTTAGACCATGCGTGAGAAAACCTTTCACCGTCCATGATCTTTTCATACTGACTCATAAAGGAACATGTACATGGGTAATCACTTCTTGCCTCTTCATTAGATTAGCTTCCTAGCATTGGTTCATGTTAGGTTAGAAAGCCTTTCACCCCTAAGAACCCTTATTATATGAGAATACCTTTCACAATCACGCATAGGTGTGTATATGAGAAACTTCCTTTCAACAACACAACAACAACAATTAATGTGGGATTACATGAAAAATATGGGATTTACATGGGTTCATGGGGAATTATCATTAAAACCATATTATTTCATCAATTAATGCATAAGATATCATAATTCAATCATTTAAATCAACATTAAAGAGAACTCATGGCAATTGAAGAAACCCCTAACTCAATTGGGGATTTCTGACTTTGAAAATAGGAGAATTTGGGAACTCCATGGATGGAAGGAATCCATTGATGAAAATTATCATACCTTGATGCCAAAATCTTGAAAGCAATAGAGGATTTAGAGGCTTGATCTTGAAACCCTAGCTTTCTTCTCCAATTTCTAGAGAGAGAAATATTTGGAAAGGAAGAGATTGATCAACTTTTGGAAATTTAAGAGAATGAATTTCGTTTGGGTGATTTGGTGGTTTAGAATCATTATATAGGGTATTGGACAGAAGGAAAAATGATTTAGTATTGAGTTAAAACAATTGGGAAAAGATGCAATAACCCTTGACTTAAAAACTACCGAATTGGCTAACTGGAAGTCCATCACGGATCGTCATGACCACCACGGCCCATCAAATGGGTCGTGAAGAAATTCAGCCTAACAGAGCTTTACTATTTCAGGCATAACATTTTACTCCAAGATGGGAATTTGGCAAACTCGTTGGTGTTGGAAAGAGGACTCAAACACCTTTAATTTGATATTTCATGGGCCACCTAATTCGTTTTGAGCTAAAAGATATGATCGTTTGAAATTGACCCTAAACTGTAAGTCTAAGAAAAACCCTTCACGGACGACTTCACGGTCCGTGTGAAGCTACACGGATTGTTTTGATGGCCGTGGTGCTCAACTAGTGGCTAGGAGAGGACCCTTACTTAATTGACCCCCTTTACGACCACTTGTACAACCCGTATGGCTTTTCTCGAGCCGTCTAGGGGCTCGTGGGAGGAGCCTTCCTTGGGAAGCATACTGCTTACTCCTTCACGGGCACCACCACAAATCGTAGTGCCCTTCAAGAGGCATCTAAGGGATCATGGGAGGGGAGCCCATCTTAGCCAACCATTGGAAGGATTTCACGAGCACCACCGCGAGTTGTGGTTCCTTTCATAACCTGTGAAGGGCTCTATGAAGGGTGCCTTGGCTCAGTGGAGTGCTGGTGACCTCCCACTTGACTCCCTTCCTACACTCCTTTATTCCGGGGTGTTATATTATCTCCCCCTTGGAAACATTCGCCCTCGAATGGAACTCAAAGTAGCACGAAAAGAGTAATAGAGAAACTAGCAACCCAATCATTAGTGCAACTTCATCTAAATGCACATAAACAAGGAGGAACCTCGACTCCAAGCTAGAACATATTCAAAACATCATAAGGAAGATAGGAACTAGACCTAGAAGCCCAACATGAATGCAATCACATAAATGCACATACCCGAGGAGGAACACTCCATCTCCAAGCTAAAGCATACTTTTAGAAACATCGTCTCACAAGATAAACATGCAAGATCATACTCAAATGCACATACACATGAAGCAATCAATCAATTAAACTAAATCATTTTTTTTAAATAAAAAATTTCATGAGTATGCAAGCATGAGGAAACATGAGGATGACTAAGACACCCGAATCCTAAAGACTTAACCATGAGGAGCTAAGACCTCAAGCTAGACTCAAAGATAAAGGAAAGAGATAGGGATACTAAGAAATCACATCACTTCCGACTTTCACCCACCAAACCATTACAAGGAATTCTTCCAAAACCAACATAGTTCTACTCACGTACCAACCATGAGGCACACTATCTCCCCCTTGGGAGCAAACCCCACTAGTATTTTCAAATCCATCTCCCTATATCTAAACATAACACCAACATCTTAGCAACCACTAAACCATTGATACAAGTAAACACTTAAGAAGTTTCCACAAGGATTTTCAAGGACTACTTCAAACACAATCACCATACATGGAGTCTTACCATATCTAATGAAACACTCAATATCAAGAAATGCATAACCCAAAGCTAAAAGACCTTAACTTACCAATTGCCGCATCCTGGGAACCCTCATGATCTTCTTGAGTTTGATCTTGCCTACCATCCCTTCCCTTAGAAGTAAGGATTGGCCAATATCTTTCCTCCATCAAATCTTGAATGTGAAGACTTACCATCTTACCTTTTTGCCCTCTTTGAATCCCTAGTTTTCTTCTTAAGCTTTTCTTCTTCTATTTATTGTGCATGTATCATCAATCGGGAAACATCCATCTCCTTAAAAAGCATGGCGGTTAGGCATTCCTTGACCACTAAGTCGGAAGCACCAGACACAAACTTACTCATCCTTGCCCTTGGATCGGCAACCATTATTGGAGCATATTTAGACAATTGTGTGAATTTCAAAGCACACTCCTTCACATTCATATCTCCTTGGCGAAGGTTAATGAACTCAAGTACTTTTGCCTCTCTCATCTCAATGGAAACAAACCTATCAAGAAAAGCAACCTTAAATTTCTCCCAATGAAGAGGACCTTCATCTACCGCCCTCTCTTTTTTTCATTGGTTGAACCAAACTTGAGGAACACCCTTAAATTGATAAGCAGCCAATTCCGCCTTTTCCACCAGTGTCACTCCCATAATCATCAACACCTTATACACCTAATCAATGAACTCTTGAGGATATTCCTCAACTTTGGACCCATAAAATTCTGGAGGATTCATCCTAATAAAGTCCCTTGCTCTAGTTGTTGTTGTACCAACATTTGGGTTCACGGGAGCCACAACTTCCCTATTTTCTTGAGCCATCATAGCTTGGGCCAATTCATGAAATGCGGCTTGAAATTCATCATTAGTCACTTGCTCAGCCAACGGGTTGATCGGCACTTGGGGACCCATTGTCTCACATTTCCACGAACATTCTTATTCCTTCTCACGAGATTCCTTCATGGAAGCATATTCTAAAAATAATAAATAGGGGTTAGGAGAGAAACACACTTAGAGTTACACTCTATCGCACAACTTTAGATTAATGAAAGAAGTGGAGTTTTTTAATCATCTTGTAGCCTCTCATTCATAAATGTGGCGCACTTCACACTTATGAATAAAACTCTACTAGACATCGCTTATGAGACATCCTAGGATCATTTTAAACCTTGTGCTTTGATTACAAAGTTTGTCACAACCCAAGGTACCCCCTAGGTGTAACATGATGTATGGAACCTCGAAGGACCCCATGCAAGCCACCTAGCTCTCATAACATAAGAAATAGAACAGTAAGAGTAAAACAATAGTCCAAGTCAAATAGTTTTAATAAAAGATAAGCGAAAGTCTAAAACACTTATCTCATCATACTCAAAATGAAATTAGGCCTAGCCCATACATCCTATCCAAAAGTGAAATACAAGAAAAGGAACTAAAACAATGAAAGTTCGTCCTCAAAGCATGAGGACTCACCAAAGCTCGAAAATCTCAAACTCAACCACTAGCTACGAAACTAATGACCCTGACTATCGGACCCTACATTTGGGGAAATGTAGGCAAGAGTATGCGTCAGTACAAAATATGTACCAAGTATGACAGCCATGCATAAAATATTTAAATCATGCTAAAAAAGGACATTTTCATTAGTATGCAATGATCAAGCTAAAACATGTATTTTGAGAGTTAGAAACCATAAGTAATAAAACCATGATCAATGCAAGTGAACATCATCTTTGAACACATGTGAGATACTTCTTGAAGTAACCTTAGTTCATTATTATTATTGGAATTAGCCTTAACCGACATAAAGACCATGTGAGCTATAGCATGATCCCTTGGTGTCTCCCACACCGAAAAGGGTTGTCCTACTTGCCAAGGTAGAACCATGAACTTCTAGCTTAGGTGGATCCACTAGCTAATGTCTATCTAGACAATCATCCTATTGGGGCACATAGGTTAAGGATAAAGAGATTGCTTCTAGAAACCAGGCCTCAACACGGGAGAGCTTCCATCTCAAAATCCTCTTAGTGCTAAGCATAAATTCCCATGGAGTAGTTATGAAGTCTTGACTTATCTTATCTTTAAAAGACATGGGCAGTTGTCCCTTCTCTTATCATAGGATAGCTCCTTAGACCATGCGTGAGAAAATTTTTCACCGTCCATGATCTTTTCAACTAGCTCGTAATGGAACATAGGTAATCGCCTTTTGCCTCTTCTTTAGATTAGCTTCTTAGCATTGGTTCATATTAGGTGAGAAAGCTTTTCAACCCTAAGAACCCTTATTATGTGATAAAACCTTTCACAATCATGCATATGTGTGTATATAAGAAAATTCCTTTCAACAACACAACAACAACATTGATACTTCACTCTCAAGGCACCCTTAAAACATTTCCATAAAATTCATAAGAACATGCATGATTTCATAATTCACCTTTCAAGGTTCAAACCCCACTTTCAATCATCAACATCGAGAAACCGTGGGTTAGATAAGGTTTCATAGAAATTCAACATAAAATCATATAATTTTATCAATTCATGCTTGATTTCATACAAATATTTTTTCATAATCCAAACCCACATTATATCGTCATAATTGAAAAATATGGGATTTACATGGGTTCATGGGGAATTATCATTAAAACCATAGTATTTCATCAATTCATGCATAAGATATCATAATTCAATCATTTAAATCAACATTGAAGAGAATGCATGGAAATTGAAGAAAACCCTAACTCGATTGGGGATTTCTAACTTTGAAAATAGGAGAATTTGGGAACTCCATAGATGGAAGGAATCCATTGATGAAAATTATCATACCTTGATGCCAAAAGTTTGAAAGCAATTGAGGATTTGGAGGCTTGATCTTGAAACCCTAGCTTTCTTCTTCAATTTCTAGAGAGAGAAATATTTGGAGAGGAAGAGCTTGATCAACTTTTGGGAATTTAAGAGAATGAATTTATTTGGGTGATTTGGGGGTTTAGAATCATTATATAGGGCTTTGGGTAGAAGGAAAAATGACTTAGTATTGAGTTAAAACAATTGTGAAAAGACCCAATAACCCCTGACTTAAAAACTGCCGAATTGGCTCACTGGAAGCCCATCACGGTTTGTCATGACCACTACGGCCCGTCAAACGGGTCGTGAAGAAATTCAACTTGACAGCGCTTCACTATTTCGGGCATAACTTTTTACTCCAAGATGGGAATTAGGCAAACTCGGTGGCATTGGAAAAAGGACTCCAAGACCTTTAATTTGATAGGTCATGGGCCACCTAATTGGTTTTGAGCTAAAATATATGATAGCTTGAAGTTGACCCAAAACTTTAAGTCTAAGAAAAACCCTTCACGGAAGACTTTGGTCCATGTGAAGCTTAACAGACCGTTTTGATGCTCGTGGTGCTCAACCAGTGGCTGAGGGAGGACCCCTACTTACTTGACCCCCTTCATGACCACCTGAAATGCCCGTCTAGCTCTTCGCGAGCCATCTAGGACCTCGTGGGAGGAGCCTGCCTTAGGGAGCATACTGCCAACTCCTTCACGAGCACCACCACGAACCATGGTGCCCTTCATGAGGCATCTAAGGATTGTGGAAGGGGATCCCATCTTAGCCAACCACTGGAAGGCTTTTACCAGAACCATCACGAGCCGTGGTGCCCTTCACGGCCCGTGAAGGGTTCCTTGGCTCAGTAGAGGGCTAGTGACCTCCCACTTAACTCCCTTTCTAGACTCCTTGATTTTAGGGTGTTACAACGGTCTAGAATCTCAACTGGAACCTCTTCATAAAAGAGGATTTTCCTTCACACCAGCACTTTCTAAAGGCATAACTTAAGGCGATCACTAATGCATTTCTTTGATAAGGAAACATGAAACACCGGACGCACTAATGCTAACTCTGTAGGCAAATTAACCTATAAGCCACATTATTGTAATGCCACGTAATCTAATATGGGCTTACATAACAGAGACTAAGCTTCCTTTTCTTACCAAACCTCATCACACCCATCATGGGTGAGATTTTCAAGTAAATCCAATCATCAATGGTAAATTCAAGTTCTCTTCTTCTCACATCCGCATAAGATCTTTGTTTAGTCTGAGTCGTCTTCAATATATCCGTGATAAGTCAAACTTTCCCCATCGCCTCATGAACTAACTCAGGACCTATCAAAGTGACCTCACCAACTTCAAGCCAACCAATAGTAGACCTACACCTCCTACCATGAAGAACCTCAAACTGAGCCATTTGAAAACTGGAGTGATAATTATTATTATAAGTAAACTCAATCAAAGGCAAATGATCAATCCCAATTACCTTTAAAGTTAATTATGCAAGTTCTCAACATATCTTCTTAAGTATGAATAGTCCGCTCAGCTATACCATCTATTTGCGGATTAAAAGTTGTGTTAAGCTTCACTTGAATACCAATTCCTTTTTTAAACGATCTCCAAAAATTAAAAAGTGAACTAAGTACCTCTATCAAAAATGATGAATAAAGGCACACCATGGAATTCACCATCTCTCGAATATATTGCCTAGCATAGTCTACGACTGATAGGAGGTCTTAACCGAAAGGAAATACAGTGATTTAGTCATTTGGTCTCCATAACCCAAATAGAATTATAATGTTAGCGAGTACGAACTAAACCTCTAATAAAGTCCATATTTAAATCTTCCCACTTCCAAGTAGGAATACTAACATATTTGGTCATACCTCCCAGTTTCTGAGGCTCAACCTCAATTTATTGGAAATTTGGAGACTTGGCCACAAATTTCGAAATATCCTTCTTCATCTCATACCACTAATAGACTTCCCATAGATCAAGATATATGAATAGAATATTGAGAACTATGAGCTTCCATTTATATGTGTTGCCTCAACTCATCATCATTTGGAACACATAACGACCTTAATAATGAAGTACACCATCTCCCTCTCGGGAGAAATCCTCTAGAGATTTTTCTTATTTGGCTTTCTTCAAATCAACAAAAATCATATCATTATCTTGTTTTGCCTTAACATTTGACACAAGAGACGATTCTGAACACTACATACCTCTGAATCAACAAAATAAACTCCCAAACGGGCCAATCTATGCACATCACGAACCAACTCTTTTTTATCATCCTTAATATGTGCAACACTATTCATGGACAACCCGCTAAGAGCATTGGTAACCACATTTGCCTTACCTGGATGGTAAGGAACGCTCATGCCATAATCCCTCATCATTTTAAGCCACCTCTGTTAGTGAAGATTTAAATCCTTTTGCTTAAACACATCTTAAAGAATCTTATGATCAATGAAAAATCCACGTGAATACCATAGAGATAGTGTCTCCATATCCTCAAGGAAAAATCTATCCCCGCTAACTCCAAATCATTATTCGAGTAATTTCTCAGGAAGCTTAAGTTGCCTAGAAGCATAGGCTATGACCTTACTATTTTGCATCAAAATACAACCAAGACCGATTATTGAGGCATCACAATACATAACAAAACCATCGAAACCTTCCGATAAAGTAAAAATATGGGTTAAAGTAAGCCGAGTCTTCAACTCCAAAAAGCTCTTTTTACAAGCGTCGGACAACTGAAATTTCACTTTCTTCTAAGTCAAGGTAGTCAAAGGAGAAGCAATAGAGGAAAATCCTTCAACAAATCATTTGTAGTAACTGGCTAAACCCAAGAAACTCCTAATATATGAGGGAGAGAGAGGTCTTGGTCAATTATTTACTGCCTTAGTCTTCTTAGGATCCACTCAAATGTCTTCTCCTTAGATAACATGTCACAGGAATGCAATCGATCTCAACCAAAACACACATTTGTTAAACTTAGCAACCAATTGATCATCCTTGAGAACTTGCAAGACAATCCCCAAATGATTGTCATGCTCATCCTCACTCTGAGAATAGATCAAGATGTCATCAATAAACACAATGACGAACATATCCAAATACAGCTTGAATACCATGTTCATCAAATCCATAAAGTTGCAGGAGCATTCATTAGTCCAAAAGACATAACTATAAATTCATAATGACCATACCAGTCCTGAAGACTATCTTCAGAATGTCACACTCTCTCTCACTCTAAGCTTGTGATAACCCAATAAAGCTAGCACCCTAAAGTTGATCGAACAATTCATTAATCCTAAGTATGGGATACTAATTCTTTATTCTGACCTTGTTCAATTGTCGATAATCAACGCACATTCGAAGAGAACCATCTTTCTTTCGAACAAAGAGAATTGGAACCCCATGGAGAAAAACTCGGGCTGATGAAACCCTTATCCAAAAATATCCTTTTAACTGATCCTTCAACTCCTTAAGCTCTTTTGAAGTTATTCGATAAAGAGGAATAGAGATAGGTTCGATATCTAGAAGAAGGTCAATTCCAAAGTCAATTTCCTTTTCAAGAGGAACTCCAAGAAGATCATCCTAGAAATCGTTCAGAAACTCATTCACAACATGAACTAACTCAAAAATAGGATTTTCAGAATTCACATCTCTAACCCAAACTAGATGGTAGATTCAACCCATATCTTTTAATTGACCTTAAGGCCCGAGACAAAATGACCTAAAGGCACTGAATTACTACCTTTCCACTTTATGATTGATTCATTTGGAAACTGAAACTTAACAACTCTATTTCTACCATCAATAGAGGCATAACAAGCGTTAAGCCAATCCATACCAAGAGTAACATCAAAATCAATCATATCTTGCTCTACTAGATTAATTGAGATGATTTAAAAAAAAAAAAAATGAGAGCGGGCATTTTTTCAAAACCTCTGTAGCTAAAACTTAATCACCAACAAGAGTAGGGACTGATAAGGGTTCTAACAAAATTTTGGGATTGACATCAAACTTCATAGCAATATAAGGAGTCACAAACGATAATGTAGCTCCTATATTTAATAAGGCATAAACATTATATTGAAAGACTCGTAACATACCAGTGACCACATCAGGGTAAAACTTCCTATTTATGTCAAGTTTGAACGACATAAAACTTCATCTGACATTGTCCGCCACTAGAACTAGACGAGTATCATGCTAAGTAGGGTGACTTGAAGATGTAGACTAAGCCTCCTGAAGACTATCTCTTCCCTTGTTAGCAAGGGAAAGACAATCTCTCAACCTATGACCAACTTTACCACAACCACATCATCAATCGGTACCGACTAAACACTTGCTTGAGTGGCTTTTACCATACTTTTGGTGGGTAGGAAAATAATGTCCAATAAAAGCACTACTCTGAGACTTAGGGTTTGACCCCATATCCTTGTTGAACATGACATCGGAACACTATTAGAAGACAGAGTCGGGCTTGAATGCCTTTTTTGAATTGAGAATGGCCACCACCACCAGATCTCTAATAAGAGTAGTCAACACTATAGATTTAAGCCCTATTAGTCTCCCTAGAATTCTCCTTAAGCTTCTATTCCTCAATCTGTTGAACATGAGTCATCAACCTAGAAATATATATCTATTTGATCAAGATGGTTGTTTATACACTCTTTCACAACCATCTCTGAGACACCGGAACTGAACTTGTTAATACGGGCCCTAGAGTCAGCCAGGAGCATATATAGAAAATTGAGTGAATTTCAAAGAATACTCATTCACACTCATATTACCTTGCTTCAAATTGATGAACTCTTGCACCTTTGTCTCTCTCAACTCAAAAGGGAAGAATTGATCTAAAAAGCACCTTTGAACTTGTCCCAATCTAAAGGATCTACATCAATAGTCCTTTCTTCTTTCCATTGATTGAACCAAATTTGAGAGACCCTTTTCAATTAATAGGCATCCAATTCTACACTCTCAATCGGAGTGATGCACATAATCTAAAAAATCTTTTGAATCCCCTTAACGAACTCTTGTGGATCCGAATCCACCTTAAAACGATGGAATTTTGGAGGATTCATCCTTGTGGAGTCTGAACCCTAGTCGTCGTCATACCTATATTTGGGTTCATGACAACTACAACTTCACAGTTGTCTTGAAAAATCATGTATTGGGTAAACACTTGGGAAGCAACCCTAAGCTCGGCATGAGTGACTTGCTTGGCCAAAGGATCGATGGGATTGTGGTGCTTCTTGCTCTACATTCAAGTTCCTTCTCACCGGATCACTTCTTGGAAGCATCATTCTGAAACATATAGAAAATGAGTTAGTAGGCAACCTTATAGAGTTCAACTATGTCACACGACTTAAGAGTTATAAAAGAAGTAAAGTTTATTAAGCGTCTCATACCTTCTCATTCATAAATGTGGTGCATTTCACACCCATGAACAAAATTCTACTTAACGCGGCTCTGAGACACCCTAAGACACTTGAACCTGATGTTTTTAATAATAAGTTTGTCAAGATCCAAGACTTAGCCTAGATGTGACATGGTACCTAGAGTCTCGAGAGACCCCAAGCAAACCACATGGCATAGCATGACACTAAGACAACAACATAACTGTGTAAAAAATATAAGTGAAGTCATAGTCTCAAATGGTAAACTCAACATATCATGAAAAATCTAAAGACAAGCCCTTGCTCACTTGAAACATCTGAAACTAAAGTAAAGTCTGAATGATATAAAAGCAACATAAGTGGCGAGTCCTTGAACCATGAGGACTCATCAAGACTGAGCAAAGTTGATAGGATCATGTACTAACTAAGAATCTGAAGACCCTCTGGTGAGCACTACGACCCATCATCCATGAGTTGTGAATCTAACCATGAGTCATCCTATTGGCTCATGGAAACGAATCAGAGACTGAATATTTTTCCCATTTCTTGATCACTCCACGAGCCACTTCCACAGGTCGTGGAGCCAACTATGGCATGTACATAGGTCCCGTAAAACACTACACCAACAATTTTCTAAATCTTTTAAATTTTCAAGTTACCTTTTGTACTTCATAGGTGTTACCGATATAGTTACTGAGGCACCATGCAAGCCCCTTCTTGTTCTATGACCAAGAGGTAATGAAGGTAGGGATCGATCAAGATATGATATTGTGTGCTCTTCCCTAGAATAATATCATAGATGTCTATTTTGTAATGGAAAATTCTGTCGTACCTTTCCAATTTCCAAATTTGACATCAACACCACTGGCAACACCATGAAAATTTTAAGGATCGGCAATCATGATTTTGACGCGAGAATTAGTTTGAGTATGCTTTAACTCTAGCCTCTTCATTGCAGTCTCGGTCATAAAATTATGAGTTGAACCAGTGTCAACCAATGCACGAGCAGGCTTATTGTTGATTATAAGGTCCATTGTCACGCCCCGAGCCTACACTCTTGACATGGCCGGCATTCAAGAACCATTGTTGATCCCCAAGAAAACCCTTGGGCTAGATGACTACTTAGCAAAAGACTAACTCAAGCAGATTAAGCTTTAAAACATAATTTCAATTCAAAAATCTCAAAACTTCTCAAACTATTTCAAAATAGTATACTCAAAACTGTCTGAAAATACTCTGAAAACAATAATAGTTTGCAAAAATAGTTCAAAGGAAATAGTAAAAGAAACACAACACTAACTATCTATGAAGCCTCTATAGTTCAACATAAATGTTGGGACAAAGACCCACGGCACCTCAAAACTATTAAACTGAAAGACAAAAGTGGAGTCCTTCGAAATTCAAGGAAGGCTCACCAAAGCTAACAAGAAGTTCAAAGTGATCTCAACGGAGCACATGTTGATGATCATGAACACCTATATATGCATCATAAAAAGATGTAGGTCGAATGACATCAGAACATTAAAATATGTGAGTATGCAATATAGCCGAGGAAAATAAATAACTCAAATAAAGAAGTTGAAGAAAGATACTAAACTGAATGTAAAAAAATAAATGAGTGAAATCAATTAAACTTTACAAGTACTTACACATCTTTGAACTCAACATATAGAATGATATGATAAAAATACACTTAACTCTATTTGGGAGATTCTCTAACTGTCAACCATCACTATGATCAACGTGATGATACAACATCTCACCCACGCTGCCAGAACTGTCCTATAACTTGCCAGGATATAGAACATGTCAACTAAGTGGATCCACTAAAGCTTTGCTTGAAAGAAATAAGGAGTCGTCTAAAATGTACGATCCTTTATCCATGTTGTCACGTGGTTTATGAGGAATGTGAGTTGTCTGAACTCATCCACATATCGATGCTTAACACGACTCCCAATAAATATATACTCATGCTCAAATGTGTAAAGCATACTCTTTCTCAATTTGAGGTAATTACTAGAAATATCCTGTTAAAAAGGTAATTGCTCTGAAATATCTCTAAACTCATTAACTCATTTAGAAATCAAAGTTTCTATCTTCTCAATGTAAAAAAGTGATACCTTTGGGAATACTTAGTTCCCTTATACTCTTACTCAATTCATATTTGAACA
Organism: Solanum pinnatisectum; assembly: GCA_035578085.1. Lineage (NCBI taxonomy): Eukaryota > Viridiplantae > Streptophyta > Magnoliopsida > Solanales > Solanaceae > Solanum > Solanum pinnatisectum. The sequence continues at coordinate 15,714,058 of CM069085.1, read as the reverse complement.
CTCTTTCTCAAAACTCATCATTTTCTCTACTCATAAATCAATTTAAAGACAAAACATTTGTTTTGAAAAGATTCTCAAATTTAACTCAACAGTAGGGTTCATGCTGAATATAGACATGAACAAATAACATCAAGGATCTCAATACAATGAAAAATAACTCAATACTTAGGAATTAAGAACTCATAACTTAACAATATAACTCGTCTCAAAAATATTCAAAAAGGGGGATAAAACCCAATATTACTCGTTTACTGAATTTAGATAGATGTAGGGTGTGAGGACGAACTTTGTCCATCATTATGATAGCCTTACATAGCTGATTATAAAGCTATTAGATTGAAAACTTTAGTGGAGATTTCATTTATCTTGAGCTTGGGCAAGAACATTAGCTTTCTTGGAGGAAATCTTTGAGCATGGAATCTTGGGGCTTGATCTTGAGAGAAGAATTATGAAGTTCTTAGATTGACAGAACTTGGGAAACCTTCGATGGAAAGTTTCTCTTTGTATCTTTATTTTATGACTTGGAGGTTTTAGGGTTCTTGATGGAGAAGAGGAACCCTAGCTGAGTTTTAAGAGAATTTGTAAATACTTGAATGTTTATATTAATGATTTTGAGAGGAAAACTAGTTATTTGAATGATATACTCAGTTAAAACACTCAAAATTGACATAGAATAGGGTTTAAAAGCTTGGAAAATGACCAAAGTAACCTTAGAACGCGTGTAGAAAGTTGTGAAAAAAATTGCAGCAAGCCTTCATGGAAGGGTCTATTATTCGTGGAAATTTCCATTGTCTAGAACATCGACTGCCTAAAAAGTCTTCACTAAAATAGGTGTTACTTTTTACTCTGAGCTCAAAATGAGGCAAACATGGTGGAATTGGAAAGAGGACTCATAGATCTTTAATTTGAGAGGTCATGTGCCACCTAATTCATTATATGCTAAGAGATATTATCATCTAAAGTTGACCTAAGTATAATCTTATCTTGTAACTTAATCGGTAAGGAATCTTTCAACTCAAGTTTGTGCTAGGGGTTTCTTATGACCTTAATTAGGTGTAAAAATGTCGAGGTATAGGTTTATAAAGGGTGGAAAAGACTAAAAACAAACCCTCTTAAAAGTGACAGAAGTTGTCTACAAAAGGCCATCTATGGTTTGTACAAAAGTTTACAAACCGTAGACCCTCTCGTAGAAAACATGTTGGGTTCTGGATCTCAGTAGTTGGGGTCTGCAGATCCTTTCTTTGGCCCCGTAGGAACTTTTACAGGTCGTCCTGCTCAATCGTAGAAAGCTTAATAGGGTTGTTTCTGGACTTGAGTTCCACAAGGCCTTTCTACGAACCGTAGAAGGTTCTATGAGCTGTAGTCTGGTCCGTGAAACTTGGACCTGAGAACAATTTTTCAGAGCATGATTCTACGAACCCACCTAAGGTCCGTAAATACTTCTACGATCCATAAATTTCTTCTGTGGCACCATTCTAATAAAACTCAAGGTCTAATTTGAGTTGGAATTTTTGGGGCGCTACATCCACGTACTGATTTCTATTCTCATTAACTTGGCTAGTTGGCTTTGTGATGGATTCACATAGTCCAACCACTGCTAATTGAGTTGTTACTGAACTATTTCCTTGTTCTTTCTTCTTATGTTCACGCACCATAGCGTTAAGACTTTTTAAGTCGAGACAATCCTTCAAACTATGTGGCCCTCTGCATATGTTGTATCCCTTCCTCTTAGAATATGCTTTCTTTTACGTATAGCTCTAACGGCCAATTGACTTGTTGTTATCAAACTTATGGGTACTTTGAGTCTTGTAGTGTTGTTGATGTACTTCCTTACTTTTACCACAATCTCCTCCACTCTTAGCAATGTCATTCTCCAACTTATTGCCTCTGTCTTTGTTATACTTCTCATTTCTGAAATCCATAAAAGACTTGGCTTCCATAATGTCTTGGTCTTCATCAGTGACTTGTCAGCATTGCAATTCCTTCTTAGTACTATTTTGCAACACGTCTATAATTTGGAACAACAAGTCATCATTGGTGAGGTTTGGGATTTGAAGCATAAGGGTTAGAAACTCTTTGACGTAGTCCTGTATGCTCCTTGAGTGCTTCAATTCCCTAATTTTTCTACTTGCCTTGTACACGACATTATTTGAGAAGAATTGATGCTTGAGTTTGGCCTTAGACTGATCCCATGTGCTAATTATGATCAGCCGATTTTTGTTTCCACCATAGCATGGCATTCTCTAAAAATTACAACATATCAACATTGATCTTGACATCATCGTCCCTTACATTTCCACATCGAAAATAATTTTCCAAGTGCCAAGAAAGTTCTCTACTTTTTGTGCATCGGGAACACCTTTGAACAATGGGTCTTGGGAGACTCGATCTTAGCCTCCCTAATTACGATAATATTTTTGGTAGTCTTAGTCACGCCATTGTTGACCTTCTCATTGAGTGCCTCCATCTTTGCCTTCATAGCGTCGATACTGCTCAACGACCCTATGAGCTTACACTCTAACGTAGAGATGGTATACCTTTTCTCTATCTAAATATGTGTACGCCCATCCAAATCATTCTGGATGCTTGCAATATCTTCAAGAGTATGCCCCTGAAGAACGCTTAGAGTGTGTTCTATCTTCCCCAAGCATTGGGCAAATATCTAGATTGTGTCCATCCTCACATTAATCTTCATGACCCACTCTCTACCAAGTGAGATGTCCTTGGGCAAGACCTCCACATTATTCTCTCTCGCCTTTGTGGTAGAATGTTCTTGGGATGTAAGCCCTTCATTTGGCTCAACCTGGAGTGGCACCCCCTGGTTCTTGTTGGTGGCATTCCTCTTTTTGTCATAGCTCTTCTTACCGGTGGCATCCTGGGTGACGTTGGCTTGGGTGTTTCCATTCCCTTAGTTACGACCTCACTTTGATACTACGTTGCCACGTCCTTAGTCTTTTACTAAGCACACGTACGGTACTTGACAACTTGTTCACATTCTTGCACCACTTGCTCGTGATCTTTCTATGCCAAGTAAACCTAAGACTCTAGGAATCGCCAAGAAAATGAAAGTAAGAACACAAGAGAATTGTTAGGAAGAATTGTGTAGAGAACTTAGATTGATTTTTTTTTGATGATCTTACAAATGGATGTCCATCTATTTATAATACTAAGTTAGGAGCTAATATGTAAATAATAATTATCATATAAGTACATATTTACAAATAAGCCCTTTCCTAGAATTCTCTACATCGCTAGAATATTTTCCCACAAATTCTTATCATGTAAGCTTCCACATAGACACATTTATGCCACGTGGTGCCTTTGTGGCATGATGATGTGACGGGTCATCATAGTATGTACTATAATTGATATTTAAATTAGGGCTTTCATGGTCTAGACATATTGGATCTCCCATGGAGCTTAATCTCAAGCACATCATTGTTGGATTTGATAAACATGTTGGTGATAATTATGATAGGATCTTTGCCCGATCCAGGGAGATATTTGTAACACCTCGGAGTTTAGAAGAATAGAAAATGCAGTTTCTAGGTTTTAGGTGTGACCTATAGCTCCCACCTACGGTTGCTAAGAGCACTTATGGGTCGTAGGTGGAATGCGGAGGTGACAAGGAAAAAGGAAGTAAATTTATTGGAAGTTTTTAGGACCTATGGTAGCCATGTACGGTCCGTAGGTAGACCTACCAACCGTACATGGGCTGCTTTGTTTGAAGGTCCAAAAACAAGTCCCTGAACCCCACCTACAGTTGACCAGGACGATCTGTAGAAGGACCTACAGACAGTAGGTCTGAACCGTCAGTGAAGGTTCAGCAGATTTATTTTAAGGGCTTTTGGATAATTTCATAATTGGTTTAACTCAATACTATGTCATTTTACCTTCTACCCTAGGTCCTGTATAAATGTTTTCAACCCCCAATTTACCCAATTGAACTCATTCTCCTAAAATCCCAAAAGTTGACCAAGTTCTTCCCCCAAAATTTCTCTCTCTAAAGCTTGAAGAAGAAGTCTAGGGTTTCAGGATCAAGTCTCTAAATTCACCATTGATTGGGGAATTTTGACATCAAGGTATGATAGTATTCACCTATAGAGTTCTTTCCTCCATACGGTTCCCAAATTCTCCAATTTTACAAGTTAGAGTTCTCCAATTGAAATTATGATTTTATTCAATCTCATGGGTTGCTCTCAATTATGATCCAATTGATTGTTTTATGTATTTTTATGAATGAATTGAGATAACTACATGTTTTTAAGTTCAATTCAATTGAACCCATGGATGATCCATAATTTTCTTGATTTTGATTATATGATGAAGCTTTTGAAATATGAATGATGAATTTATGAAGATATGCATGTTTCTTTATGAATTGTTGTTGTGAAAGGATTTCTCACATATGAAGTTATTGTGAAAGGATTTTCTCACATAAATGATTCATAAGGTTGAAAGGTTTTCTCACTTAGGATTGGCTATTCTAACGAACTCTAGCTTTGATTGGCTACTTCATGTGCCCTTCCATGGATAATAAGATAAGTTAAGATTAATGACTATTCTGTGGGATTTATGCTTAGCACCGAGATGATATCAAGATGGAAGCTCTCTCATAGTTGAGGCTGGGTTTCTAGTAGCAATCTCTTTATCACTTAACTATGTGTCACCATAGGTTGTCTTAGATGAGATTAGCTAGTGGATCCACCTAAGCTAGAAGTTTATGGTTCTTACCTTGGCAAGTAAGGACATCTCTTTTCGGTGTGGAATATACACTCTTTTCGGTGTGGAATATACACTCTTTTCAGTGTGGAATCGACACTAGATTCCATGTTATAACTCACATGGTCTATGTCAGTTAATGGCAAACTTCCCACAAGAATGAACTAAGGTTACTTCTAGAAGTATCTCAAATGTGTTTTAAAGATGTTTAGCTTGCATTGACCATGATTTCGACTTATGTCTTCTAACATGTTATTTTATGATTTAGCTTGGTCATTGCATGTCATATAAAGTCCCTTTTAGCAAGATTTCATAACTCTTATGCATTGTTATCATACTTAGTACATTTCATGTACTAATGCATACTTGTGCCTACATTGTTTCACTAATGTAGGGTCCGACGCTTCCATTCTGCACACTCGTGGCCAGTGATCCCATATAGACATTGAAGATTGGTGAGTCCTCATGTTCCGAGGACCGAGATTCTTTATTGCTTTCATATCTTTTCATTTCATATTGTGATGTATGAGTTACGTCTCAATCACTTTCCAATAGATGGCTTTGAGACTTATGTTAGACTTCTGTTTTTGGTGGAACTCTTTATGATTCAAATATGTCTTTTGAACTCTTTAAGATTCTATTATCTTGTATATGTATGCTAAGTGGCTTGTATTGGGTCTCTCGAGGTCCTATACGCCATGTTACGACTAGGATGTACTATGGGTCGTGACAATATTAAAAACTTATAGGGAGATTGTTATACTTAACAGTGATTAGACCTGATATCAGCTTTGTTGTTCAGTGTCTTAGTCAATTGATGCAACATCCCAAGGCTTCACACATGGAAGCTTCTATTAGGATTGTCAGATATCTATTAATTGGGGATTTACTCTAAACAACTTGTACCCCAACACCAAAAGATGTCTAACAGGATATTTGGTCAAGTTTGGTGATTCTTTGATTTCTTGAAAATATAAGGAGGAGGTAACTATATCAAGGAGCTCAACAGAGGCTTAATAGGAGCTTAGCACCTAGAGTTGTTGAGTTCAACGAATTATTTGTTTGTCCTTGTGAATTGTCATAGCAAGTCTGCTATGCAGAACTGCAATTGCTGCTAATCATCCATTTCACATAGATATTGATTGTCATTTTATCCAAGATAAGACTCCACAGTCTAATTCCATCATATTTGTCCTCTACTAACCTACTAGCAGACACTCACCAACACACGCATTTCTTGTCCAAGCTAGGATTGAAAAATATTCTCAATGTGCCTAGCTTGAGATAAATGCAGACTAACTACTTAAACTTGTTAGTTGGTTAATTATTGTTAAGTGCTAAGCTGTTAAGAGTTAGTTTTAGACTCTACTGACTAATGTGGTTAGGTGGAAGTTAGCTTACATAGCACTTGTCTTTCAACATAATAAAACTCCTTTCCTACTTGTGCAAATATCTGGAGTCGGTTTGTGAGCTTTCCGCCATTTTCACTTCTTTATCAATGGCATGGAACTTGACATATTTATCTCTTACTATACAGTAACAAAAAAGCTCAAGACAAATTAGCTTAACAATGCCCAGGTTCTTTATGATAAAATTGAGCACCAAATTTTGAAAGCTTAATTTAAGAGCTCAAATAGACTTCTCAATGCAATACATATATCACCTCCCTGTGCCACCATCAAGAATAAAATGTTTGCCGCCTATACGAATGGAATCGTTATGATGAACGTCGTCTTGATTGCCATGGAATTTATGGGGTGACTTTTCATAGCATTGTGCCTTTAACAACTTAAAAGGCAAAGTTAACCGACTACATCTTTAGTCTTCAAGTGCTGCAATCTCATACCTAACTTCTTCCAAATGTTCATTTATTGCCGTCACTGCATCTTGAACACCTTTGATAGCCTCCTTGAGAGCATTATCAAATTCTGCATCAGCTTCTGCTTCTTCAGTGCCTGAAGCTTCAGTTATCTTCTGGATATGCACGCATTCATGTCCAGTTGGCTTACTAAATCTACAATTTTCATGACTCACCAGACGCTCCGAGGGGCGGCCAGCTCTTTTCAAGACTTGTATTGTCGCGGTCTGCCAGACAAATTGCGATAAAACATCAAGCAAAGTCATAAAAAAGAAATGGAAGCTTGCCATGTGTCTCACGTACATAGACAACATACATAGCAGCACTCTGAATATCAAATATTTGGACTAATTCTTGAAACTAGGATACAAAAGAAGAGCAAAGTTAATTATGGGAAGATAGTTTGGGCATGGATTCTGGAGAAGATAAAATTATACCCAGTTCCCACGTTCAGATTTATATAGAACTCTTCCCTTTTTTAGTTTGTTGCTAAGAGATCGACACCTTTCTACATTTAGAAACACAAACTATTACAGATCCATTTTCCCCTTAAATTGATCCTCCTAAAGGAAGTGTGACACAAGAAGTTTAAGATCATTAGATCCTTAAGGGTGCTTTTCGTTGTCATATATATTTAGGTAATCTATAACAAGTCGGTCTTTCTTTCTTAAAGTCGTGCCCAGCCAAACACCGCCATAGAAAATAAACATAGTAGTTCTTAGAAGTCTAAATGTATGTGCATTACCGCCATTATAATGTTCTTAACAACACATCTATTATCATTCTCATCATGCTTATTAATTGAAGCTACCATTAGCTTCGGCTTTATTTTCTGGAAAATATTTTTTAAAATTTTCTGGATAACTTTCTGAAACTTTTTACTTTGGTCAGAGCTAGGCTACTAAAAATTGATTACCAAAAAAAATCTAATCCCTGTAACTGAGGACATTCAGTGATGCAAAGCATTTACAAGAAGAGAAAGCTCTCATTCAAGTTTGTTGCCTAATTGTACAACTATGATTACAGATATAGCACTTCCTTCAATTTGGTATTTGATTACAAATACAACAGTTAAGACAGTGAAAATTTCGAACATCAAAGAAACAAGCACAGCTGATGTGTTATGTTATTTTCTAAACTCCAACCTCTACAAAGAAAGTAACTTAAGATATACGTAGTCTAAGTGCAATTATATCTCGGCTAGTTTCTCTCGAACTCCTAATTTGTAAGATAATTACAGATACAATACGTTTTCTATTCGGTATTTGATTACAAATATAACACGTTTTCTATTCGGTATTTGATTACAAAAATAACATGTTTTCTATCTGGTATTTGTTTACAAATACAACACTTATGAATGAAACTTTTTCAAACATCAAAAAAACTAGCACAAGCTAATGTTATGCTATTTTCCAAACTCCAACCTCTACGGATAAGGTAAGATAATGTAACTTAAGATACACACAGTCTAAACAGTTAAATCACAGTTAGTTTCGTTCAAACTTCTCTTTAGTAGATAATCCACAAACATATACCAAACTTTCTTGTTGAGAACAAAATTATGATGTGAGCTCAAGTATGAAAAGAAATGTCCATTACAAGTTTTGGGATAGAAGGAATTGTAGAGTAATTTTCCCAGGATTATGAAAGGTAGCTATGTAAGAAAGGTAACAATGTAAGGCCAATGACTAAAGTTGCTAAAATTAAGTTGAAGTTGCGGCATAGAAACTTAGAGCCTGTTTCGGTTGGCTTTTGATTTTTGACTTATAAGCCAAAAGCCATAATGTTAGAAATTCTAACTCGGGACTTTTGGCTTATATTTATCATTTTAGCTTAATCCAGTTCTTATAAGCACTTTTTTTAATTTAGCCTAAGCACTACAAAAGTGCTTAAAAGCTATTTTGGCTTAAAGCACTTAAAATAAGACAATACAAACATTCTCTTAGTTTGGACCACATTTACAGATTGGAAGTCAAGTCCTGATTGACATTTGAACTGAATGAGGTACTGTGATATTCTTTAAATATTGTGAAGTATGATATCAAGAAAATAAGTCATACAAAAAAATGATCTTCAAGCCCCCAAGGCCTAGCTTGAGTGGAAAAAGGTGGAGGATTTGTGGCTTAGGTCGCAGGATCAAGCCCCACACCATGCAAAGTGAAGCCCAATATTTAAGTGGAGAAGGGTAGAGGGGTGGGCCCATTATCCACTGAGTTTATAAGGTTGTGATTGGTCCAACAGGCGGGTCACTAACGGATTTCTCGGTTCTCAAAAAAAATGATCTTCAGAGAAATCCATCACACTATTATGAAACCTTTAGATGACTTAAACAATGATGTGCACGCACACACAAAAAAGGAGAATAATGAGGTTTCACCCAAACTGTTTTTGTTTTCATCAGCATGAATTTATTGAAATGCAACAAATTTGGGATTTTGGGGGTGAGGGGATGCAAGAGTATCCAAACCATATTCTGTCCAGTAACAAGAAGAGCCAGAACTTGTTCAATAAATATCCTCACCCCCACCCCACCCCTATTTTAATAACGTTAACAACTATCCCCTTATCGTAATCTCTTATCCTTGAAATACACTTCAACTTTTATAAAGCCCTTGAAATACAGTACATGTTCCTTTCCTGTTTGGAATCAGGCCTGTCTGTACCAGCCTATTCCATTTATCAGTCTCCCTGCCAACTTTAGTTTAAGATATTTGCCTTACCATCATCCAATTGCAAAGGTAAGCACTCTGGCAATATGTTTCAGACAGATCCTCAAACTACAATTTAATTTAAAATGGAGTACTCAACAATTGCTTCCAATTATCAAATGCTAACTTTTGTAGGTGGTCATAAGCTTTTCATCTCCATCACCTTTTTACTGGGATAGATAATAAACAAGTCCAGCAACATTATGACTAACAAAAATTAAATGGGACCAGTCTTTCTCATATCAAATAAATGCTTTAAATATATGGATATTAATCACTGGTCATGAAACCTAAACAAGCTATTCGAACCAAATACACACAAATGTACCAACACGAGCATAAAAAGAAATTGAGGGTTAAGCCATGCAGCCATGCATGGAAAATTAATTCAAGATCAGGACATGTAAACCTTTTGAGCATTAAGCATGTAATAAAAGTTGTTTCGAATACTTAGTTACACAATCCAACTTTACGGGTGATTATTAAGAAACCCCTATTTTTGTCCAAAGTGAATTCAATACCCCCTAACAGGATTTCTGGAAAAAGATGTGCTATCATTTGTCTTAAATCGCGTGACAAGAGAAAATACCAAAAGCAGCCAAACTTATATACTTGTCATCTTCTTATTGGTTTTTTAAAAAAAAGTAACTGTACTTAATTAGTTTTTTTAACATTTTTCATTTTAGGTTTTTTTTATTCTTTTTCCATTTTTTGATTTTGTTCTTTATTCTTCTTTCTTGTTTGTCTTCTTCCCAATCACCTCTCTTCCCTAAACAGACAAACATATCTTTCTTTCTCCACTTCCTTAGCACCACTATTAATTTCAATTCTACCTTCACTCAGAGATATATTACATTCTCTTTCACCATAGTTAATGTAGTTTTCGGGAACATAATATTGAGGAACAATAGGTGATAAATTATTGGTCAAAATATATTATCCTCCTCCTTGCACTATGTTTTCGTAGAGAAATTTGTTGGTGAATTTAGTATTAGGGTCTATTTGGAAAGCCACTAGATAATTAAAATTGGCATATTTACTAGGGTAGTAATTACACATCCTAGTAATTACACCGAGACAAGCTAGGGGATAAAGGCTCCGACTTCGATCAAGTGAATTGCATAAGGATGAGGAAGGCAAGGTGTTGGTATAAGAGACCTCCATTTAGTAAAGATGGCAAGCTTACTTCCACAAACTCCTGAAAGGAGAAGGGAACAGAAACATTGTATTGGGTGAGTTAGCGTACTTTGAAAGACTTTGGGCAATATAGGTATTTTAGGGTTAAGGAGGTTATACATGCTATTAGTAGGATGAATAGAGGAAGAGCGACCAGACCTGATGGGATTTCGGTGGAATTTTGGAAGTGCACAGAGAAGCCAGGTCTGAAGTGGTTAACTGGGTTGTTTAATGCAATTTTTAAGACGGCAAAAATGCCTAACGAATAGAGATGCAGTACAATAGTTCCATTGTACAAGTGATATCCAAAATTGTAACAATTATAGGGGTATAAAATTGTTAAGTCACACTATGAAGGTTTGGGAGAGAGTCGTGGAGAAGACAGTGAGGAGAGGGGTGTCCATTTCCAAGAATCAACTTGGATTCATGCTGAGACAATCGACTGCTGAAGAATTCATCTTGTGCGGAGACTAGTGGAGAAATATAGGGAAAGAAAGAGAGACCTACATATGGTGTTCACTTACCTTCAAAAAGTCTATGACAAAGTCCCAGGGGATATCCTCTAGAGGTTCTTGTGGCTAGAGGTGTTCCGATGGTTTAGATTAGGACGATAAAGGACATCTGAAATGAAGTTAAGACTCGAGTTAGAATGGTGTGAGGAAACTCAGAGTACTTTCCAGTTGAGATGGGGCTGCCCCAGGGATCAGTTCTTGGCTCTCCTCTTTGCCTTGGTGATGGATGAGTTAACGCGGTCTATTCATGAGGAGGTTCCATGGTGTATGTTATTTGCCAATGCCATAGCACTGATTGATGAGACACGGGACAGAGCTAATACTAGGTTGGAGGTTTGGAGACAACTCTGGAGTCCAAAGGGTTTAGGTTGAGCAGGACCAAGATGGAATATTTGGAGTAAATTTAGTGTTGCGTTAGAATAGAAATAGGTTTATACAATCCTATTAGAATAGGAATATGTTTATACAATCCTATTAGAATAGGAATATGAATAGAAATAGAAATAGGAATACTAAATAGTATCTAACTTGGTAAAGGATTGTATTCTAGGGTCTATAAATAGAGTCTCAATGTAATAATGTAAACAACAACAATTCAATAATATTCTTTTCCTATATTTCTCACATGGTATCAGAGCCTCTACGATCTTGGTATAGAATCAAAGAGCTTCCACTGCCCGCGGGTGGCACCCATAATTGCTGCCCGTCTGGCCAATGATTATGTCAGCAAAAGTTGGGTCACCATGTATCTTTCATGTGACTATTTTCTCATATCTAATTTGTGTAGCACTCTGCCATCATTCTGGTGACTACTTTCTTATATTTAATTTGTGTAGCATCATGCCATCATTCCGGTGACTACTTTTTTCATATTTAATTTTTGTAGCACCGTGCCATCATTCTGGTGACTACTTTTTCATATTTAATTTGTGTAACACGGTGTCATCATTCCAATGATTATTTTTTCATATATAATTTGTGTAGCACCGTGCCATCCTTCCGGTGACTACCCTTTTTTTTATCTGATTTGCATAGCAGCATGCATCTCTCCGAACTACTTTTCATACCGTGGATTTTCCAAACTATTTTCTCATATCTGAGTTGCATAGCAACATGTGTCTTTCCAGTGACTCGGATTTAATTTGCATAGTTCCATTCGTCTTTTCGGTGACTCCTCAAATCTGATTTGCATAAGGTTGTGCCATCATTCCAACCCTACCCGTACAATTTTTCTTTTTCAATAGGGTCGTGCCATCATTCCAACCCTTACCCATATTATTTCTCTTTTTCAATGGGGTCGTTCCATCAATTCGAACTATCCTATATAATTTATATTTTCTAGTTGGGTCGTGACATCATTTCGACCTTACCCATATAATTTTATTTCTTAGATTATGACCACTTTTAGCCATCAAATCTAATACTCCGGCATATGAGCATGTTCCGGCCAGTTTTTCGGTGACTTTCTTGTTTACTATTGACTCGTCTATTGATTCCAACATGATCCATACACTTTATACTAGATTTTGAGCACTTCTAGCGACCGTTGCATTGTGAAGAAATCTATATGGAGCAACCACCTAATTTTGTTGCTCAGGGGGAGTTTAGTAGCCTTGTATGTTGATTACGTAAGTCACCCAGTCACCCTATGGTCTGAAACAGTCTTTGCAAGCTTGGTTTGGGAAGTTCAACACTGTAATTTTATCACCTGTGTTTTATCAGCATTATGCATCAAATTCAGTATTTCATGAGAAGACCAAGCACATTGAAATTAATTGTCAATTTTGTGAAGTCGAGTGATCAACTTGCAGATATCTCACCAAGCCCCTCATCGGTCCTCGTGTTAATTACATTTGTAACAAGCTAGGTACATGAATTGTATTCACTAGCTTGAGGGGGAGTGTTAGAATAGGAATAGGTTTATACAATCCTATTAGAATAGGAATAGAAATAGAAATAGGAATACTAAATAGAATCCTACTTGGTAAAGGATTGTATTCTAGGGTCTATAAATAGGGTCTCAATGTAATAATGTAAACAACAGCAATTCAATAATATTCTTTTTACTATATTTCTCACACCCCTCATTAGATTGGATATTCATTTTCAAAAGGGTATTAAATTCACTTCGGACGAAAAAATAGGGGGTAAATAATCACCTGTGAAGTTGAATTATGTAACTAAGTTTTCCGGACAAGTTTAGGAGGGGAATTTTATGTATTTTCTCAATGTTTTAACTACATTAAGAAGACCCACTGATGCACAGAAACTCTCAAAGTTCCTGGCCCCTCAATTTCTGCCACTACATGTTTACTGTGCTTCAGTTATCGTTTCATTTTGTTATGTTTATTGTTCCTTTTCTTTGTATGTTTTAGAATGATTCCCCTATTATTTGTGATGTCTTCCTTGCTTTTGTTTTCTCCTTTTAAATCTGCTTTGATATGCATTACTTGAGCCGAGGGTCTTCCGAAAACCTCTCTACCTCGGGTAAGGTATGCCTACACACTACCCTCCCCAGACCCCACTTGTGGGATTACATTGGGCATGTTCTACTGATGCACAGAAACAAAAAGTCAAACAGAACATATACTATTTCACAGCTAATATCTATAATAAATAACTGCAAATTCAATGACAGAAATACCAGTTGCAGCTTCATCTTTTCTTGATTTTGGACAGATCTCAGAAGTAGAGACAGATCTCGGAAGCAATGGGCAGTTAGAAACTGAGACTCCATCTCAAGGACCTGGAGTGATGAAAATTGCTCAGAAATTGCAAACATGTTGCCATTGTTCAGAGCTATAAGCCAAACCACAGTTATGAGCGGCAGACAGTAGGATTATAACACCACTGGCAGAGTTGAGGTATAGTGAATGATGAAAGTGAAGGGATCATGACATGGTACTATCAAGGAGCTCGTGGATAAGATGGATAAACTGTACCTCATGTTTGCTTATGCATTAAGTGTAGGATGGTAGCTGAGGTCTATGTTGCTCGAACCCTCCAAATATGTTCTCGCACATGTGCCGGATTATCCAAAAAAACACTATTTTAGAAGTATCTGACACGCACCATCGATATTTTTAAAGAGTCCGAGCAACATACGCTAAAGTGGTCTACCTCTGAATAATTCTACTATGTACAACTATTATATGTAGTAAGAAAATTTATAAATATTAGTTGGGAGTGGCAGCGCTTGGTGTGGGTCATCAGGAGGGAAAGGGTCAAAGATGAACTTTTCATCCCTATCTGGATGGAGGGTCTTCTTCTTTTTATAAGAACCTAACAATTAAGGAGGGGTTTCTCATAGGCAGGATTAACCGATTAAGTATGGATTACAGTATGAGTGAACTGTTAATACACAGGTAGATCCAATCTCTAATCCTGTCCCCCTCCTTCAAAACAAACTAGAAGCTGGATTAATATCTGCATGATGCACCACCATACTAACCTGCTTTGAACAATCATTAAATTCAGCAGTGATCTCACTGCATAGCTGTTGGTAAGTTGATTCTACTCCTGAAGCCATATAATCTTCAAAACCTCTGCAAGTCAAAGGGCATGAGCAGACCATTTAGAACTGCAACACATCCAGACTAAAAGATAAAAGAAAGATTATACATTTTTATGTTCTAAAAGAAAACACAAACCGCAGGTCATAGCAATCAAAATTGACATGAAAGAAGCAACAGTCAAGATAATCAGATCATATTGGTTTCTGCCCATAAATGGTGCAAATTAGGAATGAGAAACAGAATTACTTATTGACAACTAAAACATCATTTCATAAGCAATGACTATTTTTTATTTACTTTTTATTTTTTACTTTTTGATGACTGCTGTTTGGGCCAGCTTTCGCACACCTCGACTAATTCCATGGAATACTTTCCACCTCCCACCAGCAACAAGTACCGGGTAGCTCTATCCACCAAGGCTATGATAGATGGAAGAATCACCTAGTGTTCTTTGTCTCCATTGAGTTTTGAACTGACACCTCAAGGTTCTAAACCACCTCATTAACCACTAGGCCAAACCCTTGGGTGCCAGTAAGTAATGACTATTATAAGGCTTGAATGTCATATCAATTACCCATCTCCATCATCTTCCATGCTTGTTCTCTTACCTCCTTTACTTTTTCTTTTTTAGTCTTTTCAGGGTTAGCATACTGTGGTTTTCAAGGCATCATTGGAATTTGGCAAAATAAAATGATCCTTTCTTCTGATCAGCAAATATTTGTTTTCATTTAAATAGAGGAACCAAGGAGGTTCTACATGATTTGTAAACAAAAAAAAAAAAAAACCCAACTCCAAAGAGATCAAACAGTCCACATAATAAACTATTACATTCACATATCTACGTTTATTATACCCCAAAAAAAAAAAAGAAAAACAAAGTATCTTAGAACACAGAATCTGTGCATGGTGTGCGAACTTCTTAGCAGCTTCTATTTCTTTCCTTAAAAATAGGCAGGGGAGTCATTTCCCTGAAGATTCTGATGTGTTTGGCTAGCCAACAATTACTTGCTCAACATGGAATTGTGTGTAATTGAGGTGGGAAATAACTCGTCAATTCTCAAGGGAGAGGTAAGCATTGCCAGTAATTATTTAGAAACTGTTTCAAAAAAAAAAAAGAATTGCCGGTAATTATTACAATGTGACTTTTCAAATTCTTTTAGTTTTCTCTATCAAATGTATTATTCTTTTAACACTCTTCTGTTCCGTTCTTTTTTTCTCGTCTTCCAAAAATGTATTGCTTTTGGTGCTATTACATTTTTTATGAGCTTTTATGTCTTAAAGTATCTTACATTAGCTGGAACAACCCTGGAAGGCAGCACTAACAAAAGCAAATGGGGAATCGTCCCAGCAGAGTAATATGGTGGACTATATGGAAGGAGAGAAATTTCTAAGTGCTTTGAAGGCAACAGCAGCTCTATACAAAAGTTAAAAAAGTTAAAAATGAAGTGCATTATTAGATTTTGTTATTGGTGTAGTTTCAGATTTTAAAAACAGAATAAATACACTCTTGATTGATGATGTAGCGCAAAGTTTGCTCACTCTTATAAGCATGTGACGTGAAAAAATAAGTTTAAAACTGATTAGTACATCTAAATTTCATTTTTTAATTGGATACGTCACATTTATTTACGCTAGATTAATTATCATTATTTTTTCAATTGACGGATTTTTTTCTCTTCCTTTTTCCTTTCATTTCCTATTTATTTTCTTTTGTTTTCCCAAACAGACAGTCAATCACCACCTACTATATTGTTTTCTTGTCAAAAGGATGTATCTGTTTAGGGCATCATTTGTCTTGCTCCTATTTTGGATGGATATTTTAAATTCGTGGTAGCTAGTTCTAATAAGTTCTGTCTTACTTAATCATCTGTTTGAAAAAAGAAATTGATCACCACTGCCTATAGTCACTAGTCACAGCAACACTACCGGCAGAGAACCACAGCTGGCTATCACCTCTTTTCTCCCGTTTGTTTTTCCTCTTCCCTAGACCATTTCATCGTTCCAAAAAAAAAATCATTTTTTGTCTCCCAAAATGATTATCAGCACAGCCATCCACCATAGCCACCTTTTTAACACAGCAATCCACCATAGCCATTAACACACAAATCAGTCTGGAGGTCTCCACCATCTTCCTCCCCTTCACAGCTGGCTTCCACGGCCATTACTTTCCAACTCTCCTCTCACTACAAAAATTCCAAATCTATAGAAAATCCCCATCTAAAAAATCACTTCCAATTCAATCTTCAATCTCATCACTACCCCAAGGTATAAAACGCATTGGAGATTAATCTAGTGAAAGCAACTAATCAAAGGAGTAAAAAGATGGGCCAAACTTCACTATCCTTGAAAAGAAAGGTGTCCATAGGATTTTTAAGGTGTTTCCTCACATGGATTTTTGAAGCCATTATCATCCTTTTACTGATGGAAGAAAGGGCGTTGGTGAGACTGAGACTTCAAAGAAAGGGGAATGAAAAAGAAAAGGAAAGAAAATGGAATAAGAGTAAAGAAAAGAAGAAAAAAAGGGATAAGGAGAATTTTTCTTTAAAAGAAAAATAGAAATATACACTTCAGGTGCATAATTTTACCCGTTCATACAAAACTAGTCCTCATGTTTTAGGTGTGTATTTATTCTGTTTTAAGAAGTATAGGGGTAATAGGATGGGCGCAGTATAAGTCTGTAGCTAAAAATCCGAAATAAGTTCAAGTATGCTTTTTTGCCTTTACCCTAAAGAAAACTAAATTAGTATTTGGTAATATATTTTTAAGGAAAAACAAGTATGTAAAATACCTAGTTATAACTGATGAATAATATTTGATATTTTTAAACACATATATTTGGAATACTTTAAAGCTCATTTACTTGTTCATCTGAAAAAGAATTATTTGATTTTTTATATGAATTGCACTATGTCAATTTATGTGAAGCTATTTGATGGGTCATGGACCGGGGAGTTTAAGAAAGAAAGGATGACTTTTAGAACTTGTTGTCTTACAATTGTCATAGTCCCTCTGTTTCAATTTGTTTGACCTTCTTTCCTTTTTAGTGGGTGTTTGGATTTGCTTAATTTAAGTGGCTTTTGGATTTTAAGCTCCTTTTAGTTTTGGAATTGTTTGGGAAACAAACTCTTTTTTTTAAGGCTGGAAAAGTTAAAAAAAAAAAAAAAAAAAGAGCCAAAAAGCCAAAAGTTGGGTGTCCCAAACTTATGGCTTTTAGCATACAAGTCACTTTAAAAAAGCCAATCCAACACCCCCTTCGTCCGTTTCAAAAGGAATGTCTCTTTCCTTTTTTAGAAACTCTTTAGTTTCAACTTTCCACATGCATGTTTAAGGCCACAAGATCAGAGGCCATTTTGGTACATTCTACATATCTTCAATCTAAGACCATGAGATTCAAAAGACTTATTTACTTTCTTAAACTCCGTGTCAAGTCAAAACAGGACAATCAAATTGAAATGGAGGGAATTTCTCAATAAGGGTAAAATGATAATTTCACTAAACCTTCCAAATTTAGAAAAAGGTCGTTCTTCTTTGGACAGACTAAACATAAATAGGCTCACATAAATTGAACAAGATGAGGGTAATTTTTATATTTTAAAACTAAAAAATATTTAACTCAGTAATTTATATTTTTATGAAAATGTCTACGTCAGTAATTGTAATTACTCATTTTCAACCAAACATATCACTAAAAATTACATCGTTATCAGTTTATGTCAAACAACCAGGTATTTTTTGTAATTACTATATTCTGTAATTTATAACTCTAGTAATTATACAGTAGTTTCCAAACAAACCCTTGATCTTTCCTAGCATGACACAGGCAATTCCATATAACTGCAGGGATTATGCAGCTAGAACTGTGTAGTGCAAGAAAAGATTGTTAAAGATTATTCACCTGTTGAAAACATATAACATCTAGTTTGACAGTGGATGGTTTGTTTAAGTATGTCAAGGTTTTTTAATTCTATAGGGAAACAAGGTATTACATTTGGTTGGAGGCAACTCAAATGCAAAATTTTGGAAGATGTATAAGCTCATCAACAATAGGTATACCTGGATGACAGTCGAAATTGGGATGTTTGGTTTACAATTGTTGGCACTTGGCAATGCATGTTGTTGTCATCGTTGGTCCTAATACTCCATAAATTTGATTTAAGGAGATGTTAGCATATCCTCAGAGGTTGAGGGACCAAGCTAGAGCAATGTTTTGGAAACTTATCATGAAAGTAAATGGTACAAATGAAGAAAATAGGTGGGGAAATGTAAGAGTAAGCGTTCAAGTACTGGTGTTATGACCTTAAAGGTGGAAGATCCTCCCTAACAAGGATGACACGTCTATGTTGAAGTTGATAAATAGCTAGGTGCTACTTCTAAATGAAGAAAGAGGGCTAAGAATCCACACAGTACCTTGAAGATGGAACGCAACATAGATTTGATTTCAGTTTCCCGTTGTATGTATGCTCTTATTAGCTCAATTTAAGGTTAGGTTTTGAAGGAAAGGATTTCATCAGCTTGGCATAACAG
This sequence comes from Solanum pinnatisectum, assembly GCA_035578085.1. Lineage (NCBI taxonomy): Eukaryota > Viridiplantae > Streptophyta > Magnoliopsida > Solanales > Solanaceae > Solanum > Solanum pinnatisectum. The sequence continues at coordinate 15,695,040 of CM069085.1, read as the reverse complement.
AAGGCGTGTTTAGCTAATTTATTCTGTTATTGGGTTTTGCAGTTTGAAAAACCCAAATAAATACTCAAAAGACAAATAGACGAGATTTGGTAGCAGAAAATCAATCTCCTTACCGCTTCAGCCTCGCATAAGCTTCGGCTCTGCGTTGCTGCACACCCACAAATCTTCGAAGCACTGCCACAATTTTCAATGAATCGCTCTCTCCATAATTACCTTCCTCCGAAATTTCTACCTTCTTCTCCAATTCTTCCACCATGCTCGACTTCATACCTCTATCTCATCTATTTCTCCCCCAATTCCCTACAAAATCAAAGCTTTATTGATTTTATAGTGAGCTTGTGAAACATACGGTTATATTGGAATTAGAAATATTAAAATGAATTGAAATATAAATCATGTTAGGTCTTAACCCGCTCAAATTTATTTTGGATTTAAATGACCTTAAAAATGGTTGGGTTTTGACCCACCTAATTTGACTTGTTTAATCTCAATAATTTTAATATATTATTATTTAAATTTTATAATCATAATTTAAATTTTAACTAAAAAATTAAAAAAAATTAATTACAAATCGATAGGTAAATTCTAAAAAGATATAAAATAGATAGTAGTTTATACCTTTAATATAGAAACATATATTACATCAATGCAAATAAATAATCTTAAAATGGATTGAAATTGGAGATTGAATTAGGCTCAATTTAAGATTTTCTTGAATGGGTTAGGACTTAAATGTATTGATATTTAATCCAATTCAAATTATCTTGAGCTCAACTCTTAAAATTATGGATGGATTCTATGAGTTACCTACAATTGGGCTCAATTTTGGCACCTCTAGATTGTATGCATCTCTTCCTTGTTCTAAAAGGTTGTTGACATCCTTAAAGGCGCAGCGCTGCGGTGACTCACAAAAAACAATTACTTTTAAAAGAATGAAAGAATTTTAAGAGGTAAATAAATTAATTTAAAGGGAGCCGCCACCTAATTTTAGGAAAACTAGAAAATTAATTAATTAAATAATTAAAATATCTACGAAACCAACACATTTTAGGTAAGGATTCAAGTAATTTCGAAAGGAATGTATTAGACATCCTTCAAAATCCTGAATTCAGTTTTTCAAATTGAAAATGAGATAAAAATAACATATAAGTATAATAAACACGCGATATACAAAAATAATAAAATAAACAATAATATAAGAAACGGCCTAAGATTTGCCTAACGTCAATAATATACATAATAATGAAAAAATATCATTTCGAACTCCACTCGAGTAGCTTCCTCGAAAAGCAATTTTAGGTACATGTAAGACACTTGGTAAAATTGTTAGTAATAAATAAATATGAATAAAAATAAATGAATCAACTAATAACTTAAAAATAAAAATTCGTCTTACTAACATTGGAGACCTTGAAAATCGATAGTAATTTCTTTCGGTCAATTTTAGCATGCAAAATATATAAACTTAAACTAAATTTCCATCGTTTAAAATCAGGAGGCATCGAAAATCGACGGAAGATTTTTTCATTGGCCAATATTATATCTTTTCACATTGATAATATAATAAAGAAACATAAATAACATTCAAAAATAATGAAATTGTAGTAACAAATCACGGTGAAAATCTTTACTGAAATAATCAAATAAAATACATAATTAATCTAACTATTAAAGAAAACATGACAGAAACAAAATAGATAAACAAATAAAGAAAAATCATTCAAATAATTCAATCAAAATCTTAAATGCTCAAACAAAAGTTATCAAAGCAGTGAATAAAATTAGTCTAGACATGAATATTAACTACACAATAAAATAAATAATAATAAAATAACCACCAATAACAAAAATAAGAAAGATCTAAATGAAAACATTGCCAACTAAAAAATTCATTAAAAGTGCATGAAATTAATTAAAATGATATGAACAAAATGAAACGATATAAATAAACAACCTGACGTAAAAACAACACAATACTATAAACATTAAAGAACAACCAGGGTGGAAATAATAATAATACTAATAATAATAATAATAATAATAATAATAATAATAATAATAATAATAATAATAATAATAATAATAATAATAATAATAATAATAAATAAATAAATAAATAAATAAAAATTAAAAAAATGGCAAGAATGTACATTAAACAAAGCAATAACTAAAATAAAAATAATAGAAAATTAATACCCACTCAATGAAAGCGATATACAGTTTATCAAAACAATAAATCAACATTCTGTAAACTGAATAATTTGAACAAAAGCAAGCGAATAGAATAACTATATTTACTTATTGGTCAGATCTAGTTCGTTTCCACCAATGATAGAGTTACGCCTGAGCTGGAGTCGGAGCTTCAAGCTCACTGGTTCACGTGAAATACTAAAAAATAAGTGAAAATCGAGAAGGGAGGAGGGGAGAGGCTAGTTTGAAATTCTGGGCTGTGTTTGTGCTGATTTGGTTGGGGTTTTGGTCGGAGACAAGGGGTCTGGTTTGCTGGTGGGTTTGAGATCTGGTTTGGAGGTTTGAGATGGGGGTTTGGTGGTGTTTTCTGGTGGATTTGGGGTGTTATGGTGGTTGGGATTGGTCGAAGCTGGTGGCAGCGAGGGAAAGAGGTGAAAAGCAACTAGGTTGTTGTCCGGCGGTTTCACGTAGTTTAGCAGCAGTGGTTAAATCTGGAAAAGGAGAAAAAATGAAGGGGGTTTTGGGTCTGTCTGTGTGGTGGTGGACAGGTGGAGCTCCAGTAAACACATCGGAAAAATAATAAACAAGACTTTTTTTTGTGAATAAAATATCTGGAAAAAAAAAAAACCCTAACCCTAAAATATTTTATCCATCACCCTAACTTAATGACCAAGAAATAATTTAAATAAAAAATTAAAAATCACTTTAGTAAAATATCATTACCTTAAAATCGTGGGTCAAAACCACTAGTTAATAAAATATATGTGTATGCAAATCTTATCAGTATTTAACTGTATTTATAGACTATGCTAAAAATACTAAAATAAATATTAATAAAGTAACAAATAAAATGAATATTAACAAATGTAACAAATATAACCAATAACATGTAAAATATGCAATTTAACAAAAAATGTGATTTAATCAAACATAACAATTATTTTGAAAATAACTGTGAGACCCCGTGGTTCTTTCGCATAATATGTGTATCATTGTATGAGTGTGTGAGACTTATATGACTTGGTGTATCATTTCAGGAGAATAAGTTTGCAAAGAAGAGGTAAAAAAAAAATCAAAGAATTAAACTAACATAATGGGTCAAGGATGTCATTAAGCAAGTTCGAGTTAAAGAATGTCTTTTCTAGCACCCCGCCCGTTCGGAAAGTTAAAGTTATCCAGTACCTTTGGGGTAAGACAAAGAGTGTCTTATATGCTAAGAAGGATGTTTTATAAGGTGATATAGTCGCCCAATGATCGTAAGTTAAGTTTTGAAGTCAAGCAAGTTGGGAAATAAAACATCGACAAAAGTTAGAGTAAGTTTCTTTGATAATTTTTTTAAAATTTGGGTTAAATGTCTCGGAGCTTTTCTCCCAATCTATGAAGCTTTAGAAGAACCCCAATATACTAAATCGAAGTTCTACAAGTCTACTTTCCAACACATTAAACCATTTGTCCATACGATTTCAGAATTGAGAGATAGTCAGATTTTAGTGAGACTGCACAAGTTGGCACGTGAAGGTGGCCCCCTAGCTCCTATGTCGGTTTAGCTTTATAAGATCTGATTTCTCCTTCATTTTATCTCAGCTTTTTCAACCAAAATAAGAATAAAACTATCCTAAATCCTCTCTAAAGGTTACCCTATCATCCAAGCAAAGATCTACAAGATTTCAACGTGGTTTCACCCTCGGAATGTTCATAGAGATTGTGTTACTTCTTTCCTCCTCGTTAGTTGTGATTTGAATGATTCTTCATGGTGAAGGAGTCTCATTTTTTAAGTGGTATTGTTGCTGTTTGGAGGTAATAATTCTCACCTTTCATTTCATTGAGTGATTCAAAGTTATAGCTACGCTTTACAAGCAAGAACACAAATAGACGGCTGGAAAAATCATATTTGGATAGTTACGTGATGTTGAGCTGTTTTGAAATATTTTCAAATGTTGTTGCTGGAATATTTGGAAATGCTTTGTATGTGTGTGGTTCTTGTTGATATGAGTTTGGAAGAGAAGAAGAAGTGTAGATGGGTATTTAATTGTAAGATAAATTAGTGTAACGTTGATTCTATTATTGCATTGGAATTTTCAAATTATTTCTTCTTGGTTCAAAATCTTGTGTTTAAGGAGACTGTTTGTTATTGTTTAGTTTTCAAGTTAGAGAGCTTAGAATTGAGTTTTGAGACAATATTTCCTTAGCTTTTGAAGATTTCCATTTCTGAGAAATTGGAAGTGGGTGTTGAAAATTATTTATCTTAGACCTTTGTAAAGACAATATTAATCTTACCCAGTTGATGGAAACATAATTTGGTAACGATTTCTATCTTTTTATGATGGCTAGATAAAATTTGATTTCTTGGGGTGCGATTATGGGTTGATTTACCTGCTGGGTATTGTTAATTGATAGTGTAAATTTTGTTTAAAAGTGATTTCATTCAATAGTTGTGACTTAATCTAAAGGGTTGTAGTTGCAAATGCAACTCTACCTTAGTGTTTTTGGCTTGCTCGAGAGAGATAGAGGGGTTTTAAAACCAAGATTACTGATTTGATGGTCTGTGGATATTGGGTTGTCATAGGTTCAGCTCGAGAGAGTGAATCCTAAACCCTTTCCGACACATTCAGCTCGAAAGAGTAAATGGACTAAAGCATAGGTTGTTCTTAATTGTTGCTTATTGGTGTTCGAGAGAAACCAATTTGATTCGGGGTAAATTGTTCGAGAGAAAGTTTATCTCCACTAAAGTTTAGCTTATTCACTGATTTATAGCTATTCACTATTGATTGCAATAACCCAATTGTCTACCTTAGCCCATAATCCAATCACATCCCAAGAACCCGTCTTCATATTTGTTATTTTCGTGTTATTTGCTATTGTAGTTGATAATTGAAACCAAAATCCCCTATTATTTGACATTTGTGTCACCCCAAACTTGAACTGTGTTTTTATTTGTAAATGTTTTTACCTATGATTGACTTGAGCATTTTCATGTTTTTCTATTAATTCTCAAATACGTACCACTCCCTTGGAACTCGACCCCAACTCACTTAGTTGGGCTATATTACTAACTAACGATCATTGACGCTTAGTATTGGATGAAGTGTCTTTGAAACGCTATTAATCAAAATGGCGTCGCTGCCGGGGAGTGGTGTTACTTGAGAATTTTTGGTTAAGTTGGATTTTGTTCTTGTTAGTCATAGTTGTACTTACTTAATTTTTGTTTTGTTTTGTTTATTTGTGTGTTGAAACAGGAAGTATGAGTGTGAATGGTAGCAATGACAGCCAGTAGGCCATCAAGATGGCATCGGAAACCTCAACGATGTCAATGAGCCTAATGTTAATAACCCCCATCTTATGGGAGGAATTGGTGTCATTTGCTTGCCTCCGACCAAAGGGAATGCGATGTTCCATATCACAAGTACTATGTTGCAGCTCTTGCAATTGATGGGGATGTTCAGTGGTTTGGCTCATGAGGATCCCCATGAGCATATTAGAAATTTTGTGGATGTATGTGGACCGTTCTCCTTCAAGAACATATCTCAAGAGTTGGTCCGGTTGAGGTTGTTCCCGTTCTCTTTGATGGGAGAAACGTGTAAGTGGCTGGCAGAATTGCCACGTGAATCAATCACTTCATGGGAGGAGTTGGTCATTGCATTTCAAGTGCGATTTTTCCCTCCTTCGAAGGTGATGACTCTTCGGGATAGCATTCAGAGCTTCAAACGTCTAGAGGGCGAGCCAATTCATGAAACTTGGCAGCGATTCAAGAAGTTAGTGCTTCAATGCCCAACTTATGGCTTGCCTGATAACGTGTTGCTGCAGTATTTTTACCGGAGCCTTGACTCGGTAAACAAGGGTGTTGTTGACCAACTTTCTCTGGGAGTTTGATACAGCAACCTTATGTGATAGCCGCTCAGCTCTTGGATGGCATGACTACCATAAACCAGGCCTGGTAGACCCATAAAGATCATGTCTCCTCTCTCATGTTTAAATTGATCAAGGAACAAATGAAGAAAGACCAAGAAAGGGACCAGAACATAGCCAAGGTCATGACACAACTTGATATTTTGTCTAAAAATGTCATGGGAGCTGGTGCTCGAAGTGTCAATGTCGTGGGTGTCGGGTGTGCTAATCCGGAGGAGTCCAAATTTGAGGCCTTGTATAATGAAGAGATGAATTTCCTAGCCAACCAAGGTGGTGGTTATCGCTTAAACTACCCGAGGCAGGGTGGTAATCAAGGTTGGAAGGATTGAGATCGAGAATGGAGAGACCGTAATCCAAATTGGAAGGATGGGGAGAAGGATATGTATGTGCCTCCCCATGAGATCCAAAATCCAAAGGATTCGAAAGGTGGCCGGTCTGAGGATATGCTTTCTCATATCCTCAACAAAGTTGAGGGTTCTGACAAGATTTTGAAAGAAATGAAAGAAGACGTGTCAACCCTTTGCCAGACCGTTACCTCCCATTCAGTATCGATCAAGCAGTAGACCCAAATGGGTCATATCTCATCTCATCTGAACCCGAGATAGCAAGGGGGTTTGCCTAGTGATACTATGGCTAACCCCAAGAATAAGGTATAATTGTGGACTTGCGTGCTGAGACGTTAGCTAAGGCGCTGCTTGGGAGGCAACCCAAGTTTTATTTTCTTTCTTTCATTTTAAGTTTGAAATAATGGTGTGTTGAGTGTGCAAGTCAAAGTGTGGAAAGTGTTTGAAAAGTGTAGGTTGGCGAGCTAAAAGTCCAGTTGGCGCATCGCCGAAGAGGTCAGCGAGCCCGACTTGGACAGTCGTTGGACTCAAGACAATTTTAAATTGGAGTCTTTAAAACTCGGCGAGCCCAGGAGCAACTTGGCGAGTCACCAACCAGGTCGGTGATCGCGATCTAATCTGCCGTTTGGACCCCCACATTAATTGGAGGTCTTGTAAAACTCGGCGAGGTAAGTGACCACTCGGCGTCGTCGAGTGGGTCGGCGAGCAAAACTAATATCGCTGAATGGGCGAGAACAGGACGGTTTTTAAAGGCCAAAGGTTTAAACTTTCAAACTCTTTCACTTTCCCTCACTTTTGAATCTTCCCAAACTCACACCCGCACATTAGTTTCTATATTCTTGCATTTTTAGAGTGTTTGAGTCGTTGATCGTGTGTTTAGAGTGGATTACATTGCCACCTAGCATTTCAATATTATTTTAATCGGCATATAAGGTTGGTTTTCCGAACTCCGAGTTTACTTTTAGCATTTTGAACTCATTTGCAATGATCTTTTCTTAGTGATGTGTGCTGGGTCTCTGAGATCTTAATTGTTGTTGTATGTGCATGTGTTAATTTGAAAACCTTGCCCGTAATGTTTATAATGTTGAAATTCCCATAATTTTGTGCCTTAAAATTGATTAAATCTTGTGGGGTTGTGCTTGCATGTTGTTGGGTCTAGTTGGGTGAAGTCTAAGTAACATGTAGTTGTGCCAAATATCATAATTTGCCCAATGATAAAGCGGGTGACGTCATTCTTAACGGCAGAAGTTGTCAAATGGCCAAATTTGGCAAAACCGGGAGAAGTCTGGGTATCCCGGGGTAATGGGTGTATTGGGTCTTGCTTTAATTTGATGTGTACATGCTTTGATTTTGTTTTCGGGGGTTGCGGGGTTGAATTCGAGAAGTTGGGTTGAAAGTAAGTACGTTGGGTCATTTGGCGAGCTGGGTCGAGCTCGCCGAACCACTCGGTGGGTCCCCGAAGTTCCCCATCTCGCCTTTAATTTCATGCTAAATACGTAGTTGGGTTTTGTAACTTTCTACAAGAAGCTTGAGGTCGCCGAAGGCACTCGGTGATTAGCCGAAAGTCTTCTTGATTGCCCTTTGTCTGCACCCCTGAACCCTTTTTGCACTGTAACTTTCGCCAGGCTAATCCTTGCATGCCGAAAGCTGTCAGTGATTCGCCGAAAGGCCTTCCCATCGCCGACACGCCAAATTTTTCTAAAAATTTTGAGCCAATCCTTTCGGCGAGCCCGATCTAGCTCGCCAAAGTGATTTGGCGACTCGTTGATCGGTTGAGCGAGTCTATCTGCAAATGTTCTTCTGCGATTCTGCTTGAAGTGTTTCTCACTTTTTTTGATGTTTTTGCAGACATGGATAGACAAGTTGTTGGGAGGAACATGCCACCCCGAAAGAAGGCTAAAGAGATTACAATGAATGAGGATGCAGCTGTATCCAGGGCCAAAGCTACAAAACTTCCCACAACTGGTGGGAAAGGCAAAGGAAAAGGAAAGGCACCTACGTCACCGAAGGCCAGCTCCGAAAGTGACAACATCTACGCCACCCACCTCACCACTTTTGAGAGTGAGGGTGAGCATCAGGAGCCTCAGACTGTAGCTTCTGAGGATGATGAGTTAGTAGCAGCACAAAGGGCAGAGCTAGTCCAAAAGGATGAACGATCCGTCCAGGATCGGGAATCCTTAGCCCACCACCACTCCTCCTCCAATTCTAGCACAGGCAGTGGTGCTAGCACCACCAATAAAGGGCCCTTCCCTCAAGTCAATGAATGGATTAAAGACCAAGGGGCTGATGACAATCATTGAGAAGAAGCGTCTGTCCATGGATGGGGTGATTGATAGCTACCCCGAGATTATGAGCTATCTGAAATCTCATAAGTTCTAGATCTGGGTTAGGGAGTTCTACAGCGCGTACATTGCCTTGATACCATAAAGAAAGAAGCAGGCATCAACATTTCAACTGGTTGACTATGTAGTTGTCCAGGGGAAGAGGGTGCAGTGTGATTTTTCTGCCATTAATGTTGTCCTAGAGTGCATTACGAGACTTGAAGATGACTGTCTGCATATGATTAGGACAAAGATGCTGTACAACATGAAGAATTGGTTAGCTTCGTTGATATTTGATGGCACTCCAAAGTAGTTGGAGGTAGGGGCTCCAATAGAAAAGAAAGACCTGAATGTAGCTGCAAGGTTCTGGTTTGGCTTCATCAGCAGTACTATCATGCCATCCCAGAATGAGTCAATTCTCTGCCTTGCCAAGGCAGCCTGTCTAGGCTGCATCATTGATGGAACGAGGATCAATTTGGGGATGATTATGGCATAGGAGATGGTCATGAGGGTCAAGCAGTGTCAAACCTCACTTCCCTTCCCAGTGTTGATCACCGAGCTATGCAGACGGGCTCAGGTTCCTATAGATGCAAAGAAGGATGTGGAAGTGATTCCCACATCCTTTACTGATATCTGGAGGATTGAGGTAGAATATTTAAAGGATCAAGCAGAGAAGAAGAAGGCAGCCCCCGTGGACCCTTCCCCAGTTGTGGACACAGACTTACTACCTGCAGAGGCATCTTTGCCTACTCCGGCCCCTGGGCCTTCAGGTACTTCTAGTATTGTACCTTCTGACATTCCTAGTTCCTCTGCTGCTGCGTTGGCTCCCAGAGCTACTGCTGCTACTGTCTCCCGGACCCCACTCACTTAGGCTACATTACTCCGGATGGGGCAACTTGCCCATTCTGCCGATCGTCGTGCTTCTAGACTTGAGGCCTCCATTCCAGGCAAGATTCAGACTGCTCTGACTAATTTTGTGACACCATTGAGCACTACCATTGATGCCCTTGCAGCTAGGATATCGGTGTATGAGTGTGGCCAAGGGGCAACTGAGGAGGTGACGGCTTTAAAAGCCGCTATTGCTGTGTTGAGGAGTGATGTGGATTAGATGAAATCCACCAACATGTCCATGATTTTTGGGACGGTGGAGATTCTAGATGTACCAGATATGCCTCCTGCTACCACAGGAGATGAGGTTAGAGTTGAGAAGCTAGCTAATCCCGAGTCTGAGGCGGAGACGGATGAGGAGATACTTGAGGTTGCTGAGGAAGCTTCATATGAGGGCCTTACTTAGACGGAGGAGGACATGGTACATGCAACTGTGCAGGCTTCTTTGGCGGATACTCCATTGGCTGACCCTAGTGTAGCTACTGTTCCTTCTGAGTCGACTCCGGGCACTGATGCCCAAGTTCAGAGTGATACACTGGGCATGGATGCCCTAGTGCAGTCACTTCCGTCGCTTTTTAGCTCGACGCTTTTCAAAAGCGACAGACGGCGTCTCCAAAAAGCGATGGACGATGTCTCCAAAAAGCGATGGACTGCGTCGCAAAAAGTGATGGACTGCATCGCTTTTTGCCTTTTTTTTTGAATTTTTTTCATAAAAGCGACGGACTCCATCTCTTTATTTTAATTTTCATTTTTTTTATTTCTAAAATGCGACGGACAGAACGACGCTGTCCGTCACTTTTCCGGGATTTTTTAAAAAATAAAACCCAGAAAAGCGACAGACAAAACCACGTTGTCCGTCACTTTTCTAGGAGTTTAAAAAAATAAAATCCTGAGAAGCGACGGACAAAACCACTCTGTCCGTCGCTTTTTTGGGATTTTTTAAAAAAAAAATCTAGAAAAGCGATAGAAAAAACAACGTTGTCCGTCGCTTTTTCTGCAATATTTTTGTCAGCCCAAACTGGCACTTTCTGCTGCACACCTGCAAATACAATTCAATTCAATTCTACACTATTTAGCCCAATCAAACACACAATTATAAACAATCTAAACAAAACATAAAATAACATTCAAAAGTATCTAAATCATAAATTAACGAATTATAAAGTCTTTCAAAATTCATTTAAAAAATGTCCAGAGATCTAAACTAGGGAGTGAGATCTACATAATCATCCTCATCACTCTCGTCATCGGTGTCATCGGGAGCCGAAGTAGTAGGTTGACGAGTGAGGTTCATCACTTGTTCTTTGATTTGCTGAACGATCTCATTCATGCTTTCTTGTTCAGCTACTCTTCTCCGCTCTGACTCTACTAGTGCCGCTGTAAGTTTAGCTATTTGATCTGACATAACAACAATTTGAACACTGTCAAGTGCCTCGGCTTGACGTGACGATCCAATACCTTCTAAGCTTGACTGGAGTCGTCTAACATCATTTCGAGAGCCTAGACCATAGCATCTACCCTTGTGTGTCCCCCCCTACCACTTTTTCTTTCTAAATCTGGGTGGACACTTCAGGTGTCAATTGGACCGAACTATCTAGATTCTCAGCGACGTACTGATGAAAGTCATTCTGCATATTAAATATGAAAATTGACATCAATATACATACATATCATATACTCACTATTAATATATATTATTCATATTAAATAACTTACAAAAGTTCGTTCGGCCCTTTCCTCCATCCACACATCCGGATCCGACTCATTTTCTTTCTTCGTGACATGAGTCTTCTTGAAAACCTCTGGTTCAATAGGAGTGCGTCCCAATTCTTTTTCCTATAAATAAAAACTGAAATTTATAACGATATATATGAATCAACTAATTATTTATTTAAAAGTTTGAATAAGAACTTACCATCTCTAGTGCAATTGTTCCAACCGTCTTTGCACCTTCGGTGTGCAACGAGCCACCTTTAAGACTGCCTCTAGCCTTTGTGGCTTGATCTGATATTGCCTTAAACTTGTCTGTGTTCTAATACAGACCCAATTCATCAAAAACATGAGGCAACATCCAACCGAGACGTACACCACTATCCCGAACATTTTTTAGCCAGCCAGACAGTCTGGTAGATGCCTTCCTCTCAAATGTGGTCACAATGACCAAATTGTACCTCGACTCCCAAGTACACATAGTCTGAAAAAAAATGAATAACGTTAATTAGATCGATAGTAAAAAAAAATTAAAGTATACTAAACTTAACTAAAAAATATATACCTTAAAGTTATTAAACATCGCCTGGCGTATACTGTTTGGAATCTCACTCCAAGAGTGATAAGCCTGTGTATAGAGTCTTCTAACACAGTCTTTTAAAGCCCGGGAAACATCCTTTGTAGGATGCCACCTGCAAAACACATAATAAATATGTTAGTTCATGAATAATATATTAAAGTATAAGAAATAAATAAAACAAACTAACAAATAGATAACAAAACAAACTTACGATGATCCATCCGGCTCAATCATGACTCTACCAAGTCTGTCCTTCTAGCCAGGAGCTAGAGCAGACATCGTATCATGTGGTATAGCACTAGGTGTAGCTGTAGACAAGGGTGGTATGTCAGGATGCACAAAACGCTGAGTCAATGGAGGGGTATCAGCCATAGCATCTGACTGCTCGCTACTAGAATCTCCAAGCCTCATGGCAGATAACTAAGGAGATGTACCTGTGGGAGATGGAGTACTCACCAACAAGGGTCGTGCTCAACGAATAGCCTGTAAAGGTAGGTCCTCGTAGCGTCGTGAAGGCCATGGCTGTGAAGTAGATGAAGTACCGACTGGTCGACAGTAATTAGGATAATATTGCCGAGGATCCGCCATACCAAACGGAACAACAAATTAATGAGTATCATGGCTGATGCGCTCTAGCGCAGAAGAAATAGATCCTGCAATATCCTCAAGATCTATTGGTCTCTAGACTTCTTCTTCTTAGCCTGTTTAGTCTGGCTAACTCCAAGATTCTTGCGATGTCTATCACCGTCACCGCCTGATGACATCTGTATGCAAATTTACATATATAATATATATAAAAATCATAAATTAAATAAAATTAGCAAAATACACTTACATATATACTAGCTAGCTTTCATTCTACACTATTCCTCCTCGCTTGTTTCAATTCCATCATTCTCCCATTCTTCCTCCTTAGTTGTTTCATTTTCATTATCGTCCCATTCTTAGTTATCAAATGATTCATTTTCCTCATTCTCGGATATTTATTCCTCAACATTCAGTATCTCATCATCAGATACTTCTTCTAATATGTGTTGAGGATGTTGTAGTGTGGTTTCCATTTCAACATCAACTTCTTGTTGAACAATTGCAACATCATTTTGATACGCCACATCTAAGAGATTGTCAATTTCAATTCATCCCACAGGCTTACTTTTTATAACAACCCACCAATCAGCTTTGTCTCTACGCAATGGATATGAAGCGTAATACACTTGTTTAGCATTTTGTGCAATAATAAAAGGATCATAACTTATGTATTTCCTAGTGTGCTTAACTTCAATTATATTATGTTGATGATCCATCTTTGTGCCTCTATGTGATGGGTCAAACCACTCACACCGAAATAATACAATCTTCTTCTTAGGTCAACCTGAATACCTCACTTCAGTAATCTCTTGAATGACACCAAAATATTCAATAGTTTGACCGGTACCATCAACATCACCTTGTATGTAGACACCGCTATTATTTGTTTTCTAGTTCCTAGAAACTTCTTCAGTTTGAAACTTAAAGCCATTGACACAATACTTATTCATTGTCAGTACTTGAGATTCAGGTCCAAGTGCTACTTCTTTCACTAATTGCAAATGTTGGATACTTGAGTATTCATCGTAAACCTACGTGATTGTTATTTCAAGTAATATAATTTAGTATAACATGAATATATTATTAAATACTTAGTGATTGCACACTTACATAGTTCCTCAGCCATTTGGAAAATTCTTTATAGATGGCTTCATTACCCCATGTGTTTACGAACAAGCTGATCATTTTACATTCAAGTATTTCGTTAGTTAATGATCACTTATTAGTATGTAATTTAATAACATATTTTTAACACTTAATTGACATATGATTGAATCTCTGGACAATTAAGCAAAATATGTGTCACTGTTGATTGCATTTCCATATCAGTAAAGCCTCGCTTTCCACGCTTTTAGATCCTCGACCATTTTGATTAAAAATTGATATCGGAGGAAATAAAGGATCACTATCGCCTTCATCATTGCGATTGGGCCTGTTTCTCCTATATAACACATCATGACCAAAGTAATAAGAATAAAAATCACCAGTTTCTCTCCAATATGACCTTGAACAAATGATCCTTTGATCCTTCCCCTTTGCTTAATCGTTTGCTTCGAACTACCAATTTTTCTGCATGTATATATGTATATATATGTTAATATATAAAAGACTTGGCGAATATATATAACTTAGTGAATATTTCAAATGGATACCTCTCAAATGGATACATCGATCGTGTTTGAACCGGACCTCCGAGGCGAGCCTCTTGTACAAGGTGAATTGGAAGATACTCCATCACATCAAAGAAACCACATGGAAATATCTTCTCCAACTTAGTAGTAGTAACAAGAATATTTTCCTCCATCCTGTCTAAACTACTCTCCAACAAATTTCCAGAACACAAATCTTTAAAAAAAAGACTTATTTCTGTGATTGGTTTCCATATCCTTTCGGGTAGATGGCTAAAAGCGATAGGAATTAAAGTTTTCATGAACACATGGCAATCATGACTTTTCATACCTATCAATTTTCCTTAATTCTTATCTGCCCGCTTTTCTAAATTCGAAGCATAGCCCTCCGGCATTCTCAAATTTTTAACCCACTCAATAATTTCACGTTTCTCATCCAATGTGAATGAAAAGCTGGCTTTGGGCTTAACTATTTTACTATTCTGTAATTCATGCAGCCATAACTCTTTTCTCCTACAATATTCCTTTATGTCCATTCTAGCTTTTGGATTGTCTCTTGTCTTACCCTTAACATCCATCACCGTGTTAAACAAATTGTCAAAGTAATTTTTTTCAATGTGCATCACATCTAGATTATGTCGTAGCAGATTGTCCTTTCAATATGACAACTCCCAAAATATGCTTTGTTTGGTCCAATTATGTTCAACACCATATCTAGGAAGTCTAGAAGGTGAAGCTTCTGTAACTTTAGGTAATTGAGAAACTCTCTCCCAAAGTTGATGCCCTGTGAGTAATGGAGGTGGGGGGTCACTTTCAACCTTATTTTTCCTAAATGCATTTTTCATCTTTCTAAACTCATGGTCCATTGGCAAGAACTGGCAATGACAATCAAACCATGTATTTTTTCTGCCATGCGTTAAAGTGAATGCCTTACTATTTTCCATGCAATACGGACATGCTAGCTTTCCAGCTATCATCCAACCAGACAACATCCCGTATGCAGGAAAATCATTAATAGTCCACATTAAAGAAGCACGCATAACGAAATTCTTCTTAGTTGATATATCATAAGTCAAAACGCCTTCAAACCACAATTGTTTAAGCTCATCTATCTATGGTTGTAGATTGACATCAATCAAACTTGTTGGATTACGGAGATTTGGAATAACACAACTTAGAAAGATGTAGGGACTGGTCATGCACATTTTAAGAGGAAGATTATATAGAGTAAGAAATACCGGCCAGCATGAATAAGGCGAAGCACTATTAAAGAATGGTGTGAAGCCATCTGAACACAACCCCAATCTAACATTTCTTGGTTCACTAGCAAAATCAGGATACACATTATCAAAATGCTTCCATGCTTCACCATCAAATGGATGAGACAAGACACCCGGCGGCCTTCTATATTCACGATGCCATCTCATATGTGGGGCAGACCTCATCGATGCATACAACCTCTTTAACCTAGGAATGAGAGGTAGATAATGCATCGCCTGAACTGGGACCATCTTTCCAGCCGAAGTCCTCTTATAATGAGTATGTCCACAAAAGTTACAATTATCTAATTCATTATCAGTCTTGTAAAACAACATGCAGCCATTAACACAACAATGAATTCTATCATACGTCAATCCTAACTTGGACACCAAATGCTTTGCCTGATATAAGTTCTTTGGTATATTAAACTCCGGATTAACTAGTTCACCCAAAAGATCAACCATTGAGTCCATAGCAGCTTTAGGAACATTCCAATCTGATTTAATATTCATTAATATAACCGCAACTAACAAGGTAGAATGCGGACTCCCTTCACATAATGGATGACTAGACTCTTCTAATTGATCATAAAAGTGTCTTGCTTCTTCATTAGGAGCTTCATCAAAATATTGTTCCAGTTCCATCCCACCTTGAACCCCTAAAGCATCATTGATCATTTCATGAACCCTATCATGTTCAACCCTAACCTGTTCAACCCTAATTTGGCCATGTGGTGCAACCATATTATATACATCCACAGGCATCGAATTATTAAACATACCATCCAATCCATCACTTTCTCCATGATCAATCCAAACAAAATATATAGGCTTAAATCCATTACGGTACAAATGAACCATAACTCTATCTGGTTTAAAAAATTTTAAGCACTTACATGCACTACAAGGACACCTAACCAATCCATTATTCTTGAAAATGTCAAGTGTCATTGTATGTTCAATAAAATTTCTAACACCGTAAATAAACTCAAGTTTCAAACCAGCACCAGTTTCATAATGCATATTATATATCCACAAACGATGATCCATCTACAAAATATAGATATTCAATTATATTATAAATAATTATTTATTTTAACTTATTTAAACAACTTAACAACTTTTAAACTTGAACTAGTTTAGTTTTTACTTAATTCGAACAACTAAATTCATCAACAAAACCACATTATTTATTTTAGCTTATTTAAATAACTTAAAAACTTTTTAACTTGAACTAGTTAAGTGTTGGTACTTATGCTTAACAAATATATTATTCATAAATTTAAAGCTAAGTGTCAACACTAGATGGACACAAATCGATCTTGCAAGAAAATCAATTTTGTCATCAATAGGATCAACTAGTGTTGGTACTTATGCTTAACAAATACATTATTCCTAAATTAAAGCTAAGTGTCAACACTAGATGGACACAAATCGATCTTGCAAGAAAATCAATTTTGTCATCAATAGGATCAACTAGTGTTGGTACTTATGCTTAACAAACACATTATTCCTAAATTAAAGCTTAATATCAACACTAGATGGACACTAATCGATCTTGCAAGAAAATCAATATTGTCATCAATAGGATCAACTAGTGTTGGTACTTATGCTTAACAAACACATTATTCCTAAATTAAAGCTAAGTGTCAACACTAGATGGACACAAATCGATCTTGCAAGAAAATCAATTTTGTCATCAATAGGATCAACTAGTATTGGCACTTATGCTTAACAAATATATTATTCCTAAATTTAAAGCTAAGTGTCAACACTAGATGGACAGAAATCGATCTTGCAAGAAAATCAATTTTGTCATCAATAGGATCAACTAGTGTTGGTACTTATGCTTAACAAACACATTATTCCTAAATTAAAACTTAATATCAACACTATATGGACACAAATCGATCTTGCAAGAAAATCAATTTTGTCATCAATAGGATCAACTAGTGTTGGTACTTGTGCTTAACAACTATATTATTCGTAAAATTAAAGCTAAGTATTAATACTAGATGGACACAAAAGACATTATTGAAAACAATTGTACTTGAACTTAAGAAATTTAGAAGCACCAACCTTATCTCTAACTTTGATGAAAGAAGCAATATAGTCTTGTATCAACTTTTTTAGATGTTGAGCTTCCTCAGTTGCGTAGCACGAAAAGTTCTTAAATTAGTTAAATATAAACTTCAAATCTAAGAATATTAGTTATATATATATATATATATATATATATATTCAAGTTTTAATAAGTTCAAGTTTCAATTCAAGTTCATATCTAATTTCTAAACTTAATTAGTTATATATTCAAGCTAATTAGTTCCAACTTCAAGTTCTAATTTCAAGTTCATATTCCTAATTAAGTTCAATTTATAGTAAATTCAAGTTATAATTAATTATGAGTTCTAATTAAGTTGTAATTGAAATACCTAAAATTTCAAATTCAAACTAGCTAGCTAGTGTCCCAAATTCACACTATTAATTAGCCTAAAATATCAAATATAATTTAAACTATTAGTCCTAAATTCCAAATTGAAACTAGTCTTAAAATCACAAATTGGAAGTACTCCTAGAATTCAAAAACCAAACTATAGTGCTAAAATCCCAAATTAAAACTATTAGTAGTCCTAAAATCTCAATAATAATTCAAACTAGTCCTAAATTCAAAATTCAAACTAGTCTTAAAATCACAAATTCAAACTAGTCCTAAAATCCCAAAATCTAACTAGTGCTAAAATCCTAAATTCAAACTAGCTAGCTATTCCTAATCCCAAATTCAAACTATTAGTCCTAAAATCTCAATAATAATTCAAACTAACTCAAATAATACCCAAATTCAAACAACTCCTTAAATACCCTAATTCAATCTAATTTTACAATTCCAAAATCAAACTAATTAACTCAAAAAATACCGAATTTCAAACAAATCCTAAGATACCCTAATTCAAACTAGCCCTAACATTAAAATTTTCAATTCACAATCAACAAACACAAACTAACAATCAAATAATCCCTAATTCAAACTAACAATCAAAAACCCTAAATCATTCACTTACTAATTAACTAACAATCAATAAAAGACTAATTCAATACACTAGTTAACAAATTCAACACTCAAATTGAAAGAAATTAAAAATAATATTATGAAACCCTAACATTGAACTAAAGGAGAAGGCCAGTGGGTCGGGATGGAGGCGGTGCAGGTCGAGATGGAGGCGCCGGTGCGAGCTGCTCCTGCTGCTGGCCGGTGCGAGTTGCTCTTGCTGCTTACCGGTGCGAGCTGCCTCTGCTGTTGTGCACGACCTGCCGCTGCTGCTGCGATGGTGGCATGGCACTAGTCGGGGATGGGTGGGGATGGGGCATCGCCGATGAGATGAGAGGAGTGAGACTTGTCACTTAGACCTAGGGTTTTAATTTTAAGAAATTTAATTTATTTAGGTTGATTTAATTAATTAAAATTACATATATACATACATACATACATACATATATATATATATATATTAATTTAATTACACATCAACAGAAGTTTAATTTAATAAATTAAATTTATTAAATTAATTATAAAATTAACTTGATGCATAAATTAAATTTATCAAATTAAACTTTTGTTGATGATGTGTAGTTAAATTATATATAATTAACTACACATCAACAAAAGTTTAATTTAATAAATTTAATTTATCGAGGTTTATATATATATGTATGTGTGTGTGTGTGTGTGTATATATATATATATATATATATATATAATTTAACTACACATCAACAAAATTTTAATTTAATAAATTTAATTAATTTATCCATCAAGTTAATTTTATAAATTAAAATAACATATATATATAATTTAACTACACATCAACAGAAGTTTTATTTAATAAATTTAATTTATTGATCAAGTTAATTTTATAAATTTAAATTATATACCTTTTAATTATATAAATTTAATTTTATTGATCAACAAAAATTTATCAATATCAAATTTAATATATAAATCTCCTTGAATTGATCATACGTATTTCTTTAATTGATAAAGTATTTCATATCTGAACCACTAGTTTATAAGACTTGATTTGTTAAACTATTCGAGGAGTATATAATTAATCAATGTATTTTATACTCCGATGAAGTATTCTTTACATGTCATCATAATTAGGAAGTGATCACTACACTTGACATCCATTCAAGATCGAACGTATATAATTGCTACTTTGACCCTGACATGTTAATATTCTATCTGTAATGGTTGTGTGACATGATTTCATGTAGATTACATACTCTAAGGGAGGGGTACAATCCACATTAATACCACAAGACCCAGAATTGAGGTATGTTAAAGCTAAGCGTTACTTCCTTTAAGCATGAATTTTAGAATCTTTAATTGTCAAAGGCTGTTTTACTATTCTATTGTTAGAAAAACCTTCTGTGAAAGGCATTGGGATTGCACCTGACGTATTTTTGTGACTCCATTATGTTGATATTCCATTCGTTCGGTTATATGGGTTACTCGGCGTCTATTTGTCATTTTGTTGATTTCCTTAACTATAGGTCCGTGTGTATATATTATTATTCTTCTTTAGGTGTTGTAAATTAGAAATATTAGGGAGGAACATTAAGAGTTTGAAATCAGTCCTCCATCCTCGCTACTTTTTTCTTTTTTGAAAAACTTAAAAGTAATATGTTGATTTCCGAAACTCTTAAATGTAACTTGTATGTTTAAACTACTAAGGGACATGTTTTTTTGGAAATACTTTCTTTTACAAACTGCTAAGGAAACATATATAAAAACTAGGTGAAGCACCTTAAGATCTTTATGAACATCCTCAGGTTTAAGTTACCTTTCTTAATTTGATTTTAAGTGTTATAGTTTAATCTACAAGCATATGGTTATACAAGATATTTACATGTGATACGAAAGTGATTACGAGATTATGAGGACAAGAGTACCAACGAGCCAAGATTGGCAACATGATTCAGGTAACACAAATGCATGAATCCATGACATTAAATGTTATTCATTCTACTTCCGATCTATAATTGGAAGGTATGGGGCCTATTGCCTATAATTATTCGTATGAGACACAAGTGGACACAAGTTGGCAAATATGATGTCGGTTCGCTACCGAAAGGCACCACCATTGCTAGCACTTGGTTGGGTATGACATACATTTGCATCTATATATATGTATTCACGATATATGATTATGCGAGCATACCATGGATATTTAATTTATATAAGGTAGGATGTCAACCATGGAGGCTATCTGAGTTTCTGTTTCAGGTAGTATCTTTATTACCCTTTTTATAGCAGCTATTTATGATTCTATTTTCCGCATTACATATCAGTACATTTTTATCCGTACTGATGTCCCATTGCCTGGGACGCTGGATTTTTGTTTCATGTGTGCAGGTCCAGGTAGGGATTCTAATTGACCCCTCCACTAGGATTCAGGGTTCAGCTGTAAGTTGGTACACTCCACCTCTTCCTGGAGCTTTCATAGGATGTTTACTTTTGTTGTACAGTTTGGGTATAGTCGGGGCCTTGTCTCGACCAATGCTTATGACACTCATAGAGGCTATTGTGGACACAGTATTGTGGGTTTCTTTCTGTAGCTTCCAGTTTCCAGCCACATAGGCTTGGCATGTATAGATATGTATGTATGTGTGTATGTCCTCAATTTCAGCCTCATCGGCCAGCTAGTACTTTATCATTTTTGGCTTGTCTACCTTTGTCTATATGAGTTGTTATCCAGGTTATGACCCTAATGGTTCATGATTAATATTTTAGATGTTATGTTGCCTAACCTTTTAGGCCCTCAGTTGAGTCAGTTGGTATGTTTCAGTGGCTAACTCGATTGCATAAGATGTCGAGTGCCAGTCACGCCTCCCCTAGTTCAGGGCATGACAATATTCAACCGATTGTGACCGAAACAATGTAAACAAAATTAACCGATAAAAATCCTAATATTTTGAGAAATAAGGATAATTATCAACAAATTGCATTAAAATTGTAAAACATGTATTTTGAACTATTTAATGAATAAAATACTTAAAAGCAATAACTTTAAAAATATCAGGCCAAAATTTGGTGTCAACAACTTGCCCCTTTGTTTGATTAGGATCGATGAAAGGGATCTTGGTCAAACAAAGTTGAGGAACCCAAATTTAGTTTGATAAACTTTAACCAAAATGATATGAGACATTAGTAGAGCTTTTGAACAACACTCTACGTCCATCAACGGGACTGAAAATAATAAACAAAAGGCTATGATTGATCATAAATTGAAAACATTCACATATCTTCGGTGTTACTTCCAAAATTGCACAATAATGGTAGTGTACCTCCTTGGAAGGAAGACCTTGTAGATAACATGTCACTTTGAACGAGGCGACGACTTAACTTGTCTCTTGAAAGGATGACGACCCAACTTGAACTTAACGTATCACTTTAAATAGAGGTGAAAACCCGACGTGTCTCTTTTAAGGCATACAACACGAGTTGAACTTAACATGTCACTTTGAACGAGGTGATAACCCAACATGTCTCTTTACAGGCTGGCAACCCAACCTTTGACTTAACGTGTCACATAAAGAGAGGTGACAACCCAACATGTCTCTTTAAAGGCGGATGACCAAACTTGAATATAACATGTCACTTTGAATGAGGTGATAACCCAACATGTCTCTTAAATGTGGATGACCCAATCTTTGAACTTAACATACCACTTTGGGGAAGGTGACAACCCAATGTGTCTCTTTAAAAGCGGATGACCCAACTTGAATTAACGTGCCATTTAGAGGGAGGTGACAACCCAACATGTCTCTTTAAAGGTGCCACGCCCCAAGTCCCATTGAGACGGACAAGAACTTGATGCCTTAAATGCCCAAGAGAAAAAAACTTACAACTCTTGCTTATCATACATGAAACAATGAAGTTATAGTTCTTTGATGAGTTTAAGTAAATTATCCTGATAAAATACCAACATAGATAGGCCCAAAATAGATATACTTGCTTGGTCGTTGAGGCCTTAATTACTAAAAAATAAGACATAATTACGCTTCACTTTAACATTAGTCTACAAAGCCACTAAAAGATAGACACTTAGCTAAGGTCGAGATAGGACTCATCATTCCCTTAATTGTAATAAAATATCAAATATATGACGAGCCCTGAATAAACATGGAGTTCACTGAAGGTAGTTGAGTATCTTGTTCTTATCTTGGACATATTTTATTATCTTGAGTACCTGTATATGTGGCATGAAACACAGTTTCCCCATAAGGGACGTCAGTACAAAAAAATGTACTAAATATGTAAAGCATAAAGTATCCATAAGTAAAACAAGAGCTTAAGTGAAATTATGTATCAATTTATAAATGCATAAATAAGGACAAAAAACTACCTTTGCTTACTCTTTTGGGGTATTGAGTACATTACATTCTTTGCTTTGCTTTAATTCACTCTTCTTTTCTTTATAAACTTTGTAGAATTTGATACGATGACCAGCTGATCAGTGGTAGAATAGGATAACCCATGCTAGGCATTTTAACCCCTAGGATGATGTCCTCATTCATATACAAATTAGGATTGGCCCATGCTAGGTATTATAACCCCTAAGGTCCACCCGTATATATGTCAACTGGGATTGGCCCATGCTAGGTATTTTAACCCCTAAGCTACCACTCATAAGTATACAACTTTCCTTTCAGGATCGACCCATGCTAGGCTTTCAACCCCTAGGCTGCCACCCATAATAATACAGATGTGTTTTACGTCTTTTCTTTAATCTTTGAGATTGTTCATGTTATTTTTAGCTTTGGGACTATAGACCAGTGATGTAAACATATGAATAAAAGACTTGACAGTAATAATGACATAAGAAACAAATGTAACCTCATTATAGTAATACTTGGTAATTTATATGACACAATGAATTTTATTAGGCTAAACCATATTCGTAAATGGGCCATGAAGACACACAACAAGTGAGAACATGAAGACATCTAGAAAATGAGTCATTAAGTGATATAACAAGTGAGCAAGTGATTCTACTAGCACATGATTCATTCCAAACATATTTTGACATCTCAAATGGAGGCATACATGCATTTCAAATAGAGACTATAACTCCTCAAATGGAGAGGGAGGAGTGCATATGATGATACAATAGCTACACACTTAGTTGATGATAGCAAATGTAAGGGTGCATAAATATGTGAACTAATGAAGCATAGAACAGATCACAAATAAGGATTGCACATTCCACATAAGGATATGTAAAATGAATAATAGACATATGTGTATCTGTCATACAAATATTTGTAACATGTATAATGTAGGATCTTATTGACTCAATGATCCTCATTTGACTTGGCTGATAATTCATAAAAATTTTTGTTTAGAGTACCTTTGTCATAAAAATACTTGAAAGTATAAACACACAAAAATTGGAGAATGAACATGCATAGAAGTAGCTTGACACATTTTTGAAACCATGAACGGTATGAAGAAGATTATTATTATTGGAGATTGTACACCCTCACATTGTATCTTTTACCATGAGGATCACTTAGAGATCTCACTTGGTTGGTACAGGGAATATATGACTTCATGCCATAAAATATGAAATCAAATAGCCTTACATATCTTGTCCCCCGACCAATACTATGTTGTACCATGAGCCAGCCTTTCTTCTGAGGCTTAAATCTACATTAATGGCAAGTAATAGAGCTAATATTACCAGCTAATAAACAAGATTGGATCACTTTGACTTACCAAAAATGTAGTCGGGCAGCAAGCTCAAAACCCCTCTACTAATGGGTGTTCCTTTCACACATTCCTTTATCATCATGTTCACACAATTTATAACCTTCCCGTGAGGTCATCCAACACTACCTAGAATTTAAACATCCAAAAAAATAAATACACGCATATTGGCAGCACGCCCGCACAACCCATAATTCAAATGGTGTATCTTCATTTCTTCCCTAAAACATTTCACATGACTATCTCTTAAGGCTAGCCAATATTACAAATAATAATCTGCAAAATATATAAATTACATCACAATTGGGTCAATAGGTCAAGTAATGGACCACTACGACGTTATGTCGAACACCTAGCAGGCATAAAGCTCTACAACTTTTCATAAATAGTGTTTCAACACCCAACGACTTCATACTTACAAACAACACTCTTGCTACCATATATAGGAATAAAATCATGCCCTTTACCACTAATAAACCCAACCATCCACCCAGTACTTCTCCAAACTTCACCACGTATATACAACCCCAAACTTTCTAAAATAATCAATAAAACTTTGACTCACTACTTCCAATCATTTTTTCATGAATTTGTAGTAAAGCAACATAGAGAAATATCATCCAATCTGCTATATATAGTGAGACAAAATGGGGCAGTAACCTTACCTCAAATTCTGGAAAATTGTTCTCTTAACTTGTACTCCTTCAAGAGTTTTAATTACCCTTCACACTTGGCTGGAAGTTAGGAGGGTTTCTTTAATAGCCCATGGAGTATTTTTGAAGTGGCTATGATAATCATTGAGGGAAAGAGAGAGTGTAGGAGATGAATTCTTTTTTTCTATGTAAGAATCAAGAGATAAATGAGCCAAATATGACCCTATAATTTCTGGCACTCCACCGCCTCTATCTTCTTCATTTTTGGCCACAATTTGCTAAGTAGGTGATCCACCTACTTGGCCATTTTTAAGCTGCTCAAATGTCAAACTAGGTGATGCAGCTACTTCTGCTTATTAAATCTATTTAGCTATGATAGGTAATGCAACTACTTGCTCTTATTAAGTTGGTCAAAAAGTCTAAGTAGGTGATGCACCTACTAGCTTAATTTAGTCAAGCAAGGACCTCACTTATTTTATCTCATTTTCCAAATTCTAATCTTTTAACTTAAAATTAACACTAACTCTAAAATTAAGCTTAATAATCACCTTACTTCTCGAGTTTAAATACTTTCATCAGTATTAACTTAGTCATATACATGTTCAAATGTACGGGTGTTACATAAGGTGGACAATCCAATCTTGAACTTAACATGTCACTTTGAACGAGGTGACAATCCAACATGTCTCTTCAAAGAGGGACGACCTAGCTTGAACGTAATGTGTCACTTTGAACGAGATGAAAACCCAATATGTCTCTTTAAAGGCGGACAACCCAACTTGAATATAACATGTCACTTTGAACGAGGTGAAAACCTAACATGTCTCTTTAAAGGCGAACGACGACCCAATCTTGAACTTAACAAAATCTGCAACATAATTGTTAGTAACAATTGTTTGTAACAACAGTAATATAAATGCAACATAAATTATGTAAAACATGGCCTCATATGAACAATGAACAAGATGATGAACCAATGAAAGATTTTGAACATAATAACATCATGAATACAAAAAAATTGTATCAATTTTAATGGAACAACATTAAGAAAGTGTCATTTTGAACGACATGACAACCCAATTTTAAAAAGCATCATTTTATTTGAGATAGACAATTAATTTCTAAAAGATGTCATTTTGAAAGGTACAACGATCTAAATTTAAAAAATAAGTCATTTTGAAAGGTATGACAACCCAAAAATATTATTTTAACAATGAAACGGTCCACAAAGTTATTTTGGACAAATATTGAAAAGTGGGTGTCAACCCATATTTTTTTTTTGAATAATGAAACATGTTTTAACTTAGTTAGTGCCAACAATAGTATCGTACAAAAATTTCTCACAATGCTTTCTCATTCAACTTAGATTGACTTCAAGGTAATTCTTATGGATTCAAATAGTATCTCAAATGTACTTAAGTAACGACAAGATTTGTTCATCTTGCTACAAACAAAGGCTTTGAACTAGACCTAAAATCATGTTTCAAGTGCCCTCACTACAAAGAAAATCCCAATTTGCGCACATTTAAAGTGTTTGGATTTGGGGAAATTTTGCAAATTTCACTCACACTCACAAAAAATGTTCAACGAATGAAATTGTGATACCATAGGCTTGACCTTCATGTAAATCTCCACTAATGTGAGAATATTTGAACAGAAATCATGTAGGGCTTGTTATTGGCTTGTAATGTAGGCTTAAGAACGGGTAGTATAGTCATTTGGGATAAAAGTGACTTAATCCTTTCTTGAGCATTGCACTCAATTTATGCTTTCAACATTTGTTATGCTTTTAGCATTTGATCCTCTTATTGTCCCTTCTTTTCTACACTTTTTGACTTCTTTTGAAGATTTGCTTGTTTGAGTTTTTCCCCTTCTCATCATCTTTTGAACTTTCTCCTTTTTGTTTGGAGTGTTTTTCTTCTTTTGTTGAAATTCTGCTTACTTTAACTTGTGGGGAATTTTCAACTCTTCTTTCTTTTGAAGTTATTTTAGTATTCTTGAACTTCAGGGACTATGGTAACTTTTTTTGAAATTTGAACTTTGAATCTTCTGTTGTAACTTGCACGTCTTTAGCACGCTCAAGAAAGTCAGGCCAAAAGAGGGATATCACGTATACACACTCAGAAAGGGTATATGCTAAAATATGGTTGTACAAAGAAAAGACTTAAGGCTCAAAGTGAGAAAATACTAAGGATTGATGTCATTTAGTAGGCTTTGAAAACCTCAAACGGGTCAAAGAAGACCTACAATCATTTTTCAAATCAAACATTACTCAGGATTTCGCCTCAACAAACATTCATGCCAAGTTCTATACCAACAAAGCAACACAACTAAATTTAATTCAAAACTTAGCACACAATACACATGATACAATGAGTCTGATTTTGTTC
The DNA here is from genome assembly GCA_035578085.1 of Solanum pinnatisectum. Lineage (NCBI taxonomy): Eukaryota > Viridiplantae > Streptophyta > Magnoliopsida > Solanales > Solanaceae > Solanum > Solanum pinnatisectum. Next base: position 15,667,813 of record CM069085.1, on the reverse strand, counting down.
TAATATTGAATGTATGCAAGAGAATATTTACAAGTGTAACAAAAATATGAATTAGAGGTATCAAAAGAATCCATGGTTTAACAAGAAGTCAATCTTCTCTATTGTACACATTATTTTTCATATGCACACTTGAACTATGTTGGCACCAACCAAGTCAAAAAATGATTTAAAAAATATAATTATTTTAAAAAGAATAAATAATAAAGAATCTTTTGAATAAAGAATATTGTACCCTAGAAGGGGTGCTTACGTATCTCATTGAGATGGAAATCAGGTTTGCGTAGTTCGTGCAGATGTGACATAAAACATATGTTTTGAACAACAAATGAATTTTTGACAGAAAGAATAACCTTCACGAAAAACCATTGAGTCACATTGAAGGGCAGAGAATCCAAATTTAACTAAAAAAAATCTTTTTTATTATTTAAAGAAAAAGTAACATAAAAGAAAAATGAAAGAGTCACATTAAAGGGCGGACTACCCAAACTATAAAAATATCAAATAAAAATCTTTTTTTAATAGAATATAAGACAAATAAAATCAGAGATATATATTGAATATAATATTAATTAATGCAAAGGTATAGACCAACTCGGAGCATGCCTCATAAATTTGATGTCTGAGTACAACCTTGGTGAAATTTTTGAGGGTTTTCCGTAAAATTTTTGCCCCTGTTTCAGCTTTAACAACCTCTGGTATTCAATCTTGCAGTAACCGTCTCCTTTATGAAATTTTTGGAGACCTCCTCAAAAAAATTTCCCCAATTTCTGCTTTGAAATAATGGAAAGCTTGTGGAGAACATGACTAAAATGTTGTGGCGCCTACGTATTCTGTTGAAGCAGGAATCAGGTCAAACGTAGTTTCAACAGATTGTGACTTGAATGAAGATTGAACTCACACTATGAATGCTCTACTAGTAGGTGACTAAAAGTAGACTTTATTTGAAAGTTGACGCTGACTTGAGTAGGACAAACTATGGGGTGGAGATAATAAACGACGTTGGAAGACCACGAACCAACTACCCGTTTACTTCTCCAACAAAATATGGTGTTTTTCTAAAGAAATGACCGAGCATAACCACGTAACCGCTCTTGTCCTAATGCATTTTATTTGCCGTTTGGAAATCGTGACATGATACAATGACAATGTACATATAATCAAGCAAATAATGAATAAATAATGAGTACAATATGCAAATAATCAACAAAATATACAAGATATAATGAATACCACAATAAAGGAATAGTCCCCTCAATTTGGAAAATTGAACTCATAATGGTTAGAACTTTTATATTCCCAGTGAAGTCGTCATTCTATTGACACCCTTAAAGGTGCAACGTCACGGTGACTCACAAAAAATAATCAATTTTAAAGAGCGAAAGAATTTTAAGAGGTAAAAGAATTTAATTTAAAGGGAGTCACCACCAAATTTTAGGAAAACTAGGAAACCAATTAATTAATTAATATATAAAATGTATATAGAACCAATAGATTCTAGGTAAGGGTTCAAGTAATTTCAAAGAGAATGCATTAAACATCCTTCGAAATTCATAATTGTGGGTCCCAACTAAATTCATTTTTTCAAATTGAAGAGGAGATAAAAAACAATATATAAGTATAATAAACATGTGATATACACAAATGATAAAATAAACAATAATATAAGAAATGGACTAAAGTTTGTCTAACGTCAATAATATACATAATAATGAAAAAAATATCATTTTAAAATCCATTCGAGTAACTTCCTAGGAAAGCAACTCTAGGCACCTATAAAAATACTTAGTAAAAATATTAGTAATAAATGAATATGAATAAAATTAAATGAATCAAAAAATAACTTAAAAATAAAAATCCGTCTTATTAACATGGGAAGCCTTGAAAATCGACGGTAATTTCTTCATCAGCCAATTTTAACATACAAAATATATAAACTTAAATTAAATTTCCGTCTTCTAAAATAGAAAAGCCTCAAAAACCGATGAAGAGATTTTTTCATTGACCAATTTTATATCTTTTAACATTGACTATATAACAAAGAAACATAAATAGCATTCAAAAATGATGAAATTGTAGTAACAAATAACGGTGAAAAGCATTACTGGAATAATCAAACTATTAAAGAAAACATAACAGAAACAAAATCGATAAACAAATAAAGAAAAATCATCTATATAATTCAATCAAAATCTTAAGTGCTCAAACAAAAGTAATCAAAACAGTGAACAAAATTAGTCTAGGCATGGATATTAACGACACAATAAAATAAATAATAATAAAATAACTACCAATAACAAAAATAAGAAAGATCTAAATGAAAACATAGCCAATTAAAAAATTATAAAAAGTACATGAAATTAATTAAAATGATATGAACAAAATGAAACGATATAAATAAATTATCTGAAGTAAAAAAATCCAGTAATGTAAACATTAAAGAACAACCAAGGTGGAAATAATAATAATAATAACAACAACAACAATAGTAATAATAATAATAATAATAATAATAAAATAATGACAACAATGTACATTAAACAAAGCAATAACTAAAATAAAAATAATAGAAGATTAATACTCACTCAATGAAAGCGATATACAATTTATCAAAATAATAACTCAACATCCTATAAACTAAACATAATAGAGATGAACAAATGCTCAAATCACCATAAAAATGTAAATTAATTAGGAAACAATTCTAAAAACTCAATAATTTGAACAAAAACATGCGAGCAGAATTACTATACTTACTTAATGGTTGGATTTGGTTCGTTTCCGCCGGCGATGGAGCCACGCCTGAGCTGGAGTCGGGGCTTCGAGTGTGAAATCCTACAAAATAAGTGAAAAAATCGAGAAGGGGGAAGGGGAGAGGCTGGTTAGAAATTCTAGGTTTTGTTTATGCTGACTTGGTTGGGGTTTTGATCGGAGGTTTTTGTAGGAGACAAGGGGTCTGGTTCACAGATGGGTTTGGAATCTAGTTTGGAGGTTTGAGATGGGGTCTGGTGGTGTTTTTTGGTGGATTTGGGGGGTCGTTTGTGTGCTTGGAAGTGGCGGAAGGTTTAAAGTTTTGTGGTGGTTGGGACTGGTCGGAGCTGGTGGCAGCGAGGGGAAGAGGTGAAGAGGGGGTTTTGGGTCTGTGTTTGTGGTGGCAGACTGGTGGAGCTCCGGTAAACTCACCGAAAAAATAATAAACGAGACCTTTTTTTGTGAATAAAAAATCTGATAAAATTAAACCCTAACCCTAATATATTTTATCCACCACACCATAACTTAATGACCAAGAAATGGTTTAAATAAAAAATTGAAAAAATCACTTTAGTAAAATATCATTATCTTAAAACAGTGACACATAACCACTAGTTGATAAAATATATGTGTATATAAATCTTATATGTTGTAAAACTAAAGTAAAATAAAACAAGAAATATAGAAGATGAAAGCAATAGAAATAGGGAGACAAGAGATGAGAGTTTTTCTCATTATTCCAACTCTTCAAGTATTCACCATATCTTCAAGTGTCTACAATATGAACCCTTATGTCTCTATTTACAGTGTAGCATAGAGGCATACAAAAGGTTAGTCGTAAACATGACATTAACATGAATATAATGGAGGGGGTTATGGAACTGAAATGTTACAAGAATAATAGTTATAAAGTTGGAGGTTATAGAGGTTATAATTATCTTCATAATGGAGGAAAATAATGAAGATAATGGGTGAGAGTAACTTCTTGGTGTAGTGGACATTCACACTATAATATTTTATAACACTCCCCTTGGATATTCATAGATAATATGCATCGTTAAAACCTTACTAGGAAAAAACCCTGTGGAAAAAAAATCCTAGTGGAGGAAAAAGAGTACACATATCTTCTAATAAGCTTTGAATGTTGTCTTGTTAAAAACTTTACCAGAAAAATCCAATTGGGATAAAACCATGATTAAGAAAAAGAGTACAACGCGATTTTTCTCCCCCTGATAAAAACTTTACTTGATATCTCGGAGACGATGCATTCCAATCTTATATCACAATTTCTCAAATATTGATATTGGCAATCCTTAGTGAATAAGTTTACAAGATCACTTGAATGAGTCTTTGAACGTCTATCTCATCATTTTGTTGAAGATCATGTGTGAAAAAGACTTTTCGTGAAATATGTTTTGTCCGATCTCCTTTGATTGTATCCTCCCTTCAATTGAGCTATATATTATTTTTGTATATGGTGGTTGGAATATCCTTTTCAAAAGAAAATAACATATTTTCTAAATATGATAAATCATGATTCCAACCAAACACACTCCCGACTTAATTCATAGATCAATATTATTTCTGCATGATTTGAAGAAGTGATTACTAATGTGATTCTTTGAATGCCAAGATATTGTTGTGTCTCCATATGTAAATAAATAGTCCATTTGCGATCGAGCTTTATGCAGATCAAATAAATATTCTGCATCTACATAATCAAATCATTTCTGACTCGGAGATTGATCATTTCAATTTTATTGAAGCTCTTCTTTTATTCTGAAAGAAAATCACACATCTTTTATATGTTGAATCACTTGCTTTGTTAGTTTCTTGTCATAACTTGAATGATAATATGATAAGCCTGTCACATAACTTTCATTATGTATATAAAATAATTTTCTAGCATTTGCATAACCAGCAATCTATAAGTGCACCAATTGCATTAATACATGGCATTTCAAATCATTTTCATGAGATCAAAAAGATTCTTTCTCTATGTTAAGCAGTTTCAGAACCATTGGGTACTCAATGGAATTGCTTTAAGACCTTTTAAATCTTTCAAATATTTTCATATAACCTTCATCGTCTAGTTATACATAATAATCATTCATTATACATATTCAAGTATTTCATCTATTGCCAGACTGAAACAAGTCTCATTGCATCCACCCCTGGAGAATATATCTCCATTTAATAATGTCAGGATTTTTACGAAAATCCTTTATGCCCCGAGGCACAAATCACACTTTATATCTTACGGCTATACTTTCGCACAATGATTCATTTGTACCACACTGACATTATATTTTGATCCATAAACTATAAGATCAAAAACATCACTTTTCTAAGTGAAACAAAATATACTTGAACAGTGCCAATCATTTATCTGTCCACACTATATGAGATATTCGAATTTAAGATCCTTGTAACGAGTTATAACATTGAGTGCTACTTCATATCAAAGATACCGTCAACGGTCATTTTGATATCTATTCCAATACGACATAGCTTATCGAGATTTCTTCATTTTTCATCATTTCTAGGTACCTGAACCTTTGCTAAGGTTTTATGAAGTGTTATGTCATGGTGCCCTTTCAAAGCACTTACCTCATTATCATGACCATTTTGATAATTTGTCCGTCTCCTTCCTCAAGGAGTTTTATGTTTGGAATCGATTGGTCTATCACACTTTTGACGTACCATAGACCCTGTCCTTGAAGGACTATTTATTGGGGCATTTGCAGCTTAATTAAAATATTGGGGCAGCTTAAGCATTTTGCAAATGAATTATCTCTTGAACTTCAAGTTCACATTTTTTTAACGAGGATCTAGATAATTCACCTCACATAATTTTCAGCTGCTAAACGTATCTCCCCCTAATGTTAGGAAATCTAACATTTACCCTCAACCTCATTTGGGGATCCATCTTTGTGCGTGGTGGAGCAATAAAATCATATGTGCACACATCAAATTTTTAGATGGAAATTATTTGGTTCCTGACCCTGAACCAATTATGATGGGAAAACCTTGTTGGCTTGATGCATACATGTTAAAATAAACTCATCTCATAACAAATTTTATTTGACAGATTTGTTCTCATAATCAATGGTCTAGCTATAATTGGAGGTATACAATTTCTGCTAAACCAATCAACATGATTTTAGTTTGGAACTGTGCTCTTAATTTAATAATTCAAGCAAATAATCTTACAAAAATCAATTTGTAAGTTGATACAAATGCACATGTGACCATACCATAGATGCATCTATTAAATCATAATAGTAAACGGTCCACATGGCAGGTGAACGGGCCCATATTCACCTTTTTATATGTTCCAAATAAATTCATGGGATACAATCCCAAACTTAGCTGGTACAATGATCAGTTTATCACGAGAACAAGCTACAAAAGAGAATTCTTGAAGAATCTTTTATTTCTTCAACATATGTGAATTCTCAATTTCGTTTGCATCACATTTGAATCGGAATGACCAACGATTATGCCAACTGATATTTATTTTAGTAAACTTCTAGTTTACTTTTGCATGTGATTCCATTATCATGCCCATATTTGTATACAACAAACAATGGAATAAAAGGGGTAATCTTATACGTAAATATTTATAACCCATTTTGGTTGTACTAATTTGAAGATATTAAATCTTTCCATAATTTATAGTCTCAATATAATATTTTTCTTTCAATTCTTCCAAGACTTAAAAAGTTTCTTTTGAGACTTACTACAACCCCAATATTATGAAAAATTTCATTCCTCCGGATAGTAACAAATTAGCCCTTTCGGAACTCTCAATTAATTTTGTGTACTAGCACAAATTTCACAACACCGTTCTTATGGTGACCATCTCCTTCAAGGCGAAAATTATTATTATTGTCATGGTTAAAATTATCACATGCAAGACTTATTTCTTGACAACCAATGACAAATTTATGTTGCCACACAACAATATTTATTTTGGTCATGACCACAACCTTTATAGAAAAGAATTATTTCTTTCTTTTGTCCTCCAATAGTTCATAATAAAACATGCCACAATATTGTGTAGTACTCAAAGTGTATAACCAAATGACCATTTATGTCACAATATTTTTTTTCCAATCTCTTAAACCTCCCGTAGAAGTAAGACGTGATATTTATCCAATAATACATGAACATGTTCTTATCCATACGAACACAAATCACATTTTCTTCAAGAAATGGACCATAACTATTTTGTACATGCTCCATAAGTTTTTATCAGAAACTCATTGTCATGCTTTGGCATTATCAAATTTATGTGACTCACCTCAACATCACTTTAAGAGGTCAAATGTACCAAATGTACTACCACTTTGTATTCCTTTATTTTGATGGAGGATTTACAAAACTTTCTAAATTGGGTTGCACCAACAACAATGTGGCCAATAACTTTTCATACCACTTTAATGGATAAAAATTACCTTCACATTTGAAGGACCATTTTAAGAACCCATAATGCTCTTCCTTTTAATTAGCACAATGATGACCATTAACATTTTACCACACCCATATTCATACATTCAACCACTTGTCATTTTTCAGACATATTATGCACTGTTACCACATTCACAAAAGAGAATGGAGCAAATTCATTGGGTACATGACTTTCAGTCAAAAGTATACAACTTTATGTTAGTCATCATCATATCATCACTATAGTGCATTAGGACTTAAACCCAATGTCTTACCCATATAAAGACACCTTTGGTCATAAATCAATGAGACTTGGACCCAACTTCTTATTATCATGGTGCACCGAGACTTTACTCGATGTCTTACCCACTTGGTGCGGTGAAACTTGAATTCACTATCTTACCCTCAATCAATGTCTTAATAAATCAAATGCATTACCAAAAAGTAAATATTGAACACCATAAATATATTCTGAATTTGACTTAAAATTGAATAAAAATGAACAAAACTAATTAATTAGAACACCATGTTGGAACCATATAAAAGTCCCAAGTTAAAATAAATTAAAATATTTTAATAGTCCCTCTCAATATTGTTATGAAAATTATCATAATTTACTAACCATTTTAAAATAACCACAAAACAAGTTTTGTTAGTACAAATAATATATAGGATATGAAGTATACCTTGCAACCGAAGAATTACTAGGATAACTTATAAAAATCAAGAAGTACCTACCATTGATTCTTGATGGAAAATGAGCGCGCAATTCGTGCTGATAACGTGTTGTAAAACTAAAGCAAAATAAGAAAAGAAATATAGAAGATGAAAGCAATAGAAATAGGGAGACAAGAGATGAGAGTTTTTCTCATTATTCCAACTCTTCAAGTGTTTACCAAATCTTCAAGTGTCTACAATGTGAACCCTTATGCCTCTATTTATAATGTAACATAGAGGCATACAAAAGGTTAGTCATAAACATGACATTAACATGAATATAATGGAGGGGGTTATGGAAGTGAAAGGTTACAAGAATAATGGTTATAAAGTTGGAGGTTATAGAGGTTATGATTATCTTCATAATGGAGGAAAGTAATGGAGATAATGGGTGAGAGTAACTTCTTGGTGTAGTGGACATTCACACTATAATAGTTTATAACATATTTGTATTTAACTATATTTCTAGACTGTGCCAAAAACACCAAAATAAATATTAATAAAAGTAACAAATAAAATGAATATTTACAAATGGAAAGAATATAACTAATAACATGTAAAATATGCAATTTAATGAAAAATTGTGATTTTGTCATACAAAACAAATATTTTGAGCATATCCAACCGATTGTAACTGAAACAGTGTAAACAAAATTAATCGATAAAAATTCTAATATTTTGAGAAATAAGGATAATTATCAACACATTGCATTAAAATTGCAAAACATGTATTTTGAACTATTTAACAAATAAAATACTTAAAAGCATTAACTTTAAAAATATCATACTAAAATCTGGTGTCAACAAGGGCCAATTGAGAAAATTGAACTAAAGGTATGAAATTACGGGACATTTGGATACTGGATAAGGGCAAAGTGGTTAATCATTTATTAATTTTATACCATATTTGATTTGTAAATAAAATAAAAATTATTCATGTATTAACTTTATTCAATGTTTGGTTGTATTTTTGTAATTCTACATAACTAACACTTACATAACTTATGAGGAAATATATGTATAATTTTATGCGGGGTAAAATGTGAAATAAGTTATGAGTGTATTAGTTATACATGGATTAAAATAGTAAATTACACATTTATCCCTGTCAATTACTTTTACATCTTTCTAACTCAATGTGAAAAATAATTTATCAAGGCCAACGAAAATAGATATAATCTTAGTGATACCAATATTGAAGATGCATAAATCATATTAGCAAGATTAGGAAGATGAAACAACATTCTTGGTCTCTAGAGAGATTCAAAAACCAGTTGTTTTAGTTTATTTCTTAACTAGTGAATTTGTCAGCGTTTCGCGCGGTTATAAAAGATGATTAACTATGAATAATTTTATAAAGTATTGTATAGATGAAGATGTGTTTTTGCAATATAATTGTTAGACCTTAATTGGTAAAAATTGAGAGTAAAATGCAAATTCAATGCATAACTAATCTTTGGAGTTTTTGTCGACATCCACTCCCATAAGTTGGTCATAATTCAATAGTTTGCATTTTATTTTTCAAGTCAAACTAAAATTTGCATATAATAAACATAAAAAATATAACCAAAAAAAAAAAAAAAACAATGTGATGAATTCTACAAAGTCTAACAATGTCTCTCAAAACATAACAATAAAAAAATTTAATGTGATGATTTCAACAAAGTCTGACAATATCTCTATCCATAGAGTTAAAGAAGTGGATTTTTAAAGGCTTTTAATAGAACACAGAAATGATGAAAAAATAAAGAAAAATCCCCAAAAGGAAAACAGAAAAGAAAACGATAGTTGTATTTTTGACCAAAAAGAGGAGCTATATCATTTTTTCTATTCATAATTTCAATTTATTATTTTATATAGATTTAAATATTTAAAATGTGTTATGGTTCTTCAACTACAAATGATTTAGATTAACACTGATTAAGTTGTGTGTTTTTCTTTAATTTTGATTCTTTCATTGTTAATACATGTGAAACTATCAATAAATATATATATATATATATATATATATATATATAAATAAGACTTGTTGATGTATCATGCTTCTAAAATAAAAATAAAAACTTATCTATTTTCTTAGAATGTATGACTTTTTCTAATTTAAAAAAAATTATATTATTAATTATTAATTATTGATTATTAATTAATGATCAGTTATAGCTTCCCAAAAATAAGGAATTTCAAAAAGCTACGTTTTGCCTCAACATAATAATATAACAATAAAAAAATTTAATGTGATGATTTCTACAAAGTCTGACAAAATCTCTATATATACGACTATAATATGAAATATCAAATAATGTAATATGATTATTAACTATTTTAGAAATTAGAATAATAAGTGGTTGTCAGTGTAGTGTAGTGAAAATAAAGATCATTAAAGCTTACATTAAAGAACTGACCTTTTAGCTTCTTATGCGTATTTAATATAATCCATAGAGTTAAAAAAGTGGATTTTTAAAGGCTTTTAATATAACACATAAATGATGAAAAAATAAAGAAAAATCCCCAAAAGGAAAACATAAAAGAAAAAGATAGTTGTATTTTTGACCAAAAAGAGGAGCTATATCATTTTTTCTATTCATAATTTCAATTTATTATTTTATATAGATTTAAATATTTAAAATGTGTTATGGTTCGTCAACTACAAATGATTTAGATTAACACTGATTAAGTTGTGTGTTTTTCTTTAATTTTGATTCTTTCATTGTTAATACATGTGAAACTACAAAAAAAAAAAAAAAAAAAAAGAGGAGCTATATATATATATATATATATATATATATATATATATTAGACTTGTTGATGTGTCATGCCTCTAAAATAAAATAAAAGCTTATCTATTTTCTTAGGATGTATGCCTTTTTCTATTTTAAAAAAATATTATATTATTAATTATTAATTATTAATTATTGATTATTAATTAATGATCAGTTATAGCTTCCCAAAAATAAGGAATTTCAAAAAGCTACGTTTTGCCTCAACATAATAATATTTTACTTATCCCCTTCTCCTTATTACCATAAATGTGTTCTTTCATCCAAGAATTGATTTCTTTGTATTGAAGTGTGTATATATTATTTTAACTATTTTTTTGCTTTGTTAGAGCAGAAATTGATTACTTTTATAATTATTTTATTCTTGTAAAAAAATTATAAAAAGTCATGTTAAATAAAAATAAAAAATCTAAAAAACAAAGTGCTCAAAATCTTTCTAGCTTTCATATTTTTCTAAAAATAAAAAAGTTAGATATATTTTAGTTATGATTCACATGAGTTACAATTGAAACAATTTGTTATTAAATAACATAATCACTTTTGGAGTTGTGAGTAGTCACCGTATGTATATTTCGAATAATGAAATTAGTATTTTTATTTGAGAGATCGAAGAATATAGTGCAAATTCAACATAAAAATAAAATTACTTACATATTTATCGACATATTGTCTTCATATTGTTAATATTCTCTATAAAATAATCATTGTTTACATATTTCCGATAAATCCTTCGTTATGAAAGTGGTGCAAAAATACCCCTGATATTATACAAATGACTCACATATATCCTTTGTAACATCTTGCCTTAGAACCCCATAGGATATCAAATGAAAGTTCTTTGAATCTTCTTTCCAACGCCGCTGAGTTTGCTAAATTCCGAGTTCGGATGAGGGAGATATGCCTGTTTGAGTTCAGCCTATCCAATTAAGGAAATTTACCCAAATTAATGAGGGGAATTTTGGTCTTTTCCTTACCCATTAGCTTTAAACATATTTAGTAATATTTTAGGGGTCTAAATTGATTTGGGTCAGTTTTCACAAATCCTAAAATACGCTTAGGGTTTTAGAGAGAAGTTCAAGAGGACAAAATAAGGAGAAGTTCAAGTGTTCACCAAGATTTCTTGCGAATCGACGATTTGTTTCGCCAAATAAAGGTATGTAAGTTTTCATAGTGTTTAGTTCGTTCACCCACACGTCAATCATGTAAATTCCATTCGTAATTTCGTTCTTGAGGTTGAATGATTTGAATTCTTGATGGATGTTCTTGAGGTTTTGTCCTTCATGCTTTGTTTATGGAGTTTGATGAGTTCTTGAGGTGAGGATTTCGATTTTGAGAGTTGTTCTTGAGGAAAAATAAGTAGATTCTCGTGTACTTGTATTGGGGTAATTGAATCTAAGGAAAATTTGAGGAGGAAAACAATCGATTCTAGGCGAGTTAGGGTCAGAAAAAGAGAAGAAAAATTCGTCGGATCGTTCTAGGGGAGGGGTGGCGCGACGCGCCACTGATGCACTAGGAGGGCTGGCACGCCACACCTGCAGTGCGCCAAAAAGAGTCCTCTGAAGCTTAGGGGCTGGCGCCCCGAGCCAGCAGTGCTCCAGGGTCGGCTGCCCCCAACCTCTTTTTAGTTGTTTGCTCTGTCTAAGTTTTTTTTAAAGTGTACCTTCCCTCCTTTATGATTCTAACTAATCTAAACTGCATCTAAACATCGAGAGATCTTTAATAACATAAATAATAACCCTTGAATTCATAATTCATATTCAAGGTAGAGTTAAGAGTAAAGTCTTAAGAGTTCTTTCAGGTCATTTTGAGAAGTCTTTTATAATCTTTTAAAATTTGTTTTAAGACTTGAGTACTTGAGTATGAGGATGAGAAGAGTTGAGTTTCATTTTTCAAAATGAATATATGGGGACTAAGTATTCCCAAGAGTAAATGTTTTTACATTTAAAATGAGGGGAAACATCGATTTCTAAATGAGTTCATCAGGAGTTTTGAGTACTATCTCTTTTAAGAGAAACCTTTTGAGTAATAATCTCAAAGTTTGAGGATGAGGAAATGTTTTAAACATATGAGCTGAGTTATATTATTGTGAGTAGTATTGAGCTCGATATGGGGACGAGTTCAAAGAACTCAAAGTTCTCATAAACCATGTAGCAAACATGGGTAGAAAGGGTCATACTTTTTATATGATTCATTGTTGTTTTTTAGCATAGCTTAGTGGATCAATTTAGTTGAGGATGTATTATACTCCGGTAAGGTATAGGACGGTTCTGGCAGCGTGGGCGAGAAGTTGTATCATCACATAGCTCATAGTGATGGTTGTCGGTTAGAGAATCTCCTAAATAAGAGTTATTATTGTATTTTTAAATACATTGAGTTGTTATCTACTATTTTAAATGCTTTATATAACCTGCATCTTTATTGTTGTTTTTATATTGTATTGAGTTGAGTATCCATGAGTTGAGGTTGAGTTGAGTAGAGTTGAGGTGAGTATGTTTCCTTCTTTCCAAGTTCAAGATTTTATATTATGTTCAATGTTCCCCTTACTTGCTCGTACATTCAATGTACTAATGCTATTTGGCCTGCATCATTTCATGATGTAGATATAGGAGATCAGGGTCATCAACAGGAACTTCGTTGATACCACATTAGTTCGAGTTATCTTTGGTGAACCTCCTTGCTTTGGAGGATTCCATTTACTTTTTAGTATTGTTAGGATGTCGTGGGTGTTGTCCCGACTTCTATCTTTGTCATTTAGAGGCTTTATAGATAGACAATAGAGTTTGGGAAGTATGTTTCGTTATCTTTTGTTAAATGTTTTAAAGACTTGAGTTGCCTATTTCTGGCTAGTTGAATATTCTAACATATTCTAAATTAATTATTTGAGACTTTTTAGTTAAAGCTTTATATTTGAGTTCATCTTGTATAGAGTAAGTCTTTCGTTGAGAGTTGAGCTAGGCCAAGGGTTCGCTTGAGGCCATAAATGGTTCTCGAATGCTGAACACATTCAGGGTGTAGGCTCGAGGTATGACAAACTTGGTATCTGATGAGTTCGAGATTTGGACTCATTTACAACTTTGTTTATATAGAGTTATTATCCTTAAATGCTTAATTTGTGCCAATAACTGATGTAAAACCTTTGATTTTGAGGTATATGGATTGAGGAATAAAGCAAGGACATTAACGAGCAAAAAGGAACAAAACAGGCCGAAAGGATGAAGAAAGGCATCCTGGTGATCACCAAGTTCACTTGGCGAATTGCCGAATGGCTATCTAACTGCCTAAAGTTTCAGTGTGCCAAGCCCTTGGGTAGAAACCAAGTTGGCGAGAGAAAGGAGCAGTCGGCGGATCGCCGAGTAGTTCCATGATGCAGTTCTAGATAGTCCAAAGTTACATACCCTGAGGATGCTGAATGCCAAGGCAGAAGGGCGATGGAAGTGACCAAAGGGCAGTTTGCCGAGTGGTTTGGCGAGCCTGACTTACTTCGCAACACATTTTTGGCGACTATAAATACATTTTTGAACATTTAGTTTAGTATCAATTGTTAATCAATTACTCTTAAGAAGAATCTATTTTTGAAGATTTTGAGTATCTGGAGAGTTTTTCTCTAGTTTTTTTTTAGCTTTGAAGGATTGAAGAAATTCACTTTTGAGAAATTGGAAGTGCGTCTTTGAGATTCACCAATTTGGAACATTGTAAAGAAGAAATCACTCTTACCCAGTTGATGCACACTCAATTTGGTAATTGTTTTTCCCTTTTTATACTGGCTAGCTAAAACCCCAATTCTTGGGGTGTGACTATGTGATTATGGGCTGATTTAGCTTATGGGTGTTGCTAATTGTTAGTTTAAATGCTATTTAAAAGTGAGTTTAATCATGAATTGTGGTTTAATTTAAGAATTGTAGTTGCAAATGTAGTTCTACCTTTGTGTTCTTGGCTTGCTCCAAAGAGAGGTTTTTGAACTAAGGTTTTTGATTGATAGTTTGTGGGTATTGGGTTGACATGGGTTCAGCTCAAGAGAGTGAATCCTAAACCTTTCCCACACATTCAGCTCGAGAGAGTGAATGGACTAAAGTGTAGGCTGCTCTTATTTCGCATGCTTGTTGATCTTCGAGAGAAATCAACTTGATTCAGGGTAAATTGTTTGAGAGAAAGTTTACCTCATCTATAGCCTATCCTACTTACTAATATCTAGCTATTTTCTAATAATTGCAATTGCCCATATGTCTACATTAGCCTATAATCGATCACATCCCAATAACCCGTCTCATTATTGTTATTCCATATTGTTTGTGACTAATGTTCGTAGTTGATAATCAAAACCAAAACCCCCCATTTGACATTTGTGTCACCCCCTATTTGAATGATGTTTTTATTCAATAATTTTTATTCCTATGACTGATTTGACCAAGTTCATACTTCTCAATTGAATCAGAAATATGTACTGCTCCCTGTGGGATTCGACCCTAACTCATTTAGTTGGGTTTTACACTGATTAATGACTGTTGACTCTTAGAATTGGTTGAAGTGTCTTTGAAACGTTAATCAGTATCAGAGCATAGAATTCAAGAGTCCTAGGGTATCTATGAAGCTGTGTGTGTAGAGTCCTAGTTATCGGTGTGAAGCAAGCCACATCTATAATTAGTAGGATGCGACATTTAGGAACTATCTCACTTCTTTCATACTCTTTTCATGCGATAGAGTTCACCTCTATAAAGTTTCTTTCTAATTCCTGCTTGTGCGTATCTTTCAGATCATGGCTGCACGAATAGTTGTTCAAGGTCATCCTGTTAGGATGAATGTTGATCCCCAGGATCAAAGGGTCCCTAATGCACCAGAAGTGCAACCCAAGGAGAGGTCACTAATGTTGAGTTTCGGGATGCTATCCGGATGTTGAGTCAAGTTGTGGCCAATCAAGTGGTGAGTTCTTAAGGATGAATCTTCCAGACTTCACTAGTTCAATGTCACTGAGGATCCGGAAAACTTTGTGGAAGAGTTGCTGAAAGTGTTTGAGGTGATGCGTGTTGCAGATGCTGAGCGTGTGAGCTAGCTGCATACCAACTGAAGGGTGTTGCTACGACCAATGGAAGAAGAGTAGATCTGAGGGTGCACCAATTATGAGCTGGGTTGTGTTCGAAGAGGCCTTCTTGGGACTTTTCTTTCCCCGTGAGCTGAGGGAGGCAAAAGTAAGAGAATTCCTTAACTTGAAGCAGGAATCCATGAGTGTGCATGTGTATAGCCTCAAGTTCACTCAACTTTCCCTTTATGCTCTGGAAATGGTTGCTGATATGAAGAGCAAGCTTGTTTGTGTCTGGGTTGTCTCGCTTGTCAAGTAAGGAGGGCAAGTCAGCTATGCTGATAGGAGACATGGCCATAATAAGGCTTATGATCCATATGCAACAGGTTGAGGAGGATAAGTTGAGAGATAGAGAAGAGTTCCGGAACAAGAAGGCTAACACAATAGGAAATGAGTCCGAGCAGCAGAAGAGCAATGCAAACCGGTCATTTTTTCAGTAAAAGCCAAAATTGACCTGCTCCATCATCTGCTAGTGCACTTACACCAAGGAACAAATGTGAGTTTAAGAATTAGAATTCTCAAAACTTAGAGCTAGACCTGTAAAATCCCAAGGTAGTGTGGCACATGGAGGTAATGGTGTTAGGAACCACCCAGGATTGTGTCGTGATGGCTCCACTGGTTGCTTCAAGTGTGGCCAGAATGGTCACTTCATGAGAGAGTGCCCTAGAACAGGAAGGGTAGTGGTAATGGGGACAATAGAGCCCAATCTTCTTCAGTGGCTCCGCCAGACAGAGCTGCACCTATAGGAGCTACTTCAGGGACATGTGGAGGGGCAAACCGTCTGTATGTTATCACCAGTTGCCAAGAGCAAGAGAATCGCTAGATGTTGTCACTGGTAGGATCAAAGTCTTTACTTTTGATGTATATGTATTGCTAGATCTAGGTGCGAGCCTATCTTTTGTGACTCCATACATTGCTATGAATTTTGATATTCTTCCTGAGAAACTTCTTGAGCCCTTCAGTGTTTCCACACCTGTTGGTGAGTCTATTTTAGCTGAGAAAGTTTATCGTGATTGTACCATTTCTCTCAATCACAAAGACACCATGGCTGACTTAGTTGAGCTAGATATGATGGACTTTGATGTTATTCTAGGTATGGAATGGCTTCATGCTTGTTATGCCTTAGTTGATTGTAGAACTCGAGTAGTTAATTTCGAGTTTCCTAATGAGCCAGTTATTGAGTGGAGGAGTAGTTCAATAGTGCCTAAGGGTCGTTTTATTTCATACCTTAAGGTGATAAATTAGTTTCAAAGGGGTGCATCTATCACTTAGTCCTAGTTAATGACGATCTCACCTATTCAATTAGTTCCAGTGGTGAGTGATTTTCTAGAGGTCTTTCTAGATGATCTTCCTGGAGTCCCTTCTGAGAGAGAAATAAACTTTGGTATAGATATTCTTCCTGATACTCCGCCATATAGAATGGTTCTAGCTGAGTTAAAAGAGTTAAAAGAGCAGTTGAAAGAACTTCTTGATAAAGGTTTTATTCGACCAAGTGTCTCACCTTTGGGCGCTCCGATCTTATTTGTGAGGAAGAAAAATGGTTCTCTTAGGATGTGTATTGATTACCACCAATTGAACAAGGTTACCATAAAGAATAAGTATCCCCTTTCGAGAATTGATGATCTTATCGATCAACTTCAAGGTGCCATCTGTTTTTCTAAGTTAGACCTCAAATCAGGCTATCATCAATTGAAAGTAAGAGAGAGTGATGTTCCAAAGACAGGTTTCAGGATCCGCTATGGTCATTATGAGTTTCTAGTCATGTCTTTTGATTTGACTAATGCTGCTGCAACGTTCATAGACCTTATGAAGAGAGTGTTTAAGCCTTATCTTGATATGTTTGTTATCGTATTCATTGATGACATTCTAATTTATTTGAGGAATGAGGAGGATCATGCTAGTCATCTCAGAGTAGTTCTTTAAGCTCTCGGAGATAGAGAGTTGTATGCCAAATCTTCCAAGTGTGAGTTTTGGCTTTAGTCAGTGGCATTCTTAGGCCACATTGTTTCTGGTGATGGGATTCGAGTTGACACTTAAAAGATTGAGGCAATGCAGAACTGGCCTAGACCTATATCTCCAACTGATATTAGGAGTTTCTTGGGATTAACTGGTTATAGGAGGTTTGTCGAGGGGTTCTCATCTATTTCATCCCCATTGAATAAGTTGACTTACAGGACAACAAAGTTTTAATGGTTTGAAGCTTGTGAGAAGATCTTTCAGGAATTGGAAACTAGGTTGACTCCTGTCCCAGTCTTGACCTTACCAGAAGGTACATAAGGCTTTGTTGTGCATTGTGATGCGTCCAGAGTTGGACTGGGTTGTGTATTGATGTAGAATGGCAAGGTTATAGCTTATGCCTCCAGACAGCTAAGATTCACAATATGAATTACCCAACCCATGATCTAGAGTTGGCTATTGTAGTATTCGCTTTGAAAATATGGCATCATATGTTCACCAATTACAAGAGTCTTCAATATGTATTCAGTAAGAAAGAGCTTAATATCACACAAAGGAGGTGATTGGAGTTACTCAAGGATTATGCCATTAATATTCTCAATCACTTGGGTAAAGCTAATGTTGTTGCTGATGCTTTGAGCAGGTTATCTATGATTACTTCCCATGTTAAGGAAGGAAAGAAAGAATTATCCACAGATGTGCATACACTTGTGCAATTGGGAGTCCGGTTAATGGATTCCAATGAAGGAGGAGTGGTGGTTATGAATGGGGCTGAATCATCATTAGTGTCCAAAGTGAAAGAGAAATAAGACAAAGACCATGTTTTGCTTGAATTGAAGGCAAATGTTCATAAGCAGAAAGTATTGGCTTTTGAATAAGAGGGAGATGGTGTATTGAGGTACCAAGGTAGATTGTGTGTACCAAAGGTGGATGAACTCCAAGAGAAGATCATGAAGAAAGCTCATATCTCCAGATACTTTATCTATTCGGGCTTCACAAAGATGTATTGTGACCTGAGAGAAGTCTATTGATGGAGTAGTATGAAGAGGTGTATTGCAGAGTTCGTTGCTAAGTGCCCAAATTGCAAACAAGTCAACGTAGAGTACTAGAGGCCTGGTGGTATGGCTCAAAACATAGATCTTCTGGAATGGAAGTGGGAGATGGTTGATGAGTCTTAGATTTGGACTCATTTAGGGCTTTATTTGTGTAGCTTTAGTGTCCTCAAATTCTTATTTTGCGCAAATAACTGAAGAAAAACCCTTGATTTCCAGGTACATGGATTGAGGAACAAAACATGGACACTAACTTGCAAAAAGGAACAGAGTGAGCTAAAAGAACAAAGAAATAAAAGCATGGTGATCACCAATTCCCTTTGCCGAATGGCCTCTTGACCGCCTAAAGTTCCAGTGTGCCAAGCCCTGAAGGAGAAAACCAAGTTGGTAAGAGAAAGGAGAAGTTGGCAGTTCAACGAATGGTTCGGCGATGTAGTGTTGGATAGCCCAAAGTTACATAATTTGAGGAAGCTAAAGGCCAAAGGCAAAAAAGCGAAAGACATTGACCAAAAGGCCGATCGCCGAGCTGATTGGCAAGCCTGACTTACTGCGCCGAATGACCCTTCGCAGCATATTGTTGTCGATTATAAATACATTTTCAAACATTAAGTTTAGTATCAAATTTTATTCTGAAAATTTCATTAGAGTAATTTTTGAGTTTGAACTCTGAGTATTGAAACAAGTTTTTCCTAAGCTTTGAAGAATTGAGGTTTTTCACTTTTGAGAAATTGAAAGTGGGTCTTTGAGATTCTTCAATTTGGACCTTTGTAAAGACGAAATTAATCTTACCCAGTTGATGAAAATTTAGTTTGGTAATGATTTTTATATTTTCATGATGTCTAGCTAAAACCCCAATTCTTGGGGTGTGATTATATGATTATGGGCTGATTTAGCTTATGTATATTGCTAATTGTTAGTTTAAATGTTGTTTAGAAGTGATTTCAATCATTAATTGTGGTTTAATTTAAAGAATTTTAGTTGCAAATGCAGTTATACCTTCGTGTTTTTGGCTTGCTCGAGAGAGAGGTTTTAAAACCAAGATTATTGATTGATGGTATGTGGGTATTGGGTTGTCATAGGTTCAGCTCGAGAGAGTGAATCCTAAACCCTTTTCCACATATTCAGCTTGAGAGAGTGAATGGACTAAGACGTAGGCTGTTCTTATTTTGCATGCTTGTCGATGTTCGAGAGAAATCGACTTGATTCAGGGTAAATTGTTCGAGAGAAAGTTTATCCCCTATAAAGTCTAGCTTATTCACTAATTTACAGTGATTTCCTAACAGTTGCAATTACCCATTTGTCTATATTAGCCTATAATCAAATCACATCCCAAGAACCCATCTCATTATTGCTATTTTCGTATTGTTTTGCTGCTGTTGTAGTTTATAATTAAAACCAAAAACCCCCATTTGACATTTGTGTCACTCCTTAATTTGAGTTATGCTTTTATTCGTTAATGTCTATTCCTATGGCTGATTTGAACATATTTATACTTTCCTATTGAATCTTAAACACGTACTACTCCCTGTGGGATTTGACTCCAACTCATTTAGTTTGGTTATATACTGACTAACGATCGTTGACTCTTAGACATGTATTAAGTGTCTTTGATAGTGTTATTCAATCAATGATCAATATGGATTTTATTACTGCTTTACCGCGGTCTCACAGGCAACATGATTTGATTTGGGTGATTGTAGATCTGATGACTAAATCATCCCATTTCTTGCCGGTAAAGAATACCTATGCAACATAGGATTATGCCAGATGATATATTCAAGAGATAGTCAGACTTCATGGAGTTCTAGTGTCCATCATTTCAAATAGAGGTGCGCAATTCACCGCACAATTTTGGAAGTCTTTCATTATGTGATCGATTTCATGGGTTGAGGGCTTGTATGATCGATTTCATGGGTAATTAGGATGATCACTTACCTCTCATTGTGCTTGCTTACAATAATAATTATCACTCTAGCATCCAGATGAATCCTTATGATACTATTTATGGGAGAGGATTTAGATCTCCTATTGGATGGTTTGAGGTTGGTGAAGCTGGGTTGATAGGACCAGACTTGGTCCATCAAGCTATAGAGAAAGTGAAGATCATTCACGAAAGGTTGAAAACAATGCAAAATCATCATAAATCCTATACTAATGTTAGGAGAAGAGACTTGGAGTTTGAGGTGGATGATTGGGTTCATTTGAAGGTTTCACCCATGAAGGGTGTTATGAGGTTTGGTAAGAAGGAAAAGCTTAATCCCCAGTATATTGGTCCTATAGGATATCCAAGAGGATTGGCAATGTAGCCTATGAGTTGGAGCTATTACCAGAGTTAGTTACAGCCCATCTGGTATTCCACATTTCAATGTTGAAGAAATATATGGGCGATCTTTCACTTATTATACCTACTGAAAATATTGGTATTAAGGATGGCCTATCTTATGAGGAGATCCCCGTTGAGATACTTGATCGTCAAGTTCGCAAGTTGAGAACCAAGAGGGTAGCATCTATCAAGGTCTTATGAAGGAAGAGATACCCACATCTCTATGCTTCCAGAGAAGCTTCAAACCAATGTACTAATTCTTTTCTTGGTACTCTTTAATATTTTCTTATAATTTATTGCTTGTGGGCTATTTGTGTTGGGTGTAGATGTTTCCATCCTCATTTCTACTTAGGGTAATCTCATTTGAGGATGAATGTTCCAAAGGGGGAGAATTGTAACATCCCGCCTTATAAAGAGTTCAATTTAGAAAGAACTAATTTGGAAAGAGCTAATTTGAGATTTGCTCAAGTTAAGATTAAGTTGTGAGTTTTGGGTCAAATTCAAACGACCATAACTTTCAGTACATGATGAGTTAGGTGGCCCATAGGATATCAAATGAAAGGACTTTGAATCTTCTTTCCAATGCCTCCAAGTTTGCTAAATTCCAAGTTCGGATGAGGGAGATATGTTCGTTTGAGTTCAGCCTATCCGATTAAGGAAATTACCCGAATTGATGAGGGGTATTTTGGTCTTTTCCTTACCCCATCAACTTTAAGCATTTTTAGTAGTATTTTAGGGGTATAAACTGATTTGGGTCAGTTTTTACAAATCCTAAAATATGCTTAGGGTTTTAGAGAGAAGTTCAAGAGTAGGAAACAAAGAGAAGTTCAAGTGTTTGCCAAGATATCTTGCGAATCGAGGATTTGTTTCGCCAAATTATGGTATGTAAGTTTTCATAGTGTTGGGTTCGTTCACCCACATGCCAATCATGTAAATTCCATCTGTAATTTTGTTCTTGAGGTTGAATGATTTGAATTCTTGATGGGTGTTCTTGAGGTTTTGTCCTTCATGCATTGTTTATGAAGTTTGATGAGTTCTTAAGGTGAGAATTTTGATTTTGAGAGTTATTCTTGAGGAAAAATGAGTGGATTCTCGTGTACTTGGATCAGGTAAATTAATCTAAGGAG
Source organism: Solanum pinnatisectum (assembly GCA_035578085.1). Taxonomy (NCBI): domain Eukaryota; kingdom Viridiplantae; phylum Streptophyta; class Magnoliopsida; order Solanales; family Solanaceae; genus Solanum; species Solanum pinnatisectum. Next base: position 15,645,587 of record CM069085.1, on the reverse strand, counting down.
AATTTGAGGAAAACAGTCGATTCTAGGCGAGTTAGGGTTAGAAAACGAGAAGAAAAATTCGTCGGATCGTTCTGGGAGAGGGGTGGTGTTGACACCCAATTTTGACCGACCTATAACCCATTTTGAAATTGCTATTCGATTAAATACATATTTTTAAAACATATTTCGAATTTAAAATTTTAATCGATTTTATCTAAAAATTACATATTTTAGTATGCATGCTTAACAAAATTATCGTGAATATTTTTTAATATAAGTAAAACTCAAAATAATTATTTTACTCAAATATTTTAAAATATTATATAAAAAATATTATGTAGTATTTTATTAATTGGATAGCATTTCCTTGATCTTCCCTTAAATCATTTAATTTTTAGTCCATTCTAATCTAATTCCTTTCAATTCTAGCCTTTTCCTTACCCAAGTCATTGCAATTCTAGCCACTTCAATTCCAATTCTAGCTAGTTTTTATTTAAATTCTAGCCATTCCAACCCCAATTCAATTTGGTTTTTAAAATTCCTTTTAATCTCGTCCGTCCATCCTTAATTTAAATCCTAGATCAAATCCAATCCGCTCATCTAATTCTAATCCTACGGTCAAGATCTAACCTCCTAATATTCCCATTTTACACCTAAAAGACCAAACCCTATTAAAAAAAATTTCATCCTATTCTATCCTTTCCTCTGAAAGATCGCCGCCCAGCCTCCTCCTCTCTCAACAATCAGCGGCAGCAACAGCTGCTCCGACCAGCAGCATCCTACGCCGCCGCCTCTCTCTCTTCTCCTTTCTTCACTGCTACAGCCGGTGAAATGGTGCAACCAGCATGATAGGAGCCAGGCGAGCGGAGCAGCAGGCTCCACCGGTGGAAACGACAAGCTCCGGCTAGTGAATTCCATGGGAACTGGTGGCTTCCTCTTCTCCCTCCCTCTTCTTCTCTTCCTGTTCAGGCGAGGCCAGAGACAGCTCCGGCCAACGAACACCGAAGCAGCAGCAGCCAGCCAACCACTAGCGAGCAGCCACAACGAGCAGCAGCTCCAGCCAACGACAAGCCAGCCACTCCGGACGGCTCAATCAGCAGCAGCAGCCAGAGGCAGCGACTCTTCCTTCCTCCTCCCTCCCGTCTCTTTTTCTCTCCCCTCCAACCAACAACAGTAAAATTCCAACAAAGTTCAAGGATTTAAGGGGTCGATTGAAGACGGATCTCAATAGATCCGTCTCCGGTGTATTCTTTTATTTTATTTCTTTACATATTCATCTTGTGATTCATATACTCTTGCTAAAAATATTTTATTAGTGTTTTGTTATGTTTATTACAGTTTTATAATGTTTTAGCACATTGTGTCTCTATATATTTTGCTTGATTAAATTGGAGTAATCTTGCGGTTGATTAATTTTGATAAAAACCTTGACGGTTTTACTGTTCTTATGTGATAATTTAGCATGTCAATTAATTCTTGGTACCTTATTTGATTTGGGAGGACTATTACATGTTTATTTATAGGTTAATGATAATTTCTATATCTTCTCCTCAAATTTTTGATTCCTAACAGTAATGTGGCCTATTTGTGGCAATTAGAAAATCCCCTCCGTAATTGTTAATTGCCCTCAATTAGTAGTACTTGTTGACTTGATAGCAATCTTGTAGGTTTAAAAATGGTAAAATGGATTGATATTTTGATAATTTCTGAGTTTTATTTATTTGCAATTAGTCGATATTTCAGGTTGTGGTGTCAAAACCTCATATCTAAAGCTACCGTTAAATTATTATATTTGTGGATCCCATATATGTCTTACCAATTTTGTTCAATTTGTCTGATTTTAATTTGTATTATAAATGTGTGAATATTGCTTTAGTATGTAACTATATTCGGCTTTAAATAAATGTTTGTCTGCTTGTCAGTAAATTGATTTTGGTAAAGGAATCTTGCTTGCCTTAATTGTATGTGGACAGATTTTTGCTTAATTTCCCATAAGGTAAGAGAATTATTTTTGACTGATTTCCTTTACCTTAATTTAAATTTGGGCAAATTTTCTTGTTTTTTTTTTACATTTGGTAAATAAAATAACTTAAAATAATATTACTGATTTGGTTTTTTTGTGAATAAGGAAAATAATATTTAATTGATTCCTTAATTTATTTCTTTCCCTTATTTGTGCCCTTCCCTTTTACTATAAATTAGACCCCTTCTCTCATTCTCTAGGACTGACAGACAACACTGAGACACTCATGTTTTACTTGAACACTCCAACACTTTCACTGACACGTTGATCCAACCTTAACAATCATTAAAATACTTTCAAACTCTAATATAAGAATTTTTATGCTTTCAAATTTCCTTGCTTGGGTTTGCCGTTTCAAGTACAATATTGATTCAAGTTTGTTTGCTGATCATATACTTTACTGCTTAACCGGTTAGTTTTCGATGGTTAACTTTTTGTTTTACAATAATATATTGCATAAATTTGCATAAAGTTGGTAAGGTTGAAATAAAAAGGGAAGCATACGAGCCAGTCTGCTTCTCCTCTTGATATATGGTGTTATGTTTATTGCTTCTCGTAATTGCTTGAGTTTATATGTGTGACTTTTCTTATAATATGTTATATCACTCTTTGGTTTAGACATGATAACCATATAACATGTGTGTAAGTATTTTGTAGTATTGTGCCCGTTGTTGTTTAGTAGGTTGAAGAGTCGCCATGGGAAGGGATATCGGATTGAAGCTTTACCTTATTTTGTCTTAATATTCATTTTTGGATTATTGATTCGGTTTTGTAACAACTTGTATAAACTCTAACTCTCTCTCTCTCTCTATATATAATATATTTGGGGAATCATCTAAGGGGGGAGGGAAATAATTGCTACTTGTTACTTTATTAGAAAGCACACCTATAGGAGTGTGGCTATGTACTATTCTTACTTGGTCATTTCTTATTATAGAGCCATGCTAAAAATTGGTTATTTGCTTGCATCAATTTATCGATCATTTTACTTATCTTAATTACATAATAAAATAAAGCTCTAATCTACCTAATAATCCAGTTCATAATAATAAAGTAATGTATAACCTTTTACATGCTTAGTAGCTTGTGTTATTTGCACCACTAATTTCCTATTTATATGAAATAATTGCTTGTTTAAATAACTCATTTTCTAATTTAGATATCATGGTCATAGGATCTCAGGTGTAGAAATCATGCCAATAGATTATAGATATTGTTTATCATGCCCATAGGACTTAACTAATAAAGTCAGGGTTAATTAATCCGTTTAAATAATTTCGGCATGTTTTAATAACTTAATCTTGTTAATTAATCAAGTTCTAATTAATCTTAAATTGCTAATAAATTTGCAGCATGCTAATCACTTAGAAAGCATGCTTATAGATTGTAGATTTGATTTTATTTATTTAAAATATTATTCCTATAGGTGCTATTAGCTATGCAACATCTTAACTTTTTCATCACCTAGAAATCATGTTCATAGGCTTTCTAATAATTTTCAGCATGTTATAACTAAATAAAATCTGATTATCTTATTATTTTCTACATATTTAAGAGAAAATCATCATAAATATACCTTTTGAATTTAAAAGCTGCATTGTAATTAAATTGTCCTACAATCAATTAATCATTGTCTGCAAATCTGCTACTTTTAAATTCCTGCCATTTAAAATCAGCTACTAAAGAATTTTCTGCAGTTTTGCTACTTGCCGTCCTGACCCAAACAGACTGGGAGTAGTCGTTCGGCATCTAATAAACTAATTGCCACTTAATTAAATTTCTGCATCACTAATATAATATGCTACTGCTCTGAAAAGTATTTTCTTCATTTAATTCTCGGTTATGCCACTCTTTTAAAATCAATTAATACTTCCCTGTATTTATGATAGTTTTCTGCTCGCTCAATTCGACAATGTGTTATGTTGTCTATTTGTGCACACTTTCAACAAGAGACCTTTCACAATTAGTTCTGTATTGCCAGTGTTTAATTAAAATTTAGAAGCCAATATGAATTTTTATGTGCTAAGTGCTAGTCCTACTTGTTTGACTTGGGTGTCTAGGTGGGCCTATTAGGAATATTTATTTTGTCTAAAATCATCCCAATAGTAGTCCAATGCCTCTTGGACATTAAGTGGGGACGCTAGACACCTTTTAGGAAGAAATGCATGCGGAAGGTGGGGTAGGGGTAGTTTAGGCCCTACCGATATGATGACATCGACTCAGGCTTAAAACGACAAACCTTGGTTTTGTCTGTCCCTACACTAAAGCCTATAAAAAAATAAATAAAAGTCGAGTGCTGATCCGTAAAGTCCTTCAGAGTCTCTCTTCCCTTTTATCCCTTATGTGTTTATAATTATAATTGTTTGGGGTATCTTAAATAAAATAAAATTATTTGCTTATTTGTTTATACAATTTCTGTCTTCTCGCTTCTCTTTATTAATTGTTTAATGTTTGTTTAAGTATTTATTCATTATTTGTTATATCATATAGTCTTGCATGCTTATAAAACAAATAACTAAAATGCCCTTAATTGGTTAATATTATGTTATCACTTAGTTTTGCATGTCTAATTATTTAAATGAAGTAATCTTAAATGTTTATTTATTGTTATCACCTAGCAAGCATGTCTAAATTAAATAAATAAATGAAGTGACCTTAATTTGTTATTTGTAACCCCCACATAAATTGCATGAGATATGGCCGGAACCCACATTTGTGGACCTCGAGGGATGCCTAACACCTTCCCCTCGAGGTAACTTGAACCCTTACCCGATCTCTGGTTCGTTGACCTGTAGTTAAAATTAGTTAGGTTAGATAGGTGCCCTAACGCGCCTTAATTCGTTAGGTGGCGAATCTTCAATCAGCCAAAGCCCAAAAGAGTTTTTAGGTCGTGCATCCAAAAGGAAAAGTCCATTTTTTTGCGAAAAAATGGGGCGCAATAGGTGGCACGATGCACCACTGATACGCTAGGAGGGCTGGTGCGCCGTGCCTGTAGTGTGCCAAAAAGTGCCCTTTGAAGTTTAGGGTCACCTGATCACACCTTCTTTTCGATCATTTGCTCCATCTATGGTCTTTTAAAGCGTACCTTCACTCCTTTCTGATTATAACTACTCTAAACTACATCGAAACATCAAGAGATCCTTCATAATATGAATCATAACCCTTGAATTCATAATTCAAATTCAAGATAATGTTAAGAGTAAAGTCTTGAGAGTTCTTTCGAGTCATTTTAAGAAGTCTTTTATGATCTTTTAAAACTTGTTTAAGAGTTGAGTACTTAAGTATGAGGATGAGGAGAGTTGAGTTTCATTTTTCAAAATGAATATATGGGGACTAAGTATTCCCAAGTGTAAATGTTTTTACATTTAAAATGAGGGGAAACATAGATTTCCAAATAAGTTCATGAGGAGTTTTGAGTACTATCTCTTTTAAGAGAAACCTTTTGAGTAATAATCTCAAAGTTTGAGGATGAGGAAATGTTTTTAAACATATGGGCTGACTTATATTATTTGGAGTAGTATTGAACACTGATATGGGGACATGTTCAAACAACTCAAAGTCCTCATTCACCATTTAGCCAACGTGGGTAGAGAATGGTCATTCTTTTTAGATGATTCTTTATTGCTTTTTAGCTTAGCTTAGTGGATCCACTTAGTTGAGGATGTCTTATACTCTGGTAAGGTATATGACAGTTCTGGCAGCGTGGGCGAGACACTGTATTATCAAATAGCTCATACTGATGGTTGTCGGTTAGAGAATCTCCCAAATAAGAGTTAGTATTGTATTTTTAAATACATTGAGTTGTTATCAACTATTTTAAATGCTTTATATAAACTGCATCTTTATTGTTGTTTTTATACTATATTGAGTTGAGTATCCATGAGTTGAGGTTAAGTTGAGTAGAGTTGAGGTGAGTATGTTTCCTTCTTTCCAAGTTCAAGCTTTTACGATATGTTCAGTGTTCCTCTTACATATTCGTATATTCAATGTATTGATATCATTTGGCCTGCATCGTTTAATAATGCAGATATAGGAGATCAGAGTCATCAACAGGCCCTTTGTTGATACCATAGCAATTTGAGTTAGCTTTGGTGAGCCTCCTTGCTTCCAGATGATTCCATTTACTTTTCAGTTTTGTTAGGAAGTCGTGAGTCTTGTTTCGACTTTCATCTTTGTCATTTATAGGCTTCATAGATAGACAGTAGAGTTTGAGAAGTCAATTTCGTTTTCTTTTGTTAAATGTTTTAAAGACATTAGTTGACTATTTATGGCTAGTTGAATATTCTATCATATTCTGAGTTAATTATTTGAGACTTTTGAGTTAAATGTTACATTTGAGTTCATCTTGAATTGAGTAAGTCTTCCGTTGAGAGTTGAGCCAGTCAAAGGGTTCACTTGGGGCCAGAAATGGTTATCGAGTCCCGGCCACGTCCAAGGTGTAGGCTCGGGGTGTGACGCCCATTTCCCTAATTGTGAATACAATTAATTTTAATTTTATTTTTTAATTATTTTTAAAAAAAAATATAATCCATATTGGTATATTTAATCCTCCTCACATATATATTATTTTTTTTTACTTTTTTTTTGTTTCAATAACTTATTTAAATTTATTATTTTGATGGTCAATTTTATTTATGTTTCACTAATTTTCTTGTAAAGATGGCCAAATTTTTTTTTAAACAAAAAAACTAAATTACAATAGCCGAAAAAATAGTTTTAAATTATAATATAGCCACAAAAAATTAGTTTAAAAATTTTTCTTTACACTAAAGAATGAAAGAAGAAAATAAAATAAGAATAAGAAACTCAAATAATGATAATCAAAGAAGTCAAAAAATAATTTATGTATGAAAAAAATATTAAATATACCTTAAACTTTGCTAGAAGGATCATATCGAGGGATGTCAATGGGGTAGGGCAAAGACGGGGTGGGGCAGGGCAAAAGCTTAACAGGGTAGGGCGAAGGATAAATAGGGTAGGACAGGGCAGGGCGGGTGAACTACAACTAAAATTCTAAATGGGGCGGGGAAGGGCGGATAATTAAATTACAGTCTAAAAACATTCAGAGTACTTTACATTCCAATAATAATTAACAACAATGTAGGGCCGGCGGTCGAGAAACTACTACATATAGAATTTATTTCTTTTATACAGTAAAAGTAATTGATGTTCATGCATGTTATAGTTATTTATAACAAAACAATGAAACACACTATGTTAGCTACATTTTTTGGATTTTGGGGTGCAATAAACTGTAAAATTGTTTCAACTAGAATGTTATCCATTAATGAACTTATTTCTCTGTGGCAGCATGCTTAATACTTTGATCACAACTGATTGATATTTCTTTACCATTGGAAGCGGAGATGCTATTGATAGAACACATATTCCATTGTAAGAAAAGCTAAATGGGGATGGGCAGGGCTAAATAGGGCGGGGTAGGGTAGGTTGAAAAATAAAAAATTATTAAACGGGGTAGGGTAGGGCGGGTTGAATTTGTGACAAGGCAAGACTTCACCCGCCCCACTCCCCTAACCCGCCCTATTGCCATCCCTAATCATATATACCCCTACACTAAAAATCAAAAATATAAATTTAAAACTAACTTTTTCACTTCTGTTAAATGAATGATATATGTGAGCTCATTTTGTAACAGAATGGTACATGTGAGTTGTTTGTATAATGGTAAAGGTATATATGAGTCACTTTTATAACGAGGGGCATATCAATTCTAAATGACAAAGTTGAGGGGTATATCAGACCATTTTTCCTAAATTTAAATAATATTTTAAATGAAATTCAAGAGTAAAATGTAACTACATATAAAACAATTTTAATACTTATATTTATCGATCTATTTTTTTTCTCGTGACTTAAATGATTATGTCATTAAAGCATGACATTTGAAAAGATAAATGATTATGGTAAAGATTTATCCGAATTTAAAAAGTGTTTTATTTTTTAATAAATGAAAGGAATATAAGAGACAGAAAAGAAAAGTTTAGGAAAATGAACTAATACTATTTTATTAATGATGAAAAAAAGATCTTCTAATTTTCTACAAATCTTTATGGTAAATTAAATGAAAAACTAATGGGAAGAACATATTTATATTAATAAAAGGAGGAGGTTAAATACGTTGCTTTTTTTTTTAAAAAAAATTATAAAAATAGAAGGTAGAAAAAAAAATTTAAGTAAAGTAAAAAAATTGTAGTAATAAAATGTAGTAATAATGAGGAGAGATAAATAAAATATTTTTTAAATATTTTTTTTCTTATTTCATAGATTAAATAAAATAAAATAAATTGACAAAAACAAAGGTAAGTTGATCAAAAAGAGAGATGTCATATATATATATATTTCAAAGATATTTAATTGGCAAAAAAAGGGGTAAGCTAATCAAAGAGAGATGCCATATACATTTCAAGATATTTTTCTCCATACGAAACTGTCACGACCTAGGGTACACCCTAGATGTAACATAGCATACAAGACCCCGAGAGGCCTCATATAAGCCACTTAGCTTTCATAGTCAACCTAATAGAAAATCGGTAAATTTAAAACCTTTTCAACAACATCAAAGTCTTTATAAAACGAAGCGGAAATCTCATACAATTGTCTCAAAACCATCTAATACAAAGATTCATTGGGACACAACCCATACAACAACGTTCAAAACTAAAATCAAAAGAACATAAGGAAATGGTGGTCAAATCCTCGAATGCTATGAGGACTCACCAATCTTCAACCTTGCCTCTACTAGAGATCCTAGCCACGGGGATGAGATTCGGGAACGCCGGACCCTACATTTGGATAAGAAATGTAGGCAAGATTATGCGTTAGTAATATGATAGCTTGCATAAACATCAACATAAACATAAAAGTTAGACAATATAAGTCATAAAGCATAATCAATGCACATATAGATCATTACAACATAAAAGGAATACTTCTTGAAGTAACCTCAAAGCATACTTAGCCAAGACATGGGTAATCCTCCACTAGTCTTACTCATCATAGAAGGCAACCTTAGACCATCATCCAAACTCATCACCTATCATAACATATTTAGCTTATCTATTATAGACATAGGGAATCACCTCTCGCCTTCCTATAAAGGCTCAAGGGTAGTCGCCTCTTGCCTTACATAAATGATCATGGGTACTCGCCTCTATGTCCATCTCATGGGATCATGGGTACTCCCTCCATGCCCATCATCATATGATACGGGTACTCACCTCCATATCATTTCATAAGGAATCATGGGTACTCGCTTCCATGTCATTTCATCATAAGACATTGGTACTCGCCTCCACATATTTCACTAATGGGTCATAGGTATTTGCCTCCTTGCCCAACATCATAATAGGAACGAGGGGAGTCACCTCTTGTTCAATTCTAAGGAATATGGGAAATCGCCTCATATCCTTCTCATTTAGAGGTCAAGGGTAATCACCTCTAGCCTCATCAATTTCTTAGTCTTTAGTCTAGATTCATTTTAGGTGAGCAATCCTTTCAACCTAGAATCATTCAATGTGAGAAAGCCTTGCACATTCATACTTAAGCCATTCATATGTGAACTATCCCTTCCACAACAATTACATCAATAATCAACAATCCATAACATAAGCTTTACTCTCAAAACACTATATCTCATAATAATCATATATTCTTCACTCTCAAAGCAATTCATATCATAATCATCACATATGCTTCAATCTCAAAGAAATTCTAATGTATCTCATTAATACTATAAGAATACATCTAAACCCACAAATTCTCCTTTCATGGGATCAAACCCATTAACATCAATTCCAACTTAGAAACATGGGTCAAGCATGGGTACATGTAAATTCATCCTAAAAAATGTATTGTTATCAATTCATGCATAAAAAATCATAACACAATTAATTGGATCAACATTCATCAAGACCTATAACATTAGAAGAACACCCTAACTCAAATTGGGGAATTTCTACTTTTCAATTGGGGAATCTTGGGGGCTCCATGGATTAAAGGATTTCATGGATGAAAATCCATCATACCTTGATGTCAAAGACCACAAATGCTTGAGGAATGGAGACTTGACCTTGATCCTAGCTTGAACTCTTTCTTCTTCTTCAAGTTCTAGAGAAAGAAATATTTAAGAGAAGAACTTTGGATTCCTTTTGGGTTTTGAGAATAATGACTTGCCTGGGTGAGTTTTGGGCTTAAAATCACATATATAGGGGTCCTAGTCTTGGGTAAAATGACATAGATTTGATTTAATTAAAACCAAAAAAGACCCAAAAACCCTTGACTAAATTCTGCCGAACCCCCTCCACGCTTGGCTTCACGAGCCTTCAAGGGCCACACGGCTCGTAGTAGTGCCCGTGGTCCTTGACCAGTAGCTTGGAATCACCACCCTTAAAATCAACTCCCTTCACAACCCTATCCATGGCCCGTAGTGGTCTTCACAAGCCGCAAGTGGCTCGTGTGGAGGGTTTCATTTTGGGCAGTCTTAGAGGGCTCATTGCCTCACCTTCACGCCCATCACAATGACCCGTGGTCCCCACCATGAGGCATCTTGGTGGTCGTGGGAGGTGACCTCCTCTTGGTCACTCACTTTGACCCACCATGGGCAACACCATGGCTTGTGGTGCCCTTCACGGCCCGTATGGGTCCTCGTGAAGGTTTCCCAAGCCCAAATCTTTGGCTCTTGCCCTCTCACTTAGCCCTTATCTTAGACTACTAGATTTTGAGGTGTTACATTATCTCCCCATTGGGAACATTCGTCCTCGAATGGAATTCTAGACAACTCTTGAAAGAATGGACTCAATACTAGCAGCCCATTATGCATGGAATCTCATCTAAATGCACATATCAAGGAGGAAACATCGACTCCAAGCTAAACATACTCAATGCACCATAAGGAAGGTAGGAAATAGACCTAGCACCCCAATATGCATGAAATTTCAAGATCTCTTACTTTTAGGGAGGAATTACCATCTCTAAGCTAAAATCATGCTCAACACAATTTCATGGAGCCTATATGCAATCTATACTCAAAAGCATACATCCAAGGAGGAAATATCAACTCCAAGCTAAAACATGTTCAACAATTCATCTCATGAAGTCTATAGGCACTTAATGCACAACAACAGGAGGAAAATCAATCATGTAAACTCATTTTCTTTCAAAACACAAGTTTTTCATGAACATGCATAAAATAAGGAAATCATGGGAATATCTAAAACACATGATTTCCAAAACAAAGAGCAAACCATGAGGAACTCATTACCTCAAGCTAGAGTAGGAGTAGAAGGAAAAAGATGAGGATATCGGGACATCATATCAGCCTCGGCCTCCTAAGTAGTACCTCAACTAAATGATTCCTCCACAATACTTTCACCGAAGAAACTTCCTTATTTCTCAACTTCTTAACTTGTCGGTCTAAAATCTCAATTGGAACTTCCTCATAAGTAAGATTCTAATCAAGTCCCAAACCTTCTACGAAAACTATAGATGTCGGATCTTCAACGCACTTCTTTAACATAGAGACATGGAAAATCGGATGCATTGATACGAAATCATTAGGCAATTCAAGCTCATAACGGGGACTAAGCTTTCCTTTCTTTCCAAACCTCATCACACCCTTCATGGGTGAGATTTTCAAGTAAATCCAATCATGAACATCAAACTCAAGATCTCTTCTTCTAACATTGGCATAGGACTTTTGTCGACTTTGGGATGTTCTCAACCTCTCTCTAATAAGTCAGACTTTCTCCATAGCCTTATGAACTAACTCGGTCCTATCAAGGCAACTTCACCCACCTTAGACCAACCTATAGGAGATCTACACCTCCTACCATAAAGAGCCTCAAATGGAGTCATACCAATACTATAGTGATAGCTATTATTATAAGCAAATTCAATCAATGGCAAGTGATCATCCTAATTTCCATTGAAATCAATGACACACGCTCTCATCATATCTTACAAAGTTTGGATAGTTCGCTCTGCTTGCCCATCGATTTGTGGAGGAAAAGTTGTGGTAAGCTTAACTTTAGTGCCATGACCCTTTTGGAAAGATTTCCAAAACTGAGAAATAAACTGAGTAAGTCTATCGGAGATAATGGAAAAGGGCACTCCATGCAACCTTACTATTTCCCTCAAATACAACTTAGCATATTCATTCACCAAATAAGAAACTTTGACGGGAATGAATTAAGTCAATTTTGTCATTCGGTCTACTATAACCCAAATTAAATCATATTGTCACCGAGTGCGAGGCAAACCAATTATGAAGTCCATATTCAAATCTTCCCACCTCCAAGTAGGAATACTAATGTCTTGGGATAAACCTTCTGGTTTCTGATGCTCAACTTTCACTAGTTGGCAATTAGGACACTTAGCCACAAATCCTGCAATATTTTTCTTCATCTCGTTCCATCATTAGATCTCCCTCATGTCATTGTACATCTTGGTGGCTCTCGGGTAAATGGAATACCGAGAACAATGGCCTTTTGACAAGATATGTTCCCTCAAGTTATCCATATTAGGGACACACAAATGACCGGGATATGTAAGCACACCATCTCCCCCTTGGGAGAAAGCCTCTACGGACTTCTTAAGTACCGCTTCTTTCAATTCTACTATAGTCGGATCAAGACATTGCTTAGCTTTCACATCCGTCACAAAAGAAGATTCTGAACCATTATGAACCATAACACCACCCTTGGTAGAGTCCATCAACCGAATACCCAAGCGGGCCAAACTATGTACATCTCACATCAATTCTTTCTTATCTTCCTCTACATGGGTAACACTACCCATTGATAATCGGCTAAGAGTATCTGCTACTACATTTGCCTTACCGAGGTGATAGAGAACACTCATATCATAATCCTTAAGTAACTCAAGCCACCTTATTTGGCGAAGATTTAGATCCTTCAAATTAAACACATATTGTAGGCTCTTGTGGTCGGTAAACACATCTATATGAACACCATACAAATAATTCCTCCAAATCTCTAAGGAAAAAACCACCGCCGCTAATTCAATATCATGGGTAGGATAATTCTTCTCATGAACCTTAAGTTGTCTTGAAGCATCGGCAATAACTTTCTCATTTTGCATAAGCACACATCCTAACCAATTCTCGAGGCATCACAATAAACAGCAAAACCATCGGTCCCTTCCGAAAAAGTCAACACCGAAGCCAAAGTAAGTCTATCTTTCAACTCTTGAAAACTCTTATCACATAATTCAGACCATATGAACTTGGCCTTCTTTGGAGTAAAAGTTGTCAATAGAGAGGCAATCGATGAAAACCCCTCAATAAATCTTTTGTAATAACCAGCTAAACCCAAGAAAATTCTAATGTCCGAAGGGGATAAAGGTCTAGGCCAACTCTTGACCGCATCCATCTTCTTGGGATCTACCTCAATACCCTTACTTGAAACAGTATGGCCAACGAAATCTATAGACCTTAGCCAAAACTCAAACTTGCTAAACATTGCAAAGAGTTGTTGGTCCTTGAGAATTTGCAATACAATTCTCAAATGATTGATGTGATCATCCTCACTACTCGAATAAATCAATATATCATCAATGAACACAATTAGGAACATATCAAGGTATTGTCGAAACACCCTATTCATCAAATCCATAAATGTCATCGGAGCATTAGTCAAACCAAACGACATCACCAAAACTCATAATCACCATACCGAGTTCTAAAACATATTTTTGGAATATTATCCTCTTTCACCCTTAATTTGTGATAACCCAACGTAAGGTCAATTTGGGAAAAGTAACTCGCTCCTTGGAGTTGGTCAAACAAATCATCTATTCTTGGAAGAGGATACTTATTCTTAATGGTCACTTTATTCAATTGTCGATAGTCAATACACATACAGAGTGAACCATCTTTCTTTTTAACAAACAAAACTGGAGCACTTCCATGGAGAGATACTTGGCCAGATGAAACCTTTATCCAACAAATCTTTCAATTATTCCTTTAATTCCTTAAGTTCTACTGGAGCCATTCTATAAGTATTAATAGAAATAGGTTGCGTATTTGGGAGAAGGTCAACACCAAAAATCTATTTCCCTTTTGGGAGGAAGACTGGTAAATCATCTGGGAACACTTCCAAATACTCATTAACAACAGGGACCGACTCAAGAAAAGGGGTTTCGGAATCCATATCCCTAACCCTAACTAGATGGTACATGCAACACTTAGAAATCATCTTTCTAGCTTTAAGACAAGAAATAAATCGACCTTGCGACATAGAATTTCCCTCCTTCCACTCTAGGATAGGCTCATTTAGAAACTGAAATCTGACTACATGGGTTCTACAATCAATAGAAGCATAACAAGAGTGCTGCTAATCCATACCCAGAATAACATCAAAATCTAGCATATCAAACTCTACCAAATCAACCAGAGTAACTCTATGGGATAAGAAAATGGGACACTTTTGATAGACCCTCTTAGGCACAATAGAATCACCAACATGAGTAGTGACAGAAAAATGATCTAATAACACATCAAGGAGCACATCAAATCTCGTAACCATATATGGCATCATAAAAGACAAGGTATCACTGGGATCCATAAACATCAAGTTAAAAGACTTTCAACATACCGGTAACTACATCGGAAGAACCCCCTTGTTCACCACGAGTCTGAAGTGCATGGAACCTATTTTTCTTGGGAGCACTAGTACCCAAACCACTTGGACTGGATGAAGATAGGGTTAAGCCCTACGACAACTAAGTCCCTCATTCTTAGCATCTGAAGGACAATTCCTTATCTTGTGGTCCATCTTACCACAACGAAAACAAGCATTAGGACCTGCTAGACACTTACCTTCATGGTTTCTTCCACTACCACCTCCTTGAGTTTTAGGGTTAGACCTTCTCTCATTGTTGAACTTAGGAGCATTAGAGGAACCTTGCTCGAAAAGCCTTTGTCGATACCTAGGATGACCATGTTCATCAGACCTAGCATGAGAGAAATTACCATCATCGGTTCTAGACCTCTTGGTCTCCCTAGACCTTTCCTTAAGTTTCTCCTCTTCAATATGTTAGGCATGAGTCATAAGACGAGCAATATCGATGTCATGGACAAGCATTGCCATATGACACTCTTTCACTACTAATTCGGATACACTCGAAATGAACTTGCTCATCCTTGCCCTAGAATCGACAACTATAGAAGGATCATATTTTGACAATTGAGTAAATCTCAAGGCATATTCTTTCATACTCATATTCCCTTGTCAGAGATTTATAAACTCAAGAACATTTGTTTCTATCATCCCAAGAGGAAAGAACCTATCAAGAAAAGCGGACTTAAACCTTTCCCATTCTAGGGGACCCACATCTACCGGTCTTGCTTCCTTCTATTGGTTGATCCTAATTTGAGCAACCCCATTAAGTTGATAAGCATCCAAGTCCGCCTTTTCCATCGGAGTCACTCCCATGATAGTCAAGATCTTGTAAACCACATCAATGAACTCTTGAGAATCTTTCTCAACCTTAGAACCATAAAATTTCGAAGGATTCATCCTAGTGAAGTCCCTCACTCTAGATGCCGCCGTACTCACATCCGGGTTTACGGGGTTCACAACTTCCCTATTGGCTTGGGTCATCACGGCTTGAGCCAACACTTGAAAAGTAGTCCTCAACTCCGCATTAGTCACTTGCTCGGCCAAAGGGTCAATCGGAGCTTGGGGAGCTTGAGGAGGAGCACCTTGACTAATCTCTTCTCCCTTATTCCTTCTAGCAAAAGCTCTTCGAGTAGTCATATCCTGTAGACCATTGGATAAGGATTAGGAGAAAGACCTTATAGAGTTAAACTCTATCGCACACCTTAGAGTAATGAAGAAGTAAAGTTTCCTAAACATCTTGTAGCCTCTCATTCATAAATATGACGTGCTTCAAACTCATGAATAAGACTCTACTAGACGTGGTTTTGATACATCATAGAACCTTTCTAAACCTTGTGCTATGATACCAAATTTGTCACGACCCAAGGGTACACCCTAGATATAACAATGCATACAAGACCTGAGAGGTCTATATAAGCCATTTAACTATCATAGTGAAGATAATAAAAAATCTGTAAAATTTAAAACATTTTCAAGAACATCAAAGTCTTAATAAAATGAAGCGGAAGTCTCATACAATTGTCTCAAAACCATCTAATACAAAGATTCATTGAGATAAAGCCCATACAACAATGTTCAAAACTAAAACCAATAGAACATAACTAAATGATGGTCAAATCCTCGAATGCTATGAGGAATCACCAATATTCAACCTTGCCTCTACTAGAGATCCTAGCCGCAGGGATGAGAGTCAGGAACGCCGGACCCTACATTTGGATAAGAAATATAGGCAAGAGTATGTGTTAGTAGAATAATGTACTAAATATGATAGCTTCAATAAACATCAACATATACATAAGAGTTAGACAATATAAGTCATAAAGCATTATCAATGCACATATAGATCATTTCAACATAAAAGGAATACTTCTTGAAGTAACCTCAAAGCATACTTATCCAAGACATGGGTAATCCTCCACTAGTCTTACTCATCATAGAAGGAAACCTTAGGCCATCATTCAAGCTCATCACCTATCATAACATATTTAGCTTATCTTTTATAGACATGGGGAATCACCTCACGCCTACCTATAAAGGCTCATGGGTAGTCGCCTATTCCTTACATAAAGGATCATGGGTACTCGCCTCTATACCCATTATCATATGACACGGGTAATCACCTCTAAATCATTTCATAACGAATCATGAGTGCTCGCCTCCATGTCCATTCAGACATGGGTACTCGCCTCCACATTTTTCACTACGGTTCATGGGTACTCGCATCAATGCCCAACTTCATAATAGGAACATGGGGACTCACCTCTTTTTAAATTCTAAGGAATATGGGAAATCACATCATATCGTTCTCATTTAAAGGTCAAGGGTAATCGTCTCTAACCTCATCAATTTCTTAGTGTTCAGTCTAGATTTATTTTATGTGAGCAATCCTTTCGACCTAGAATTATTCAATGTGAGAAAGTCTTTCACACTCATACTTAAGAAATTCATGTGGGAACTATCCCTTCCTCAACAATTACATCAATAATCAACAATTCATAACATAAGCTTTACTCACAAAGCACTATATCTCATAATCATCATATATGCTTTACTCTCAAAGCAATTCATATCATAATCATCACATATGCTTCAATCTCAAAGCAATTCTTATGTATCTCATCAATTCTATAAGAATACTCTAAACCCACAAATTCTCCTTTCATGGCATTAAACCCATTTAGATCAATTCCAACTTAGAAACATGGGTTAGGCATGGGTACATGTAAACTCATCCTAAAAACATGTATTCCTATCAATTAATGCATAAACAATCATAACCCAATCAATTGGATCAAGATTCATCAAGACCCACAACATTAGAAGAACACCCTAACTCAAATTAGGGAATTTCTACTTTTCAATTTGGAAATCTTGGGGGATCTATGGATGAAAGGATTCCATGGATGAAAAGCCATCATACCTTGATATCAAATCCCACAAATGCTTGAGGAATGGAGACTTGACCGTGATCCTAGCTTGAACTCTTTCTTCTTCTTTTACTTCAAGTTCTAGGGAGAAAAATATTTGAGAGAACTTTGGATTTCTTTAGGGTTTTGAGAATAATGACTTGAATGGGTGAGTTTTGGGATTAAAATTACTTAAATAGGGGTCATAGGCATGGGTAAAATGACATATCTTTGATTTTATTAAAATTGATAAGACTCAAAAACCCTGAACTAAATTCTGTCGAACACCCTCCACTCTTGGCTTCATGAGCCGTCAAGGGCTACACGGCATGTAGTGGTGCCTGTGGTCCTTAACATATAGCTTGGCATCACCACCCTTAAACTCAACTCCCTTCACAAGCCTCTCCATGAGCCGTAGTGGCCTTCACGAGCCGTCAAGTGGCTCATGTGGAGGGTCTCATTTTGGGAAGTCATGGAGGGCTCACTACCTCACCTTCATGCCCAACACCACGACCCGTGCTCTCCACCACCAGCCGTCTTGGTGGTTGTGGGAGGTGACCTCATCTTGGTCACTCACTTTGAGCCACCATGGGCAGTACTATGACTCGTGGTGCCCTTCACGGCTCGTATGGGTCCTCGTTAAGGTTGCCCAAGCCCAAATCTTTGGCTCTTGCCCTCTCACTTAGCCCTTAGTTTAGACTACTAGTTTATGAGGTGTTACAGAAACAAAAGTATTTAAGCACTTCAACTTATGATTATATCAATTTCTTGAAATTCTATATGAAAAAAATTACGATTATATATGGAACAAACTAAATGAATCATTTATTGCAAATTAAACTTAAATTTTAATTAGATCACATGAAATCTTTTCTTTCCTTTTTCTTTTCCTTTTTCCTCTTTATTATTTTTTCATTTTCCATTTTCTCCCATCACTCTAGTCTTTATATTTTTATTACTCCCATTCTATTATTTGTATTTATTTATCTCTTTTTAATTTTATGAAAAATCTCCCATATTCAATTTTTTCTCTAATATAATTTATCATTTTCTGCTACAATGAAAAAGGATAAAGAGTATAGAAACAATTTACAAAATATATCACATTATTTATGACTTCAGGATATAATATTTACAAGTGTTTTGACTCTTGTCAGGCCCCATTGATTATTTTGTCACGATCTCTCGCAATTCACTATTTCGATTGTCATTACAACAACAAAAAAAAACTCTCCTAATCAACCTTCTTACCATGATATAAGTGTAACATTCAGCAAATGTTCGGTAATTTTAAGCCCATTTTTGTAACGACCCTGTTAGTCAAATTATGAATTTAGTGTATAAATCTGTTGAGAGATTCCTTAGATAAGGTTAAGTTGATTTAGGATAGGCTTCTCAAAGCTCAGAGTAGAAAAAAAATTATTGCAGATCAAAAGGTTTGTGATTTAGTTAATGATTGGAGAGAAGGTTTTGTGGAAAGTATCGGCCATGAAGGGTGTTATGAGGTTTGAGAAAAAGGGAAAGCTCAACCCTAGATTCAATGATCCATTTGAGGTAGTCCAATGTATTGGGGAGATTGCATATGAGTTGGCTATGCCCCCAGACTTATCAGGGGTTCTTCTAGTTTTCCACATCTTGATGTTAAAGAAATTTCATGGGGATGGTTCTCATGTAATTAAGTGGGATTCAGTGTAGTTGGACAAAAAATTGACATTTGAGGAAGAGCCTATGACTATTCTGGATAAGCTGGTAAGGAAGTTGAGATCCAAGGATATTGCCTCTGTGAAGGTGCAGTGAAGACATCATCTAATGGAGGAAGCTACGTGGGAGGTTGAGTCCAACATGCATAACAAATATCCTAATTTTTTCGACAGTCAAGGTATTTTGTTTCTCTTAATGTTCGAGGACGAAAGTGTGTTTTAGTGGTGGATGATGTAACTACCCTCTTAGTCGTTTTATGAATTTTACCTATCTTTCTTATTTTGACCATTTTAGTAGATTTTATGGTGGTTTATGATTTTCAAGGATAGGTGACACAAATTTTGAGGATTCTTTCAAGCTAAATTTATTTTGAATAATAAATAAATTAATTTAGTTGATGGTTAATGGGTCGAATCCAAAATTTAGTATCTTATATCTTGTGGCCCGTATCAAAGAAGAAATTAAGATTAATATGTTTTACACACTTTCTAACCATAATAAAAATAAGGGAAATTAAAACTTCACCGAGGAGTCACATTTTTGCGGCATCGACAACAACCAACCGTTCCAGATGAGAACTCCAATACTTGGATTCGCTCTACTGTTATGAGATATAGTATCTCTTTAATATTAACATAAAAATATTAACAGTGTTGTTTGTGTTTGATCAATGTAGACCTAGGGAGACAAGATTTAGTGGCTTCATCACGATATAATAATTAGGTAATCATTGAAGGGAAAAGAAGAAGATAACATAAGGGTATATGACATATATTTTTTTTCGAAATTGCTACCTCTTTTGAATATTTTTATTAGCTTCTGAAATATTTTGTTTTCTTTGCGACTATCACATTGGAACAATTGATTTTTTTAATATATTGGGTTGGTTAATTTGATGTACTAGATTATATGTATGCCTTCAAGTTTATGATATTTTAGATGTGGAAAGTGAGGTTCTGATTCTAAGTTAAGAAATTGGGGTATAAACCTAAGGTTTTTTTTGTTGAACAAGAGTTTATAATTTAGGGGTCGAATATCGATCCGTTTTAGCTGAAACTAAATATGAGTATCATTAGATGCTATTCTTATGGGATTATATTGTCATGACCCGACTTCCCGAGTCTTGATGACACCTTCTAAACCCACCAATAGGTAAGAAGACCCATACTCAAAACAAGAAGTAGTGAGTACAAGGGTAGAACTAAACATAAAATAATGCTAACAATAAGTAAAGACAAAAATAGGAAGCAAACCAAAAACTATATACAAAGGAACCCTCCAAGGACCTAGAAGTCATAAGTACAGAACTGTCTAATGAGATAAATACAAGCCCCAGAAGTGGACCACAACAAGCCGTCTCAATGGCAAAAGAGCTAACATAAGTACAAAGGAGACATGTTGATCCAGAATGCGAAGTGTTCACCCTCGTCTCTAATATCAACAAACTATAAAAGACGATACAAACGATCACCACTAGTAGCTGGTACTAGGACCAACATCCCAAAAAGATGTAAAGTGTAGCATAAGTACCAAAACCATGTACTCAGTAGGCATCATAGGGTGACTGAGTAAGAAAGGTAAAACCAATATGAAAAAATAGATTCTAGACAAAAACAAAGGTCAAAGTGGATATGAAAAGAAGCACACGAGCGTACCAAAAGTAAATATAAGTATAGCTAAACTTAGCCTAACTGGACACCCATAAGCCCATAAGGTACACTTGTGCACAAGTTAAAATAAAACCTAAATGGACTCGATATGCCCGTTAAGTACACTGAATAACTAAGACTACAAGAATAAGATACTCAAATCCAAGTCCAAAAGAAGTCAATCGTACCTTGAACCCACAGTGATAGGATGTAGGCCTCAAACCCAAAGAGGTAGAAGTTGGCCCTTGACCCCAAAATGGTAGAATCTGGGCCTCGAACCCAAGAAATCAGTCTCAAGCTCAAAATAGCGGCCTCAAACCGTAAAATGACATCCTCAAACTGGAAATAACAACCTTGAACCGTAAATAATCACTGCAACTAACAAAGTTATAACCTATCTAACAAGAGTGCTAAGTGTCAATTCCAAGGAGAATCCCACGTCAAGTCAAGTCACTGTGGGATGCTTCACACCCAAAGGTATCAACATAAGGCTCCCAGCCTAGTACAACTCAATCTCCAATTGTTGTGATAGCATAAATCTTCGATAACACCTCGAAACCACAGAAATAAGGAGAGAGAGGATAGAGATCTATTAAGCCATGAATTCACCTAAACTAAGACTCATACTATCAGACTCAAGTCTGCTATTTCAATCTACAAGGATCTAGTCTGTTCGGAATGACGTCGGAGACAAAGCAAAGCAACAAAGTTTGAGAGTCTAAGGCAACACTGGTCTATCCTAGGCTAAGGCTGGACATGCATTAGAAATCAAGTAAATACAAGTAAGTCACATAGCATGCACAAATATAGACCACCCAACTAGTAAGGTACTATGCCCAAAATAATGCCAATCAAATCTAAAACATAGTGTCTAAGAAGAGAGGTAAGAATACTATGTCCCCGCCCCAAATTCACACTAATCAACATGAGATCACACATTCAGGCTTAATCTCGATAGAAAGGAAGTCGTAGCCTACCTTTCGGCCAACCGCACGCGCTCCGAATAACTTCCCCGCAGCTTTTCCTTTTCTAATGACCTTTGAACGTTGCCACACTATAAGATATTGGATCACAACATTACATTCGTTTAGATACCAAAATCACAACAAATAGAGATTAATCAATTTTGGAGTCAAAATGGGAATCGTGGGACCTAGAAAGGACTTTCTGGATTTGACTCCACCAAAAGACCCAAAATAGTGCCCCAAACTTGTGTTCCAAAATGGAACATCGTTCAGGCATCGAAACACAGTGAAATTCCTACATGCAAATAAATCACACTTTAATCAATTTTAAAAAAACATGCAGTAGGTAAAATTTGGAATTTACCAAAATTGAAGGATGCTCAATACTCCTTGAACACTCCACAACATAGCCTCAACAATTCTCTACAAGTGGGACTTCGAAACACCCAAAACCGATCTAAAAGGAGCAAGATATCACCAAATCAATATAGCCAAAATCAAGAACTCAAAAAGAGCTACATCAGTCTGGTTTATTGTGATTTTACCTCAAATGGCGTGTACCCGACAACTTCTGATCACTCTACAATGAAGCCACCATCAAATCAAAGCTTCCACACTTTGAATTACCTCATTTGGTCGAGAAATGAGAGAGATTTGTTATTTTGAAGTTTCTAAAATGAGCTGATGTTTCAGTTATACATGCACCAGATTTGAGCATTTTTTTCAGAAACTTAAAAACTTTGACGGGGTGTTCCGAACTCATTTGGAGCCCTGTGCACGCAAATGAGATATGAACCCATACTAAATTTGATATACTGGACTGAATGACATAGTTAAAATTTCCATACGAGGTTATCTTGACAAAAAGTGGGTCCCACATCCAACCGCCATTTTATGTCAAAATCCACAAAGGGGCTCGGAATTAGCTCAAAAGCCTCCGGACACGAATGAAGGGGCAATCTAGACCAAGCTCGACATTCTGGAGCTAACCACGCTGAAAAAATTCTCATCTGAGCATGTTTACTCAGAATGCTGACTATAGTCAAACTTATGCTTAAATTTTAAAATTAAAAGGACTAATGGCACCAACTTACACTAAAAATCTAGAGAGTCATGCTGACCATGCTGCTAGTCTAAAATGACCCTTTCAGAGTTGATCGAATCATCATAATTAGATTCTAAGGTCATATTCTTGAAATTCTGATAAAAAATGACCATTTAAGGTTCATAAGCTCCCAAAACACTAAAACTCGCTTAAAAACCAAACGAATGGCTAGGTGACCGAATTATCCATCCTAGCAAGTCATAAATGACTTGGGGTCGCTACAGGAATGTTCTAAATGACAAAGGAGTCATAAACATAGAAATGATCTAAGGTCATTACAACATCCACTACTAAAAAGGACTTTCATATGCGATAGTAAGAGTCAAGAAGTACCTAAAGGCTCAAATAAGCCAGGAAATTGCACCTATATATCATGATCGGTCTCCAAAGTAGCCTCCTCAACTAGATGATGCCTTCAACGGAACTTCACCATAGGAATGGCTCTCGAGTGCAACCACTGCACATCTCTGGCAAGAATAGCAACTGGATCCTCCACAAAGGTCAAACAATCATCCAAGTCTACTACATCATACTGGTGCACATAAGACTTATCTGGAACATACCAGTGCATCATTGAGACAGGAAAGACTAGGTGGATAGTTGAGAACATCAGAGGCAAAGCTAACTCATATGCAACCTCCCTAACCGTCGGGAGGATCTGGAAAGGCCCAATATACTTGGGGCTAAGCTTGCCTACCGCCCAAATCTCATCATGACCTTCATGAGTGACACGCGGAGAAAAACTCTTTCACCAACTAAGAATCTCAAAGGTCATCGCCTACGATCTGCATAACTTTGGTGCCTACTCTAAGCTGTCCGAAGCCTAACTTAAATCACCCTCACCTGCTCTAAAGTCTCCTAAATCAAGTCTGTGCCACACTGTCTAGGCTCTGCAGTCTCAAACCAAACAACTGGAGAGCGATAATGCCCACTATATAAGGCCTCAAACGAGGCCATTTGAATGCTTGAATGGTAGCTATTGTTGTACGCAAACTCCATCAAAGGAAAACAACTAGTCCTAATGACCTCCAAACTCTAATACACAAGCCTGTTACATGTCCTCAAGAACCTGAATAGTACACTATGACTGACCATCAATCTGTGGTTGGAAGACTGTGCTAAGGTCAACACGAGAACCCAACTCATCCCGAAAAGTCTTCTAGAAGCTAGAAGTCAAATGAGCACCCTGATCTGATATAATAGAGACTGGCACACCATGAAGATGAACCACTTCACGAATGTAGGTACTGGTTAGTCTCTCGATGTTGAATAAAGACTGAATAGGAAGGAAGTGCGCTGACTTGGTCAGTCGATCAATGATGACCCAAATGCTATCAAGACCTTTAGAAGTTTGAGGCAAACCTTCCACAAAGTCTATATTGATGCGATCCCACTTCAACTCCGGAATGGGTAATCTTTGAAACATACCATAATGTCTCAAATGCTCGGCCTTCACTTGCTGGCAACTAAGGCAATGAAATACATAGTCTACAATATCTCTCCTCATACCCCTCCACTAGTAATGCTGCCTCAAGTCATGGTACATCTTCACAGTGCTCAGATGGATAGAATATCTAGAGTCATGGACCTCCCAAAGTATCAACTGAATCAAACCCCCAATTCTCAAAACACAAATACGACCCGAGAACCTCAAAACCCCATCTGAATTCAAGCTATACCTAACTGGCATCACCTGCTAACACACGATCTTGAAGTGCCACTAAGGCATCATCCTCAAACTGAGAACTATATATCTGATCACAAATAAAGGACTCAACTCCTACATAGGCTAGAACATGCCTAAAATCTGAAACATCTAACTGAACCATCTAATTAGCTAAGGATTGAATGACTAAAGATAAAGGTTGTTCCACCATAGATAGGAAGGCTAGGCTTCCCACACTCACTACCTTCTCACTTAAGGCATCCGCTACTGCATTCACCTTTCCCAGATGGTAGAGAATAGAGAGGTCATAGTCCTTCAGAAGCTCAATCAAGCAATGCTACCTCAAATTAAGATCCTCTAGCTCATGATCTACTAAAGGCTCATGTGATCAGTGTAGATCGCACAGCGAACTCCATATAGGTAGTATGTCCAGATCTTAAGCACAAAATCTACCACCACTTACTCCAAGTTAGGAATGGGTTAGAGTCGCTCATGTAGCCTAAGCTTCCTTGATGCATAAGCAATGACCCGACCCTACTGCATCAATACACAACCTAAGAAGACATCGGATGTGTCAAAATAGACCGTGAAGCCCTCACCCTCAACTGGAAGAGTCAATATAGGAGAAGTAGTCAGCAACTTCTTGAGCTTCCGAAAGCTCAACTCACACTCCTTAGACCACTCAAAAGGAACATCAAGTATGGGTCACCAGGTCAAAGGTGATGCAATAGTGTAGAAGTCCTCCACAAACCTCCTGTAGTAGCTTGCCAAATCGACGAAGCTCCAAAACTCAGCCTCTGAAGTAAGCCTTGCCCAACCACAAATAGCCTAAATCTTTGCCAGATTTACCATGATGCCATCCTTGGACACCATGTGCCCCAAGAATGCTACAGACTCAAGACAAACTAACAGTTTGAGAACTTGGCATAAAGTCGTTGATCTCTTAAAGTCTAGAGCACAATCCTCAAATGTTGCTCATGATCACTCCTGCTTTGTAAGTATACTAGAATATCAACTATGAACACAATTATGAACAAATCAAGATACGTCCTGAACACCCGTGTCATCAAGTCCATGAAGGCGGCATGGGAATTAGTCAAACCATAAGACATCACTAGGAACTCATAGTGTCTATATCGAGTCCTAAATGTGGTCTTAGGAATGTTCACTGCCCTAATACTCAATTGATGGTAACCAGACCTCCAATCAATCTTCGAAAACACTACATCACCCTAAAGTTGGTCAAATAAATCATCAATCCTAGGCATGGGGTAACATTTATTCACCGTCACCTTATTCAACTGCCTATAGTCAATATACATGCACATCATTCCATCCTTTTTCTCAAATAGAACAGGAGCGCCCCAAGGCGACACACTAGGACTGTAGAACCCCTTACCCAAGAGAACTTGAAGCTGAAAATGGAGCTCTTAGAGTTCTGTAGGATCCATTCGATATGGCTGAATGGAAATAGGCCGAGTACCTAGCTCAAGCTTGATAGGAAAGTCAATATCACGCTCTGGGGTAGGCCAGTAGGTCAGTAGGAAACACATCATAAAATCACTGTTGACACCCAAGTTTGGACCTCCACAATATAAATTAATCATCGAGTTTCTTCAATTTCAAAAAAAAAAAAAAATGGTTTGCAAGTTATTTTAAATAGTTTTGTCACTTTTTATAATTTTTAAATAATATGTATGTTTTATATAATTATGTATAAAATTAGTATATTTTATAAATATTCAAAAATAATCTCAAAAGTTTTTATGTTTTAGTTAAATATTTAACTAAATTAGTTATAGTTTATATTTTTGCATTAATTAAGTTAATTATTTTATTTTGTTAAGATTAAGAAGCTATTAATTAATCATATGAATTCATATTATTTTATTATTAGCTGAGTTTACTAAATTTGATCAATTTGGCTACGTTTGGGAGTTCTATTGGTTATAATTGCAACCCATTTGACTATTGTGTAATTGCAATTTTTACCACTCCTTCCTTTCATTAACTTCAACTCTTATAAGGAAATTTTGGACCTTTTATGCCGAAATTCCAGCAGCCCATTCCAATTCAATACCTACCCAACACCAATAAAAATACAATCAGTAGCCTAAGCTAACATATTCTCAGGCCAACTCCAATAGAAGCCCAGTACCTCAACAATACAGCAACAACAATAATACATTACGCTCATCTTTCTCAACCCAAGAACAATGACCAAACGCTGCAAATATAATGAGCAAAAGCCACCAACGAGCAGGAACCCAGAAAATGTGACCTAAATTAGGAGTCAGCCCAGCGAGCCTCCAAATTGCGCGTCCATCTCCCTCTATCCTTATCCATTTGTACAAGAGACTTCAATAAGCGTCTAGGTGGAGACATCTCCTTGCAGATTGTCCTTCTCTCAAGATCGAACAAACCTCCTTTTCAATCTGTTGGAGATTTTGTACCAAATCTAGCTGTCCGACCTTATCTCTTCAAAATAAATTTGAATTTTGAATTTTGAAATCATCCTTTCCTTACCCGAAATTACCCCCCTCCCCCGTTATCAGCCCTATTGCCCTTTATATATATCCCTTGTTAATTTTAGTGTTAGGAGTTGAGAAAATAGAGGTTGGAAAAAGGGGAGACGAGAAGAAAGAAGCATAGTAGTATATTCATAAAAAAAGTTACTATTTCTATAGTTATAATTTAAGAATTTCAAATTTTAGGGTCTGATATTCGCTTTTTGTTCTATTTCGTCGGAAGCTTTTGTTTGAACCCGTCGGTGGTGGTGGAAAGCTCGTCTCAACTTATTCGTCCCAAATGCTTCTACTATGAAGGTAATACCTCCATTCTTCCCCTTTTCTTTATGGTTTTCTTTTATATTAGACTTCTTAAATGTTTAGCATCTATTTTTTTCGCTTTTCCATTGCTTGTCATGTTCGTGATAGGCTGTGGCCATTGTTTCAAACGTTTATCAGTTTGATTTCCAACTCCTCGATGTGCTCATCTCTTTTTTAATTTCATGTTAAGTATATCTTCGAGTTTGGCTGTTTAGGTACCTTTAAATGTGCATTAATTGTCATATTTTAGGATCCATTAGATAAATAGCATGTTTTCTTTGTATTTTCTAGTATCTAGCTACTATTTTTGTTTTAAAATGTGAAAGAGCTCTTGGTTGTCTTTTGTCGTCCCAAACTTGATTTCTCTATCTGTGATTAGTCACTGCTCTATTTTGTTCTTCCTACAAACATGGCTTCTTGTTGTTACTGTAATAAGTCATATGGATGGTATGAAGATTAGTTATTTTGCTTTGATCTGCTTCTTATCTTAATTAAAATGTGCACTCGTATTCTACCTCAAAATTCCAAAAAAAAGTCATTTGTTAATAGAGTTATACTTGTGATTATTAAAGCAAACTGGGACACAATTTTGACGAGGGACCCCAAAATTTCAGAACAAGCAACCTCAGGATTAACAAAGCAAGTTACAAGAGTTCTTCCATATTTTAGACTAGGATAGAATATTTGAGGAGGGTCCTCAAAAATTCCATGAAGACTATCTTGCAAAGGACGGACGAGTGTGTAAGCCAACTACTTGAAGGAGCATGGAGGAAAGACCGACACAAATCATTCTTTCAAACTAAGAAGTTTTCTTTGGATGCAGGAACAACGAGGTCACAAAAATTGAAATGTCAAAGCTGTCAAGCATGGACATTGTAACACCCCGTATTCTACAAGTACTAGTTCTATTTATATGACACTTACAAATATAGTTATGGACTCGGTTTCCTATGCGACTAGTTACAATAGAATAGGTTTAAAGTGAACTACCCATAGATTTTGATGCGACCCGGTTAAGTTGACGTCGATGGAAGTATTTAAACTTGAGATCATAAGGTGGTATTTGAGTCTAAAGTTTAAATTGACATAGTGTACATAAGTTTTAAGTTAAGTTAAAAGTATTAAGGTCTAGAAATGGAATAAATATTGAGGTGCTTGCTTGACTTAACTAAGCTTGTGGGTGACAAGTTGGTGCATCACCTACTTTGAATTATTGACCAACCCAAAGGACCAAGTAGGTGCATCACCTATTAAGACTCTTTTGACCATGTTATTGGGCCAAGTACACTACCACCTACTTGCAGTAATCTAGCCCAAGTTGATTAGAAGAATAAGGGGAAAATGGACAGCCAAAGCCCAATCTTTCCAAGCCCACAAGAAATAATTTGAATGGAAAAGTAGGTGCATCACCTACTTAAATGTGTGGCCTAAATTAAAGACACATGTTGGCTACAAATGAAGTACAAGAAAGGTGGCAAAAGGCCCAATGTTCTTAAGTCCAAAAAGGCCCAAGTGAAAAGTCCAAGTAGGTGGGTCACCTACTTGACAAATTATGGCCCAAAATGAGTGAGAAAGTCAGCCAAAGTAAGTCCTTTTAAAAGGGATTGATATCAAATTTTTCCAACCATTTTTACTTTGACAAAAACAAATCTAATTTCTAGAGCTTTCTCTCTTCTCTCTCTTAGATTCATACAACAACCATTAAATACCATTAGAGTTCTTGAATATTAAGGAGTTCAAGCTATTGGAAGGTATAATTTAAGACAAGTTAAGGAGGACAACCTTTACCTTGAAGAATACAAGTCTTAGCAAGTGGTAGTTCTGTCCAGCAAGGTAAGCTATTGCAATTTTCTCCCTCTTGTGCTTGAGTTAATTAGGACACTTGGTATGTGTTAGTGAGTTGGAAATAGTTACTTTTACATGGTGTAATATTGGGGAGGATGTTTTGGTGATTAGTGCATGTTGGAACATCCATGAAGGGGAGTCCTCTTTAAATTAAGTTATGAGCTTGTTTGAGCACTTTAAAAGTAATGTTAGCTCTTCAAGTGATGGTGATCATAAACCATGATTCATATTGCTTCTGTTACATTATTATGTTTAAGGATTGTTTTATGTATGTTATGATAAGGGATGTGACTGGATGTGCGGGAAAGTTAGGGAGACGTTAAAGGACTTAAATATTGTAAGGAGTTTTGGGGAGGACCTAATATGAATGTTGTACAATATATAGACGCGATTAAAGGGAAAGGGAAGGAAATAAAACACTAGCTAGATAAATTGCATGCTTACTGCTTGGTTACTATTTGGGTGAGATCAAGTAGCTCAAATTGATTGATTAGCTACTAATACTAGTCTTAAAACTTATTTTATTGTAGATTAGTGATCTGAAGAGAAGGAGCTTAAGTCATACATTTTGAATTGTATAGCAAGGTATGTATGGCTATTCGATTTCCTATTTCTTTGGCATGAATCCAACACTTGCATTACAAAAAGTAAGTTTCTAAGTGCCCTTGGTAGTGACTGATTCATAGTTGCAGTTCCTACACCCTAGAGCATTTAAGTGAGCACTCTAATATGAGTTTGTTACTAAATGTACATGCTTACTCTACCAAGTATTAGCATGCAAGGTTTAAACTTGTTTCATCGTCAAAGTACCCTTGGCACGTATTTCCCTTATATAAATCAAAATGACCCTAGATTACACATGGTACATATGTTTATATGTTGGTTATACAATCTGCCTATATCATGCCAACTTGCTTCAATTATCTATATATATGTCATCTTGTCACATGTTCATATGTTCCCTTTATTGGTTATTACTCCCATTGTGTTACACTATAATGTTACCTCACAAGATCCCTACTTGCTCTATTGTACATTTTATATGTACTTACTTGGAATATGTTAAGTTGAATCTGCCCACGTTCTCCCTTGGTTCAACTTTCATGTATACCTTGCATTTGATATTAGTTAGTGAGTATTCGGCTACCATATATAGTTCAAATCTCTTCGCTGAATGTTAAATGTCTTCACTTGATATGTGCTTCAATTTGAGATGTCAACATGCTTACTGAGTCATATAAGCTCCTAAGTATTACACGTTCATGTCACATTTGCTTCCCATGTCATTGTTATTGTCGTAAGTCCATATTCATATGTCTTCTACTACTGGTCCATAGTTCCAAATCTCAACAATGATATGACCACCAAAGCAGCAATCCCAAAAGAGTTATTATCAACAAAAGAATAATCTTAAAAGAGTTATGAACATCAAAACAACAATCTCAAAGATTAGATAATCTACGTGAAGCAATTTGTATAATTATGGGTGACAGCCTATGGGCAAATGCCTATCATGGGTCGATCGCAATTGGTATTTAAGGGTGGCAGCTCAGGGGCAAAAGCCTAGCATGGGTCGATCCCAATTGGTATGGAAGGGTGGTAGCTCAAGGGCGAAAGCCTAGCATGGGCCGATCCCAATTTGTGGAATTATGAGGACAGCATCCCAGGGGTTAAAATGCCTAGCGTGGGTCATCCTCTTTTACTGCTGATTAGCTGGTCATTTGTATCATATGTCTTATAAATATTATAATACACAAAAAAGTAAAGAAAATAATGTAACATACACGATTCCACAAGTATAAGCAAAGGTGGTCTCTAATCCTTATCTATTGGTATATGGTTTCACTTGAGCTCTCATTTTACATACGGTTGTATTATGCCTTACATATTCAGTACATTCTTTCGTACTGACGTCCCTTATTAGGGACGCTGCATTTTATGCTGCAGGTACAAGTACTCAACTAGTAGATCTCCCCAATAGAAGCAAATGATACTCAGCGGTTGTTGGTGAGCTCCAGGTTGATTCGAGGCTTTGCTGAGTCTTTACTATGCATATTTTCATAGTGGTATCGTCATGGATTCCAGTAAAGGCTTTGTAGACATTGTAAAGCTATCATCTGTATTCATAGTTTCACTTGTCACATGTATTGGTTTAGCTAGTCAACACGTGTTGTATATGAAGTTTCTCATCAGTAAATCTACCTGCATAGTAGTTTACTTTCTCATCATAGGTCACTTGTAAAACATGTGTTCATATGGTACTTGTCCACCTCACCTAGGGTTAGGGTGTGACAAACATTATGTTACTTTAAGAGTTTTTAAGCATTTTCTTAATATTTTGCAGAAATTGAAGAGGAGCACTGATAGATTCTTCCAAGATGACAGTACTGGTAAAGTCAGGACCATACCTGAAATCGAGCCATCCACCTCGTTACAGTTGGACTATTATCAAGCATACACCTCGTTATAGTTGGAATATTATCGAGCATCCACCTTCTTATAGTTGGAATATTATCGAGCATCCACCTTGTTATAGTTTGAATAGTATCGTGCCTCCATATCATTATAGTTTGCATATTATCGAGCATCCACCTTGTTACAGTTGGAATACTATCGAGCCTCCACCTCGTTACAGTTGGAATATTATCGAGAATCCACCTCGTTACAGTTGGAATATTATCGAGCCTCCAACTCATCACAGTTGTCATTACAGTTGGAATAATATCGAGCATCCACCTCGTTATAGTTGGAATATTATCAAGCATCCACCTTATTACAATTGGAATATTATCGAGTATTTACCTTGTTACAGCTGAAATACTATCGAGCGTCCACCTTGTTACAATTGGAATACTATCGAGCCTCTACCTTGTTACAATTGGAATACTATCGAGCCTCCACCTTATTACAGTTGGAATACTATTGAGCCTCCACCTTGTTACATTTGGACTATTATCGAGCATCCACCTTGTTACAGTTGGAATATTATCGAACCTTCACCTCACTACAGTTGGAATATTATCGAGCATCCACCTCATTATCGTTGGGCTATTATTGAGCATCTACCTCATTACATTTAGATTATTGTCAAGCCATCTAGCTCATTGCAGAGATCACCAGAGTGCGCCATGCAGAAAACAAGCAATGACATCTCCTAATCCTCATCAAACTATGAGTTGTAATAGACATACCGTGTTCGAAAGTGGTATCCATTATCTTTTACTCTCAATACTTCTTTATTTTCTCATCTAGTTGAAAAATGTTTTTATGCCTATCTATAAAGATATACTCATTTGTTATACGAATGATCTTTCTTTATATTTTGACTAGCTAAAGCGCAACTGTATCTACTAATTATTTACTTTGAGTGTGCAGACATATACTGAACATACCTATATGATATCTTTCAAAGAAAAAGTGATTTCAAAACACCAAGCCAATGACGTATCCACAGAAACGTGCAAGAACATAACTGAAAAGTGTCGTAAGAGGTGTTACCAGTTTTTTCAATTATAGTTTCTACTAACAAGTTTATTTTAGTCTCTGTCGAGAGCATCTAAGAGGATGAATTATTAAATCAAACAAAACGTGCAGACGACATCGATAAGTATGTAGTACAATGTGAAACTTTTTCTTAGCGACGAACTGGTAATAGTCTGAAGAGTAGTATCAAACTCTTAGGTCCCGAGCTGAGGAGCAACTTCCACCACAATCAAATTACACCCCTATCATAAGGCATGTGGGTTCTTTGGGTTAATCAGTTTTAGTTTCACCTCTGAAAAACCTTGACTCTAATCGGAAGCAACGCTTCAATCCGAGTGATGATACACCAAGATTTTTAGAAACTATGTCCGTGTAAGTTTTTAATTATGGGTGTGAAGTGAACCACATTCACGGCTAAGAGGTTGCAAGCGTCTTTTTCATAATTTGACTTATTTGTCACTCTTCCACAGCCAAAGGTTATCTTAGCATACTAAGTTTCCTTTTCAACTGATCGAGTCAAACTACAACAACCTGATTCCCTAAGTTGAGGGACATGTATGCGGGATCAGTGTTGAAAACTCAGCTATACTCTGACATTCTCTTTTAAATATTATTCCCGAGCATTCTGATTTCTTAATAATTTGATTTCGGGATAACTTCTGAATTCTTTCATAATTGCCCGTCAAATCATGCGTATCGAACTACAAGTGGCCTGAATTCTCATATAGTATGAGATATGTAGGAAACTTGATTCCAGGGTCCGACCATATTTCCTAAAGTCCGTACCAAAATCCCTTTCCTAAAGGATGAAGATGTGGTCGGTCAAAATTGTATTCGTCAATTTCATTTACCTTGAATTTCTTTCATCAATCCAAGTCAAACGAGGGATAGTTGTTGACACCCAATTTTGGACCTCCAACTATAAATTAATCATCACGCTTCTTCAATTTCAAATAATTAAAAGTAATTAGTTTTATTAAAAAATTATAAAAAATAGTTTGCAAGTTAATTTAAATAGTTTTGTCACTTTTTTAGAATTTTTAAATAATATATATGTTTTTTTTATATAATTATGTATATAATTAGTATATTTTATAAATATTCAAAAATCATTTCAATAGATTTTATGTTTTAGTTAAATATTTTACTAAATTAGTTATAGCTTATTTTTTGGATTAGTTAAGCTGATTATTTTATTTTGTTAAGATTAAGAAGCTACTAATTAATCATACTAATTCATCTTATTTTATTATTATCTGAGTTTACTAAATTTGATCAATTTGGCTACGTTTCGGAGTTTGATTGGTTATAGTTGCAACCCATTTGGCTATTGTTTTATTGCAATTTTGACCATTCCTTCCTTTCATTAACTTCAGCTTTTCTAAGGAAATTTCGGGCCTTTTATGCCCAAATTCTAACAGCCCATTCCAATTCAATACCTACCCAACACCAATAAAAATACAATGCAGCCCAAAGGCCAACTCCAACAGAAGCCCAGTACCTCAACAATACAACAACAACAACAATACAGTACACTCGTCTTCCTCGACCCAAGAACAATGACCAAACGTTGTAAATCTAGTGAACAAAAGCCACCAACGAGCAGACACGCTGAAAATGAGACCTAAATCGCGAGTCAGCCCAACGAGCCTCAAAATCGCTCGTCCATCTCCCTTAATCCCTTATCCATTCGTATAAGAACCTTCAAGAATCGTCTAGGTGGAGGCATCTCCCTGCGAGATTGTCCTTCTCTCAAGATCGAATGGACCTCCTCTTCAATCCATTGGAGATTTTGTACCAAATCGAGATGGCTGACCTTATCTCTTAAATAAAATTTTAATTTCTAATTTTGAAATAATCCTTTCCTTAACTAAAATTTCCCCATTATCAGCCCTATTGCCCTCTATATATATCCCTCGTTAATTTCAGTGTTAGGGGTTGAAAAAATAGAGGTTGGAAAATGGGGAGACGAGAAGAAAGAAACACAATTGTATATTCATCAAAAGAGATTCAATTTCTATAGTTATAATTTAAGAATTTTGAGTCTTAGGGTCTGATCTTCGCTTTCTGTTCTTTTCCGTCGAAAGCTTTCGTTTGAACCCGTTGGTGGTGGTGAAAGCTCGTCTCAACTCGTTTGTTCCAAACGCTACTCCCAAGAAGGTAATAGCTCCATTCTTCCCCTTTCTTTATGGTTTTCTTTTATGTTAGACTTCCTAAATGTTTAGCATCTATTCTTGTTAGCTTTTCCGTTTCTTGTCATGTTCGTGATAGGTTGTGATCATTGTTTCAAAGGTTTATCTGTTTGAGTTCCAACTCCCCGATGTGCTCATCTCTGTTTTAATTTCATGTTCAATATATCT
The DNA here is from genome assembly GCA_035578085.1 of Solanum pinnatisectum. Lineage (NCBI taxonomy): Eukaryota > Viridiplantae > Streptophyta > Magnoliopsida > Solanales > Solanaceae > Solanum > Solanum pinnatisectum. The sequence continues at coordinate 15,610,418 of CM069085.1, read as the reverse complement.
CCGGGTTTGGCTGTTTAGGTACCTTTTATTGTGCATTAGTTGTCATATATTATGATCCATTAGATCAATAGCGGATTTTCTCTGTATTGTCTAGTATCTCGCTACTGTTTTGGTTTTAAGATGTGAAAGAGCTCTTGGTTGTCTTTTGTCGTCCCAAACTTGAATTCTTTGTCTGTGATTAATTACTGCTCTTTTTTGTTCTTCCTGCAAGCATGGTTTCTTGCTCTTATTATAAGTCATATGGCTTGTGTGAAGATTAGTTATTTCGCTATTGATCTGATTCTATCTTAATTAAAATGTGCACTCATATTCTACCTCCTGATTATGTGTTTCAATATGATATTTGTCCTAAGTAAAGACTTATCCATTCCTTCTAGTGCTTTATTTCGTATCCATTTGTTGAGAATATAAAATTATGTATGCTGACTTCAATAGTCTGCTGGAAGTATACCATTTGACTCCATTTCATTTTGTTCTCTTAGGATTAGATTTTTATAACATAAAGAAGTTAGACATAAATCCAAATATACATACGCACCTATTAATGCATGCAATATTAAATCTAAATTATATAAAATAATATAGAATTCTGTGGCAAATTCATAAAAAGAATTATTATACTTATATTAAGAAAAGATAAATATAATTTAAGTAATACTTATGTTAAAAAAAAATTATATGTTGTAGGATTATATTGAATATATTGTAGTAGTAATGCATAGCCGAACAATTTCATTTGTCAAGAGTAAAAAAATACATTGAATATGATGGGGGTTATTTATATGTTTAAATTTCATGGAGGATTACATTTTTAAAGTATGAATGGTATGAATATTTTTCAAAATATTATCATAGTCAAACAAATAATAATTGTTTTCAAACAAAAAAAAAAAAAAGAGTTTGTGGGGCCACACATGGAACAAAGATTTTTGTGAGTCTTAAAAAAAATTGGATTCTTCTAGAAATTTCTTTTGACCATAATTATAAAATTACAAATTTGCCCTTAAATAATGTTAAAATTATAATATTGTCATTGGTCGCTCTTGATTTTTTATAGTATTTTTATCAATATTATGACAGTCATAACCAAAATTTTAACATAAATAAGGTAATAAATTAACTTGATTTTAAAAACTCAAATATTGATATCATTGTGAAAACATTCATTGTTATGTTGTTGTAACGACCCTTACGTCGTTAATAATAGTAGAACTATTTTGACTTTTCCCGTAAATTTTAAATGAGATTTTTTTTTAACTATCTATCTAACTATGATCATTTAGTTGGTGGTTATTGAGTCATGTCCATAATTTATTTAATATCTTATATCACTTAGCCCATATTATTAAAATAAGTTAGTAGGATTTGTCACTTTTTAGTGCATAACTATTTTATATGAATTTTATTAGAGTTAAATTATTTGGAGGAATTAAGTCTTAACTCTAGGCTTGAATTTAAGAAATATAGGTCTTTGACCTATTAATTAAGAACACACTTGACACTTGATTATAGATTTGGGTGAGTTTTTGGGTATAGGCTAGACATATTGTAATATGGGTATCTAGAGACTCGTTAACTTATGACTATTGTATACTTGATCTATTGAAATGTTCCGAGGCATTGAGGAAAGAAAAAGCATTGGGGAATTAGCTTGCTTGACTTCGATTCTTCGGTGGAGGTAGGTTATGGTTTATTCCATGTGATAGAGAGACTCTCAATAGTAATTAATAGTCATTCTATGATATTGTGAAATTTTCTACGTACATGTTTGTTGTTGTTTGAATAATTCATGTGTTGTTGTGATTGGTTTGTAATCCAAAGACCACGAAATTCATAAGCTTGAACTTGTTCTATTAAAGTGATGCTTTGAATAAACAAGACTTAATGAAATATTTTTAATGAATTGGAAAGTGATGACAAAGAATGAGAAATTAACTATGTTGTTGGATCGGGTGCCACGAGCCGACATGATACTATTGAATCAGGTGTCACGTTCTGTCATGATATATTTGGATCAGGTGCCACGAGCCGGAATGATATATTTGGATCCAGTGTCCGTTTTGACCCGGTATAATTGGATCGAGTGTTACGTTCCAGAACGATATATTTGGATCGGGTGACACGAGCCGGGACGATATAATTAGATCAGGTGTCATGAGCTGACATAATATTATTGGATCGGGTGACACGTTCCAACACAATAAAATTAAAGAAAAACATATTAAAATAACTTAATGTACTCAATCTTGAAGAACCCATTTCTCAAAAGATCGTGGTTTGGAGGCATGAGTTTGCATGTATTTTTTATATTGTTGACAAATTACATACTTGCTTCACTACTTTTGTCATTTTTTCCTGTTGTTGGTTGTTTGCCACCAGCCAAGTGCTATAATTGATTTCATGTTATTACTTTATGCATATTAGTTTCTATTTTGGGTCGGCCGATGATATCTACTTAGTATAGTTTCCTCGTACTGACCCCTACTTGTACTTTTCTTCGTTTTCCTTTCGTGGAGTGTAGCAAGTGCACCAGCGACTTCGATTCACCCTCAGCTCTAGCTAGTCTCGAGCACATCATGTTCTAGGGTGAGCTATTCAATCTAGCTCATATTAGATTCTCTTGATCATGGCATGATGTCCTCAGTTTTCGAACACAAACTATCTTTGTTTATTTTGGTGTCTTTGATACTCGTAGACTTAGTATTTGGGGATTAGATGTCCTTGATGTGATGACTTTCAGGTTTTGAGAAACGATAGTTGATAGATTTTAGTGGATTTGTGTTTCTTACATTAATAAGATTTGAGCTTTCATATTATAGTTTGTATTTTGTAAGTTGAACAATAAATATAACTTGGGGTTGAATTCCTCGGTTTTCCCACCTAGGAGGTTAAGTGTGGGTGTCACTCATTACTCGTTTTAGATCGTGACAAACTTGGTATCACATTAGGTTTGATGATCTCATCACACAAGGACATGTTTAGTAGAGTCTTTTGAACAGTATGGGGGATGCCTTTACTTTCTTCTAGAGCTATAAGATTTTAGGAAAATTCTATTATTTCCTTCTTTCGTGCGATTACCTTAATCCAATTGGTATCTAAGTGATGAAAATTGGTATCTAACATCCTTGAATCTTTTCCACATATGGTCAGAACTAAAGCAACAGAAATGGCAATACCAACACTAATAAGAGAGAATGCGTCCTTGGAAATAGACATGTTTCCCTACTGACCACATGTCATGTAATGACCAGAGACCAACATGATCTTTTTATTAGGTTCTTAAATTTGAAACCCCAATTCTTCATGGGTACTAAATATGAAGATGTTTATGATATTCTTGTTGATTGTCATGCGCAGCTTCATAAGATGAATATAGTGGAGAGGTTTGGGGTTAGGTTGTGACACACCAATTTCTGGGAGACGCTAAAATGTGATGGCAGTCTCATGTTGAGTGCCTACCATTAAAGGCACTACCTATAACTTGGTCAACATTTTTTAGCTTCTATGGAGAAGTATATACCCAAGACATTAAGGGATATGAGGAGATATGAGTTCCTAAATATACAACAACTAGAGATATCTGTTACAGCCAATGAGGTCATAGTTTGTGCTTTATCCAGATATGCTACTCATATTTGCTTTAGTCCTAAAGAATGGATTCACTGCTTTGTGAAGGGATTGAGGTTAGATTTGCAAATTTAAACTTTATAGGTTGTTGCTTTAGCAAAATATTTTTTGGGAAGTGTTTGATTTTGTGATGGAGGTTAAGGGGATGAAGCCAGATGACTTTTCCAAGGTGACAACATTCAAGATGTTTCGTAAGAGTTGGCTAGATAATGAACACCATTACTTTGGAAAATATAGTTAGTAAATATGTCATAACTTGTACGGGTTACTTAGCGAATGATGAAATTAAGTTGATCCAATTGAGTGTAGAATATCTAATATAGTTTCATAGATTAAGTGTATATAAAAGAGGGTCATGATACGACTACTACAACCGTACCGATGTTTACTTGGTTAGAGTTATAAAGTGTGTTACTTTTGTTATTGACCTAATTGAAGAAAGAATGCAACTCGCTTGGGCTATAGATAGAATGGATTAGATGATGTTTTGCAGCTATTCAATTGATAGAAATGTGTGGGCTATTTGGGTTCGATTTTCTCGATAGGTATGATATGTTCTTGTGATGAATCTAATGAACTTTCGCGGTGCGGTAATGATATTTCCAAAGTTACACTTCAATTTAATAGTTTAAACGGAGTTGAGGTTGATCCCATAGACAAATTTGCTTACAAAAATAGCTTTACTGACGCCTTTATTGAATTGTTGTTATTATTTCCAAAAGAAAGTAGTTGCGGAAAGTAAATTTGGGATTGGTTGTTGTTTTAAGTAACTAATATTTAACTAAATGTTCAAGATAAAAGGCGTAACAATCATTAAATTCAAGATTGTAGTAACTAATGAATGAAACCAGGATTGAGTTCCCCATGACGTCACTTTAGTGTTGAATCATAAGCAAGTAATGATCAATTGTTAGCATTTCGTGTTCCTAGCAAGTTAAGAGCAATTAAGTACTTCTCAGTCTTATTAGATTTCTTTCACTCTATTCCTCTTGGTCTTAAAGTGTCTTCAATTTTACCCTTTCATGTTTGGTACTGAAAATCTCTTCTCTCGAATTTGACATTTCATTACAAACTGATGGAAATTGACTTTACTTTTTCATAATTACCACTTTTTTCTCAAACAAGTGGTTAATACAAGTAATTTCAAATATGTACACTCATTAGAAAGAACGTATAACGAAAGTAAGAATCACATGCAGAGCTGAAAATTATACTTTACTTATATTTTGAATTCATAACTATATTTCTGTCATGGTTCCCACAACCCTAGTTATGACGTTTAGCGACTCATACTTTTAAAGAAAAATGCAGTAATCATTATTGAAAGCATAACAAGAAGTAACTTATAATAATTTCGAACCAACAATAATACTTGATTATCAAAAACTTGATCACAACCACGAAGTTCGATTTCCAAATAGTCAACAAAAACCTAGTCTTCAATATTGTTCTCTAGATAACAAGTACCTTTAAAAATAAAACCCTAAATAATTAAATAGTTTGTACAAAACAAATCCTACTCTAAGTAGGATTGTTTTATCAGGATGCTTCACAGACGCCTTGACAGATCGACATGTGCCAGATGGCCCGTTCATTGTCCCACACTTAGAAAGTGTGGGTCTTTTGTTCCTGACTACCTTCACAAGCTACTAGATGGCTCGTCTTAGCTAGACGGCTCGTCTAGAGCTCTATGAACTCATGTTTGATTTTGAGCCTTCACTTGATTTTTTGCTTCTGGCTTAGGAGCATCACTACGGTCCATCAAGTGCACCATGACCCATTTGGGCCTATGTGGACTTCTCTTAGCACTTGTGAACTTTGAAACCTTCCCTGGTTACTCTTTACGAGCCCTCAGACAGCTCGTCAATGTGACCACGACCCGTCTGGGGCTTCATGGTGTCTACTTCAGGTTAATTTCTTTCTTTTGCTCTATCTTTCACGTCCAAATGTTTTACCTGTTTGTGCATTAACAAACACATTATATTTATATAAACACACTCAATTTCTCACACTAATCCTTCGTTTTTAGCATCAAATGTGTCGTAGTTTCACAGCACATCAACACCCTAAACTTAGAACCATTGCTTGTCCTCAAGTGATGAAAACAACACTTGGCGCTCAAAAGACACACACATTCCTACTACGCAACAACTATCCCAACCAACCATTTTGTCCAAAATAATCTATCTAACATGCAAGGATCAATGTACGACATCCCATTACTCACAATCAATCATGCTTATAGCAGTACCAGCTATCAGCTCACACAATTCAACTACCAAATGCAAAACACAGTGCCCTCACAACAAAGTAGTCCCTCACACATGATAATTTGGGACTAATTTGTACACTCACGCTCCAAAAGAATTTCAAACACTGAAAATATAAAGACCATAGGCTTGCCCTTATTTTCTATGCTTCATCTATCAAACAACTGGAATTGGATCGCTATAGGACTTTTATTGGCTTGTAACGGTAGCTCGGGCTAAGGAGTGGAACATTTGATCCTATGAGTGACTAACTTAACTAGGTCCTCCAAAGTTCTCATTAGCACACAACGAGCGATTCCAACTCATCTTCTTCTAGTACATCCTGGGCACCTATCCTTTATTTTCTTCTTCTTTTTTTCTCTTTTCTTTTATATATATATATATATATATATATATATATATATTGTTTACTACCACTTTCTTTGAAACATGCACACTAAATCTGTTCAAGCAAGCATTTTTTTATTTAGTGCCTTCAGAATGACCAAGAATACAAATTTTACGCCCTTCTTTCTACTCAGGATATGATCACCCTCAACTTAGGCTTTTGGCTTGAGTTGCGGCATCGGGCCTTTAGAGAACCAAGGATACGATATCAATAGGGTGAGAACAAAATCAGCTTCAAGGCTCAAATAGGGTTCAAGGGCTCATGATTTCATTTGGTAGTTATTTTTGGTTTTAAGTGGAATTTAACAAAAATGGCCTAAGGATAACTTCCTATGCAATTATTCTAAGACTCTAGCAAGACTACTTGGGCATGTTCTAGCTTCTACAAACAGTTTTAGGTTTCAAACAACTCTCACACTCTTATGGCATATGTTTACAAAATCAGTATTTTGGTCAACCAATTTTTGTTCCTAGCTAGCAATGTTCAACATGCAAGTATCTAAGATGTAGTACAAAGTTCCTAACAGTCATATTACAGATTAAGGACATTTTGCTTATTATTTTCAGAAAAAACACCACATTCAGTTGTTGTTAGAAATTATTCATACATCAAAACCAATAAGATTTTCACAATAATTTTAACACTAGAGCCAACCTTCAAGTATTCAAACAAGTAATGGTAGGTTTATCAGCACCCCTCACCACACAAAAGTACTTTTCCCTAAAAGTAGAAATAATACAAAACAAGGGCTAGGAGAAGGGGTCATACCTATGGCGCTCTAGGCGCTAGTCTTTAGAGTGGTATCGGTACCCTTATCAGCGGGTGCACACTCAAGTCCAGAGTTGGGTCAGGCTGGCTGCCATCCACAAGAGTATGGATAACATTACCGCAGACACTAGACCTCGATGCATCAAGCCTTTGCTGGTCGAACGCTTCTTGCTCCTTAGCAAACCTCCTAGACTCTTTTTTCACTTTCCTAAGCCTTTGTCCATTCATCCTTTGAGAGGTCTGAAACTTGCTCATCATCGGAGCCTAAATAACTCTGCTTTCGCTTACTTGTCTCCGGTCTAGCCAAGTGTAACACCACATATCCAAAAAAGGGAAATGAACCAGATTTTGGGAAGATGCAGCTGCCAGCCACGGAGGCCAACCACGGTCCGTGGGTTGAACCATGAACCGTAGAAGGGTGTGTGGGTTGGCCACCCTGCCTAATGGTTTGAGGACAAGAACTATGGCCAGACCCATGGACCGTAAGTCAGACCACGGCCTGTAGTCAGGGTCCGTGGTTTGAGACTAAAGATTTTGGTTTCTGATGACCAACCACGGCCCGTCGACTTGAGTCAGTCGGTGGCCAGCTATTAGTTATTGTTAAAGGCAGTTGGTTCTTTTCCAGGTTTTAATTAAATCAAAGTGAGGTCGTTTTAGCTAAGTCTAGGACCCCTATATAAGTCATTTTAACCCCTAAATTCACTTATTAAGGTCCCTCTCAAAAATAATTCTCTCTCTACAAAGTTGAAGAAGAAGGAAGAGTTGAAGCTAATCAAAGTATGATGTCTTTTAATCCATGGATTCCTTCCATCCATGGAGTCCCTATGATTCCTCAGTTGAGAAGATGAAATTTCCCAATTTGAGTTGGGGTTGTGAGTATTGATGAATGTTGATCCAATTGAGTGGATTATGATTGTTTATGATTGAATTGATAGTAATACATGTTTTTAGGATTAAATTACATGTACCCATGCTTAACCCATGTCTAGAAAGATGAAATTAATGTAAATGGGTTTTATGCCATGAAAGGATAAATTGTTGGTTTAGATGTATTCAATCTAGGATTGACGAGATACATTAGAATTGAGCTTATATGATGAATCATAATTAGATCTCTTTGAGATTGAAGCTTATGAGATGGTTATGATATTGAATTGCTTGAGATTGAGCATATAGAATGACTATGAGATATAGGGCTTTGAGAGTAAAGCTTATGTTTTCAATTGTTGACTATTAGTGTAATTGTTGTGGAAGGGATAGTTCCCACGCGAATTGCTTATGATTATGCATGTGAAAGGTTTGTTCACATTGAATGATTCTAGGTTGAAAGGGTTGTTCACCTAAAATGAATCTATGCTAATGACTAAGATATTGATGAGGCTAGAGGCGATTACCTATGACCTCTATATAAGATGGATATGAGGCGATTATCCATATTTCATGAAGTAGGATAAAGAGGTGATTACCCTTATTCCTTAAAGTTGAACAAGAGGTGACTCCCCATGTTCCTTATGATATGATTGGACAAGAGGCGAATACCCATGATCCTTATAGAATGACAAGAGGCGAATACCCATGTCACATGTTTTTGGACTAGAGGTGAGTACCCATGATCCATATGTTAAGAATGACTAGAGGTGACTACCCATGTTCCTTTAAAGTAAGGTAAGAGGCAATTCCCATGTCTATAAAAGATAAGCTAGACTATGTTATGATGTATGATGAGCTTGGATTGTTGCTTGAGTTGCCTTCCATGATATGCTTGACTAGAGGTGGATGACCCAAGTCTTGATTAAGGATAAGTTGAGGTTACTTCAAGAAGTATTCCTCCTATGTTATGATGATCTATGTGCATTGATTATGTTTATGACGTATATTGTTATCTCTAATGCTTATGTTGATGTTTATGTTGGCTATCATATTTAGTACATGTTTGTACTAAAGCATACTCTTGCCTTCATTTCTTATCTAAATGTAGGGTCTGGCGACATCGACTCTCATCCTTGTGGCTAGGATCTTAGTAGAGAAAGACTTGAAGATTGGTAAGGCTTCATAGCATTCGAGGATATGTCTGCCATTTCTCTTATGTCCTTTCATTTCATGTTTTGAACACTCTTGTATGGGATGTGTCCCAACATATTCATGTTGTAGATTGTTTGAGACAAAGTGTATGTCACGACCTAGGAGTACCCCTAGATGTAACACGGCGTACTTGACCACGAAAGGGTCTCATACAAGCCCTTAGCATATCATCACATGGGTTAAAAGAAATGATGTGGAAATTTAAAAATTTATCCATACAATCGAAGTCTTTTATAAAAGCAAGCGGAAGTCTAACTTGGCTCAATTAGCCATTTAATACAATCTTTGAATCAAATAGGGACATAACCCTTACAATATAGTCCAAAAATGAAACACTATAACTAAACTACTAAATGACTCATACGTCCTTGAATCATGAGGACTCACCACAAGCTAGGAGAATAGTCGATCCAAGCTTGAACCAAGAGAAGATCGCCTTAAGAACCGGACCCTACACTTTGGGAAAAATGTAGAAAATATGGGTTAGTACAAAAATTCACCAAGTATGATAGTCATGCATAAAAACCTTTAAAACATGCTAAAAAGGACATTTTTGTTGAAAAGCAAGCACTTTACCCAGTTTGAAAATCATCATGCAGATTAGTATAAAAGCATAAGTCATAAGCATTTTCAACATATAGATCATCATAGCATACTAGCACCATTTCATAAGTAACCCAAAGTTATACTTGTGCAGTGCATAGATAAGATCCCATAATCCCATCTATACTATGTACCACTTTTAGGCCACCATAATCATACTTACCATTCTTTGATCTCATCCATTGTTCATACTCATAAACAAGGATACCTTCACATTTAATAAGTCATATCAAGGAAATAAACTCATAGCAACAATCCACATTAAGCATACTTCATTTCATAAATCATCATAACATTGGAAGAACACACCACAACTACTCTCAAAGCCTACTTGTGCAATGCATGGATGAAGTCCCATACCCCCACCCACACTAAGTAGTGCATTCTTGAGAAGCCATTGTTCATAATCATTCATTTTGGGAGTAAGCCTTAACCGACATAGACCATGTGAGCAAATCATGGAATCTGGTGTTACCCACACCGAAAAGGGTGTCTTACTTGCCTAAGGTAGAACCATTAATTTAGCTTTTAGGTGGATCCACTAGCTAAAGACCTATGAGGTCACATAGTCTATGGGATAAGGCGATTGCTACTAGATACCCCAACTCAACTCACATATGGGCATCCATCTCAAGAGATTGCTACTCGAAACACCGCCTCAACTCACGTGAGAGCTTCTATCTCATATCAATATCCACTCGGTTCTTAGCATTATTCCCCACGGAGTACTTATCATTTCATTACTTAAGTTTATTATTATGGAAGAATGTATCAACACCCAATCCAACATCATTCATAACATAGCTCCTAGATTCAATAGGTCAGAATAGCCTTTCAACCTAAGAATCCTTATATTGTGAGAAAACCTTTCACAATATGTCATCATCATTCCTAAGTATATAATTGATAATAGACTTTCAATCAACACATCATCATTATCATTATCATAGAAAATTCATTCATAAGTGTGTGTGTGTGAGAATAGCCTTTCAACAACGCCACAATTACATCATAATCATAATCACTTTATTCTCAAAGTATTCATAAAGCATGTACATAAATATCGTGGTCATACATAATTCTCATAATTTCCCCTTCATGGAACATAGATCACATTCAATCAACACACCTAGAATTACTACATTAGGCATGAATGATAACATAATTCAAGTAATCAATTCATAACATTCATAATTCTATAACTTTCTACTTGCATCAATCAATACTCACACTTTAAGATCCAATTTGAGAAAATAGGGTAATTCATTGATTCTTGGGGAATTCAACTTAATATCATATAAAGTCATCAATATATCCATAAACAAACATAATTCAATCATTTAAAACAAATTTGAAAGGAATCCATGAGATTGAAGTCAAACCTAACTTTTGGGTTTTCTAACTTTGAAATTGGGGGTTTTGAAAGGGCTCTATGTGTTAAGGCTATCCATAGATTAAGAGCTACCATACCTTATAGAAGATTTCCCACGAATTTGATGATAAAAGCTTGATTCTTCAATCCTAGCTTCACTTTTCTTCTTCTTCTTCATCCCTGGAGTTCTAGAGAGAGTTTATTTGGGGAAAGTTGGTTATGGATTTGGGTAGTGGGATTTATGAGGTGAATGAGTTGGTTATTGACTTAAAAGGACTTATATAGGTGTATTAAAACAATACAAAACAACGTCATTTCATACTAACTAAAATAGGAATTACCTAAACTACCCCTCATTTAAACTGACTTAGACCAACCTACAGGCCCCATCCACGACCCCCACCTACGGGGCATGGACTGACCCACGGCCCGTATTGGTAGGGCGTGGATTAGGTTTTTGTAGCCCCTCATCTTGCCCTTTGACCCACGAACCTCCTCCCATGGAGCGTGGAGCACCCTACGGGGCGTAGGTCCCTTCGTGGGTCACTGTTTTGGGTAGATTTGAGGGTGATTTGAAAGTCCTCCTCAAGGACCCTTGGTTGGTCCTTGGGGGGTCGTACCTTGACGTTTAACCCCTAAACCCTTCATTCTAAGTTTGAGATGTAAATTTTACGACTCCAACCTTTATGACAAGCTCTAGTTAAGCCTACTAGTTTCTGGGGTGTTACATTATCTCCCCCTTGGGAACATTAGTCCTCGAATGATGATCTAGACACCTTACGGAATTAAAGATTCAAGACTAGCAGCCCATCATGCATGAAACATAAAAAATAATGCACAATTCAAAGGAGGATACATCAACTCCATCTCAATATATTCAATGCAACACAAGGAAGTAAGAACTACATTGAACAAGCTATTATGCATGAAAACTTCAACATTTCAACATTCATAGGAGGAATTACCTTCTCCAACTCAAAGCATGCTCAACTTAATAACATGAAGCAAATTGTGCAATTACTCTCAAAAGCATATTAAAGCATATTAATTCATCTTCTCATGAAGCCAAATAGGCAACTCATACTAAATGCACAACAACATGAGGAACACATAAATCATAAAAAACACATTTTCTTACTGAATATGAACTTCATCAAGAACATGCATAACATAAAGAGATCATGGACAACACATAAATCACTCATGACTCCAAAACATAAAACAAGCCAAAATGGAACTCTTTGTCTCAAGCTAGAATAGGAATAGAAGAAGAGATGAGGATATCTAGACTCTCAATAATCTTGCTAGCTAAGCATACCATCTCCTCTTTGGGAGTAACCCCCTACTAAACCTCAAGACCTCATATGAGCCTTCAAAACCGAGACTAAACTTCCCAAACTCAATACATCTCTCAAGGTGAGAACTTCAAGGCAATCCAAATCATGAACATCAAGAGTATTCAACGACCACACTATCTAGGCACATCATCTCCCCCTTGGGAGTAAGCCTATATCAATTCTTCTAAGCATCATTTTTTTTAATTCTATGGTCGGAGCAAGTCAATTCTAAACTATTTCAACTCATATAATCACCTTTGGTGGGACCTACCAACCAATCATATTCAAGTATTATCTAAACACCTTACTCAAAATGACCATACTTAAGATCAATCTTAAAGGTAACTAACACTTTGAAGTTGGTCAACATTTGAACTCTTCTCCCTTACCTTAACTAGGTGGTTCATGCAACCCTCAAAATAAACTTAAGACAAAACATAATCCAAACTTAGGACATAGACTTTCCTCCTTCCACTCATGCATAGGCTCACTCAGAAACTAACCATTTGACTTACCTAGTCACATAGTCGTAGTTGGTATCACAACCAACATTTTCTCCCTCGCTCCTTGTAGCATGAGCACTTCGAGTAGTCATATCCTAAAGACCATCGGATAGGGAGAAAGACCTTATAGAGTTAAACTCTATGGCACAACTTAGAGAATGAAGAAGTGAGATTTCATAATAATCTTGTAGCCTCTTATTCATAAATATGGTGCGCTGTACACTATGAACAACACTCTACTAGACGTGGCTTATGAGACCATCCTAGAATCATTTTAAACCGTATGCTCTGACACCAAGTTTGTCACGACCCAGGAGTACCCCCTAGATGTAACACGGCGTACTTGACCCTGAAGGGGTCTCATACAAGCCGTTAGTATCTCATCTTTATTTATACAATCAAAGTCTTTTATAAAAGCAAGCGGTAGTCTAACTTGTCTCAATTAAAAATCTAATACAATCTTTGAATCAAATAGGGACATAACCCTTACAATATAGTCCAAAAATGAAACACTATAACTAAACTACTAAATGACTCATATGTCCTCGAATCATGAGGACTCACCACAAGCTAGAAGAATAGTTGATCCAAGCTTGAATCAAGAGAAGATCATGTTAAGAACCGGACCCTACACTTTGGGGAAAATGTAGAAAATATGGGTTAGTACAGAAATGCACAAAGTATGATAGCCATGCACCAAAACCTTTAAAACATGCTAAAAAGGACATTTTAGTTGAAAAGCATGCACTTTACCCAGTTTGAAAATCATCATGCACATTAATATAAAAGAATAAGTCATAAGCATTTTCAACATATAGATCATCATATCATACCAGCATCATCTCATAAGTAACCCTAAGTTATACTTGTGCAATGCATATATACGATCCAATAATCCCATCTATGCTAAGTACCACTTTTAGACCACCATAATCATACTTACCATTCTTTGATCTCATCCTTTGTTCATACTCGTAGACAAGGATACCTTCACATTTAATAACTCATATCAAGGAAAGAAACTCATAGCAACAATCCACATTAAGCATACTTTATTTCATAAATCATCATAACATAAGAGGAACACACCACAACTACTCTCAAAGCCTACTTGTGCAATGCATGGATGAAGTCCCATACCCCCGCCCACACTAAGTAGTTCATTCTTGAGAAGTCATAGTTCATATCATTTATTTTGGGGGTAAGCCTTAACCGACATAGACCACGTGAGAAAATCATGGAATCCGGTGTTACCCACACCGAAAAGGGTGTCCTACTTGCCTAAGGTAAAACCATTAATTTAGCTTTTAGGTGGATCTACTAGCTAAAGACCTATGAGGTCAGATAGTTATGGGATAAGGAGATTGCTACTAGATACCGCGTCTCAACTCACATATGGGCATCCATCTCAAGAGATTGCTAGTAGAAACCCCGCCTCAACTTACGTGAGAGCTTTCATCTCATATCAATATCCACCCGGTGATTAGCATTATTCCCATGGAGTACTTATCATTTCATTACTTGAGTTCATTATTATGGAAGGATGTATCAACACCCAATCAAACATCATTCATAAGATAGCTCATAGATTCAATAGCTGAGAATAGCCTTTCAACCAAAGAATCTCAATATTGTGAAAAAACCTTTCAGAATATGTCATCATCATTCATAAGTGTATAATTGAGAATACCCTTTCAATCAATACATCATCATTATCATAATCATAGAACCTTCATTCATACTTCATTCATAAGTGTGAGTGTGAGAATAACCTTTCAACAACACCATAATTACATCATAGGTATAATCACTTTATTCTCAATGTATTCATAAAGCATGTACATAAATATCATGATCATACATAATTCTCATAATTTCCCCTTCAAGGAAAATAGATCACATTCAATCAATACACCTTGAATTACTACATTAGGCATGAATGATAATATAATTCAAGTAATCAATTCATAACATTCATAATTCTATAACATTATACTTGCATCAATCAATACCCAAACTTTAAGATCCAATTTAAGAAATTAGGGTAATTCGTGGATTCTTGGGGAATTCAACTTAAAATCATATAATATCATCAATATATCCATAAACAAACATAATTCAATCATTTAAAACAAATTTGAAAGGAATCCATGAGATTGAAGTCAAACCATAACTTTTGGGTTTTCTAGCTTTGAAATTGGGGGTTTTTAAGGGGTTTCATGGGTAAAGAATACCCATAGATGAAGAGATACCATACCTTATTGAACATTTCCCATGAATTTGATGAGAAAATCTTGATTCTTCAACCCAATATTCAATTTTCTTCTTTTTCTTCCTTGGAGTTATAGAGAAAGTTTATTTGCGGAAAGTTGGTTATGGATTTGGGTATTAGGATTTATGAGGTGAATGGGTTGGTTAATGACTTAAAAGAACTTATATAAGTGTATTAAAACAATACAAAATGACCTCACATCATACTAACTAAAATAGGAATTACCTAACTACCCCTCCTTTAAACCAACTTGGACCAACCTACAGGCCCCATCCACGACCCCCACCTACGGGGCATGGACTGGCCCACGGCCCATATGGTATGGCATGGGTTGGGGTTTTTCAGCCCCTCATCTTGCCTTTTGACCCACGAACCTCCTCCCACAGAGCACTACGGGGCGTAGGTCCCTCCGTTGATCACTGTTTTTGGCAGATTTGAGGGTGGTTTTAGGGTCCTCCTCAAGGACCCTTGGTTGGTCCTCTGGGGGTCGTACATTGACATTTAACCCTTAGCACCTTCATTCTAAGTTCGAGAAGCAAATTTTACAACTCTAACCTTTTCAACAAGCTCTAGTTAAGTCTACTAGTTTACGGAGTGTTACAATGTATTAGACTTTCGCTTCATTTATAAAAGACTTTGATATTATTGAAAAAGTTTTAAATTTCCGCTCATTATATTATCTTATGTTATCAAAGCTAAGTGGCTTATATGAGGCCTCTCGGGGTCTTGTATTC
This sequence comes from Solanum pinnatisectum, assembly GCA_035578085.1. Classification (NCBI taxonomy): domain Eukaryota; kingdom Viridiplantae; phylum Streptophyta; class Magnoliopsida; order Solanales; family Solanaceae; genus Solanum; species Solanum pinnatisectum. The sequence continues at coordinate 15,594,462 of CM069085.1, read as the reverse complement.
TATGTTATGTCTAGAGGGTACCCCTAGGTCATGACACCAAGTAACCCCAAAGATTATCAACCAACTGGGTGGTGGGGGACATGCTGAATAGGTTCATAAAAGAGTCTAGCACAACTAGAGGGGGCACAATGGCTGGCTTCTTGGCCCGTTTATCAATGTCAGCTCTCATCTTAGCCATTTGTTCCTTCAACATTGCACCATCTATATAACCTACAACATGTAGTTGACTGTTCACATTGGCCTCTAAATCATCCATCTGATTCTTCATCACTACGAGCTCCAACCTTATTTTATCTCTCATCCATTTTTCTGCAACCAACATATCTCTCTAAACTACCTGAGGTAGTATGCGCACTATTTGGTCGACTATGGACCGAGTCTGCCTCTACTCTGCAACTAACCACTCCAAAATTAGAGTATAGACACGAAGGTACTTGTAGCTTGTGAAGATGAGGCTGGTGGTGGTGGAATTCCTGTAGTTGGTTGTGAAGATTCACCTTGATCACTACCTCCCTCAGCTCTTGGTATCTCAAATCAAAACATGTGGAACTACTGCCAATGGTCCTACCGGTTTGGCCTTCGTACCATAAAGATGGTTCAAAACATATTTTATATTTGATGTTGCGGTAACCTTGGAGGCTTCTATTCATCTATCCACTAATTTATTTGGTGCAATATTTGCCTGTAAATAGAGTTTCCCTATTAGACAGGGAACGACAAACCTGCTTTATCATTCAGTGCTCTGTCTCACATTTTTGTGGTGATTATCTGACCTACATTCAATGGGTAACCAGCCATGAGGCAGGCTACCAAGGAGGCAAGTGACGGTGATAGAGTGTTAGCGGTGGGCTGCAACTGTGCACGGACAACTGCCCACCAGACCTTGGAAGGATATGAAAGTGATGCCTTCGTAATTTGCACCTCTGCATTGGCTACCCATGATGCAGTATCTCCCTCTCTCGCAATCTATCCAGCAATCCATTGCATGAAACGTTCCCATGAGCTAGTATCATCCATCTTGGTCTGATTAGTCACTGCATGATGCCGACCTTTAAATAACCCCACAGACACAGGTGTTGTATACTTTGGGCCATGCAGCATCCTATATACTGTGGTTTCAGATATATCCATTGATTTCCCTTGCACACTCACAACATCTAAGGTTTTTCATGTGGCCGCACCATCTTTCTGCCTCTTCTTACTTTGTTCAGTATCGGCAGCAAAATTCATCAAGTTTATTGCATATAAGGTGTAAACCTCTCTAGTTATGTGGCGTGTATACTCACCCAGCTTTTTGTTCATCCATTCAAACTGGTGAGTTTTGAAAAGCCTGTGAATTTTTGGGAATGCCTGAATATCTGCCTCTACTACTCTGGACTCGGGGATAATGGGTCACCCTGCAAAACCACCTACCTTCAATAATATGCCATGCTAGAAGAACTCCTGTGATCGAGGCATGGTCCACATATGGTGAAATAACTCAGTAATCTGTTGCCACACTACTAGGTCAGATTTTCGCTGGTGAACATATTACACCATCGGCACCCCTAATATACCATCAGCATCATCCTCCCGAACCTCATTTTCCTCCCCTACACCCTCTTCTGGTTGAGGTGAATCTGCATATGCTCGGGACTTATCATCAGACTCCTGTCTATCTGAGACTTGCTATCTTTCTCTTCAGACTGGGAAGGAAGGTGCTCAACAGTGGCCTTGGCTATCCAAAATCTAGTGACTTGAGGGGAGTGATCTTCCAGTGCAGTGTTGACTCGGACCTCAAAACTTCTAGATTCTTTTGTATTTGAACTTTGAGCGGGAGAACATGGAGCAAGGAAAGGAGGTGGTGAGACGATGTAACAGTGCAACTTTCTCCTTGGTCCCATCATACCTGAAAAATAGTGTGTTAGTACGCACATCCATCAAATGACGCACTAGTCTTACTCAGACAACCCCTGTGTAAGTATACAAAGTGACGCCTTGCCTTAAGATTGTTGTCACCCAATCTATCATTGGGAAGGGCCACATAATGTACAAAAAAGAAAAAAACTAGAAACATAAAAGACAAGAACCTTTTTTTCTTTTTTTTTTTTAACGAGGGCTTGTACGATTCGTGGAAGGTACCATTTGATATACCATGACTTTATGGTATTTTTTATGCAATTCCTTTAGAAGTTTTGTGTGTCTAGAGCCATATTGTATTAGAAATAATGTGTTTTGTGCTATGTTTTCAGGAATAAGCTGGGAATGTAGTTAATGGTGCTGAGTGCTGAAATCATGCAGAAAGGACCACCCACGGAGGGATCCATGGGCCGTAGGTCCTGTGACAGACCGTTGTTGGGAAGGCATAGATGGAGCATCAAGGAAGTATGACCAAGTGTGGAACTACGAAGCAACTAACGGACTGTAGGTCGACCCACGGGCCGTCCTGCACATCTGTCAATGGGTTCAGAGAGTTGAAGTTCCAGTACCTGATGAAAAATCCTAAGTGGGGAGCCATAGAAGCAGACCCATGGACTGTAGGTCAACCCACGATCCATCCTCCACATCCGTTGTTGATGATTTGAGAGTGACGGTTCCAGTCCCTGCTAAAAAAGTTGCTAAGTATTGAACCACAGAGGGTGACCTACAGACCTTAGGTCAACCCACGGTCCGTAGGTTGAGTCTTCACTTGAAGTCGCATCCCAGACTGCTTATTTCCTTATTTTATTTCCTTTTTATTCAGGACATGTTTTATATAATTAGGAGATATAAACCTCATTATTAGGGGTTAGACATTATTGTTTACTTTTAGTTCTTCGTATTTTGTGGAATTAAATTGCAACTTTAGCTATTTGATTTCTGGATTTTGTTTTACAAGATTTTGACTTTGAAATTCAATTGGAGATTTCGGGTTTCTTCTACTCTAATCATAAGTTCATGAATTCTTTTTTCTTAAACATGAATTGTGTTCTTTCTAGCATATGTAGCTAAATCCACAACTAGGGTTATGGGAACCATGAGCAATTAACAACGTATGAATAATAATGAAGTAATTCTTGAATAGTGTTTATGCATGTATTGATAATTCTTTCGTTTAGAAGTTTTTTTAACGGTTGCAAATGTTAGAACTGGACTAGTTCCTACTTGCCAGACCAAGGAGGTAATGAATGAGAAAAGAATTAACAACAAAGATTTAGTGGATGCTATCTAATAGTCTAATGTCAATTGGTGCGAGGGTGAAAACTAAGTCATACATTGATGTGATGTCTAATCTGAGGTAAAGGTAAGGGTTAGTAAAGTATACATGCTTAACCGGACCAAGGTGCGTAGTGAAATTCCCTATTTGGAGGACCAATCACTTAGGGATACCTAACTTACCAACTTTTCATGTAAAACACCATGAAAGGATTACTATTATTAGGATTAGCGCGTTAAGAGCTTATGAGGAACACATACATCGTAGTTTCTCTCTCATATTGATAACTTAAAGTTTGAATCCTGCTTACTTATTACTTGATCAACAATCTGTTACTTGATTGCAAACCTCCCCCCCCTCCCCCTTTATTTACTTGTCTCATAAATAGTTTGACTAAACGGAAATACTAGTGAGTTAAGTTTAAGTCCATACCATATTCCTCGTGGGATCGACCCCAACCTACAAGTTGGGTTCTTTATTTGACAATTATCGCTTATACTTCTTTAGAGAGGTGTAATTTGAGCGTATTAATTTTGGTGCCGCTGCTTGATGAGTCCACAAATTGGACTCATTTAGGGCTATATTATAATAGAAATTGTATCCTCAAATGCTTATTTTATCTTAATCTCTTATGAAAACCCTTAAGTTTCATGTATTTGAAGTTTGAAGGAAAGCATGGATACTACGTCGCAAAAAGGAACGAAAAGGCAGAAAAGAATGAAGAAATAAAGGCCTAAGGATCGTCGAGTCCACTGGGCGAAGGGTTTTGTTCCAGTGTGCTGAGCCCTGAAGGAAACGATCAAGTCGGCAGAAAAAGGGAGCAGTTGGTGCATCGCCGAGAAGTTCCGTGAGGCAGTACCATGTCGCCCAATTATCCAGAGCACGAAGATGCTAAAGGATGGTGCAAGAAGGCAATAAACTACACCAAAAGGAGAATCGCCGAGTTGATCGGCGATTCAGAATAACGACGCCGAATGATCCGCTGCAGCACAAATATGTATAGAACTATAAATACTAGTTAGAGTTGTAGTTTTAAAAGTCGAACAATTATTATAATTTTCATATAGAATAGTACTTTTTGATATTTTTGCTCTGAGTTTGAGAGGGTTTTGAAAACTTGAATAAGAAGAGGGTTTCATCTCCAAGGATTTGGACTTGGGTCTCTTGGATTCTTCATTCTTGGCCTGTAACAAGACTTAAATCTTCATACCTATTTGAATGCAAGTTCATTTATGTATAAATTTCTATCTCTTGATGTGTGGCTAAAAACCCCAATTCTTGGGGTGTGATTTAGCGAATATGGGTTAAGATAATTGTTGGGACTTGCTTGTTGATAGTCTATTTGTAGTTTAAATTTGATTTTGTTTAGTGGTTGTGGATGAATTTCATGAATTTGTAGTTGCAAATACAAGTTTATTTATGTGTTTTGGGCTTGCTCGAGAGAGAGGTCGTAAAACTAAGACCACTAGATTGATAGCCAGTGTGAGTTGGTCGACATGAGGTTCAACTCAAGAGAGTGAACCCTAGTCCCATGTCCACACACTCAGCTCGAGAGAGCGAGTGGGTTAAGGCGTAGGCTGGTCTTTATGCGGCAAGTCGATGTCTGAGAGGAACGCATTTGAAACGGGGTAAGTTGCTCGAGAGAGAGCTTATCCCCCTTAAAGTCTAGCCTAGTCACAATTATTCTATAAATCTTCTATCGAAAGCATGTACCCAATAATCTAGCTTAACCTGTATTCCTATCACATCCCAAGGATCCCTTCTCATTACTTAGAAACCCTTGTTTATTTTGCTATTTTTACTTACTTGTGACAAAACCCCCATTGTTAATTGACACTCTTGTGTCCCCCTTTAATTTACAATATTTTCAATCATTAATGTTTTTTGCTATGACTAGTTAGAATTAAATTTTTTTTCTATTAATTCTAAAAACCACTTCCTTGGCAACAATCCCAACCCTTGGTTGGGTTACTAAACTATTGCACGATCGTAGACACTTGCAAATGTCACTACCGGGGAATAAGGCTTTTAGATTAAGTTTAACTACATTATTGAACTTTAGTCAATTATTTCCTAATTTTACGTTTTCTTTTGTTTTTGTTATATACAGGTTTCTACTCTAGTGTATGCCAAGTACACGGAGTCGAGGCGAACCATTGACCACATACAACCCTGAACTAAGCAAGACTCTAAGAAAAATGGCAAATTAAGGGGTCCATAATAATCCGATCATAGAGGAGCATGAGGATGGAGTTGACTTGCAACCTCATGTAGTGGGTAATGAAAATGCTTAGGTTCGTGGTGATAATATACTTGGAGATGTTTTGAGGGTACAGAATCCGCCAGAACCAAGGTTGCGTCATAACTACAGGGTTGATTTCAATACAGTTGAATCAGAAGGACCTATTGTTCTCCCTCCTCTACCCCCAGGGCATACATTTGTGGTAACGAGCAGTCTGATGCAAATGCTCACAGCAAGAGGGTTGTTTTTTGGTCTAGCTTCGAAAGATTTGCATGGTCATATGGCTAAATTGAGAAGTGTCTGCAAAAGTTGTGTGGGACGACTGGAGTTGGATATGAATGTCATAGGTTTGAGAGTCTTCCCTCTATCATTGACCAGAGATGTTGCGGTATGGTTTTCTGAGCTTCCATATAACTCGATTCATACATGGGACCAATTACATAAGATGTTCATGGAAAAGTATTTCTCGTTGTCCAAGAAGTTGAATCACAAGGACGAACTGAACAACTTCGTAGCACTATCGAGAGTGTCTGTAAGCAGTTTTTGGATAGGTTCACTACATTCATAAGAAGTGTTTCGAATCACCGCATAGATGATGAGTCACTGACGGAGTACTTCTACAGAGGTCAGGATGATAATGGTAAGGTTATGTTTGATACTATTGTTGGAGGATCATATGGTGAGTGCGCTTTTGAGGAGATCACTGAGAAACTAGAGAAGATTTCCCAAAATAATAAAGCATGGAGCACTAGAAAGTCAGACACTGGTAGAAGCACATTTGTAGTTCAAGCTGCACCTAGTCAATCCAGTGATGATATTCATGAAGAGATGCTCAAATGAGGACTGAACTGGGTTTAGTACTAATGCATATGACCAAAGGTGCAGAAAAGGTGAATGTCGTGTACTATCTAACTAGAACTCCACCACCACCAGTTGAGGAATGCTACTATGAGGAGGATGCGTATTTTATGAATGATTAGATGGGGGGTTTCTAAGCCAACGCCCAAGGTTCCAACTCAGATAATTGGCACCAAGGTTAAGGAAACCAAGGTCGGAACTATGGAAACTATAATCGAGATGGAAACTATGTTCGGGATGGGAACTACAATCATGAAAACAACTACAACCAAAACAACTATAGTAACCAGAATGATAGAGTTGGGCCCTATGTTCCACCTGGGAACAAGGAATCTGGTAATAAAGAAATTGGGGGTAGTATGTCACGCATTGAGGATATGATGCAGAAGATGATGAAGAGGTTTGATGGGATTGATGAGAATGTGAAAGAGATGCGAAATGACTTATCTAGAATCAGTTAAAAAGTTGATGCCCATGAAGTGTTGATCAAGCAACTTGAGCAGCAGTTTAATCAGTTGTCCACTACAGTGAACCTATATCATCCTGGCACACTTCCTAGCAACACCATCCATAGTCCGAAGAATGATGGGTATTGTATGACAGTCACTACTCGAGGAGGTAAATAGACAATTGATCCCCTTATGTCATTTGAGGTTGAAATTGTGCTAGAAAGAGATGAATATGAGATTGAGGTTACTGGAGAGTCTAAAAATGCTAAAGAGAAGGAAGCGGAGATAACCCAAAAAGTTGTTCCCATACCTAGACCTCCACCTCCATTCCCACAGATATTGGTGAAGATGACCGAAGAAGGAAAATACCACAGGTTCATAACTATGTTGAAATAACTTTCCATCAATGTGTCGTTGATAGAAGCTTTGGAGCAAATGTCTGGGTATGCAAAATGTATGAAAGATTTGGTGACCAAGAGCAAGAAGAGGGTTGTGAGTTTTGAGAATGATGAGAGATTGCAACATTGTAGTTTTATTGCTACGAGATCACTTGTGCAAAAGAAAGAGGATCCTGGAGCTTTCACTATCCCTTGTACCATCGGTTTTTTGCACTTCTCGAAGGTGTTGTGTGATTTAGGTGCCAGCATTAATCTGATGCCATTGTCTATCTACAAGAAAATGGGTTTAGGGGCTCCAAAACCGACTGCGATGCGACTACTTATGGCCGATAGAACTGTGAAGAAACCCATTGGTGTTCTCCAAGATGTCCTTGTGAAAGTGGAGTCGTTCATTTTTTTGGAAGATTTTGTGATACTTGATTGTGAGGTTTATTTTGAGGTTCTCATCATCTTAGGGAGACCATTCTTTGCTATGGGGCGCGCCTTGGTCGATATTGAGAGAGGGCAGATGAAGTTCTGATTAAACAATGAAAAGGTAACTTTCAATATATGTAGATCTATGAAGTAAGAAGTCTATTGAAAAGAGGTTGGGTGTTGATGCACTGTCAGCGGTAATGATGAATTTTGAGGGTGATGGTATTGAAGACTATGATGAATTAGTTGCCGCACTTGATAGGTTTGAATTTCGTTCCAAGACAAAGTAATTTGAGCTAGATAAGAAGAATCGTAACTCTCCACCCGCAAAACCGTCTGTTGAAGAAGCTCTAAAATTGGAGCTCAAGGCTCTACTATCGCATTTGAGGTATGTGTTCTTGGGGAGAGATGGCACTTTACCGGTAATCAATGCGGCCGATTTGAGTGAAGTACAAGTAGAGGCATTGGTTTCTATATTGAAGAGGTTCAAAGGGGCTATTGGATGGACTATTGCAGACATTATTGGGATTCCTCCTAGTATTTGTTCTCATAAAATCCAACTCATGCCGGACAACAAGCCAAGTATTGAGCACCAAAGGAGACTAAATTCACCTATGCACGAGGTAGTGAAAAAGGAAATCATTAAATGGATGGATGCTGGAGTCATATACTCCATAGCAGATAGTAGTTGGGTCTGCCCTGTTTAGTGTGTACCTAAGAAAGGTGGGATTACTGTGGTTTCTAATGCAAAAAATAAGCTTGTTTCGATGAGGCCAGTGACGGGATGGAGAGTATGCATAGATTACCTCAAGCTTAATGCCTAAACAGAAAAATATCACTTCCCGATGTCATTCATGGATCAGATGTTGGATCGTCTTGTTGGTAAGGGTTGGTATTGCTTTCTTGATGCGTACTCAGGCTAAAATCAGATCTCCATAGCTCTGGAATACCAAGAGAAGACCACATTCACTTGTCCTTATGGGACTTTCGCCTTCAAAATGATGCTATTTGGGTTGTGTAATGCTACAACGGCCTTCTAGCATTGCATGATGTCGATATTTTCGAATATGGTAGAGGACACTATTGAGATATTTATGGATGATTTCTCTGTGGCAGGTGATTTTTTTGATGGTTTCTTGATGCATCTATTCGAGGTACTAAAATGGTGTGAAGAGTGCAATCTTGTGCTTAGTTGGGAGAAGTGACACTTCATGGTGAAAGAGAGGATAGTTCTGAATCATCGGATTTCTGAGAAGGGTATTGAGGTTGATAGAGCTAAAGGTAAGGTAATATAAAAGTCTCCACCACCTATTTCTGTTAAAGGTGTTAGAAGTTTTCTTAGGCATGCATGTTTTTATCGGAGGTTTATCAAAGATTTCTCTAAAATTGCACACCCATTGTGCACACTGCTTGAGAAGGAGTGTAAGTTTGATTTTGATGATGTTTGTCTCAGAGCATTTGGAGAGTTGAAAGCAAGGTTAGTATCATCACCTATCATTATTTCACCGGATTGGGGGCAACTGTTTAAAGTGATGTGTGATGCGAGTGGGGTGGCGCTTGGTGTTGTATTGGGACAGAGGCGAGAGAAGATTCTTCATCCGAATTACTATGCCAACAAAGCTTTGAATGTGGCTCAAAAGAACTATACGGTGACTGAACAGGAGCTTCTTGCTATGGTTTTCGCATTTGAGAAATTTTGATCCTACTTGCTTGGTACAAAGGTCATAGTGCACACTGACCATTCTACATTGAGGTATCTAATGTCTAAAAATGATGAAAAACCAAGATTCATTACATGGGTATTGTTGCTGCAAGAGTTCGATTTTGAGGTGAAAGATAGAAAGGGGACAGAGAATTAGGTTGCCGACCATTTATCCAGACTAGAGGAGGAAGCTATGCTCAAGTTAGGAGATGGCGCTGAAACTAATGATGCCTTCCCAGACGAACAGGTATTGGCTGCTTCTTCTAATCTTTTTCCTTGGTTCGTAGATTTTGCTAACTACTTGGCAAGCGATTTGGTTCCATCAGATTTGTCATTTCACCAAAGGAAAAAGTTTATGCATGATGTGAAGAAGTTCTTGTAGGATGAGCCTTATTTGTTTCGTATTTTTGCTGATGGGATTATTCTTCGTGGTGTGCCCGAGGTTGAGATGATGAGTATACTAGAGGCATGTCATTCATCGCCTGTTGGAGGGCACCATAGTGGTATTCGAATAGCTCATAATATCTTGCAGTGTGGGTATTACTGGCCTACCATCAACCAAGATGCTCATGATTTTTCCAAGTCTTGTGTCCGTTGCCAAAGAGAAGGAGGAATTTCAAAGAAGCAAGAGCTACCTATGAATCTGACATTGGTGATTGAGTTATTTGATTTTTGAGAACTTTATTTCATGGGTCCATTTGTGAGTTCACATGTGATGAAGTATATTCTTGTTGCAGTTGACTATGTATCAAAATGGGTGGAAGCAATTGCGCTTTCAAACAATAAGGGAAAGAGTTTCATCACATTACTAAAAAAGAGTATCTTCTCCAAATTTGGTACACTTAGGGCGATTATTAGCGATGGAGGTTCTCACTTTTGAATAAGTTGTTCAAGGCGTTGCTAGAGAAATATGGAGTTCATCACAATGTAGCTACTCCTTATCATACGTAGTCTAGTGGGCAAGTTGAGGTGTCAATAGAGAGATATATCAAATCCTTGCAAAGACTGATTTCCAACAAAACGAACTGGTCAAGAAGGTTTTATGATGCTCTATGGGCCTATCACACCGCATTCAAGACTCCCATAGCTATGTCCCCCTACCAACTTGTATATGGGAAGTCATGCCATTTGCCGGTAGAGCTAGAACATAAGGCCATGTGGGTGCTAAAGAAGCTTAATTTGGATTGGGGCGCCGCATCGAGTCATAGAGTGAATGACATGAATGAGCTTGATGAGTTTCTCCTAAAAGCTTATGAAAGTTCATCCTTGTACAAGTAGAAGATGAAGAAGTATCATAATCAAAAGATTGAAAAACGTGAATTTGATATAGGTGATCTGGTGCTTCTATTTAGCTCAAGGTTGCGCTTGTTTCTTGGCAAGCTTAAGTCCAAGTGGACAAGGCCATTCAAAGTCACTCAAGTATTTCCACATGGAGCGATCGAGCTAGAGAACAAGGAGGGAACAAGGTTCAAATTGAATAGGTAGAGGATCAAGGTCTACATGGGGAAGTTGGAGAGTGTGCAAGAAGTGATTGAGGATTATTATCTTGATGAAGTCTAAGTAATCAAAGGGTCTGCGTCGTACCACGACGTTAAATCAAGCGCTACTTGGGAGGCAACCCAAGATGTAAACTCTAGCCAACTATAGGTTTTTCTTTTTGATATAGGAAATTTCTTCTTTTATTTTTATTTTTGTAGCTCTTTTGATAGGTGTTTTATTTTTGCATTAGTGCTGGCCAGATATAGAATAGGGCCCGTGTGTAAAAAGTTTCCAAAAAATGTAAAAAGAAAGTTCTAGTGGTTGCTACGTGTGCAGGGACGAAAGGCAAAATCTGCAGAATAACAATTGTGCAGTGGTCTATGGACCCCATCGACGGTCCGTTGGTCCATCAATGGACTGTGAATGGCCTTCGTAGATCCCAGGTAAGTGTTCTAATTTTTTTTTAAGTGTCAGAGTGACCTATGGACTAGACCTATGGTCAATAGGTCTACCCACGAATAGTCAATGGGGTCTCTTGGGTCTAACCTATGGTTGCTGCCGACCTGACCTAAACTCCTTTTAAATAAAAGCCTTTCATTTTGAATCATCCCCCATATCCACATTTCCCTCCTAATCGTTTCTAAACCCTCCAAATACCAATATTCCTACATTAATTCACCCATATCAGTCTCATATCCATTACCTAAATCCCTTCCTATCACTCTTCTCTCCCATATATTCCTTTTCTCTCCCAAATCACCCTATCTTCTCCCCAAATCGATCTCACAGTCTGGGTTCGGTATCGAAGGGCTAGCAAAGGTTTAAGGAGTTCATTGAACTAACACACTTAGCCACTTTCACTACTTGTAAGGTAAATGATTTCTCCTAACTTTGAATTTCACTAATCATTGTTTAAATCATGAAGTCACGAAGTGGATCTTGACCTTAGGTGGTTAATCTTTTAATTGATCATTGAATTGTAGTTAGAAACACCCTTGGAATGATATAATGTGAGTTTGTTATAAGTTAAAACCATGTAAATCATGTAATGGGTCTAATTGGAAGTTTTGACTTAGGGTTCGTAGGTTTCGATTTTGTATAATGTAAAATTTATGTCAACAAAACCCTAAGGATGATTAACTACCGTATTATATGTTGAAATGCATCTATAGGCCAAGTTTGTTAGTGTAATTGTTGAAATAAAAGGCATGAAATTGAAACAAGTTCTGAAACCTGGCATAGAACTGACTCACGAGCCCCTTCCATGGACCGTAGGTCACCCTATGGATTGTAGGTTAGGGTTTGTGGGTCAGTTGCACACAAGTTTTTCATTAAGTGTCGAACCACGGTGTTGACTACAGTCCGTCGTTCCATTGATGGACCGTTCTGCACATCCATGGTTCCCACATCAGAGACTCAATTTTGGGTACTCTGACCTACGAAGGGGATCCACAGATCGTCGTTCTATCGATAGACCGTAAGTACCCACCATAGGTCGACAGTTCAACTACTGTCCAAAAAAAAATTGAGTTCATATTTTGGTCCGACTTTTATTCTAAAATTATTCCATGAGTATTATTGCACTATCTTGGTACTAACTAAGCTTCCACATGTACCATGGCCCATAAGCAAGCTCTGACCTACGCTACCAAGGGAAAATCAAAATTCGTTGGTCCTTCTATGCGGCTCGATGAGAATACAGATAGGGAGTATGTTCTACGTCTCATCAAGACCTCCCCCACTGCTCCCCGCACTATACAAAATACAGCCGGCAGGTGAGCTCCGAGGTCACTACCCCCCAGTCTGAGGAGGGGGCCACACTGATCGGATCATAGGCTAGCTCAGAGTCCCAATCCGGCTCCGGCTCCAGCTCCAGCGGCAGCACTGCCTCTTCGTTCGAGTCTGATAGTACAGGAGATACTTTAGTACCCCCTCCCCCCATACCGAGCCTCCAACGGTTGCTATGGAGCCAAACAGGTGGTGTATGGAGGGCCAATACCATATATACACTGATGCTCGCATGCTGAATGAGCACGACAAGATGGCCCAACTAGTCACTGAGGAGCGTCGGGTTCTCACAGGTAGCCTCCACACCATTCTAGCCATAAGGAGCTCTTCCAGAGGCATATGTGTGATTAGATGGCACGGACTACAGGCACATACAACGAGGAGATAGTATGGAAGTTTTACGCTTCCTGTGCCACCAATATCAGAGGTTCCATCTCGAAGTGGGCCAAGCCTGTCGCTCAGCCTCTACTTGAGTCCACCTTAGTGTGGGGCTTCACAATTGATATATTAGTCACTCTCCGCAGGTATATCTATGGCTCAGACCACACTCTGCCCATCAATATAGCAGAGTTCTACTATCAGATGTGCATAATTCAGAGCAGGGAATTTCAAAGGAATGCCAAGCAAAGGGAGTCCCTTGTGAGATGGTTGGCATAACAAATTTCTACGGATGGAGAACGTGTTGAGAGGGTCCAGACTCCTAGCTTGGGTATCAAGACGGTGACACTAAGCTTCGCTAAAAATTTATTCTGGTTGCTGGTGCATAATCGTGTGTCCCCTAGTTAGGCAGACAATATGGTCACATGGGACCGAGCAGTGATGGTTGCAGCTATGGCAACAAGGCGTGAGATAGACTTTGCCCGCATATTGAGAGCAGAGATCCATGAGAGGGCCTTCAATGCCACCACCATCTTGCCATTCCCGTGCCTCATCTTCAAGTTATGTAGGGATTCGTCTGTTCTAGTGTGGCATTGTGACAGGTTTCTTCATGCAACCAAGACTTTAAACATTGGCCTCATTTGGGATGATGCCAACCTCGCTGCACCGCGCTGAGAGACACAGGTTGAAGTGCCACCTCTGGGTGATGATCTGGCTGCCGATGTTGAGTATATGCAAGCCGATGACTCCACCATTTCAGCCACTACAGCAGACACTCAGGCTCCACCGTCTCCGGCCACCAGTCAGGCCCCTAGCTCATCTCGAGCCACTCCTTCTTTAGGGTCTACCATTATCCCTCTAGCCCGAGTCTAGAACCTGGAGGAACAGATGGCCATTCTACTTCAGCATGTGAAACTATGTATGTAGCAGTCTATAGCGGAGTTTGTGGTGAGGGTTGAACAGAGGATGGAGAAGATGATGGACCAAAAGCTCCAGGCCGTTCATAAGCGCCTGGATACCTTTGAGTTGCGAGTCCTGGAGAGGCCAGCCCCAACCGTTGATGTGACCACCTTCAAGAAGGAGTTAGATAGCCTCTGTGCTTATGTTGCTGCACTTCTGGCTCCCCAAGAGATTGAGCCAGAGTCTACCCCCACAGTGCCGACGGACGAGGTGGTGATGACTACCTTATTTCGCAATACCATGCCACCACCAGATTCTTCCCGCACTACTAGGAAGTGGCCACGCTCCAACCGCACTACTGATACTTAAGAGGCTCACAAATTGAGGTAGAATGGGTGCCAGGAGTTGGAGGAGGCCACGAGGGCATCATTACTGGTTGAAGAGCTTAGAAAATAGTGGGACTGCGATAGGTGTTGGCCCATCTGGCAATATGAGCACTACTGAGGATGCTGGGATAATTGATGGGACCGCTACTGATGGTGTTCCTAGTGTTGATCCAGCGGCCTAGGGGAAACCGGACCCACCCACTTCTTGAGAGGTCTTCAGTGCATATGCGCCACAGGTTTGCTTTACCCTATGCTTTACTTTTGATTGTTATGCATTGGGGACAATTGCACCTTATTTTTGGAGGGTGGGGTAAATAGATAGTGAGTGATAGGGTGAAGTGTGAATAACCCAACTCATAATCCTCTCCTGGGGTTTTCTTGCCTGTGTTCTTTTCCCCGAAGAGACTATTTTAATTTCTGTTGAATCGGCATGTTTAGGAATGTATGCGTAGAAGTAAGTAGAAAAATGAAAGCATGAAAAATGATCCACGTCCAAAAAAAAATTGTGAAATGTGGTAGATCTTTAGTCTTGATAAGTTGAATGTGTTGGATCTCAATATGACATAATAAGGACCCAATTTGACCTCATGACTTAAGCTAAAACTTGAATTGTGTAATTGAGTAATCTGATAATGAAACAATGTTCCAAGTGTGTGTGTGAGAAAAGCTTGAGTGCTCATACAGTATGTGCTAAACTAGAACTTGCCCCGTTGGTCCTGCTAAAATAATCTAGGCTAGAAGTTAGGGAATGATCATAGGCCATTGTTCAAATAAGTCCACTCAAGCCTAAAATGATCCAACCAAATGAAATAAATGTTCCCTTTGATCTAAATGTTTGAGCCTAAGATAGACCACTTCTTTCAATTCACCTAACTCACATTCCCTAAAATAATTATTTTGGCCCCGGTCCTTCCTTGGATATGCGCACCTTGACTTAGGCCAAAAACCTAAGTTGAGGGTGGCTAATTCAGAAAGTTAGCTTGATCTTGGCTCTGGTCCAACATCAGATATTGTGCCCCTCAACTCATGCAAAATATATAAGTTGAGGGTGGCTATGGAAGAGGAAACCGAAAGAAGAAGGGTATGAAAAGAGTTTTGTGTAGAAGAGAGAAAAAGAAAAGATAGAAGAAGATGTGACTTTCTGTAGAATAAGCAAAATATGAATAAAAAAGGTGCTGAAAGAAATAAAGTGAAAGAAAAAAAAAGAAGAGTGAAAAATATGAGCTATAAAGTCAAAAGTCATATCTGTGTGAAAAGAGTCAAGGGAAAGAAAAGAAAATAAAAAAATGTCAAGAATTGGTTGAGAAAAGAGGTAAAAATCCAATGTAATGTCAAGGAGGGCAGAAAGTCACTTAAAAAGTACCCAAATATATCCTGCCTGACCCTGAGCCTACGCTACAAGTTAAGAAAGTCCTATAGTGATCATAGCAACTAGTTTGAAGAGTCTAAGTAGTGAAAATAAAGGAAAGCCTATGGTATTGAGCACTAATTGTACTTGAAGTTACTTCTGAGCATGAGTGTTGAATGAATCCTAAAAACTTGAAAGGCATATCTATTGTGTGTGAAAAAAGATTTCTTTTGAAGTGAGGGCACTAGTTACATTGTTGGAGAATTGATACCTTGGTGATCGAGAAAGGTATATGTTGTGATGTCTGTTGGTCGATCTATGTCATGTGTTGATCTGTATGAGTTAGTTTGTTAAGTCTAATAGGAACAATTTGCACTAATAAAATGGAATGGATTGAAAAGGCCATGTGATTGCTTGAGTTTGTATGTCTGCTTCTACACAAGTGTCGTTTAGAGTTTTAGTGTGTCGCTTGAGGACAAACAACAATTTTAAGTTGAAGGTGTTGATATACCATGAGTTTACGGTATTTTTAATGCAATTCACTTAGAAGTTGTGTGTGTCTAGAGCCATATTGTATAAAATAATGTGTTTTGTGCTATGTTTGTAGGAAATAAGTTAGGAAGCAGTTGATGGTGATGAGTGCTGAAATCATGTAGAAGGGACCACCCATGGAGGGATCCACGGGCCGTAGGTCCTGTGACGGATCGTCTTTGGGCAGGCGAAGATGGAGCATAAGGGAAGTCTAAACAAGTGTGGAACTACGAAGCAACTGACGGACCGTAGGTAGACTCACGGGTCGTCCTGCACATCCATCGATGGGTTCAGAGATTTGAAGTTCTAGTACCTAATGAAAAATCCTAAGTGTGGAACCACGAAAGTGGACCCACAGTCCGTCATGTACGTCTGTCGTTGATGATCTGAGAGTAAAAGTTCCAGTCCTTGTTGAGAAGTTGCTAAGTGTTGAACCACGGAGGGTGACCTATGGACCGTAGGTCAACCCACGGTCCGTAGGTCGAGTTGTCACTTGAAGTTGCGTCCCAGACTGCTTATTTCCTTATTTTATTTCCTTTTTATTTAGGACATGTTTTATATAAATAAGAGATATAAACCTTGTTTTTGGGGGTTAGATATTATTGTTTACTTTTAGTTCTTAGTATTTTGTGGAATTAACTTGCAACTTTAGCAATTTGATTTTCGAATTTCGTTTTACAAGATTTTGACTTTGAAATTCAATTGGAGAATTTGGGCTTCTTCTACTCTAATCGTAAGTTCATGAATTCTTTCTTCTTAAACATGAATTGTGTTCTTACTAAATCCATAACTAGGATTGTGGGAACCATGAGCAATTAACAATGTATGAATAATAATTAAGTAATTCTTGAATAGTATTTACGCATATATTGGTTATTCTTTCGCTTAGAAGTCTTTTTAACGGTTTCAACCATTAGAATTTGCCTCGTTCGTTCTTGTCGGACCAAGGAGGTAATGAATGAGAAAAGAATTAACAACAGAGATTCAGTGGATGCTATCTAATAGTCTAATGTCAATTGGTGCAAGGGTGAGAACTAAGCCATACATTGATGTGATGTCTAATTTGAGGTAAAGGTAAGGGATAGTAAGGTATACACTCATAGCCGGACCAAGGTGCGTAGTGAAATTCCATATTTGGAGGACCAATCACTTAGGGATACCTAACTTACCAACTTTGCATGTAAAATACTAGGAGAGGATTACTATTATTAGGATTAGCGTGTTAAGAGGTTATGGGGAACACATACACCCTAGTTTCTCTCTCATATTGATAGCTTAAAGTTTGAATCCTGCTTACTCGTTACTTGATCAGTAATCTGTTACTTGATTACAAAATCCCCGTTTATTTACCTGTCTCGGAAATAGTTTGACTAAACTAGTGAGTTAAGTTTAAGTCTGAACCATATTCCTCGTGGGATCGACTACAACCTACAAGTTGGGTTCTTTATTTGAAAATGATCGCTTATACTGGTTTAGGGAGGTGTAATTTGAGAGTATCACCATTGCATGTCTATTGCTTCGTAAACATCACACAGTGAAGACTCAATTTACTATGCATGGGTCACGAAGGGACCTTACGGTTTGTGGTAAGTACCATGGCCCGTGAAGTCTCTCATGAAGCTTGCCCTGTGCCACCAGTCACTTAAGTGTAGTTCACGAGTGGTTTTATGGTTCGTGCACCCTTGCACGATCCGTGAAACCTCTCGTGTACTTACACTTAGGCCGAATTTCAATAAATTGTCCTAAACTCAATTTTATCAATTTCATCAACCTCAAACACCCACAAAACAATCCCTGGAGCCTTCTCATAACATGTACGCGATTAATTTACTCAACCCAATATTAATTCATCAAAATCAACAATCTTGCATCCAATTTATCAATTTCAACCAGACCCACAACCAAACAACACCTATTGTCATTATTTCAGGTCAATTTGTTCGATTTGGTAAAGTACACATACCCAACCAATGACTTTGAGAGCATTTTCACACATATCCATCATATATCATAAACTCATCATAAAGCATAGACACAAGCATTCTATAATTATGGAATCTCAACCATTTTACTTCATTCCCAGAACATATAAACTCCCACAAATCAATCAATAAGTAATAAAACCAAAATACGAGCACACATCAATAATTCTAACTTGATTATAGATAATATATATCAAACTTATATAAAGTAGGGATAAGAATTTACTACGAATTTTGCTCAATCTTTCGCACACAAATGAGAAGATGAACTTGAATCTAGATTTCCTTACAATGTAAACTTAGGGTTTGGGTTTTATTTTGTTTTGGAGTTAAAGATGATCAAAAACCACTTTATACTCCCAAAGATATGTTATGAGTGAGAAAAAGGGGAAAGAACTCAATCTTTGGCACTAGGAATGCTTTTAAAAGAATCCATTTTGGGAATTCGGTCACGTGGGTCAGATTGGGTTCGTCAATGTCGACTTACCCATAGTGAACTGTGAAGTGGCTCATGAAGAGCACGACGTAAATATCTCGTGAATAATAATTAGGAAGAATAACTTACCTGTAGGTTCACTAGAGACTAAATGCTTGGTCTAAGATTAGATGGCCCATAAACCCTTCTATAAACCAGTTTTCTTCAGTTTCCAACAGCTACTGTTTGTGACCTTCTAACTTCACAGGCCGTGAAGTGGCTTGTAAAGAGAACCACGACCAGTTCTATGGCTCATGAAAGCCTTCCAGACTTCAAATTTTCTCCAACTTTCTTAAATCTTTTCTGCACATAGTGTGACACTATAAGAAATAACGAACTACTACAAAAATGTAAAACTCCTATTACAATTACATCTTGGGTTGCCTCCCAAGTAGCATACAATTTAATGTCGTGGTGCGACACATGTTACTTGATTACTCATACTTCATCAAGCTTTAACTCATCAACTATCTTTACCTCTTCTGGTAACCCTATGTATGCTTTGACTCGCTAGCCATTTCCCTTGAATTTTTCTACTTTTTAATTCTCGAGTTCAATAGCACCCAATTAAAACACCTAAGTCACTTTGAACGGTCCATACCATTTGGATCTTAGTTTACCAGGAAACCGGCATAGCCTTGAGTTGAAAAGTAGTACCAAGTCACCTTGACTAAAGGTCTGCTTCTTAATATGTTTATCTTGATACAACTTTATCATTTCCATGTGTAGTATGGATCGCTCATAAGCTCTCAAATGAAATTCATCAATTTCATTGATTTGATCTAGCCACATGTTCGCTGCTTCATACCAACTCAATTTTAACTTCGTCAGCGCTCAAAGTGCCTTACACTCCAATTCTATAGGCAAATGACATGCCTTTCCAAATTCTAATTGATATGGTGACATACCAATGGGTGTCTTGAAAGTTGTTTGATATGCTCATAGAGCATCATATAACTTCCTCGTCTAGCATGTTTTATTGGCATTCATGGTCTTCACCAATATTGATTTGATCTCCCTATTTGACACTTTTGCTTGACCACTTGTTTGAGGATGATAAATTATCGCCACTTTGTGTTGTTTCACCCTATATTTGGCCAAAAGCATGCTGAACACTTTGTTGCTGAAGTGTGAGCCTCCATCACTAATAATGGCCATGGGTGTGCCAAATCTTGAAAAGATGTTCTTCTTTAGGAAACCTGCAACACTTTTACCATCATTTTCTGCCAAGGCTACAGCCTCAACCCACTTGAAACATAATTGTCTGCCACCAATATATACTTCTTCCCATAAGAGCTCACAAACGGTCCCATGAAGTCAATCCCCCATATGTCGAATAATTCAACTTCCAAAAGAAGAGTCATTAGTAGCTCATGATGACAGAGATACCTGTTTGTCGTTGACAAACATCACAAGCTTTAACTAAGTCAAATAAGTCCTAATGGATTGTAGTTCAGTAATGTCCACTTTGGAATACCTTGTAGGCAGTGCGTGTACCTCCATGGTGACCACCTATCGGAGATGAATGGCAGGCATCTAGGATACTAAGCATTTTAGCCTCAGGCACGTATCGCCTAATGATATTATCAGAACACACCATGTATAGGTAATGTTTATCCCAAAAATACTCACATCATGTAGGCACTTCTTCCTTTGTTAAAATGTTAGCTCTTCAGGTATCAAATCATTAACAAGGTAAGTTGCAAAGTTAGCAAACAAAGGAATGAGATCAAGAGTAGCGGCTAATAACTACTCATCCGGGTATGAGTCATCAATATCTAACTCAGCTTCTTCCTTCTTTTTTGCTTCCAATCTAGACAGGTGATCAGCCATTTGATTTTCACAACCCCTTCATTGACTTCAAAGTCAAACTCTTATAGTAGCAGCACCTATCTTATCAATCGTGGCTTTGCATCTTTCTTCGCCATTAGGTACCGTAGTGATGTATAGTCAGGGGGAACCACCACTTTAGTACGCAAAAAATATGACCTGAACATCTCCAAAGCATACACTACCACAAGCAATTCCCTCTCAGTGACGGTGTAATTTTGTTATGCTCTATTCAATTCTTTGCTAGCATAGTAGATCGAGTGAAAAATCTTATTTTGCTTTTTCCCTAGCACAACTCCAGCAATACCACTCACATCACACATTACCTCAAATGGCTCTGACCAATCTGGACCAATGATCACTAGAGCTGAGATCAGTTTAGCCTTCAGGCACTCAAAAGCTTCTGTGCATGCTTCATAAAAAACAAAATTCACCTCTTTCTCCAACAACTTACACAATGGGTCTGCAATTTTTGAGAAGTCTTTGATGAAGGGCTGATAGAACCCTACATGACCTAAAAAACTCTGAATCCCTTTCATAGAGATAGATGGAGGAAGCCATTCAATCACCTTAACTTTCTCTCTATCCACTTCTAACCCCTTTTTCGAACAATTTGTGGCCTAGGACTATCCCTTCCTTGACCATGAAGTGGCATTTTTCCCAGTTTAGCACCAAGTTTGCCTCTTCACACATCTACAATGCCCTGCTAAGATTGAAAAAATAGTTATCAAAAGTGTCACCTACTGCAAAAAAGTCATCCATGAACACTTCCAAAGTATCCTCAACCATGTCCGCGAAACTGGACATAATACACCTCTGAAACATTGTTGGTGCATTACAAAATCCAAAGGACATGCATTTGAATGCAAAAGTACCATAAGGACATGTGAAGTTGGTTTTCTCCTAGTCTTCTGGGGTGATTGATATCTAATTATAACCAGAGTATCCATCTAAGAAGTAGTACCAACCTTTATCAGCCAGCCTATCAATCATCTGTCCATGAAAGGCATTGGAAAATGGTCCTTCAAAGTCCACTTATTAAGCTTTCTATATTCAATGCACACTCTCCAATATGTGACTGGCCTCTGCGGAATCAATTCATTCTTTACATTTACAAAAACTATCATACTACCTTTTTTGGGCAGACACTGCACTAGGCTAACCCAATGACTACTTCAAATGGGGTACGCCACCCTTATATCCAGCCACTAGATAATGTCCTTCTTTACCACCTCTTACATCGGTGGATTTAGCCTCCTCTGATGCTCGATACTTGGGCAACAATATTCCTCCAGCTATATTTTGTGAGTGCAAATACCTGGAGGTATCCCAATGACATCAGCAATGGTCCAACCAATTGCCCTCTAAAACCTCGTCAAGATTTTCACTACTCCTTGCACATATTCACCAGTAAGATCTGCAGCCAAAATAACAGGCAGCGTGTTATTAGTGCCCAAAAAGACATACCTCAAGTGGCCAGGCAACTGTTTCACCTCAAGCACAGGAGGTTCCTCAATATATGGCTTTGCTGGAGGACTTGGCCTGTTCTTCAAGTGTAAGTCTAACATCTTTGGAGAATATGAATGTGACCCCATACCTTGCAGGACATTTAGACTCTCCACATAATCATCCCTAAAGTCTTCGTCAAAGTACATTATCACTGTTGCCAATGTCTCTACAGCAAATCTCTCTTCAATTAATGCTTCAACATCACCCTCATCAACAATATTGATTACAGACACCACACTCATATCATGTGGCTATTTCATAGACTTGCATACTTTGGCCTTCAAAAAATTATGGGAACCTCAAAATCTACTTTGAAATCCAGAATCATAAAGTCAGCAAGGAAAATGAAACTTTCCACTTTCACAAGTACATCACACGTTTCACCCATAGGCTGTTTCACCGATCTATCATCAACCTCATTGCGGTGGGTTGTGGAACCCCCAACCTCAGACGATTATATATAGTTGATGGCATCAGATTGATGCTCACTCCCATATCACTTAGGGCCTTTGCAAACCCAAAAGCACCAATAATGCATGGTATAGTGAATGCACATAGGTCCTCCTTATTCTGCACCAAGGAACTTACAGCAAAAGCACTACAATGATGAACGAACATAAAATATATACAACAAAAGCTAACAAACCTCCCAACTCTGGCAGCTCTGGAGGAAAGGGGCTAGCTAATCGGATAGAAGTCAACCCTACTGTTGAGGAGGTCTACTTGGTCGTCTGTCGTGACCTGTATGCATGACTGTAGCACCCCCAGGCAATAGGGTGTCAGTATGAAACAATGTAAAAAGTATGAAAGATAATAGACTATGAGCAGGTATCCTAATATACTAGAGTAATCCGATAAATAAATCAATAATAAGGTAAGTGTACTGACCAGCTCCTAAATCTAAAATTATCAAAAATAATAAAACAACAACCTAGCCAAGCCCCCATAAGCTCGGTAGGTACAAACAACACACAAGACCACCTACCCAGCCCCCATAAGCCAGAAGCTACCAATCAGTCTATATATCCTTATCGGTAGTCCCCTAGCCCCAAAGGCAGTCACATAGCCCTCTTAGGCATTAATAAAGACCTGGAGGCAGCACATAGCTCTCTTAGGGATCAACATAGCTTATAGACAACTCATAGCCCTCTTGGGCAACAACATGGCCCTGTAGGAAGCACATAGCCTTCTAAGGTGTCAATATAGCCCTTCTAGGCATCAATATAGCCCCGTAGGCAACTCATAGCCCTTCTAGGCATCAATATAGCCTTGTAGGCAGAGCATAGCCCTTCTAGGCATAGATCACATTCATGCAGCTAAGCACAATAGCCCTAAGGGCAACAATAACAATCCAATAGCTAAAAGCGAGCAATTTAGCTATAAGCAACCTATGCAAGTAGCCTCTAAGTCGTGTCCAACATAGGGACACTACTAACTGAATAAGAATCATGATAAGGGAGGATTATATCCACTCGAGCAGCTAACAATCAACAATAATGGCTACAAGTATAACAAAGATAACAACCCAATTACATTACTCCTAAGCTGTAAGGAAATATGTCGTAAGAAGGGAATAGCCTTAACATACATTTTTTGCTAAATTCATGTGGCCTAACAAATTTTAATCACAACCCCCTCGATACTACAATAAGGAAGGACCAAAATCAACACACAAGAATAGAGGATACCACAATAATCTAACAAAAGATAAGTATTTCCATCGCAAATTGCTATTTGCGTCTTATTAAAGCTAGAATTGATGAAAGAAGGGTCTTACCTCGATCTTAGGATTCATGGACATAGCCAAGTTTATGATTCATGTGCAACATGTTGAGGAAGACAAGTTGAAGGACAGGGAAGAGTTTCGTAGCAAGAGGGCTAAGAAAATAGGTCATGAGTCCGGTCAGAAGAAGACTGGGAACATGAACTGATAATCTTTTTAGCAGAGGTCATCTGGACATGCTCCATCGTCAGCTAGTGCACCTACATGAAGGAATATAAATGATTACAAGAATCAAAACTACCAAAATTTCAGAGTCCAAGGTTCTCAATCGCATGACAGTATAACACAAGGGTTCCCTCGCAACCCACTTTGTGGTAAGTGTGGTAAGCTCTATCCACATGAATGCTGTGTTGGTATGGATATTTGTTACAAGTATGGGAGGATGAGCCACTTTTCTAAGGACTGTCCCAAGAACAGTCAGGGAAATGGTAATGGGGACAATTGAGCCCAATCTCTATCAGCGGCTCCGATGGTCATACTTCTGGGACAGGTAGAGGTACGAACCATATGTATGCTATTACCAGCTGCCAAGAGCAAGATAATTCACCAGATGTTATCACTAGTACGATCAAAGTTTTCACTTTTGACGTATATTCTTTACTTGATCCAGGTGCGAGTTATCCTTTGTGACTCCATATAATGCTATGATATTTCATATTCTTCCTGAATAACTTCTTGAGCTCTTCAGTGTTTCCACACCTGTTGGTGACTCTATCCTAGCTGAGAGAGTTGATCGTGATTGTGCCATCTTCGTCAATCACAAGGACACTATGTCTGACTTGGTTAAACTAGACACGGTGGACTTTGATCTTATTCTATGTATGGACTGGGTTCATGCCTCTTATGCCTTAATTGATTGTAGAACTTGAGTTGTAAAGTTTGAGTTTCCTAATGAGCCAGTTATTGAGTGGAGGAGTAGTTCAGCAGTGCCTAAGGGTCATTTTATTTTGTACCTTAAGGCAAGAAAGTTAGTTTCCAAGGGGTGCATCTATCACTTAGTCCGAGTTAATGAATCTAGTGTTGAGACACCGCCTATTCAGTCAATTCCAATTGTGAGCAAGTTTCTAGAGGTCTTTCTAGATGCTCTTCTTAGAGTCCTTCATGAGAGAGAAATATTCTTCGGTATAGATATTCTTTCTGATACTCGTCCTATCTCTATTCTACAATATAGAATGGCTCCAACCGAGTAAACAAAGTAAAAAGAGCAGTTGAAAGACATTCTTGATAAAGGTTTTGTTTGACCAAGTGTCTCACCTTGCGGTGCTTCGATTTTATTTTTGAGGAAGAAAGATGATTCTCTTAGGATGTGTATTGATTACCGCAAATTGAACAAGGTTACTATAAAGAATAAGTATCCACTTCCAAGAATTGATGATCTTTTTGATCAACTCCATGGTGCAACTTGTTTTTCTAAGATAGACCTCAGATCCGGCTATCATTAGTTTAAAGTAAGAGAAAGTGACATCCCTAAGTTAGCATTTAGGACCTGTTATGGTCATTTTGAGCTTCTTGTCATGTCATTTAGTTTGACTAATGCTTCTGCAGCGTTCATGGACTTTATGGATGGAGTATTTAAGCCTTATATTGATATGTTTATTATCGTATTCATTGATGACATTCTGATTTATTTGAGGAATAAGGATGGTCATGCTAGTCATCTCAGAGTAGTTCTTCAAACTCTCAGAGATAGAGAGTTGTATGCCAAATTTTCCATGTGTGAGTTTTGGCTTGAGTCAGTGGCGTTTTTAGGCTACATTGTTTCTGGTGATGGGATTCAAGTTGACACTCAGAAGATAGAGGTAGTGCAGAACTGGCCTAGACCCACATCTCAAACTGATATTAGGAGTTTCTTAGGATTAACTGTTATTATAAAAGCTTTGTCAAGGGGTTCTCATCTATTTCGTCCCTATTGACAAAGTTGACTCAGAAGACGACAATGTTTCAATGGTATGAAGCTTGTGAGAAAAGCTTTCAGGAATTGAAAACGCGGTTGGCTACTGCCCAAGTGTTGACCTTACCGGAGGGTACACAAGGCTTCGTTGTGTATTTTGATGTGTCCAGAGTTGGACTAGGTTGTGTATTGATGCAGAATGGCAACGTTATAACTTATACCTCCAGAGAACTTAAGATACACAAGAAGAATCCCCCAACCCCTGATCTAGAGTTGGCTATTGTAGTGTTTGCTTTAAAAATATGGCGTCACTATCTTTATAATGTTCATGTAGATGTGTTCACCGATCACAAGAGTCTCTAGTATGCATTCAGTCAAAAAGAGCTTTATCTTAGACAAAGGAGGTAGTTGGAGTTACTTTATTAATGTTTCAAGCACACCTCATCCAATTCTAGATGCAAACGATCGTTAACTAGTATAAAACCCAACAAAGTGTTGGGGTCTAACCTACAGGGAGCGCTATGCGTTCAAACTCAAGTATGAAGTACAAACGTGATCAAATTATTTATAGGAATAAAAATTATCGATAAAGACATGTAAACAAGTCTAAGTGGATGACACGAATGTCAAATGGGGGGTTTTGGTTTGCAATTATCAGCTACCACACAATCAAAAACTAAGTCAATAACAATATAAAGAGGAATTCTTGGGATGTGATCGATTATAGGCAAATTTCACTATATGGGTAATTGAAACTACTAATAAATAGCCAAATAATAGTGGGTAGGCTAGACTATAGGTGAGATAGCTTTCTCTCGAACAAGTATCACGATTCAAGTGATTTATTTTGAACATAAGAACAACCCATACCTCAATTCATCTACTCTCTCTAGCTAGATAGGTAAAGTTGGGGTAAGGATTTACTCTTTCGAGCTAAACCCATTTCAAACCAATAACTACAATCATAAATTTAAAACTTTGATTCTAAAACCTCTTTTTCAAGCAAGCCTAGAACTCTAAGTTTGAATTGCGCTTGCAAAAACAATTCTTAGATTAAAACACATCAATCTGTTAAACCCACTTATATTAAGCATATAAATAAGTAATAATGTATACCCATAATTTAGTTCAACCCATATCACATGATCACATCCCATGAATAGGGGTTTTAGTCACACATCATAAAAATAGAGAAACAATTACCAAATACATTCGCTATGATCTGGGTAAAGGTTCCCAAGTCTTCACAATGGTCCAAGTTGAAGATATTTAGAAACCCACTTGCAAATCCTCAAAATTAAGCCTAGAAATCCTCAAAGTCTACAATAAGAACTACAAACTAAGAGAAAACTCTAACTCTAGAATGGGAACTACAAAATCTTGGAGAGAACTCCTCAAAATCCCTTTTAAACATCAATTTATAGTTTCTCAAAATTTAGCTTGAAGATCCAGTTGGTGGATTAAGTTGGGCTCGCCAAGTAGTTCAGCCATCCGTCCTTTGCTCCCTTTCATTGCCATTTGGCATTGTTCTTCAGCATCCCAGGTCCTGTAACTTTAGGCGATCAAACTTACTTTTGCAGAGTGGATCTGTGATTCTCCAATTGGCCATTTCTGTGGCCAACTTTGTTTTTCCCCAAGGGTTGGCATATACTGGAACTTTAGGCGAGTGAAAGAGCCACTAGGCAGTTCACCGAGTGGTCTTGGCGATCACCAAATCACTTTTCTCCACTTCTTCAGCTTGTTTTGCTCTTTTTTTCCTGGTAGTGTCCTTGCCTTACTCCTTAGCTCACATACCTGAAAATCAAGGCTTTAACATAAGCTTATAGCATAGTTTAGGCATTTGAGGACACAAACTATCAAAACAAAGCCCTAAATGAGTCCCAATCCGGACTCATCAACACCCCCAACTTAAACTTTTGCTTGTCCTCAAGTAAAAGTCAAGATTAGTAGTTCAATAAGGATGTCTCAAATAATGCTACATAAGACACAACATGAATGCATACCAAAGGTTCAAACTACAATGCAATGCTCATTATGCACTCAAAGATTCAAATTGTGACTCACCATTATCACGAATACTCAAGTTCACAATACTTGCTTCAAATGCAAGTTCAAGCTCAACAAAGGTACTCAAATTCCCTCACAACAAATATGATCCACATTCACACCACATTCTTAAACAATTTCAGGTCCCGAAATCACATACAACTCTCACATTCAAAAAGATGAACACATGCATGACTCCACCCATAGGCTTGCCCTTATTTTCCAATCAACATTTGTTTCAGCTTACTAAAGATCACAAAGGTCTTTTCAAGGCTTGTAACAGGGTTGAGTGTAATGGTATGGTAATTTAGGCTTAGTGGCTTCTACCTTCATGAAGTATGGCCTAAAAATCACCCTTTCTCCTTCTCTTTCTCATTCAAACATGCTCAAACTCCACCCCATTATTCAACTAGACATGAATCACCAGATACCCCATTTTTCAGTATGTTCACACACTTTATTTCACAATTCTGACTCTTTTTTCAGTCTTTTTCTTCTTTTTATTTTTTTTTTATATGGAGAGATTGCTTCTTTTTCAAAACAGTCCATTAAAGAGGGAGTTATTAAAACTTCTTGACCTTTTTCTTTTTCACCACACTCCCAACTTAGGCTGTTGGCCTAAGTTGGCTATTCAAATAAACCAAAAGTTCATGAAGATTATGGGTGAATGGATAAAGAGGTCAAAGTTGCTCAATTTTCTCCCAAGAAAAGGATTGGCTCAATGGGTCCTAAAACAAGATTCACACTTCTCACAAGGGTGGACACAAAAGAGCTATATTGTCAAATTGGTTCACTCTTCAAAATTCTTGCCTAAGATCATTTCAATTGCTTAACTCAGTCAAGCAATCGAACTAGTGGGGCATTTTATAGGTGTCATAAAATACAATGTTCAAGAGGTCCTCACCAAACAAGGCATTGGTATCAATATCAAACAAGACTCCACACTTCTAGGTATGTGCAATGTTCATCACAAGAGACTCATTCGACAATCAGATAGTCACAAAGAGATGCTAAAAGTTCACATATTGACTGTGTAAATAATTTTTCCTTATCATAGCCGCACATTCATTCTGTTCAAATAAGAGCACGATTCAAGTCATCGGTTTTGACCGCAACCTACACTCAAATTTGTATAAGAATAGCCACAATCACACACATAAGAGGTGGCAAAATTTTAAAATTGGTTCAAAAACCATTTTCATGTCAAAACAAAGGTCCCACACACAAGCCACAGCACAATTCAACAATCAAGATATATATATATATATATATATATATATAAACCGATAAGCTCAATATTCACAAAACCATAACATCACAATAGAGCCAATATTCACAAAAATTGTCACAATAGATATGTATGGAAATACGTCACCCCACCTAAAAAAATATGTAGTTTTCCTCAAATGCAACTAATACAAAAGTAATGTATAAAAAGTAACAGAAAGGAAGGGGAAAAGTCATCCTGCCAGGCAAAGCCTGGTGAATTTTGTATCTTAGTCACTCCATCTGTCGGGGCATCAGTGCCTGGGATCACAACAATTAAGACACTCTCAGGCTGGGCATCAATGCTTGAGATCTGAGAAATTGAGGGTCCAATGGAGCTTACCATAGGAATATCCCTCAGAGATGCCTGAACAACTGAATCTACCATCGCCTCCTCTAAGTCAGTCAGGCCCTCAATAATAGTCTCCTCCTAACACCAAGCTACTTCTCGTCAGTCACAGCCTCGGACTCTGCAGCAACATCATCAGCTCTAACCGCATCTCCGGTGTTGGTGGGGGCACATCAAAATGAGTTGGAATATTGGTGCTCAGGCCATCTAGGATCTCTATAGTCCAAAAGATCAGGGATATATAAATGGACTTCAGTCGGTCCACATCTTTCCTCAACTCAGTAATATCGGCCTTTAAGGCTGTCACCTCATCAATAGCTCCCTGGCCTTTCTCACACCCCTTTACTATTACTGAAAGGGCATCAATCGAAGCTCGGAGAGGTTTCAATGCAGCAGCAATGGCTGTATCGATCATCTTAGGAATAACGACCTCTAATCGGGAGGCACACATATCAACAGACTGGGGTAAGTGCCCCATCTTGTAAAGCATGTCCTGGGTGATAAGAGGCCTAGAAGCAAAAGCAATAGAATATCTTGGGGGGGGGGGTGCAGCAGAAAAGCTAGGAGTCTTAGAAGAAGGAGGTACAAATGTACATGAGGGCCCAGTGGCCTGATTAGGCATGATTGCCTCTGAAGGGATCATATCAACATCAACCTCTGGGGATGTGTCTACTGGGCTCCCCTCCTTCTGTCAGCCTCATCTCGCTGGAACTCAACCTCAATATGCTGGATGTCAGTAGAGGAGGTGGGTATCATCTCCATATTTGTCTTTTCATCTCGAGAGGCATGGGCTTGTCTACATAGCTCAATGATCAACACCGAGAATGGAAGCGAAGTTTGTCTCTACTTGGCCCTTATGGTCATCTTCTGCTCAATCAATAGTCTTAAATTTAGCGACTTTCGAGAAATGATGGACCTAGACATGCTGCCTACGGGTGTCTGAGTATGGATTCATTTTGGGATGGCATGATAGTATTGCTGATGAACCCGAACCACTACCGAGCTGCTACATTAAGATCCTTCTTTTCTATGGGCACACCTGCCGCTATCCACCTTAGGGTAGCCTCATATAATAGGGGTGCTCACCAACCCTTCAAGTCCTCTAACAATTTTCTCTAGATCAGATTGATGTATTGGTGCATGAATTTATAAGTCCATCGTAAAATAACATTTATGTCAACACTTTCACACTTTAACTTCTTGCCCCTGACTATCATAGAATCAACTAGTTTGAAGAATCTACCTTCCTCTTATCTTTCTGCACTAAATCACTGTAAGCCTAATAGAACTCCTGGACCCAATTAGGAATATAGGGGCTCTGGGGTTTAGTGAAGATCTTGAACTTATGGTGTTTGAGAGTCATCCAAATCTTCGGATACTTGTCCACCACTCCGTCTGTGAACAATCTTTTCTCCAATAGAATTTTTCTCAATCCCTCGGTCTTTAGTTTGTTGAGAGTTCGGGGAGGAGGACCATGTACTGGTGGCGCTGGGACCACAGTATGTGCTGGAGTTGTAGCTGGAGGACTCTGAGGCACCGGGATCCTAGATAGGTCATTCATTATTTTGGAGCGAAGTTTCGCTCTCCAGGCCTATAACAACTGGTAATCCTCAGACTAAGAGATGGAAGCCTGAAAATCCTATGATTCCCCCTCGCTTTCTAATGAGGTGAGGTAAGACTCGTAGATTCCCTCACTATCAGAACTAGAGTCGCAACCACGGCCTGCTTGCCCTTTCCTTTGACCTTGCCTCCCTTTGGAGGTAGTTTGGATGTCTTTGCTCTGGATGCAACTACATCCTCATCAATAACTACTCCATGTGCCCGCTTATGGGGCTGCATGTCCCTTCCTAACACTTTGGGTCTAGCCATATTTGCAAAACAAACATTTTGTAGAAAGGCTCCCTGAACAATTCGGGGAATTGCCGAGTTACTCTGGCAAAATTTAAAAAACAAAACTTTTCAAAATTCAAGATAGGTCAGTGATGTCTAGGGCAATTCGTTGAATCGCTGACACCAATGGGCCAGCCAGAAGTAGCTTGCCTAAAGATATATTGTATTTTAGGGGTTAGTGGAGCAGGAGGGTGATCAAGAAGGACTTTCAGTGAGTCGCTGCGTGAACCCGGCTAGCTCAGGTGTATTGCTAAAAGTTACAAAGTGAAGCTCATCAGTTTATTGAAATTAAGGTTGATTTGTGGGGGTTCTAACAAACCGTCGAACCACTCAGCGAGCCCAACTTGGCTTGCCCAATGGCATTTCGTGCTAGATTTCTACCCTATTTCACAAAATCAAACACGCAACCCTCAAAAAAAAAATTAAACACATACATTGTCGAATTCAAGCAAGACCTATACTACCTATGCCCTCGGGGTACTCAGACTTCCTTCGCTTTGGCCATGATTGGCCATTTGGCGTCTTTTACTCTTAAGAATGATGTCAAATGATCAATCATTGGGTAAAATACATCATGTAGCACAATTCAGGGTTACTTAGACTTCACCCCACTAGACCCAATACAAATTTACCGCAACCCAATAATTAAAACTCGATTTTAAAGAAGAACAACATAAGAATCAATCAAATATGCACAATTAGGCACTAATTTAACTCATTACGGGCAATCTGACAATTAACCAACAAATAAATCATTCTACCCAATAAAAATCAACAAGACATTACCAATTACATTCAAGTTCAACTACATATTGAGTTTGCAGTTCGAAGTAAGGAATTTGCAATGCTACGCGGCAAAGTTCCACAATCCTGAGTAAGGAATTTACAATATATGAGAGAAAACATGAATATACTAAAGATCTAAAGTTGGGTCAGAGGGTACGAGAGTTGAAAAGTTAGGAAAGTGAAAGGATTTTGAAATTTTAAATCATTTCGCCTTTAAAACATCTCATTTCACAGTCCCTTTAGCGGTATAAGTCATGCCCACCAAACCACTCAGCAATCCACCAAGAGGTATTTTGGCTTGGTGAGTTTTACAAGACTTCTCGCAGTTTGGAGGTTCAAACGACGGTCCAAGTCGGAGCTCATCGACCTCTTCGGCGGTTCACCGACTGGACTTTTCCTCGCCAAATTACCCATTTTCCAACACTTTTCTCTTTTCAACCTACACAATCAACATCCGTTATTCGAAAACAATTATTAAAAGACCAAAAACTTGGATTGCCTCCCAAGAAGACCCTTAGTTAATGTCGTGGGATGACGTGGATACAAATTCACACTTCATTTTTGGGGTTGGCCGTTGTGTCACTATGGAACCCCCCTTTTTGTCTTGGATTCAATTGGGTCAAGATTTGAACCATTTGCATTTCCAGCTACTTAATAGAGACAGAGTGAGAAGTCACCTTCTAATTGAGAGTTGAGACATCCTCCTTCATCTCTTTAAACACTTTGTCTGACCCTTCAACTTTGTTGTGAATGCGTGAGAGCATGTCTTCCATACGGACATTTTCCAACTCCTTGGGCTTTTGACGCTCATGGGGTGGGATGTACCTTTTCTTGTAACCCTCTCTTTCTTTCTAAGAAGCGTTACAATAACGCCACTCTATGTCACGGTTCCTCCATCCCTCATCTCTATTCTAACTTATGTTTCCACCCGGGCATGGATAGTTTGAATGATAACCTCCTTGTTGATTAGCTAGGAAGTTCACTTCCTCAACGCTTCAAATTGCTCTTCTTCGGGGTTTTCTCCACCTACACCTAAAACATTTACTCTCTTTAACCCACTACCCATCACATTTTTCGCCAACAGATCCAGCTGGGTCAGCATTTTGGCTATGTTTTGGTTTCTCTCGTGATCCTTTTCGATTTTCTCTTTAGACATTCTAAAAGTGAGAGGAGAGACTTGGTCTTCACGTGTGTACTATGCCCTATTGATCTTGGTCATGCCATCAATGAGTTGAGATGCTACTTCATAGAGTTGTTACATTATACCTCCGAGAACAAGTTGATCAGCAACTCCTTTGTTCACCTAGTCATGACTCCTATAGAAGTACTGCTGCAATATATGGTTTGGAAGTCGGTGAGTTGGACATTGAAGCACCTATTCTTAAACCTCAGCCACGTCTTGTGGATTGATTCACCTTCCAAGCATTTGAAACATTGGATGATATCTTTGAGTGTCATCATCATTGAGGGGGGAAAGAATATAACATTTAATGTTGTGGTAAGCCCATCTCAAGTGGTGATAGAATCCCTCAGCAACTTAGCTAACCATTTGCTAGCCTCACCCATCAAGGAGAATGGGAACAACTTGAGATGGATAGATTCTTATGATACGGTCTTAAATGAGAACTATGAACAAACGTCCACAAAGTTCCTAATATGCTTATGTGGGTCTTCGTGATCAAATCCTCCATATAGACCTTTCATTTGGAGGAGTTGTAGCATTGTGCTAGTAACATGGATGACGACATTCCCTTCAATTGGAGGTAGATGTATTGCACCCACACCACCCAATGGAATTGGGTCATTCACCATTGAGTCATTTACATCATTAAGATTCACAATATTGTTTTGGTGGCCGAATTGGCTACCATTAATCCCGTTTACGCTCATCTCTTCCTCAGTTCAACACAAACAATAAAACCACAAAACAAATTAAGTTGATTCAACTACAACCAAAAAGATCACAATTCAACTTCAATAAAAAAAAATTTCAAACAACACCACTCCCGCGACGTGGAACCATTTTGATTAACATTTCAAGAACACCTCATACAATTCTAGGTGCAAACGATTGTTAACTAGTATAAAACCCAACAAA
Source organism: Solanum pinnatisectum (assembly GCA_035578085.1). Classification (NCBI taxonomy): domain Eukaryota; kingdom Viridiplantae; phylum Streptophyta; class Magnoliopsida; order Solanales; family Solanaceae; genus Solanum; species Solanum pinnatisectum. The sequence goes on along the minus strand of CM069085.1, from coordinate 15,560,509 downwards.
GAGTTGGGGGGGGGGTTGAACAGACAGAGAGTGGTACATGTTCAAACTAATGTATCAAGTAAAAACATGATCTAATCAGTTATAGCAATATAAATTATTGAAAAAGACATGTAAACAAGTCTAAAGGGATGGCACGAATGTCAGATGGGGGGTTTTGGTTTGGAAGTATCAACTACAACACAATCAAAAACTAAGGAAATAACAATATAAAGAGGAATTCTCTGGATGTGATCGATTATAGTCAAATTTTACTATATGGGTAATTGAACCTACTAATAAATAGCTAAATAATATTGGGTAGGCTAGACTATAGGTGAGATAGCTTTCTCTCGAACAACCATCACGATTCAAGTGATTTCTTTCGAACATCAACAAGCTTAGCAAATAAGAACAAGCCACATATCAATTCATCTAATCTCTCGAGCTAGATAGTTAGATTTGGGTTAGGATTTAATCTTTTGAGCTAAACCTATAACTACAATCATCAATTGAAAACTTTGATTTTAAAACCCATTTTTCAAGCAAGCCTAGAACTGTAAGTTCGAATTGCATTTGCAACACAATTCTTAGATTAAAACAGAACAATCTATTAAACCCACTTATATTAAGCATTTAAATTAGTAATATTCAATACCCATAAGCTAATTCAACCCATAATCACATGATCATACCCCAAGAATTGGGGTTTTTGCTACACATCATAAAAATAGAGAAACAATTACCAAATACATTCGCCATGATTTGGGTAAAGGTTCCCAAGTCTTTACAATGGTTCAAGTTGAAGAAATTTAAAAACCCACTTCCAAATCCTTAAAATTAAGCCTAGAAATCTTCAATGTCTACAATAAGAACTACAAACAAAGAGAAAACTCTAACTATAGAATGGGAACTGCAATATCTGGGAGAGAACTCCTCAAAATTTCTTTTAAAAATCAATTTATAGTTTCCCAAAATTTAGCATGAAAGTCTAGTCGGCAGATTAAGTCAGGCTTGTCCAGTGGTTCGACGATTTGCCCTTTGCTCCCTTTCATTGCCATTTTATGTTGTTCCTTAGCATCCCAAGTCCTGTAACTTTTGGCATTCTAACTTGTTGTCGGAGAGTGGACTGCCGATTCACCGATTGGCCATTTATGTCACCAACTTGTTTTCTGCCCTAGGGCTGGCACATTGGAACTTTAGGCAAGCTAAAGAGCCACTCGGCGGTTGTCCTAGTGGTCTTGGTGATCACCAGGATCGCTTTTCTCCACTTCTTCAGCTTATCTTGCTCCTTTTTTCCTAGTAGTGTCTTTTACTTGCTCCTTAAATCACATACATAAAAATCAAGGCTTTAACATCATTTGATATCAAAACAAAGCCCTAAATGAGTCTAAATCTCATACTCATCATTACTCAATGATTATGACATGAGTATTCTCTATCACCCCAGTAAGGCTAATGTTGTTACTGATGCCTTGAGTAGGTTGTCTATGGGCGCTACTTCCCACTTTGAGGAAGGCAAGAAGGAGTTAGCAAGAGATGTGCATAGACTTGCACAACTAGGATTCTGGTTAATGGATTCCAATCTAGGTGGAGTGGTGGTGATGAATGGGGCTGAATCATCACTAGTGTCTGAAGTGAAGGAGAAACAAAACCAAGACCATGTTTTGCTTGAATTGAAGGCAAATTTTCATAAGAAAAAAATGATGGCTTTTGAACAAGAGGGAGATGGTGTATTGAGTTATCAAGGTAGATTGTGTGTTCCAAAAGTGGATGAACTCCAAGAGAGGATCATGGAGGAAGCTCATAGCACTAGGTATTCATTCCATCCTGGTTCCACAAAGATGTATAGTGACTTGAGAAAAGTCTATTGGTGGAGTAGTATGAAGAGGTGTATTGCAGAGTTCGTTGCTAAATGCCTAAATTGCAAACAAGTTAAGGTAGAGCACTAGAGGCCCGATGGTATAGCTTAGAACATAGAACTTTCGTAATTGAAGTGGGAGATTATCAATATGGATTTTATTACTAGTTTTTCACGATCATGCATACTGAATGATTCGATTTGGGTGATTGTCGATCAAATGACCAAATCAACCTATTTCTTATTGGTAAAGACAACCTATTCAGTAGAGGATTATACCAAGTCGTATATTCAAGAGGTAGTCAGACTTCATGGAGTTTCGGTGTCCATCATTGCAGATAGAGGTGCGTAATTCATCGCACAATTCTGGAAATCTTTCTAGAAAGAGTTGGGTTCGAAGGTAAATTTGAATACTGCTTTCCATCCTCAGACTAATGGTCAAGTAGAGCGTACAATTCAGACTTTAGAGGATATGTTGAGGGCATGTGTGATCTATTTTAAGGGTAATTGGGATGATCACTTACCTGTTATTGATTTTGCTAATAACAACAATCACTCTAGCATCCAGATGGCTCTTTATGAAGCTCTTTATGGGAGAAGATGCAGATCTCATATTGGATGGTTTGAGGTGTGTGAAGCTGGGTTGATAGGACCAAACTTGGTTCATCAAGCTATGGAGAAAGTGAAGATCATTCAAGAAAGGTTGAAAATAGTGTAGAGTCATTAGAAATCCTATATTGATGTTAGGAGAAGAGACTTGGAGTTTGAGGTGGATGATAGGTGTATTTGAAGGTTTCACCCACGAAGGGTGTTATGAGGTTTGTCAAGAAGGGGAAGCTTAGTCCCCGATATATTGTTCCTTACAAGATATCCAAGAGGATTGACAATGTAGCTTATAAGTTAGAGCTACCCCAGAGTTAGCACCATTCTATCTGGTATTCCATATTTCAATGATGAAGAAGTGTATGGGCGATCATTTACTCATTTTACCTTCTAAAAATATGGGTATTAAGGAAAACCTATCTTATGAGGAGATTCCCATTGAGATACTTGTCTGTCAGGTTCGCAAGTTGAGAACCAAGAAGGTTGCATCAGTAAAGGTTTCATAGAGAAACTAGTGTGTTAAGGAAGCTACTTGGGTGGTTGATAAGGATATGAAGAGGAGATACCAAAATCTCTTTACTTCCAGAGAAATTTCACACTAAATTGATAAGCTATGTTGTGTTAATTGCATGTTGGGTGTTTGAGATGGGTGTTAGATGTTACCACCCTTAGTCTACTTAGAGTGATCTCATTCGAGGATGAATGCTCCTAAGGGGGAGATATTGTAACACCTCGGTATTAGAAAGAGATAATTTTAGAAAGAACTAAATTGAGAATTTTCCGAGTTATGCTTAAGTTGTGAGTTTTGGGTCAACTTCAAACGGCCATAACTTTCTGTACAAGATAACTTAGGTGGCTCATAAGATATCAAATGAAATATCGTTGAATCCTCTTTCCAACGCCACTGAGTTTGCTAAATTTTGAGTTTGGATGAGGGAGATATGCCCGTTTGAAGTCAGCTTGTCCAGATAAGGAAATTTACCCAAATTAATGAAGGGTATTTTGGTATTTTCCTTACCCCATCAGGCATAGAAAAATTTAGTAATATATTAGGGGTCAAGTATGATTAAAATCAGTTTACACCTAAGTCTAAAGCGTTCAAGGAAGCTAGGCCAAAAATTCAAGAGGAGAAAAGAGGAGTTTTAATAAGTTATTCCAGATTTTAGAGAAATCGCCAAGAACTTGGTTCTTTCGAGGTACGTGAGGTTTCTCATAGTAATGGATATGTTCATCCTCATGCCAAACATTTATTTCTTTCAGTAAATCATCCATGAAATTGTTATTTAGAGGTTCTTGAGGAATTCTTAAGGTTTTACTTCATTCTTTATCAATAAAGTCATGTTGGATTGTTAAAGTGAGGGTTTTGTGAATGAGTGATGTTCTTGGTATAGATTGAGAAAGTTTTTGATGAATTTTGTTGGGTTTATGAATCTAAATGAGTTTGGGAATGAATCATTCGATTCCAAGTGGGTTAGGCCATGAATTGAACAAGAAAAACTCATCAAAATTCTGGGTTTGGGGTGGGGACTCACGCCCCCAAGGAGCCAGTAGGACACCAAATCAAACCCCCAGTAAATGGGGGCTTGGCGCGACACGCTAGTAGGACACCCAATCAAACACCTAGTAAATGGTTCCTTCTCCATTCTTGTTCTGTACTTGTTCCTTTGAGTTGAGTTGTCATTCTCTTCTTATTATCAACTATCTAAAACTCCATTAATAATTGAAGGATTTTATGCATATTCTAGTCATCATGCTTAAACTCACATTTTCAAGTCAAGGTAAAGTTAAGAGGGATGTTCAAAGGTTTTATTTCGTAAATAGTTAAGATTTTTCAAATGCTATTTATATAACTAAATGTATACTTATGTATTTATCCTTATTATTAAACTCAAAAGATAAGTTCATAAGTACATCTTTTAAAGAATGTAAATACGTCTAATGTTTGAAAAGTATTTCGATCAAGTAAGAAGTCCATTCCTTGTAATGGGTGAATTGAGAATAATGTTATATCCATTATCTTGGTAGAAGTATCGAGCATTGAGTTGGTTTAGAGTATCTTATGATTTGTAAGTCCCATAGAACTATGTAGCCACCGTACGATAAGATAACATTAACTCTTCATGCGACTCCTTACTGCCTCTAGGCCAATTAGATGGTGTAACACTTTGAAAACTAGTAGGCTAAACTAGAGCTTAACATGAGAGTTAGAGTAGTAAAGGTACCTCCCCATACATAAAAATATATGTTTTTGTGTTAGAACGCCAAAGTACGACCCCCAAGGACCAACCAAGGGTCCTGGAGAAGGACCCTTAGAGGCTGCCTGGGCAGTGACCCACGGAGGGCATCCACGCCCCGTTGGTCAGGCCACGCCTTGTGGGTGAGGGGAATAGATCAGGCCTCAAAAAGCAAGTCTCATAACCCCAACCCACGGTTCACCAGCATGCCACGTGGGTCCACCCATGGGCCATGGTCGTAGGGTCGTGGGTGAGGCCTGAAACTGCCTCTTGGCAGTTACACTTAGGGGCATTATGGGGTTTTCTAATTTTCATTAATATTAAGTGACATCATTTTATACTAATTTAGACTAACTATATATCGTTTTAAGAACACTAAATTAAGTCATCTTCCTCATAATTCCAAATCCCAAAAGAAAGACCCAAACCCTCTCCAAAATTCTCTCTCTAGAACTCCAAGGAAGAAGAAGAAGGAAGGTGAAGCTAGGGTTGAAGGAGCAAGGTTTTCTACTCAATTTCATTGAAATTCATAGATAAGTTATGGTATCTCTTCATCCATGGATAGATTTCATCCATGGAGTCCCTTCAAAACTCAATTTCAAAGATATAAATTCCCCAAAAGCTAGGGTTTGACTCCAAGTAATGGATTCCTTTCAAAAGTGATTCTATTGATATAATTAGTTTATATTATGATTGAATTGATGATTTATTGTAGTTTGTTGATTAAATCTCCCAAAAATCCATGAAATCCGCATATTCTCAATTTATGACCTTGTGATGTAGGTAAATTGTAGAAAGAAAAGTATTAATAGATTATGCTTATAGTAATTGAACTAATTGAATTATGTTATTTTCCATTTCTGATGTATTAATTATAGTTGTGTTGATGGAATATGATATATGGTCCTTGAAGGGCAAAGTATGAGAATTATGCATGATTATGAGATTTATGTATATGCTTTATGAACACTTTGAGAGTAAAGTGATTATAATTATGATCTAGTTGTGTTTTTGGAAGGTTATACTTCTGTACATACTTATGTATGAATGTGATATGATCTGAATGGTTTAACTCACAATATGATGATTCTAAGGTTGAAAGGCAATTCTCACCTATTGAATCTATGAGCTATAGTATCAATTATGTTGGATTGGGTGTCAAGACGTTCTTCCACAAATATGAACTTAAGTCAAGACTTAATATGTAATCTATGGGAATTATTGCTTAGCACCGAGTGGATATGAATATGAGGTGAAAGTTTATACGATAGTTGAGTCCTACTTCCCAATGAAAGCTTTTACACTAGTTGAGTCCAGCTTTCCGAATGGGTTCCTTCTACCTTAGGTGAGTCCGGGTTCCCAAAGTATGTATCTCATGAGATGGAAACCTTTTACCTTAGTTGAGTCCGGGTTATTTGTAGCAATCTCCTTATCCCATAAACTATGTGCCCACATAGGTAGTAAGATAGTGGATTCACCTAAGCTAAGAGTATGGTTCTGCCTTAGGTAAGGAGGACAACCCCTTTTTGGTGTGGGGTAGACACCGGATTCCATGGTAAACTCACATGGTCTATGTTGGATAAGGCTTATTCACCCTTTATGATAGTTTGAACAAGAAGATGATTTATTAACTATAGTTACTCAAGAAGCTTTACTTAGTATGGGTGGGATTATGGGATCTGTTTCATGCATTGCACAAGTATGCTTTGAGGGTAAGTACGATATGTTCCTCTTATAATATGATGATATATGAGTTAATTATTCTGATGACTTATTCTTTTCCATTATCTTCAAAATAATGCTTTATCTTAGTAAAATGCATGCATTCAACTAAAATGTCCCTTTTAGCATGTTTTCATGATTTTATGCATGACTATCATACTTAGTGCATTTTTGTAATAACCCATATTTTCCTACATTTTCCCCAAGTGTAGGGTCCAGTTTTCAAGGTGGTCCTCATTGTGGATAAATCTTAGAAGTGCTCATTTCTCCTTGCTTGTTGGTAAGTCCTCATGAGTCACAAATGGATGTTATCTTTGTATTTTCTTTTCTTGTATTTGATTTTTGGATTTTGTTGTATGGGTTGTGACCCTCTTTGATTTCGGTATTGTAATAGATGACTAATTGAGACAAGTCTAGACTTCCATTTTACTTTATGAAAATTTTGGACTTGAAATGTGTTTTTACTCTTTATTGTTCTATGATTATGTTATGATATGCTAATTGGATTACATGGTGCCTTTTGGAGTTCTATGTGCCTTCTTATGTCTACGGAGTACCCTTGGGTCGTGACAAACTTGGTAATCAAAGCACAAGGTTGAGAATGATTATAGGATGATGTCTCATAAGCCACGTCTAGTAGAGTCTTGTCCATAAGTGTGAAGTGCGCCACATTTATGAATGAGAGGCTATAAGATATTTAGGGAACTACAATTCTTTCATTACTCTTATGTCGTGCCTTAGAGTTTAAATCTATGAAGTCCCTCTCCTAATACTTCTCTTGTGTCTTTAGGAAATAAATATAGGAAGGGCAAGTGCTAGAAGGTGTAAGAGGATAAGGTGAAACAAAGATCTTCTCCTCAAGCTAATCAAGCTCTGGTTTATCCTTTGGTTGAGAATATGACCCATGCAGAGTTTAGGTCTACTATCCAAATGTTGGCTCAAGTTGTGACAAATCAAACCAATAAAGAAGTTGTAACTCTGGTGAATCCTAATGTAAATTTGGCTGCTTCAAGGGTTAGGTATTTTGCTAGAATGAACCCTCCCGAATTTCATGGCTCTAAAGTGGAAGAGGATCCCCAAAGGTTTATTTATGAGGTTCATAAAATTCTTACTATTATGCGGGTGTCTTAGGAAGAGAAGGTGGAGTTGGCCGCCTACCAACTAAAGGATGTTGCTCAAGTATGGTATGATCTATGGAAAAGGGGAAGACCGGTAGGAGCAGGACTGATTGAATGGGAAACGTTCAAATCGACATTTCTTGAGAGATTCTTTCCCTAAGAATTGAGGTAAGCTATGGTTGAGGTATTCATTAACCTTTGTCAAGGAAGTATGAGCGTGAAAGAGTATGCCCTAAAATTCACTCAATTGTCCAAGTATACTCAGGCTATGGTGGCAGATTCAAGGGATGAAATGAGTAGGTTTATGACGGGTGTTTCCGACTTGGTTGAAGAAGAATAACATATGGAAATGCTCCATCATGACATGGATATCTCAAGGCTTATGGTGTATTCTCAACAAATTGAGGAGTCAAAACTCAAGATAAAGAATAGAGAGGTGAAAAGAGCTAGAACTGGTAATGGGAACTTCTCAAATGGTAGGTCCGATGGATAAGGTCGACCAAGGTTTAGGAAAATATTTTCCAACCAAGGCTCCTCTAGTGCTCCAAGGGTCAACAAGATTAGGGTTTCTAACCCTAAACCTCAAGGAGGTAATAGTGGTGGTTCTTATGTTGCTAGGCCTAATTGTGCAAAATATTGTAGAAAGCATGATGTTAAGATCCCAGTTAGCACTGATGGGTGTTTTAGTTGTGGGAAGGTTGGCCACAAGATGAGAGATTTTTCTATGCTCAAGGTTAAGGGAAGGGAAGATGAACAAGCTCCTCGAAGCAGTTCAAACTCCAATGCCCAAAAGCAAATCCGCTTTTATGTTCTTCAATCCCAAGGTGACCAAGAGAGCTCCCCGAATGTGGTGACCAGTATGTTAATTTTTTTTATTGATGTATATGCCTTGTTAGATCCCAGTGCTACTTTGTCCTTTGTGACACCTTTTGTGGCCATGAAGTTTGAAATACCCCTTGAAGTGTTAATAGAAACTTTTTTGGTCTCTACCTCGGTTGGTGACTCGGTAGTGGCTAAGAGGGTTTATAGAAGTTGTCCCATTTCATTGTCCCATAGGGTTACATTGATGAATTTGGTGGAGTTAGAAATGTTAGACTTTGATATGATTTTGGGTATTGATTGCTTGCATGCCTGTTATGCCTCTATAGATTCTAGGACTCGAGTGGTTAGATTCCAATTTCTAAATGAACCTATCTTAGAATGGAATGAGGGAAATTCTATGCCTAAATGTCAATTTGTATCTTGTCTTAAATCTAGGAAGATGATCTCCAATGGGTGTATTTACAATCTTGTGAGGGTGAGGGATGTTGAATCTGAACCCCTTCTCTAGAGTCGGTTTCGGTGGTAAATGAGTTCCCTGAAGTTTTCCCCAATGATTTGCCTGGTATTCCTCCTAAGAAGGAAATATATTTTCGTATTGACCTTCTTCCTGATACGCAACCTATCTCCATTCCTCCTTATAGAATGGCTTCGGTGGAGTTAAAGAGTTGAAATAGCAACTAAAGGATTTGTTAGACAAGGGTTTTATCCGACCGAATGTCTCTCCATGGGATGCTCTGGTGTTGTTTGTTAGAATGAAAGATGGTTCTCTTAGAATGTGCATCAATTATCGTTAATTAAATAAAGTTACCATCAAGAATAAATATCCTCTCCCGAGGACTGATGATTTGTTTGACCTACTTCAAGGGGCTAGCTATTTCTCTAAGATTGATCTTTGTTCGAGTTATCACCCATTGAGTGTGAGAGGGGTTTATATTCCCAAGATGACTTTTCGAACCCAGTATGGTCATAATGAATTTATGGTAATGTCGTTTGGGTTGAGTAATGCTCCTGTGGCATTTATGGATTTGTTGAATAGAGTGTTTAGGCATTACCTTGACATGTTTGTGATTGTGTTTATTGATGATATTTTGATCTACTCAACGAGTGAAAATGATCATATGGACCATTTGAGGATTGTGTTGCAAGTTCTTAAGGACCAACCAAATTTTGCAAAGTTTAGCAAGTGTGAATTTTTGTTAAGCTTCGTATCTTTCCTTGATCATATTATGTCAAGCAAGCGTATTGAGGTAGATCCTAAGAAGAAGGATGTGGTCAAGAGTTGGCCTCGTACTCTAACTCCTTCCGACATTAGAAGATTTTTGGGTTTGGCTGGTTACTATAGAAGGTTTGTTGAGTGTTTTTCCTTCATTGCTTCTCTGTTGACGGTTTTGACTCAAAAGAAGGCTAAGTTTGAGTGGCCGGAGGTTTGTGAAAAAATCTTCTAAGAGTTGAAGGATAAACTTACATCCGCTCAGGTATTGACCATACCGGAAGGTACGGATAATTTCATGGTATATTCTGACACCTCTAGAGTAGGGTTGGGATGTGTCCTCATGCAAAACAATAAAGTGATTGCCTATGCTTCAAGGAAACTTAAAGTACATGAGAATAATTATCCTACCCATGATCTTGAATTAGCGGTGGTGGTATTTGCCTTGAAAATATGGCGACATTACATGTATGGAGTCCACGTGGATGTTTTCACTAATCACAAGAGTCTTCAATATATGTTTAGTCAAAAGGACTTGAATCTTCGACAACGGAGGTGGTTAGAACTTTTAAAGGATTATGACATGAGTGTCCTTTATCACCCCGATAAAGCTAATATTGTACCAGATGCGGTTAGTAGATTGTCCATGGGTAGTGTGGCTCATGTAGAGGATGAAAAGAAAGAATTGGTTCATGAGGTACATAGATTCGCCCGACTAGGTGTCCAACTAGTGGATTCCACAAAGGGTGGTGTCATGGTCCATAATGGCTCTGAATCGTCCTTTGTGATGGATGTGAAGTCTAAACAAGACCTTGATCCTATATTAGTTGAGTTGAAAGAGTCGGTTCTCAAGAAGTCTGTTGAGGCTTTCTCCCATGGGGGAGATGGGGTGCTTAGGTACCATGGTAGATTATGTGTTCCGGATGTTGATGGTTTGAGGGAACAAATTTTAGAAGAGGCTCATAGTTCTCGGTATTCTATTCATTTGGGAGCCACCAAGATGTACTATGATATACGGGAAGTCTATTAGTGGAATGGTATGAAGGAAGATATTGCGGGATTTGCAGGCAAATATCCAAAATGTCAACAAGTTAAGGTTGAGCATCAAAGGTTGGGAAGGCTTGTCCAAAAATATAACTATTCCCACTTGGAAGTGGGATGATGTGAATATGGACTTTATTGTTGGTTTTCCTCGCACTCGAAGGCAACATGATTCTATTTGGGTCATTATAGATCGGATGATAAAATCAGCCCACTTTATTCCCATCAAAGTTTCTTATTCAGCGGAAGACTATGCCAAGTTGTATCTACGAGAGATAGTGAAGTTGCGTGGAGTTCCTCTATCTATTATTTCGGATCGGGGTACTCAATTTACTTCTCACATTTGGAAGTCATTCCAAAAAGGGCTTGGTACTAACGTTAAGCTTAGCACGACTTTTCATCGCCAAACCAATGGACAAGAGGAGAGTACCATCCAAATATTAATAGATATGTTGAGGGCATGTGTTATAGATTCCAAAGGTAATTGGGATTACCACTTGCCATTAATAGAGTTTGCCTACAATAATAGTTATCACTCAAGTGTCGATATGGCTCCTTTTGAAGCCTTGTATGGTAGGAGATGTAGGTATCTGGTTGGTTGGTTTGAGGTGCATGAAATTTCATTGATAGGTCTCAATCTAGTTTATAAAGCCATTGAGAAGGTTCGACTTATTAGAGAAAGGTTGAGGACGGCTCAAAGAAGAAAAAAATCTTATGCCGATGTGAGAAGACGGGATCTAGAATTTAAAGTTAATAATTGGGTCTATTTGAAAATCTCACCCATGAGGGGTGTGATGAGATTTGGCAAGAAAGGGAAACTTAGTCCCCGATATGTAGGACCATATCAAATTTTGAAGCTCTAACGACTTGGAAAAATGAATAGGTGAAACTAGAGAATAACGAGTGTGTTGTTGAGTTTGATATGGGGTTTGAAGTTGTAAAGTGATGTCCTGAGCATAGATTGAGGAGTTTAGGGTTAAGCGTCAAGGTACAACCCCCAAGGACCAACCAAGTGTCCTTGAGGGGGACCCTAAAGTCTAACCCCCAAAGCTGCCAAAATACCAAAAATTGTCAAAAAAGTTATGACCCATGGATGGAACCTACACCCTTGGAACCAATCCGTAGGTCAAGGACCAAGATGACATGCTCCAAATCAAATCCACGAAGTGCCAGTACGGCTTTCGGACCCACCCACGGTCTGTGGGTGGGGTTTCATGAGTCATGCCTGCAATCTGTCCATTTTCGGCCAAGTGGAGGGGCAACTTAGTAAATTCCTTTTAAGGTTGGTTAAGTTACGGGACAATTATTATAGATTTATTAAAGTATTTTAAGGCTTTTAAAAGTATTAAAAAACCTTTTCCAATTCATTATTCTCAAACACTAAAAAGTTAGAAACTACCTCTCCAAATATTCTCTATCTAGAAACCACCATTGGAGAAGAAGGATTCAAGCTTTCAAGCTCAAGATCTGACCTTCCTCACTCAATTTTCATGTTGTTTCTTCCATAAAGGTATGGTTGTCTTCATCCTTGATTAAGTTTCATTCAAGGAGCCCTATCAAAAGATGATTTCAAGTTTTCAAAATCCCCCAAAAACCTAGGGTTTTCAATCTATGCATGGGTTCAATTCCGAAACATTTTCAAAGGTTTATATATGATGAATTATGAATGGACAGTTGAATTAATGATGAATTTTGGTGAAGTTTTCCTATGAACCCATGTTCCCCCAAATTCTTAAGGTGTGAATTATGATTGGTAATTGATTGATCATGAAAGTATGTTGAATTGTTTATGTTTATATTGAATTAGTTATTGAATCATGTTAATTCCCTTATCTAATATAGTATTCTAGATGTTTGGGTTGAGATGATTTGTAAGCTTTGTAGGGCAATTTCTTGAAGGATCTATGTATGATCATGATGTGAAGTATATGTGTGTGATCTCAATGAAAATATTATGATTATGTTTAGAATGAAATTGTGTTATTATTGAAAGCATATTCTCAATTAACACTCATGAATGATGATGATAGAATGTGAAGGGTTTCCTCAATGTAATGTCATGTCTTGAATTGGTAGGCTTAGGCATCCTCTTCTTGTATAAATGAAAGTAATGTGGATTGATGTATCTTGAATTGGTAGGGTTAAGTCATGCTTTTCTTATATTGATGAATGTTATCTTGAATGAAGTACCTTGAATTGGTAGGCTTAGACATCCTCTTCTTGTGTAATGAATGTGTGTTGACTTAATTAATATGAATTGATAGGCCAATGGCACTCCTTTCATAAATGACTAATGAATCTATTCTAAGGCTATGCCTTGAATCGATAGGCCAAAGGCATTCCTTTCATAATGAGCCAATGAACTAATGTAATGACGACTCTTTAATCGATAGGCCTATGGCATTCCTTTCCTAATGAGTCAATGTATCATGAATCTATAGTCTTATGGCATTCCTTTCATGTGTATAATAATGTAATGATGAACCATGAATCGGTAGGCTTATGGCATTCCTTTCATGAGGATTCAAGAGCTATCCTTAAAATGTACCTTGAATCGATAGGCTTAGGACATTCCTTTCATGTGTAATGATGTAACATGGGTGGATAGGCTAATGGCATTCCTCTCAAGTGCAATAATGTAATGTGAATGAAATGCTCTATGGGAATTGAGGCTAAGCACATAGTGGATATGGTAAGATGGAATCTATCCCAAAGTCAGGTTAGAGTTCCAATGAACATCTTCCTATCCTATAACTATATGCCCACATAGGTTATTAGCTAGTGGATCCACCTAAGCTAAAATGTTATTGGTCCTACCTTAGGCAATTAGACCAACTCTATATGGTGTGGGTTTATGACACCAAATTCCATGTTAAGATCACATGGTCTATGTTGGTTAATGCTTATTCCCATCATGTGAGGTGTGTATTATGGTTACTAAAGAAGTTCTATGAAGTGTGGGTGGTAGTATGGGATGCCATTAATGCATTGCATGAGTAGGCTTTGAGAGGGCTATGCTGAGTTCTCTAATGTCTTAATGACTAATGAATGAAAGTGCTCTTAATGAAGCTAATAAAGAATGTTGACTTATACGCTTAAATGTAATGATGTATGCTTTACTTGGATTGTACTATGAGTTACTTCATTGTTATAACTTATGAAATATTTATGCTCCTTATGTATGAGTATTGTCTAATGATGAAAAGGAAGAATGGTAAGTTCACTTTTGGCGGCCTTAAAGTGGTACTTAGTATGGATGTTGGTATGGGACGCTATTCATACGTTGCACAAAATTATAGCTTAGGGTTACTTAAGGTAAAGGCTTAATGTGATGAAATGACTTATATGTTGGTTATGTTGTATCTTATGGCTCTTATACTTATGTTCATGAAGTTTTCTCAAAATTGGCATATGCTTGATTTTCAACCAAAATGTCCTTTTTAAGCATGGTTTTTGCATGGCTATCAAACTTAGTACATTAAATGTACTAACCCATTTTTCTTCATTTTGATCAAAGTGCAGTCAGAGATTTGATGTTCTATACTTGAATGATAGGTTTCTAAGCAGCAAGGATATAAAGATTTGGTGAGACCTCATAGTTTCGAGGACGAACCCTGATCAGTCCATAATTTGAACTCATTTAGGGCAATATTTCGATAGAATTAGTGTCCTCAAATGCATATTTTGTCTTAATATCTGATGAAAATCCTTAAGTTTTAGGTATTTGGAGTTTGAGGTAAAGCATGGACACTACTTGACAAGAAAGAACAAGGCGGCTGAAAAGAACGAAGAAATGAAGGCCTGAAGATCGCCGAGACTAGTTCGCGAGTCGCAAATCGGCCTGGAGATCTCCTTTTGTTCCAATGTGCTGAGCCCTAAAGGAAAATGTAAAGTTGGTGATGAAATGGAATAGTTGGCGCGTCGCCAAGTAGTTCCGCGAAGTAGTACCATATCGCCCAACGACTCAAAACGCGAAGAGGCTAAAGGCTAAAGCAGGAAGACGATGAAATTGACCAAAAGGTGAATCGCCGAGTGTATCAGCAATCGCGACTAACTTCGCTGAAGGGTCCTCTGCAGCACAAATTTTCAAACACTATGAATACTTGTTTAAATTTCTAGCTTAGTATCATATCACTATTATTATTCGAACTTTTTACAATTGTTTAGCGAGTTTTAAGTTTTAGAGGGTTTCAGAGACTTTGTTCTAAGACCTTGAAGATTCAAAGGGTTTCAACTCCAAAAAATTGGACTTGGGTCTCGAAGATTCTTCACTCTTGAAATGTTTTAAGACTTAATCCTTCATACCCAGTTTATGGAAACTGATATTGGTATAAAATTTTATCTCTTTTACATATCTAGCTAACACCCCAATTCTTAGGGTGTGATTTTGTGAATATGGGTTAGATTATCTGTTGAGTCTTGCTTGTTGATGGTTTATTTGTTGTTTAAATGTGATTTCATTTAGTAGTTGTGTATGAACTTAATGGAATTGTAGTTGCAATATGATTTCATCTTATTATTTTTGGATTGCTTGAGAGAGAGGTTGTAAAACTAAGACTACTAAATTAATAGCCAGTGGTATTGGGTCGACATGGGTTCAGCTTGAGAGAGTGAATCCTACTCCTTCTCCCACACATTCAGCTCGAGAGAGTGAATCGGCTAAGGCAGAGGTTGTGTTTAATGTAGCAACTCAGTGTTCGAGAGAAACCGAGTTGATTCGGGGTAAGTTGCTCAAGAGAGAATTTACCCCTACTATAGTCTAGCCTGGTCACAAATACTCAACAATTTACTCTCAAAAGCATGTACCCGATAATTTAGTCTATCCCGTATTCCTGTCACATCCCAAGAATCCCGTCTCCCTATATTTGTATCTTTGTATTTTCCCTAATTTAGTGTTACTCGACTACAAACCCCCCTTGATAATTGACATTCGTGTCAACCCCCTTAATATATTATGTTTTTACTCAATAACATTTTTAGATATGGTTAACTCTAGCATATTCGCGGTTAACTCTTAATTCTCAGTAACCGCTCCCAACCCATTCAGTTGGGTTATATTACTATTGTACGATTGTAGACACTTGAACCAAAATAGTGTCTGTTGATTATGCCAAACATCAAAATGGTGCCGCTGTCGATGAGTGGTGTTAGTTGAGAATTTTTAGTTAAGTTGAATTTTTTTCTTGTCAATTATAGTTGAACTTACTTAATTTTTAGTTTTGGTTTTTGTGTTGCTATTTTGAACAGAAAAATTGGGCATATCTGTTAGCAACGGTGACCCAATAGACCACCCTCCTCTGAAAAAGATGATGCTAAGGAATAACATCCTAAGTTTAAAAAAATTGGAGGGTGAGCCAGTTTATGAGTTGTGGCAAAGGTTTAAGGCTCTCTTGCAGCAATGCCCGTCTTATGAAATTCTAGATAAGATGCTTCTGGAATGTCTCTACCCAAAGCCGGAAGAAGGGTTACCTTATTAAAGTGCGGCAAACCCCACTACTAGTACTAAAGTAAGGTCGTGTGTCGTGCCATGATGTTAACTGTGGCACTGCTTAGGAGGTAACCCAAGACCCCTTATAACTTTATTTTTGCTTTAAGAAATAATGGTGTGTTGTTTGTGTAGGTCGAAGTGGGAAAGTTGTTGAAAAGTGCAGATTGGCGAGCAAAAGGTCCAATCGGTGCATCGCCGGAGAGGTCGGCGAACCCTATCCAAACCACCATTGGACTCAAGACAATTTTACATTGGAGTCTGTAAAAGTTGGCTAGCCCAAGAAATTATTGGCGAATTGCCGACCAGGTCGGCGATCCTGATCTAATTCGCTGTTTGGATCCCCACATCAACTGAGGATCTTGTAAAACTTTGCGAGGTAAGTGACCACTTGGCGTGTCGCTGAGTTTGTCAGCGAGCACGACTAATGTTGCTGAATGGGCGAGAACTGGATGGTTTCTTAAAAGGCCAAAGGTTTAAACTTTCAAACTCTTCACTTTTCCTCACTTTCAATCGTCACAAACTCATACCCGCACCTTAGTTTCTATATTTTTGCAATTTTAAAATATTTTAGTCATTGATTTGTGTTTGGAGTGGATTACATTGCCACCTAGCATTTCAAAAGTATTTTAATCGACATCTAAGGTTGGTTTTTCGAACCCCGAATTTATTTTTAGCAATTTTGTACTCATTTGCAAAGATCTTATCTTAGTGATGTATGTTGTGCCTCTCTGATCATAATTGTTTCTGCTTATGCCTGTGAAAATCTTGCCTGTAGTGTTTATATTGTAAAAATCCCATATTTTTGTGCCTTTAAATTAGTTAAATCTTGTGGGGTTGTGCTTGCATGTTGTTGAGTCTAACAGGGAGAAGTCTAAGTATCCCGAAGATATGGTAATGACCAATATTGTCATACCTCCCCGAAAAAGAGCACGAGATATCACAATAAATGAAGGGGGGGTCAAATCATCTTAAGAAAGGAAGACAAGAACCTCCACTTGGAAATAAAGGCAAGGGCAAGAGGCGCACTTCTGACAGGAAGACCACTATCAGATATCCTAATGTTCCTTCGTGGGTGCGGGGATTCTATGCAGTTGTGCAGGCCTTTTTGGCGGATACACCCTTGGCAGCTCGTAGTGGGTCTGGTACTACTGTTTCTTCTGAGGTGACTCTGGGTTCTGAGACCAGGGACCAAAGTGATGCATCGGGCACTGATGCCCAGACAGATGGAGTGACTGTGTAGATAGGACTCCCTCTTTACCTCCCTCTCTGTCTTACCTTATTTCACTTTTGGATATTCTTGTTTGCATTTGAGGACAAATTTTTTATTTGTGGTGGGGTGAGGCCCACCTTTACTGATTTTCTCTATTTTGTTTATATATTTGGGTTGTTATGCTTACAATTGTGTTTTGCACTGCTTTTAGCGATTGTTTGATCTTGTGGCTCCTTATGTTTTAATTGTAAATAATTTTTTACCTTTCCAAAAATTTCGCCCACTCTTGTATGTACTTGAATATGGTTATTCTTCAGAAAATTTGAGTCTCGGTTTTGATCAATACCAATGAATTGAATAATGCTCGCAATATAACAAACATGAATGTGCGGCTATGATGAGACCAAATGAAGTTACATAGACAATATGTAAACTCTTTGCATCTCATTGTGACTAGCCAATAATCAAATTGATTCTCTTGTGATGATCATTGCACACTAGAAAAAGTGCATAGTCTTGTTTTATTTTGGTGTCAATGCCTTGTTTGATGAGCTTACTGTGAACCATGCATGATAACACCTAGAATTTTCCCCGTTGGTCCAGTTGGGTAAGTAAGGCTATCTCTCGATATCTTAGGCAACTTCGAAGAGTGTGAGCCAATTTGACATATACCTCTTTTGTGGCCTACCTTGTGAGTGTGTAAACCTCTTCTGAACACCCCTTGAGCCTTACCTTTCTTCGGAAGAAACTTAATTAAAACATGACCTTTCTTAAATCCACTACCTATAATTCTCTTGATTTATGGTTGATTGAATAGCTAACTTAGGCCAAAAGCCTAAGTTGGGGGTGTGGTGAAAAGAGAAGGCAAGTCAAGAAGTGCAAGAGAAGTCTCCTTTAACCCATGGTGTGAGAAAAATGGAACCATTGTTTGTGTGAATATGGAATCATCCTTTGTGTGAGGGCATTTGAATACCTTAGTTGAGCTTGAACTTGCATTTGAAGCAAGTATTGTGATCTTGAGAATATTTGATAATGGTGTGTCACAACTTGAGTCTTTGAGTATACAATTGATCCTTGCATTAGTAAATGAGTCTTATCTGTGCATTCATGATTGAGTCTTGTGTAGCATTGTTCAAGACATCCTTTTTGAACTGCCGAACTTGAGTTTTATTTGAGGACAAGCAAAAGTTTAAGTTCAGGGTGTTGATGAGTCCACAATTTGGACTCATTTAGGGCTATATTTTGATAGAATTAGTGCCCTCAAATGCATATTTTGTCTCAATATTTGATGAAAATTCTTAAGTTTAAGGTATTTGGAGTTTGAGGCAAAGCATGGAAACTACTTGGCTAGAAGGAACAAGGTGGCTAAAAATAATGAAGAAATGAAGGCTTGAAGATGCCGAGACTAGTTGGCGAGTCGTCAATTGGCCTAGAGATTGCCTTTTGTTACAGTGTGCTGAGCCCTGAAGGAAAAGGTCAAGTTAGTGATGAATGGAATAGTTGGCGCGTCATCGAGCAATTCCACGAAGAAGTACCATATAGCCCAACGACTCAAAATGCGAAGAGGCTAAAAGCTAAAAAGGAAGGTGATGAAATCAACCTAAAGGTGGATCGCGGAGTGTATCGGTGATCCTGACTAACTTCGCCGAAGGGTCCTCTGAAGCACAAATTTTTAAACACTATAAATACTTGTTTAAATTTCTAACTTAGTATCATATCACTATTATTACTCAAACTTTTTACAGTTTTTTAGAGAGTTTTAAGTTTTAGAGGGTTTTGGAGACTTTGTTCTAAGACCTTGAAGATTCAAAGGGTTTCAACTCCAATAAATTGGCTACTGGTCTCGAAGATTATTCAATCTTGACATGTTTTAAGACTTAATTCTTCATACCCAGTTGATGAAAACTGCTATTGGTATAAATTTTTATCTCTTTTACATGTCTAGATAAAACCGCAATTCTTGGGGTGCGATTTTATGAATATGGGTTAGATTATCTGTTGGGTCTTGCTTATTGATGCTTTATTTGTTGTTTAGATGTGATTTTATTGAGTAGTTGTGTATGAACCTAATGGAATTGTAGTTGCAAATACGATTTCTTCTTAGTGTCTTTGGCTTGCTCGAGAGAGAGGTCGTAAAACTAAGACTACTAAATTGATAGCCGGTGGTATTGTGTCGACATGGGTTCAGCTTGAGAGAGTAGTTCTTCTCCCACACATTCAGCTCGAGACAGTGAATGGGCTTTGGCGTGGCTGTGCTTAATGCAGCAACTCGATGTTCGAGAGAAATCGAGTTGATTCAAGGTAAGTTGCTCGAGAGATAATTTACCCCCACTATAGTCTAGCCTAGTCATAAATACTCAACAATTTACTATCAAAAGCATGTACCCAATAATTTAGTCTATCCAGTATTCCTATAACATCCCAAAAATTGTGTATCCCTATATTCACATATTTGTATTTTTGCTGTTTTAGTTGTTACTCTACTACAAACCCTCTTTGATAATTGACATTCGTGTCAACCCCCTTCATTTATTATGTTTTTACTCAATAATGTTTTTAGCAATGGTTAACTCTAGCATATTCACGCTTAACTCTTAATTCTTAGAAACCACTCCCTTAGGACTCGACAACCCATTCGGTTGGGTTATATTTCTATTGTACAATCATAGACACTTGAACCGAAATAGTGTCAGTTGATTATGTGGAACATCAAACCCACAATTTCCCTTAATGCCTTTTACTTTATGTTTAGAGCATTTGTATGGCTATGTCCCAAAGTTTATTCAAAGTATTGTAGATGGTTTGAGACAAAGTATAGAAATACTTCTGCTTGCTTTTATTAAAGTTGACTTCGATTGTAAAGAAAAGTTTTAAATTCCACACTATTTTTCCTATGCTCTTATGTTATGAATGCTATGAGGCTTGCATAAGGCTCTTCGGAGTCTTGTATGCCGTGTCACATCCGGGGGGTAGGCTTGGGTCGTGACAAACATGGTATTAGAGTACAAGATTTTGGGATGGTTTTAGGATTTCTCAAACCACATCTAGTAGAGTCTTGTTCATAGTGTGAAGTGCATCACATTTATGAATAGGAGGCTATTTGGTGTTAGGAAAACCTCACTTCTTCATTCTTCAAGTTGTGCCATAGAGTTTAACTCTCTAAGGTCTCTCTCTTATTCCTTATCCGATGGTCTTTAGGGTATGACCACTTGAAGGGCTCATGGTAAAAGGATTGAGGGAGAAAAAGGTTGGTTGTTATGCCAATTATGGCTATGTGACTTGATAGATTGTGATGTTGTCGTTAGTATGAATAGGTTGCTTTATGGTTATGTGTGTTGTTGGTAGAAGGTCATGATGAGTTTTGAGGTATGTTGAATGATTGGATGAATAAGGTGTTTTATAAATGCCTTGATGTGTTGGGAGAATATACTCCTCTAAGAAGGGTAGAAATATAATTTACCTTGGTTTAGACTCATCTTGTGTGATGAGTGTGAAGGTTTAGTGATGACTTACTCTGACCTTAGAATTGAGAGAAGTGAGGTTGTAAAGAGTTTGTATAGGCTTACTCCCAAGGGGGGAGATAATGTACTTAGATAGCAACGTCATTGGGTGTTTTGATGTTCATTAGTTAGGGTTGCTTGAAATTCTCACCTTAAGGGGTGTAGTGAGTTTGAGAAGTTTAGGCCTAGACTCATATGAGACCTTGAGTGGTGTTGGTAAGGTTGTCTATGAGGAAGAATTTCTTCATGAGGACCTTCCTAGTTTAGAAGTACCAGTTGGGATCTTAAACCGACAATTAAGAAATAGAATGGTAAAGAAGTTTTATCCATGAAAAATGTTGAGGAGTGGTGTCCTTGTAAGAATTTTAGTAAAACATGCTACTAGAGATGACAAAAGAGCTCTTCCGGATGAAGGCACCGGTAAGGGATGGTTTCTTATAGTTGTGAATATTTTATTAAGGTTCCTATGTTATTTTCAGGTTAATACTTGGTATGGGTTTACTCCCAAGGGGGAGATGGTATGTTGAATAGTAACGTTGTTGAGAGTTCCGATATCCTTATCTCTTTCCTTTAATTCCTATTCAAGCTTGAGACCAAGGGTTCCTTGTAGCTTGTTTCATGTTTTGGAGTCATGTGTGATTATGTGTTTCTATGGTCTCCTTATGATATGCATGTTCTTGATGAATTCATGTTTAAATGAGAAAATGAGTTTTTATGAATTATGTTCCACATGTTGATGTGCATTCAGTATGAGTTGCCTATATGCTTCATGAGGTTAATTGTTGAACATGCCTAAATGTGATTTTAAGAGAAATTGAATAATGTGCCTAATGATGTATGATGAGCATGATTTGAGTTGGAGAAGGTAATTCCTCAAATGAAATGAGAAATGTTGAAGTTTTCATGCATAATGAGTTTGTAGATATAGTTCCTACTTTCTTGTGTTGCATAGAGTATGTTTGAGATGGAGTTGATGTTTCCTCCTAGTTTTGTGCATTGATTATGATGTTGCATACATGATGGGTTACTAGTCTTGAGTTGTTAATCCCTTAACGTGTTTAAAGTGTCATTCGAGAATGAATGTTTCTAAGGGGAGATAATGTAACGACACGGAAAAACGAATAGGTCAAACTAGTCCCTAATGAGTGTGTTGTTGAGTTTGATGTGGGGTTTGAAGTTGTAAAGTGATTCCTTGAGCATAGGTTGAGGAGTTTAGGGGTTAAACTTCAAGGTACGACCCCCCAAGGACAAACCAAGGGTCATTAAGAGGGACCTTAAACTCTAACCCCCAAAGTTACCAAAATACCAAAAGCTGTCAAAAAATTTGTGACCCACGGATAGGACCTATGACCCGTAGGTCAATCTACACCCCGTGGAACCCATTCGTAGGTCAAAGGCCAAGATGACATTCTCCAGATCGAAACTACAAAGTGCCAGTATGGCTCGTGGACCCACCCACGGTCCGTGGGTGGGGTTTCGTGAGTCCTGCATGGAATCTATCCATTTTGGGCCAAGTGGAGGGGCAACTTAGTAAATTCCTTTTAAGGTTAGTTAAGTTAGGGGATAGTTATTATTGATTAATAAAAGTATTTTAAGGCTTTTAAGAGTATTAAAACACCTTTTCAAATTCCATTATTCTCAAACACTCAAAAGTTAGAAACTACCTCTCCAAATATTCTCTCTCTAGAAACAACCATTGGAGAAGAAGGATTCAAGCTTTCAACATCAAGATCTTACCTTCCTCACTCAATTTTCGTGGAGTTTCTGCCGTAAAGGTATGGTATTCTTCATCCTTGATTAAGTTACATTCAAGGAGCCTTATCAAAAGATGATTTCAAATTTTCAAAATCCCCCCAAAACCTAGGGTTTACAATCTATGTATGGCTTTAATTCCAAAACGTTTTCAAAGGTTTATATATGATGAATTATGAATAGATTGTTGAATTAATGATAAATTATGGTGAATTTCTCCTATGAACCCATATTTTCCCCAAATTCTTAAGTTGTGAATTATGATTGGGAATTGATTAATCATGAAAATATGTTGAATTCTTTATGCTTATATCAAATTAGTTATTGAATTATGTTAATTCCCTTATCTAATGTAGTATTCTAGATGTTTGGATTGAGATGATTTGTAAGCTTTGGAATGCAATTTCACGAAGGATCTTTGTATGATCATGATGTGAAGTATATGTGTATGATCTCAATGAAAGTATTATGATTATGTTTAGAATGAAATTGTGTTATTATTGAAAGCATATTCTCAATTAACACTCATGAATGCTGATGATAGAATGTGAAGGGTTTCTCAATGGAATGTCATGTCTTGAATCAGGAGGCTAAGGCATCCTCTTCTTGTATAAATGAAAGTAATGTGGATTGATGTATCTTGAATTGGTAGGCTTAAGGCATCCTTTCTTGTATTGACGAATGTGATCTTGAATGAAGTACCTTGAATTGGTAGGCTTAGACATCCTCTTCTTGTGTAATAAATGTGTCTTGACTTAATGAATATGAATAGATAGGACAATGGCGTTGCTTCCATAAATGACTAATGAATGTGTTCTAAGGCTATGTCTTCAATCGATAGGCCAAAGGTATTCCTTTCATAATGAGCCAATGAACTAATGTAATGATGACTCTTGAATCGATAGGCCTATGGCATTCCTTTCATAATGAGTCAATGTACCATGAATCAATAGGCCTATGACTTTCCTTTCATGTGTATAATAATGTAATGATAAACCATCAATCAATAGGATTATGGAATTCCTTTCATGAGGATTCAAGAGCTATCCTAATAATGTATCATGAATCTGTAACGACCCTAAAAATGAATAAGTGAAACTAGAGCCTAATGTGTGTGTGTTAGAGTTTGGTGTGAGGTTTTATGGTGCTTTTTGTTGTCCCGAGCCATGGTTGAGATGTTTAGGGTTTAGAAGTCAAGGTACGAACCCCCAAGGATCACCCTAAGGGTCCTTGAGGAGGACCCTAAGTCTAAACCCCAAGGAAAACCATGAGGCTGCCCAAAATGGAGTGATCTACGAAAGGGGTTCATGCCCTGCAAGTCTATCCACGCCCCGTGGATGGCCTCCATAGGGGCCCCCAAACCATGCCATAGGCCTAAATGACGGATGACCAGAATGGGGCGTCAACCCATCCACGGTCCGTGGATGGGGAGCTATTAATCACACTTGTGTTTGCTGCTTGGTTCGGCCAAGCAAGGGTGGATTGGTAAATTCACCCCAAGTCTTTTTAAGTGTATGGACGGTTATTTTAAGTATATTAAGATATTTTAAGAGTATTAAAACATTAAAAACAAACTATTTCACCTCAAGTAACCCTCAAGATATACTTTGTGCAGTGTATGTATAGTGTCCCATACTACCATCCACACCAAAGTACCACCTTAAGGTTACCAAAAGTGAACTTACCATTCGTCCTTTTCACCTTTACACAATAAAGCATATAAGAAACATAAGCAATGCATGAGTCACACCATCACATTAAGACCAACATCTAATACAACTCTAAGTCATATTTGTTCAATGTACAAGTAGCATCCCATACTACTAGTCACACTAAGTACTCCTTTGAAGTCACTATAGACAAGATACATTCATATTCAATAAGTCATGAAAAGGAAGTAACTCATAATACAATCCAAGTACAACATGCATCATTTATATTTAAGCATATAAGAGTCAACATTACTCAATAACATCATTTAGACGACTTTCATTCATTAGACATTAGATCAACATTCTCATTAACTTCTTCTTAGGAGGACATTTAAACAATAGTCATTAAGACTTAGAGAACTCACTATGACCCTCTCAAAGCCTACTCGTGCAATGCATGGATGGCATCCCATACTACCACCCACATTTTGTAGAACCTCTCAAGAAATCATAATGCACATCTCACATGATGGAAATAAGCATTTAACCGACATAGACCAT
Organism: Solanum pinnatisectum; assembly: GCA_035578085.1. Lineage (NCBI taxonomy): Eukaryota > Viridiplantae > Streptophyta > Magnoliopsida > Solanales > Solanaceae > Solanum > Solanum pinnatisectum. The sequence continues at coordinate 15,535,759 of CM069085.1, read as the reverse complement.
AAGAGCTAGATCATGGAATCCGATGTACTGTACCACATCGTAAGGGTTTGCCTACTTGCCTAAGGTAAATCGTTATTTAGCTTAAGTGGATCTACTAGCTAGACCTATGTGGGCACATTGTTAAGGGACAAGGATATTGCTACTAGATACCCCGCCTCAACTAACATGAGGGCATCCATTTCAATAGATTGCTACTACAAACCCCACCTCAACTCACGTGAGAGCTTCCATCTCATTTAATATCCTCTCGGTGCTTAGCCTATGTTTCCATAGAGTATTTTAACATTCATTACATTAAGGGATAAAAGATTGTTACTAGACACCCCACCTCAACTCACGTGAGGGCATCCATCTCAAACCCAACATTCATTCATTGGATAGCTCATAGATTCAAAGATGAGAATAACTTTTCATATAAGAATCCCTTTATCGTTCATTAGTGTAAGATCAAGAATATCTTTTCAAACAACACATCATTATCATTCAATAAAGTACAACAGAGAATAGCCTTTCAATAAGTACTTCATCATTAACATTACCATTGTACCTCATTCATTCTTCATTCAAGTGTGTGTGTATGTGAGAATAGCCTTTCACATAATCATCATCATTCACTAGTGATAATAGAGAGATAACCTTCAATCCTAACATAATTAGCTTCTAGACATAATCCTCATACATTCATTTAGATCACACACATGCATCATATCACAATTATACATTAACCTCCACATGTAGTGTACAAGGAATCTATCCATTATTTCAATACCACAATATACATAGTAAATAAACACCTCCACCTTTCAAGTGGATCAACATATAATTCATTATTCTAATTCAACAAGTAATTTATCATCACTTACCCTTTTAAGACCATGAATTCACTTTCACCAACAAACCTTGAATTAATACAATTAGGCTTAAATAGTGATACAATTCAACAATCTAAATCAATTTAGGCATAATCCATCAACATTCATTCATGATCAACAAATCCACTTCATAAGGCACAATTTAGGAATTGAGAGACATCATGGGTTCATAGAGTAGTTTCATCCTAAATCGTCAATTAAACACCAATACAATCATAATTTGTCTTTAGAGACTATTTGAAAATGTTTGATGAAAGAACCCATGAGATTGAGTAAAACCCTAGATTTTTCATACTTTAAAATCACCTTTGAATTGGCTCCTTGAATGAAAGTTAGACAAGGATCAAGACTACCATACCTTGCTATAGATTCCCCACAAAAATTGAAAAAGAAACACCATTGAATCCTCAACCCTAGCTTTAACTTGACCTTGATCTCCAATGGAGTTTCTAGAGAGAAGAATTTTGGAGAAGGAGGGGTTTTGATTTGGGAAAATTGAATAATGAAAACTAAAATAGTTTTTTTAATGTTTTAATAATCTTAAAATATCTTAATATACTTTAAATAATCATCCATACACTTAAAAAGACTTGGGGTGAATTTACCAATCTCCCTAAACACAGGTGTGATTGATGGCTCCCCATCCACAGACTGTGGATGGGTTGACGCCCCGTCCTGGTCATCCTTCATTTGGGAATGTGGCATGGTTTGGGGCTGCTTGAGCTATGGAGGCCATCCACGGGGTGTGGATGGACCTACAGAGCATGGACCCCTTCCGTAGGTCACCCCATTTTGGGCAGTCTCATGGTTTTCCTTGGGGTTTAGAGGTCACCCCAATGGCGCATTTTGACTTGACATATCCGGGTGCTTCATCCAATACTAAGCGTTCGCGGTCGTTCAATACTAATATAACCCAACTAGTGAGTTGGGGTAGAGTATCAAGGGAACGGTTCGTGATTGGGAATTAAGAGAAAATCATAAATTTGTTCAAGTCAATTATAGCTATAAACATTTACGAAGAAAAATATGAAAAATTAAAGGGTGACACAAGTGTCAATTATCGAAGGGGGTTTTGGAATCAATTATCAATTAAAATGACAACTAAACACCAAATGCAAATATGGAGACGGGATTCTTGGGATGTCATAGGAATATGGGCTAAAATAAATAATCGGATAAATGCTACCAATGGTAAATCGCTGTAAATTGGTAACTAAGCTAGACTTTAGTAGGGGTAAATTTTCTCTACAATTTACCCTGAATCAAATCGGTTTCTCTCAAACACCAATAAGCGGCAATGAATCACAACCTTCGCCTTAGTCAATTCACTCTCTCGAGCTGAATGTGTAGGAGAGGGTTTAGGATTCACTCTCTCGAGCGGAACCTACGACAACCCAATAACCATAGACAATCGATTCAGTAGTTTTGGTTTTAAAATCTCTCTCTCGAGCAAGTCAAAAACATGAAGATAAAATGGTATTTGCAATTACAACCCCATTAAATTCAAACACAACTACTGAATGAAATCACCTTTAAACAACAAATTAACTCTCTATCAACAATACCCAGTAGTAAATTCAACCCATATTCACATATTCATACCCCAAGAATTGGGGTTTTAGCTAGACATAGTAAAGAGATAGAATCGATACCGAAAAGTATTTCCATCAAATATGTATGATAGATATTGTCTTTACACACGTCTAAGATGAAGAATCTTCAATACCCACTTTTAATTTCTTAGAAATGTAAATCTTCAAAGCTAACGAACAAAGTCTCCAAAACTCGAAGTTCTAAAACCTCAAAATAAAACTTTATACTGATTGAATACAAAATTTGATACTAAGCTAAAAATTTAAACAAGTATTTATAGTAGTCAAAAAGTGTGTTGCGAAGGACTACTCAGTGCAGCGAGTCGGGATTTCCGATACACTTGGCGATCCGCCCTTTGGTCTAGTTCATAGCCTTTCTACATTGGCCTTTAGAAAATTCAAGTTATGTAACATTAGACAATGGAGTACTTCATCGGGGAATCTTTCGGTGACTCACCGACTGCTCCTTTATCTCACCGACTCAATTTTCTCCTTAAGAGCTTGGTACACTATAACATTAGGCGAGACCATAGCCATTCGGCAACTCGCCTAATGGTTTAGGCGATCCTCAGGCCATCTTTTCTTCAATCTTTTCAGTTGCCTTGTTCCTTTCTACCCAATAGTGTCCATGCTTAGTCTCTAACTCCAAATACCTAATACTCAAGGATTTTCATTAGTTACTGAGACAAAATATGCATTTGAGGACACTAAATCCATCAAAATAAAGCCCTAAAAGAGTCTAAATCGTGGACTCATCAACACCTCGAACTTAAACTTTTGCTTGTCCTCAAGTAAATCTCAACTTCAGCAGTTCAAAAAGGATGTCTCAAACAGTGCTACACAAGACTCAAGTATGAATGCACACAAAAAGACTCATCTTACTCGTGCAAGGATTAATTGTGCACTCAAAGATTCAAGTTGTGACTCACCATTACCAAAGAATCTCAAGCTCACTATATTTGCTTCAAATGCAAGTTTAAGCTCAACAAACGTATTCAAATGCCCTCACACAAAGAATGATTCCATATTCACTCAATGGTTCAATTATTTAGAGTTCTTGAATCAAGATCAACACTCCCACTCAGAAAGATAAACACAATGCATGATTTCACCCATACGTTTGCCCTTCTTTTCCAATTGACTTTTGCTTCAGCTCATTCAAGGTCAAAAAGGTCTTTTAAAGACTTTTAATGGGGATGAGTGTAATGGTATGGTCATTTAGGCTTATAGGCTACAATCCTCATGAAATGTGATGTGAACAACACCTTATTTCCTTTTCTTCATCATTTTCATTCAAGCTCAAAAGTCACCTCTTATTCATCTTCCATGGGTCATTGGAAACTTAATTTTCTTTGTATTTGCACAACGTTATTTCACAACTTCTTTTTCTTTTTCAATCTTTTCTTCTTTTTCTCTTTTTTTTTTTTTTTAATATGGAGGGGTTCCATTTTTCTCAAAACATGGGCAAAAGAGACTTCTTTGAATTTTCTTGATATACCTTTTCTTTTCACCACACCCCCAACTTAGGCTTTTGGCATAAGTTGGCTATTCACACAAACTACAAATCATGATGATTATGGGTAATGGATCGATAAAAGGTCACAATGTTATCAATTTTCTTCCAAGAAAAGGGTAAGGCTCAAAGGGTGCTCAAGAGAGGTTCACATACTCACAAGGTAAGCCACAAAATAGGTATACTTTCAAATTGTTTTACACTCTTTAAAGTTGCCTAAGATCATTTCAAGAAATTGCATCACTTAGTCAATCGGACCAACGGGGCAAATTCTAGGTGTCATCACACATGGTTCACGGTAAGCTCATCACACAAGGCATTGACACCAATGTCAAACAAGACTTCACACTTTCTCTAGTGTGCAATGTTGATCACAAGAGACTCAATTTCATACTTAGCTAGTCACAACGAGATGCAAATAGTTCACATATTGTCTATGCAACTTCAATTGGCCTTGTCATAGCTGCGCATTCATTTTCATTCGATTATGAGCACTATTTGATTCTTCATTATTGATCAAAACCGGTACTCAAATTTGCAAGAGAACAACCACATTCAACATTTATAAGAGGTGGCAAATTTTTTTGAAAGGGGACAAAAATCATTTACAATTAAAAGCCAGGAGCCATAAGCTCAAGTATCCACAGAAACAGTGTAAAAAAACACAATTTTTACCTCAAAGTCCAAAATATAAACAAAAAAAGAATTACGAATGTCACACAAAAGGTGAGCCTCACTTCACCACAAATAAAAGCATTTGTCCTCAAATTCAAACAAGCTAATAATATCCAAAAATCAAAAGAAATAAAGACAGAAAGGGAGGTAAAGAGCGGATCATGTCTACGCAGTTGCTCCATCTGTCTAGCCATCAGTGCCCGATGCATCAATCTGGACTTGGGCATCAGTACCCGGGGCCACCTTTGGAGGAATAAAAGTAGCACTAGGAGCAACCAAAGGAGTATCTATTAAAGAAGCCTGCACAACAACATCTACCATGGCCTCTTTAGTCTCAGTAAGACCTTTATATGAAGCTTCCTCAGCCACCTCGAGCATCTCCTCATCAGTCTCTGCCTCAGACTCAGAATCAGCTGCTTCCTCAACTCCACCCTCATCTCCGGTGGTAGCCAGAGGCATCTCTGGTACATCTAGGATCTCCACTGTCCCAAAGATCATCAACATATCGGTGGACTTCAGCTGATCCACATCGCTTCGCAACACAGCTATAGCTGCCTTTAAGGTTGTCACCTCATCGGGGGCCCCTTTACCATGCTCACACACCCGATATCCTTACCGCAAGGGCATTAATGTAGCACTCAATGGTGTCACAGTATTAGCCAGGGCAGTCTGAATCATGCTCAAAATAGAGGCCTCGTGTCTGGTAGCTCGATGATCAGCAGAACGGGTAAGTTGCCCCATCCGAAGTAATGAAGCCTAGTTGATCAGATTTCGAGAGACAGTAACAACAGCGACTGAAGACCCAAATAGGTCATGTATTGTCTCGTCTCTACCCCACAAATCAAAATTAAGTGGGGAAGTCATGCCACGACGTTAAATAAGGTGCTTCTTGGGAGGAAACCCAAGGTTTTATCACCTTAAATCGTTCTTTTAGAATAATGGTGTGTTGATTGTGCAGGTTAAAGTATGGGAAATTTTTTAAATGTGCAGATGGGCGAACTAAAGTCTAGTCGGTGAAATGCCAAAGAGGTTGGTGATCTCAACCTAGACTGCAATTAGACTCAAGACAACTTTAAGGTAGAGACTGTAAAACTGAGTGAGCCCAAGAAATTATTAGCGATTCGCCGATCAAGTCGGCGATCTCGATCGTGTCCGCCATTTGGATCCCCACATCAACTAAGGGTCTTGTAAAATACAACGAGGTAAGTGACCACTCGGCGTGTCACCGAGTGGGTCGGCGACCATGACTAATGTTGCCGAATGGGCGAGAACTAGAAGTTTTATTAAAGGGCCAAATGTTTTAATTTTAAACTCTTCTAGTTTTCCTTATTTTTCATCTTCCCAAACTCGCACCTATTTAGTATTTTTGATATTTCCAAACTCGATAAGTATTTTAGTTGATCAATTGGTGCTTGGATTTTGATTGATTACATTGCCGTCTAGCTTTTCAATCTTATTTTTATCGGCATTTAAGGTTGGTTTTCCAAATTCCGCATTTATTTTTTGTAATTTGTACTCTTATGCAAGAAATATTATGTTGATGATGTGTGTTGGGCCTCTATGATAGGATTAGGATATTTGAATGCCTGTTTGTACTTCGATAATCCTACTCGTAATGTTTTCAATGTTAAATTTCTATTTTTTTGTGCTCTAAAATGAAGTACATTTTGTGGGGTTGTGCTTGCATGTTATTTGGCTTGGTTGTGTGAAGTTTGAGCGTATTTGTGCCAAACGATGTAATTTGCCTAATGATAGAGTGGGTGACTTGATTTTAAGGGCAAATGTCTTCAAATGGCCAAATTTGGCAAAATAGGGAGAAATCTGAGTATCCTGAGGCAATGGGTGTTATGGGTCTTATTTGAATTTGAGTTGTACATGGTTTGATTTTTTTTTCGGGGGTAACGGGGCTGTATTCAAGAAGTTGGGTTGAAAATAGGCACCTTGGGTTATTTGGCAAGCTGGGTCGAGCTCGCCGAACCATTCGGCGATTCGCCTAATGTCCCCAACTCACCTTTAATTGCATGCTTTATGTGTTGTTAGATTCTGTAACTTTTGGCGAGAAGCCTGCAGTAGCCGAAGGAACTACGCGACTCGCTGAAAGACTTCTTGATCACCTTTAGTCTGCACCGCTGAAACCTTTTTGCACTGTAACTTCCGGTGAGATGAGCCTTGCTCGTTGAATGTTATTGGTGATTCACCAAAGAGCCTTTCCCATCGTTGACCTACCGAAACTTTTAAACCAATCCTTTTGGCACGCTTGATCCAACTTGCCAAAGAGAGTCGGCGACTCGCAGACTAGTTCGGCGAGTCTGTCTGCAACTAATTTTCTGTGTTTTTGTTGGAAAATTTTCTTAACTTTTTCTCAATGCTTTGCAGATATGGATAGACCAAAAGTTGCTGGGAGAATCGTGCCACCTCAAGAAATAAAAGCACGAAATTACAAAACAAATGAAGGGAGATCAAAGCCCCCCAAGACGGGAAGACAAAAAGCTCTACTCGGAGATAAAGGCAAAGGCAAGGGGTCAAATTCTGACAGGAAGACTACCCCCCAAGGCCCCTCTATTCCATCATGGGCCTGGGGATTCTATGCAGCTATGTGGACCTTTTTGGCAGATACACCTGTGGAAACTCCTGGTGGGTTTGGCACTACTGTTCCTTCTGAGGTAACTCTGGACACTGATGCCCAGACAGATAAAGAGATTGTGTAGACAGGATCCCCTCTTTACCTCCCTCTCTATCGTACTTTCATGTTGACTATTTGATAATTTGTTTGCATTTGAGGACAAATGCTTTTATTTGTGGTGGGGTGATGCCCACATTTTTTGTGACATTCGTAATTCTTATTGTGTTTATATTTGGGTTTTGAGATAAAAATTGTGTTTTTACACTACTTTTGTGGATGCTTGAGCTTGTGACTCCTCATTTTTAATTGTAAATGATTTTTGACTCTTCTGAAAATTTCTGCCACCTCTTGTATGTGTTGAATGTGGCTGTTCTCTTTCAAATTTGAGTACCAATTTTAATCAATATCGATGACTCAAATAGTTCTCATAATCAAACAAAAATGAATGTGCAGCTACGGCTAGGCCAATTGAAGTTGCATAGATAATATGTGAATCATTTGCATCTTATTGTGACTAGCCTAGTATCAAATTGAGTCTCTTGTGATGAACATTTCCCACTAGCGAAAGTGTGAAGTCTTGTTTGACATTGGTGTCAATGCCTTGTGTGATGAGCTTATCGTGAACCATGTCTGATGACACCTAGAATTTGCCCTATTGGTCCAATTAACTAAGTGATGTAATTTCTTGAGGTGATCATAGGCAACTTTAAAGAGTGTGAACTAATTTGACATTATACCTCTTTTAACTTTTACCTTTTGAGTGTGTGAACCTCTTTTGAGCACCCTTTGAGCCTTAACTTTTTCTTGGAAGACACTTGATAATATTGCTACCTTTTATTGACCCATTACCAGTAATCCTCATGATTTGTGGTTTGTTTGAATAGCCAACTTAGGCCAAAGGCCTAAGTGGGGGGTGTGGTGAAAAGAGAAGGCAAATCAAGAAAATGAAAAGAAGTCCCTTTTGCCCATGTTTTGAGAAAAAATGGAACCCATCCATATATAAAAAAAAGAGATGAAAAGATTGAAAAAAAAGAGAAAGAAAAAGTTGTGGAAATATAAAGAAAATGGGGTTTCCAATGACTCATGGAAGATGAATAAGAGGTGATTTTTGAGCTTGAATGAAAATGGTAAATAGAAGGAAATAAGGTGTTGTTCACATCACATCTCATGAGGATTTTCAGCCTATAAGCCTAATGACCATACCATTACAGTTAGCCCCTTTACAAGCCTTGAAAAGACCTTTTTGATCTTGAATAAGCTGAAGCAAAAGTCGATTGGAAAATAAGGGCAAACCTACGGGTGAAATCATGCATTGTGTTTATCTATGTGAGTGTGAGTGTTGATCATTATTTCGGAACTTTAAATGATTGAACCATTGAATGAATATGGAATCATTCATTGTGTGAGGGCATTTGAATACCATTGTTGAGCCTGAACTTGAATTTGAAGCAAGTATAGTGAGCTTAAGATTCTTTGGTAATAGTGAGTCACAACATGAATCTTTGAATGCACAATTGATCCTTGCATGAGTAAGTTGAGACTTTTTATGTGTATTCATGATTTAGTCTTGTGTAGCACTGTTTGAGACATCCTTTTTGTACTGCTGAACTTAAGTTTTACTTAAGGACAAGCAAAAGTTTAAGTTGGGGATGTTGATAAGTCCACAATTTGGACTGTTTTTGGGCATTATTTTGATGTATTTAGTGTCGTCAATTGTATATTTTGTCTCAACAACTGATGAAAATCCTTGAGTTTCAGGTATTTGGAGTTAGAGACTAAGCATGGACACTATTGGACAGAAAGGAACAAGGTAGCTGGAAAGAACGAAGAAGATTCGGCCTGAGGATCGCCTAAACTATTTGGCGAGTCACCAAATGGCTATGGTCTTGCCTAATGCTCCAGTATGCCAAGCTCTGATGGAGAAATATGAGTTGGTGAGATAAAGGAGCAGTCGGCGAGTCGCCGAACTATTCTGCGATGTAGTATTCCAAAGCCCAACGTTATAGAACTTGAATTTGCTGAAGACCAATACAGAAAGCTGATGAACCTAACTAAAGGACGGATCGCTGAGTGGATCGGCGATCCCGACTAACTACGCCGAGTGGTCTTTCGTAGCACACTTTTTGATAATTATAAATAATTGTTTAAATATTTTTAACTGAGTATCATATTTTGTATGCAATCAGTATCAAACATTATTTTCAGTTTTTAGAACTTAGAGTTTTGGAGACTTTGTTCCTTAGCTTTGAAGATTTGAAGATTTCCATTTCTAAGTAATTGGAAATGGGTATTGAAGATTCTTCATCTTAGACGTGTGTAAAGACAATATCTATCATACCCATTTGATGGAAACACTTTTCGGTATCATTTTCTATCTCTTTACTATGTCTAGCTAAAACCCCAATTCTTGGAGTGTGAATATGTGAATATGGGTTGAATTTACTGCTAGGTATTGCTAATAGATAGTTAATTTGATGTTTAAAGGTGATTTCATTCAGTAGTTGTATTTGAATTTAATGGGGTTGTAGTTGCACATATAATTTTATCTTCGTATTTTTGACTTGCTCGAGCGAGATGTTTTCAAACCAAAACTACTGAATTGATAGTCTATGGTTATTGGGTTATCGTAGGTTCAGCTCAAGAGAGTGAATCCTAAACCCTCTCCCACACATTTAACTCGAGAGAGTGAATGGACTAAGGTGAAGACGCTGCTTCATTGCCTCTTATTGGTGTTCGAGAGAAACCAATTTGATTCGGGGTAAATTGTTCGAGAGAAAATGTACCCCCACTAAAGTTTAGCTTAGTTACCAATTTACAGCGATTTACTATCAATAGCATTTACCCGGTTTTTTTTAGCCCATATTCCTTTCACATCCCAATAATCCCGTCTCCATATTTGTATTTTCGTTTTTAGTTGTCATTTTAGTTGATAATTGATTACAAAACTCCCTTTGATAATTGACAATTGTGTCGCACTTTAATTTGATATGTTTTTCTTCGTACAAGTTTTTAGCTATAATTGACTTGAACATATTCTTGATTTTCTCTTAATTCTCGATTACAAACTGCTCCCTTGGGACTCGACCCCAACTCAGTAGTTGGGTTATATTACTATTGAACGATCGTGGACGCTTAGTATTAGATGAAGCTCCTGGATACGTCAAGTCAAAATCGAGCTGAATGTGTGGGAGAGGATTTAGGATTCACTCTCTCGAGCTGAACCATGACAACACAATAACCACAGACTATCGATTCAATAGTTTTGGTTTTGAAACCTCTCTCTCGAGCAAGTAAAAAACATGAAGATAAAATTGTATTTGCAACTACAACCCCATTAAATTCAAACACAACTACTGAACGAAATCACCTTTAAAAAACAAATTAGCTATCTATCAGCAATACCCAGCAGTAAATTCAACCCATAATCACATATTCACACCCCAATAATTAGGGTTTTAGCTAAACATAGTAAAGAGAGAGAAATACATACCGAAAAGTGTTTCCATCAAATGGGCATGATAGATATTGTCTTTACACACGTCTAAGATGAAGAATCTTCAATACTCACTTCCAATTTCTTAGAAATGGAAATCTTCAAATCTTCAAAGCTAAGAAACAAAGTCTCCAAAACTCTAAGTTCTAAAAACTCAAAATAATATTTTATACTGATTGTATACAAAATTTGAGACAAAGCTAAAAATTTAAACAAGTATTTATAGTTATAAAAAAGTATGTTGCAAAGGACCACTCGGCGTAGTTAGTTAGCATCAGTGATCTGCCCTCTGGTCTGGTTCATCACCTTTCTGCATTGGCCTTCAGCAAATTCAAGTTCTATACCGTTGGGCGTGGAGTATTGCATCGCAGAATTGTTTGGTGACTCTCCAACTGCTTCTTTATGTCGCCGACTTGATTTTCTCCTTCAGAGCTTGGCACACTGGAACATTAGGCGAGACCATAGCCATTCAGCGACTCACCTATGGTTTAGGCGATCCTCATGATGTCTTTTCTTTGTTCTTTTTAGCTGCCTTGTTCCTTTCTGCCCAATTGTGTCCATGCTTAGTCTCTAACTCAAAATACCCGAAACTCAATGATTTTCATCAGTTATTGAGACAAAATATGCATTTGAGGACACTAAATCTATCAAAATAAAGCTCTAAACGAGTCCAAATCGTGGACTCATCAAGGTTATCTTGATGTTTCGATATTGTTTAGAGTAGTTAGAATTAATAGGGAGTAAAGGTACACTTTAAAAATACTTAGACGGAGCAAACGATGAAAAAAGGGTGGGGGTGTCACATCCCGAGCCTACACCCTTGACGTGGCCAGACTCGAGAACCATTGCTGGCCCCAAGCGAACCCTTGGCCTATCTTAACTCCCAACGGAAGAATTACTCAACATAAGATAAATTTTAAAGATAGACTTTTCTCAAATGTCTTAAAAGATAAATTTAAAAGAACAATTGCCTTTAATTCAACCCCATTCATCACCACCACTCTTCCTTCATCGGAATCCATTAACCAGACTCGCAATCATGCAAGTCTGTGCACATATTTTTCTAACTCTTTCTTGTCCTATTCAACATGGGAAGTACTACCCATAGACAATCTATTCAAAGCATCAACAACAACATTAGCCTAACCTGGGTGAAAGAGAATACTCATGTCATAATCCTTGTGTAATTTCAACCATCTCCTATGTTTGAGATTTAGCTCTTTTTGACTGAACGCATACTGAAGGCTCTTGTGATCGGTTAACACATCTACATGAACACCATAAAGATAGTGGCTCCATATTTTCAAAGCAAACACTACAACAACCAACTTTAGGTTATGGGTTGGGTAATTCATCTCGTGAATCTTAAGTTGTATAGAGGGGTAAACTATAACCTTATCATTCTGAATTAATACACAAACCAATCCAACTCTGGATGCATCACAATACACAACAAAACCCTACATACCTTCTGGTAAGGTCAACACTGGGGCAGTAGTCAACCTAGTTTTCAATTCTTGAAGTCTTTCTCACAAGCTTAAGAACATTGAAACTTAACTGTCTTCTGAGTCAAATTGGTCAACGGGGATGAAATAGATGAGAAGCCCTCGACAAACCTCCTATAATAGCTAGCCAATCCTAAGAAAATCCTAATATTAGTTGGAGACGTGGGTCTAGGCTAGTTCTGCACTGCCTCAATCTTCTGTGGGTCAACTCAAATCCCATCACTAGAAGAAATGTGACCTAATAATGCCACAAAGTCAAGGCAAAATTCACACTTAGAGAATTTAGAATGCAACTCTCTATCCTTGAAAGTTCGATGATCTACTCTGAGATGACTAACATGATCTTCCTCATTCCTCGAATAGATTTGAATATCATCAATGAATATGATAACTAACATATCCAGATAAGGCTTTCATACTCTGTTCATAAGATCCATGAATGCTACAGGAGAATTAGTAAGGCCAAAAGTCATAACTAGAAACTCATAATGCCCATAACGGGTCCTGAAAGTTGTCTTTTGGATGTCACTTTCTCTTACTCTCAATTGATGGTAGCCTGATCTGAGGTCTATCTTAGAAAAACAAGTGGCACACTAAAGTTGATCGAATAGATCATCAATTCTCAAAAGAGGATACTTATTCTTGATAGTGACCTTGTTCAGCTGACGGTAATCTACGCACATTTTAAGAGAACCATCTTTCTTCCTCTTAAATAAGATTGGAGCGCCCCAAGGTGAGACACTAGGTCGAATAAAGCCTTTCTCAATAAGATATTTCAACAGCTCTTTTAACCCTTTTAACTCTTTTAACTAAGCTAGAGCCATTCTATATGGCGGAATAGAGATAGGACGAGTATAAGGAAGGATATTTTTACTGAAGTCTTTTTCTCTTTCAGAGGGACTCCGGGGAGATCATCCGGAAAGACCTCTAGAAACTCACTTACTACTGGAACTTACTGAATATGTGGTGTCACAACGTTAAAGTCATTAACTCAAACTAAGTGATAGATGCACCCCTTGGAAACTAACTTTTTCGCCTTAAGGTATGAAATAAAATGACCCTTAGGCACTGCTTAACTACACCTCCACTCTATAACTAGCTCATTAGGAAACTCGAACTTAACTACTCGTGTTCTACAATCAACTGAGGAATAAAAGGCATGAAGTCAATCCATACCTAGAATAACATCAAAATCAACCATGTCTAACTCGACTAAGTCATCCATGGTATCCTTGTGATCGAATGAAATGGTACAATCACGATAAACTCTCTCAGCTAGAATAGACTCACCAATAGGTATGGAAACACTGAAGGGATCAAGAAGTTGTTCGAGAATAATATCAAACCTCATAGCAATATAAGGAGTCAGGAAAGATTGGCTCGCATCTGGATCTAGCAATACATAAACATAAAAAGTAAAGACTTTGATCATACCAGTGATAACATCTGGTAAATTCTCGGTCTCTTGGCTACTAGTGATAGCACACAAATAGTTTTCTCCCCCGCTATTGATGAAGTAGCTCCTCTAGGTGCAACTTTGACTGGCGGAGCCGCTGAAGAAGATTGGGCTCTATTCCTCCCATTACCACCTCTCTACATATTATTTGGGCACTCTCTCATGAAGTGGCCATTCTGACCACACTTGAAGCAATCCGTGGAGCCATCAAGACACACTCCTAGGTGGTTCCTACTACATATAGCACATGCAAGAATAAAATTACCTCATTGTGCCACACTACCTTGAGATCGTGTAGGTCTAGCTCTGATGTTTTGAGAATTTCAATTCTTCAACTCACCTCTATTCCTTAATGTAGGTGCACTAGTAGACGATGGAATAGGTCTATTTGGCTTTTGCTAAAAACATGACCCATTTGGATTAATCTTCTATTGTCCGAACTCATTTCATGTCATCTTAGCCTTCTTGTTTCGCAACTCTTCTGTATCCCTCAGCTTATCTTCCTGAACCTATTGCACATGGATCATCAGCCTTTCTATATCCATGTCCCCTATCAACATCGCAGCCTTACCCTCCTTACTTGACAAATGAGATAACCCAAAAATAAAAAAAAATCATCCCGCTCCTCATATCAGCAACTATTTTGGGAGCATAACGGGAAAGTTGAGTGAACTTGAGGCTGTAATCATGTACACTCTTGGATTTCTGCTTAATCATGAGGAATTCCCTTACCTTTGCTTCTCTTAGCTCACAGGGAAAGAAACACCGCATGAAGGCACCTTCGAACACAACCCAACTCACAATTGGTGCACCTTCAACTCTACTCTTCTTCCATTGGTCAAACCAAATTCTGGCAACACCTTTCAATTGGTGTGCAACTAGTTCCACTCGCTCAACATATGCCATATGCATCACCTCAAACACTTTCTACAATTCCTCCACAAAGTTATCTAGATCCTTATTGACATTTAAATCGATGAAGTCTAGAGGATTCATCCTTAAGAACTCACGGATCCTGGATGTATCAGCCACATCCTCTCAATTCCCTCTTTGTTGCCCAGCTTGATTGGTCACAACATGACTCAATAGCCGGATAGCATCTCAGAACTCAACATTAGTATACTCTCTTTTAGATTGCACTTCTAGTGCATTAGGACCTCTTTATCTTAAGGATCAACTTTTCTCCTTGCGGGACAAACTTGGACAATTATTTGTGGAGGTAGGATCTGAAAGATACGTGCAGCCACGAATTAGAAAAAAACTTTATAGAGTAGCACTCTGTCGCATAAAAAAAGTATGAATCAAGTGAGATAGTACCTAAATGTTGTAGGCTTCTAATTATAGATGTGGCACATTTCACACCAATAATCAGGACTCTACAGACATAGTTTCATAGACACCCTAGGACTCTTGAACTCTCTGCTATGATATCTAGTTTGTCTTACCACGAGCCTACACCCTAGATATGGCTGACACTCGAGAACCATTGATGGCACAAAGCGAACCCTTGGTCAGGCTCAACTCTTAATGGAAGACTTACTCAACATAAGATAAACTTAAAAGATAGTCTTTAGTCAACTGTCTCAAAAGATAAACTCAGAATGTTTGTGAAATAAATATTCAACTAGCCAAAGAGGCAACTCAATTCTCAACATAAAAGACTGAAAATGAAAAGACTCATGAACTACTGTTTATCTATCTATGAAGCCTCTACTAGCTGAGATTGACATCAGGACATGACTCACGACATCCTAATATCAAAAATGAAATCATAAAACATAAATAAGGGATCCTCCGGAAGCAATGAGACTCACCAAACAACTCTAGAACTGCAACTGGATCAATGAAGTAGCGGTTGATGATCCTAATTACATGCATCTGCATCATGAAACAATACATGCCAAATGATGTCAGTATATGGAATGCACGAGCTTGTAAGGGGAACATTGAACATAACCTACAAGCTTGAATAAATAAAAAGGAAATATACACACCTCGACTCTACTCAACTCAATGTCAACTCATGGATACTCAACTCAATATAATATAAAACGATGATAATAGTGCAATTTATATAAAGCATTTAAAATAGTAGATAGCAACTCAATGTATTAAAAATAAAATATATAAATCAGTTTGAATATAAAGATACAAAATAAACTTTGTTTGGGAGATTATCTAACTGACAACCATCACTATGAGCTATGTGATGATCCATTCTCTAACCCACGCTACCAGAATTATCCTATTCCTTGCCAGGGTATAGAACTCCTCAACTAAGTGGATTCACTAGTCTATGCTAAAAAGCAATAAGGAATCATGTAAAAAGTAAGATTCTTTCTACCCATGTTGGCTACATGGTTTATGAGGCTGTGAGTTGTTAGAACTCTCCCCATATTGGTGGTCAATACTACTCACAAAATATAACTTAGCTCATATGTTTTAACGAAAACATTTCCTCATCCTCAACTTTGAGATTATTACTCAAAAGATTTCTCTAAAAAGAGTTAGTACTCAAAACTACTCATGAACTCATTTTGAAATCGATGTTTCCTCTCATTTAATATGTAAAAACATTTACTCTTGGGAATACTTAGTTCCCATATATTCAATTAAAAATAATTGAAACTCAACTCTCCTCATCCTCAAACTCAATTACTCAAGTCTTGAAACAATTTTTAAGAGATTGTAAAAGACTTCTCAAAATGACCCGAAAGAACTCTCAAGACGTTACTCTTAACACTACCTTGAATTTGAATTATGAATTCAAAGGCTATGAAGGATATCTTGATGTTTAGATGTAGTTTAGAGTAGTTAGATTCAATAGGGAGTAAAGGCACACTTTAAAAGGACTTAGACGGAGCAAACGACAAAAAAAGGGTGGGGGTGTCACGCCCCGAGCCTACACCTTAGACGTGGCTGGACTCAAGAACCATTGTTGGCCCTAAGCGAACCCTTGGCCTATCTCAACTCTCAGTGGATGACTTACTCAACATAAGATAAACTTAAAAGATAGAAATAATAACTATCTCAAAAGATAAACTCAGAATGTTTTAGAAATAAACATTCCACTAGCCAAAGAGGCAACTCAATTCTCAACGTAAACAACTGAAAATGAAAAGACTCGTGAACTATTGGGTATCTATCTATAAAGCCTCTACTAACTGAGATGGACGTCACGACAAGACCCATGACATCCTTATATTAAAACTGAAATGATAGAATATAAATGAGGGATCCTTCGTAAGCAAGGAGTCTCACCAAGAAATCTGGAAGTGTAACTGGATCAATGAAGCATTTGTTGATTATCTTGGTTGCTTGTATCTATATCACGAAATAATGCAGGCCAAATGACGTCAATACATGGAATGTAGGAGCATGTAAGGGGAACTATAAACATAAATGGAAAGCTTGAACTATTAAAAACGAAACATACACACCTCGATTCTACTCAACTCAACCTCAACTCATGGATACTCAACTCAATGTATTATAAAACGACAATAAAAGTGCATTTTATATAAAGCATTTAAAATAGTAGATAATGGCTCAATGTATTCAAAATACAATATATAACTCATTTTGTATGTAAAAATACATAATAAACTCTTTTTGGGATATTTTCTAACCTACAACCATCAATGTGAGCTATGTTCTAGTACAATGTCTCACCCATGATGCCAGAATTATCCTATACCTTACCAGGATATAGAAATCCTCAACTAAGTGGATCCATGTTGGCTACATGGTTTATGGGGATGTGAGTTGTTAGAACTCTCCCCTATATCAGTGCTCAATACTAATCCCAAAATATAACTTAGCTCATATGTATTAAAGAGAACACTTTCCTCATCCTCAACTTTGATATGAATACTCAAAAGATTTCTCTAAAAGAGATAGTACTCAAAATTGTTCATGAACTCTTTTCAAAATCGTTGTTTCCCCTTATTTGACATGTAAAAAAATTTACTCTTGGGAATACTTAGTTCCCATATATTTGAAAAATGAAACTCAACTGTTATCATCCTCAAACTCAACTACTCCACCCTTAAAACAAGTTTAAAAGATTGTGAAAGAGTCCTCAAAATGACTTGAAAGAACTCTCAAGACTTTACTCTTAACTCTACCTTGAATTTGAATTATGGATTCAAGCGTTATGATTCAAATTATGAATGATCTCTCGATGTTTAGATGTAGTTTAGAGTTGTTATAATCAATAGGCAGTAAAGGCATACTTTAGAAGGACTTAGATAGAGCAAACGACGAAAAAAATGGTGGGGGCAGGCAACCCTGGCGCACTGCAGGCGTGGGGCACCAGCCCCTAAACTTCAAAGAGAACTTTAAGTGTGCGGCCTCAGACCCTTTGGTGCATCTGGGGTGCACCGCACCACCCCTCCCCCAGAACTTACCGATAAATTTTTCTTCTCGCTTTCTACACCCTAATTCGTCTAGAATCGATTTCTTTTCTCAAATTTTCCTTAGATTCAATTACGCAATACAAGTACACGAGAATTTACTAAAAAAAAAATCTCAAACTCAATACATTAATTTCAAAAACTCATCATACCCATCATAATTCAAAAACGAAAGCAACACTTCAATAACACTTATTAAAACTCATCAACAACTCAACATTCCAAATATTATGGATTAAATTTCTAATATGTAAATTATGATTGGTGTGTCGGTGAACAAACCCAACACTGTGAAAACTTACATACCTCAATTTGGCAAAACAAATCCTCGATTCGCATGAGATCTCGTTCGTTCTTCCCTTTCTCCTCTTTCCTCTCTTTGCACTCCTCCCGATACCCTTAGCGTAGTTTAGGATTGTAAAACTTACCCAAATCCAATTTGACCCCAAAATATTACTAGAACACATTTAAGCTGATGGGGGTAAGAAAAAGACCAAAATACCCTCACTAATTTGGGTAACTTTCCTTATCAAGACATGCCAACTTCAAACAGGCATATCTCCCTCACATGAGCTTAAAATTTCACAAACTTGGTGGCGTTGAAAAGAAGATTCAAATATCTTTAATTTTATATCTTATGGGCCACCTCAAAAATCATGTACTGAAAGTTATGGTCGTTTGAAGTTGGCCCAAAACTCACAACTTAAACATAACATGCAAAATTTTGCAATTGGCTATTTCCCAATTAGTAATTTCTAATTTAGCTCTTTTTAATACCAAGGTGTTACAAGGGCAGGCGACCCTGGTGCACTTATGGCATGGGGCAGCAGCCCCTGAACTTCAGAGGCCTCATTCTGGCGCACTGTTGGCGCAGTGCGCCAGCCCTCCAAGCACATCAGTGGCGGGTAGCACCACCCCTCCCCCAGAATGATCTGATGAATTCTTCTTCTCGTTTTCTAACACTAATTCGCCTAGAATCAAATAATTTCTTCTGAACTCACTTAGATTAGAGCATCCATAATAAGTAGAGAAAAATCTAGTAAAAAAAACACTCAAATTCATAATATTTATCTCAAGAACTCATCAAACTCATAGTAAATGATCTTAAGAATGAAACTTCAAGAAAACATATAAAGAACTCAAATCATTCAACCTCAAGAATGAAATTACAGATAAAATCACATGATTGACGTGTGGGTCTATGAACCAAACACTATGATAACTTACATACGTTACTTTGACGAAACAAATACCCAATTTCCAAGAACCTTGATCGTTCTTCCTTTTCTCCTCTTTTTCTCTTCTTGAATTCCTCTCAAAACCCTAAGTGTATTTTAGTATTGTGAAAGCTGACCCAAATCAGTTTAGACCCCTAAAATATTACTCAAAATGTTTAATGCTGATGGGGTAAGGAAAAGACTGAAATACCTCTCATTAATTCGAGTAAATTTCCTTAACTGGACATGATGACTTCAAACAGGCATATCTCCCTCATCTGAACTTGAAATTTAACAAACTTGCTAACGTTGGAAAGAGAATTCAAATACTCCTGATTTGCACTTTTGTAGCTAGGATCATTTAGTAGATTTTTGAAGATTGGTGAGTCCTCAAGATCTGAGGACCAAACCTTTATTTAATTTTCTCTTTACATTTCTGTTTTGATCTTGATGTATGTGTTACGTCCCGATCATTCTTATGTACTAGATGACTTTGAGACATTGTTTAAACTTCTGCTTCTTTTTATAAAAATTTGAACTGTCTCTATTAAATTTCTATTATTTTGTATGATGTATGCCAAGTGACTTGTGTAGGGCCTCCCGGGGTCCTATACTCCACATTACGTCTAGGGTATATTAGGTCGTGACACATAGATAACTACACAAATTAATTGGTCATATTCAATATGAAGAATTGATAGATTCTCATGTTTACTGCAAGTTGTAAATACTTTTCTTGAAGTGATAGATGTGTTTCTCGACACTACAATTGACATAGAAGTGTAGTTTCAAATTGAACTCTATCACTCTGGTGTGTTGATTTTTTAAAAGCACCCAAACAAACTGAATAGTTTTGTGTAATATTTTTTTCTTTCAAGTATATATGATAAGTTGAATTATTGTTCAATATGATACATTCTTCTTTTAATTTTCCATTTTAATAATTTCTTATGATAGATTTAAATGGGGAAATTTAAAATAATATATGTAAAGCAAAAGGTACAGCTTAAATTTCTACACGTTAAAATTAGAATATTTGTTCACTTTTTCAGCCTTATTACTTTTATTTATCCTTTCACCAATGATTATTTATTTATTAGAATATTTAATATGTCATATTGATGTTCATTTGATTCCCCAAAAATATCAAATAGGAACAATTCTTGGAAGCAAAAGGACAAATTATAAAATTATTAGTTTTTGTTACTATGTAATCTTGTAGATATGATAATATAATGTTTTAGTTTTAAACTGATAGATTTAAAGTATTATATGATAAATCCGTTATATAAAATTCCCACGCGAGGCGTGGGTAATTTTACTAGTAAGAATATATGTGACATGGATTAATGTAATTAATTCAATTGTCAAACCATTTGTCACTGTAAATGATGGACAACATAAAAACATAAAAATAGACATTCATTGGTTGAAACATTTTCCTCAAGAACATCTATGAATTACATTAGGAAGGAAGAGGTCAAAGAATAATTCAAAACATAATAAATGTCTTTTAACTATAATAAATATATTAAAAGTCATTAAGAAGATATCAATGAATAAATCTAGACAATACTATGAACCATATTTCTTTTTGAAATATTATAATTATTTTTTAATAAATACAAACATCAACCCTACCCCTTATATAAAATATAAATAGATCCTATAAGACACCTAGAGCGAGAAGCCCCAACATTTTATCATTTTTTGATAGAAAAGATAACAAATGTTAACAAGAGAAAGAGGAAAAACTCGTTCATTCCCAAAAAAACACCACTGACCAAACACCATGAACATCATCTGAAATCACCTTGAACCACCTTATTCGCCCCAAACCCCTTAACTCTAACCATGAACCACCTTATTTGCCCCAATCCCCTTAGCTCTAACAAAAACACACTGTGTTACCTCTCAAATATGAATAGTTACTGCATGTGTGATAAACGATCAACTACACCTCATCCAATACTAGGTGTAGGAGATCATAATCTAGTATAAAACCAAACAAAGAGTTGGGATTGAACCCACAGGGAGCAGTACAAGTTCGAATTCAATTACGAAGTTATAAATATGGTCTAATCGGTTATATGAAAAGAAATTATCAAAATTCTTTAGATAAATCAAAGGGGTTGACACGAATGTTAGATTTGGGAATTTGTTTTGTCAATTAACGACCATAACAATTACGAAAATAGGGGAATTGATAAGTATGAGGAATTCTTGGGGATGTGATTGATTATAGGCTAATATCGCTATATGGGTAATTGTAATTTTCTAACAATTGTTGAATCTTATTGGGTAGGCAAGACTATAGATGTTATAGCTTTCTCTCGAACAACTATTACGATTCAGGCGAGTTCTCTCGAACCTCGACAAGCATAACACTATAAGCATCCTAATACCTCAATTAATCTACTCTCTCGAGCTAGATAGGTAAGATCGAGTTCAGATTCAGTCTCTCGAGCTAACCCACAACAACCCAATCATTACAATCATCAATTTAAAACCTTAGTTCTAAAACCTCTTTTTCAAGCAAGCCCAGAACACTAAGTTAGAATTGCATTTGCAACTACAATTAATAGATTAATACACAACTATCAATTAAACCCATTTCAAATCAGCATTTAAATAAGTAAATAACAATACTCATAAGTTAATTAAATCAAATAATAACATCATCACACCACAAGAATTAGGGTTTTAGCCACACATCATAAAAGGAAAGAAATGATTACCAATTATGTTATCCATGAATTGGGTAACAGTTCCCAAATCTCTACAATGCTTCAATGCAACTCAATTCAAAAACCAAATTGAAAATTCCTCAAAACCAAGTAAAACAAAGTCTCAAAAGTAAACTCAAAGTTCTATAGTGGAGAAATTACTCAGGAAAATGACTTGGTTCCAGACTGTACTTTTTGAAATTCAATTTATATTTTCCAAAATTTTGGTCTTCAGGATCACTAGGTGAGATAAGTCGAGCATTGCTGACAAAGTCGGCGATATGCTAATGGTTCCATTCCATTACAGGTTTTCCTTGGCTCTTTAACCTTAGGGTTCTGTGAATTTACGCGATCAGGATCGATATAGCTGATATGTTCAGTGGTTCACCAACTATCCATTTTCTTCGCCAAGTTTGGCTTCCCCCAGGGCTGGCACGCTAGAACTTTTGGCAAGCTGAAAAGCCACTCGGTGGTTCGTTGAGTGGTCTTGGTGATCACCATGACTACCTTTCTTCAACTTGTTCAGCTATTCTCGCTCTATTTTGCCCGATAATGTCCTTCCCTTGCTCCTTAGCCTTCATTGCTGCAAATCAACACTTTAACATCAGTTTAGAGGATAGCTTAGGAATTAAGGACACTAAAACTATGAAAACAAAGCCCTAAATGAGTCAAAATCTCAGAGTCATCAACACCTCCAACCTAAATTTTTGCTTGTCCTCAAGTAAAACTAAAGATCAATTAGTTCAACAAGGATGTCTACAAACAGTGCTTCTCAAGACTCAACACAACTGCACACAAAAGGTTCAAATTTCACATGCAATGTTCAATTGTACACTCTAAGTTTCAAATTGTGACTAACCATTGTCAAATAGAACTCAAGCTCATGATGCTTGCTTCAAATGCAAGTTCAATCTCAACAAAAACATTCAAATGCCCTCACACCAAGAATGATTCCATGCTCACACAAAGTTCATCAACAACTTATAATTTTGAAATCAAATACAACTTTCACTTTCTCTTAGATAAACACATGCATGACTCTACCCATAGGCTTGCCCTTACTTTCAAATCAACATTACATTAAGCTCGCTCAAGATCATAAAGTTCTTTCAAGGCTTGTAAGGGGGCTGACTATAAATGTAAGATCATTTTGGTTTACTCACTTCTACCTTCATGAAGTATGGCCTGCAATTTCAGTTTTTCACCTTTTCTTTCACATTCTATGATGCCCACAATCCACCCTATTATTCATTTAAACATGACTCATTGGATACCCTATTTCTTTTTCTCCTTTCACAAACTTTATTTCACAAACTCTTTTCCTTTTTTTTCAATCTTTTTCTTATCTTTCTATTATTTTTTCCATGGAGGGGTTCCATATTTTTCAACATGACTCTTCAAAGGTGGAGCTTTCACATTCCTTGATTTTCCTTCCTTTTCACCACACCCCCAACTTAGGCTTTTGGCCTATGTTGGCTATTCTAACGAACCAATAATTAAAGAAGGTTATAGGTGATTGAACAAAGAGGCCAATGTTGTTCAAGTTTATTCCAAAGAAAAAGAATAGGCTCAAAAGGTGCCAAGCTAGGTTCACACTCTCACAAGGTGGCAACAAAGAAGTATAATATCAATTTTTGGTTCACTCTTCATAAATTTTGCGTAAGATTATTTCGATCATTTCCTTCCATCAATCAATTAGACTAACGGGGCAAGTTCTAGGTATCATTAAGCACATAGTTCAAGACAACCTCACAACACATGGCATTTGACACAATCATCAAACAAGACTTTACAATTTTGAGCTAGCATGCAATGATCATCAAAAGAGATCAATTCAACAACCGGCTAGTCACAATGAGATGCTAGAAGTTCACATATGACCTATGTAACTCAATTTCCCTCATCGTAGCCACACACTCATATCGTTCAATTGATAGCACTATTCAAGTCATCAATATTGACTACAACCGACACTCGAATTTACAAGAGAACATACACATTCACAAACATCAAGAGGTTGAAAATTTTAAAATTGGTTCAAACCATTTGCAATTCAAAACTATGGACAAGCACATTGGATCAAAACCACATACATATAAAAACACAAGATACGATCCAAAATTCACAAAACAACAATAGCAAGCATCCATAAAACAACCCAAAAGAGGTAGGTATGGAAATACCTCACCCCGCAAAACTAGTCTAGTAGTTGTCCTCAAATGCAAAGCAATAATAAAATAGTCTAAAAATAAAAAAAATGGAGTAAATAAGGTCATCCTACTAGGCTAAGCCTTGGTGAGCTCTGCGTGTTGGTAACTCCATCTGTCTGGGTGTTAGTGCCTGGCTCAGAAACATTCTTTGCTCCACCAGAGCCCATCATCGAAGTATCTCGGAGTGATGCCTGCACAACTATCTCCACTATGGCTCCCTCAAGATCTACTAGTTCATCATACGTGGTTGCTTCTCTAACACCAAGCTCCTCCTCATCTGTCTCTGCCTCAGACTCGACAGTTGCGGCTCTCTCTATCAACATCTCCAGTAGTAAGAGCCGGAGGAATCTCTAAACTGGCAGGGACAACTGCACTCGGGTGTCAGCATTGACAAATCTATGGACTTCAGCTCATCCAAATCTATCCTCAACCCAACAACATCGTCTTTCAAGGAAGTCAAAGCAGCAGAATCACCCCGGTCCTACTCACAAGCATTTACCCTCATAGTAAGGACATCTAGTGCAAGGCGGTGAGCATATATCAACTCCCAATGCTCTATTATGCCAGCCCTAATTGGGGCCAAAGAAGCAGCAATCGCCCTCTTTATCATCCCTCACACAACAACCTCTACTTGGGAGGCATGAAAATCAGTGAAATAAGCCACATGGCCAATATTGTACAACATAGCTTGGGTGATAGGGGGTTGGAAGGCAGTAGCAACAACAACAGATATAGTGGGAGGGGGTGCCACCGTAGAACTAGGAGTAGAAGAAGTAGAAGGACCAAAGGTACATGTAGGCTCACTGTCCTGAGGGGGCAGTATTACCTCAGTTGGCAACATATCAACATCCAATACCGAGGATGTATCGACCAGTGTAGCCCTCCTTCTGTTGGCCTCATCCCTCAAGTACTCAACTGATGAGTCTGAAATTTGAACTCATTTAGGGCTTTGTTTTGATAGTTTTAGTGTCCTCAAATGCCTTATTTATGCTATAAACTAACGTTAAAGCCTTGTTTTTCAAGTGTGTGGACTAAGGAGAAAAACAAGGATACTAAAAGATAAAAAGGAACAAAATAAACTGAAGAAGTGGAGAAAAGCAATCTTGGTGATTGCCAAGACCACTCGGTGAACCGTTGGGTTTCTCTTCAGACTGACTAAAATTTCAGTGTGTCAGACCTGAGGGAAGAAACCAAGTTGGTGATAGATATGGGCAGTCAGTAAATCACCAATCGGTTCTTTGATGACAAAATGGATCGCCCAAAGTTATAGGACTTGAGGATGCTAAGAACCAGTGCAAAATGGCGATGGAAGAGAGCAAAGGGTGGATCGCCAAAAAACTCGGCGATCTTGACTTACCTCGTCTAATGAATTTTTAGGTAAAAGTTTGGGCAGCTATAATTTGAAATTTGAACTAAAAATTTAGTATCTGGAAACTAGCTATCATTGAGACAAGTTTTATTTTAAGTTTTAATGTTCCATTGTAGACTTCGAATCTTATTGGAGGCTCAAACTTTAAGATTTGCAGTTAGGTTTTTGAATTTAACTTGTGGAAAACATTGTAAAGGTTTGGAGACTATTATTCCTCTAATAAATAATCTAGTTGGTATTGTTTTTATATTTTTATAATGTTTAACTCAAACCCCAATTCTTGGGGTGTGATTATGTTATTATGGGTTGAATTAGATTATGGGTATTGATTATTAATAATTTAAATGCTACATTGAAGTGGGTTTAATCATTTGTTGTGTTTCAATCTATGAATTGTAGTTGCAAATGTAGTTCTAACTTTGAGTACTTAGCTTGCTTGAGAAAGGTGTTTTTGAACCAAAGCTTTTGATTAATGGTTTGTAGGTATTGGGCTGATGTGGGTTCAAAAGAGTGAATCCTAAACCAAATCCTACCCATCTTGCTCGAGAGAGAGGATGTATTAAGGTTGTGGGTTGTTCTTATTTGTTAAGCTTGTTGATGTTCGACAGAAATCACTTGAATCAAAGTAGTTGTTCGAGAGAAATTTATTTCAATCATAGCCCAGTTTACCCAATTATATTTAGCTATTTATTACTATATTCAATTAGCCATATAGCGAAATTTTCCTATAATCAATCACATCCCGAGAATACTCTCTATATTGTTGTTTGATTGTTGGTTGATTCTGTCGTAGCTGATAACTGCAAACCAAAATCCCCTATCTGACATTTGTTTACACCCCCTTTGACTTGTTTATTTGTCTTTTTCTATAATTTCCATTCCAATAACTATTTCAACCATATTTGTACTACATAACTGAATTTGAACACATATCGCTCCCTGTGGGTTTGACCCCAACTCTTCGTTGGGTTTTATACTGCTTAACGATCGTTCGCACTTAGAATTGGATGAGGTGTGCTTGAAATGTTAAGCAAAATGGCGTCGCTTGATGAGTCCACAATTTGGACTCATTTAGGGCTATATTTTGATAGAATTAGTGTCCTCAAATGCATATTTTGTCTTAATATCTGATGAAAATTCTTAAGTTTCAGGTATTTGGAGATTGAGGCAAAGCATGGACACTACTTGGGAAGAAGGAACAAGGCAGCTGAAAAGAACAAAGAAATGAAGGCCTGAAGATCGCCGAGCCTAGTTGGTGAGTCGCCGATCGGCCTGGAGATCGCCTTTTGTTCCAGTGTGTTGAGCCCTGAAGGAAAAGGTCAAGTTGGCGATGAAACAGAGCAGTCAGCACGTCCTCGAGCAGTTCCTCAAAGTAATACCATATCACCCAATGACTTAAAATGTGAAGAGATTGAAGGCAAAATCAGGAAGGAGATGAAATCGACCAAACAGTGGATCACCGAGTCTATCGGCGATCCCGACTAACTTTGCCGAAGGGTCCTCTGCAGCATAAATTTTCAAACACTATAAATACTTGTTTAAATTTCTAGCTTAGTATCATATCCTATTATTATTCGAACTTTTTACAGTGTTTAGAGAGTTTAAGTTTTAGAGGGTTTTGGAGACTTTGTTCTAAGACCTTGAAGATTCAAAGGGTTTCAATTCCAAGAAATTGGATGTGGGTCCCGAAGATTCTTCACTTTTGACGTGTTTTAAGACCCAATCCTTCATACCCAGTTGATGGAAACTAATAGTCGCATACATTTTTATCTGTTTTACATGTCTAGCTAAAACCCCAATTCTTAGAGTGTGATTTTGTGAATATGAGTTAGATTATCTGTTGGGTCTTTCTTGTTGATGGTTTATTTGTTGTTTAGATGTGATTTTGTTTAGTAGTTGTGTATGAACTTAATGGAATTGTAGTTGCAAATACGATTTCATCTTAGTGTTTTTAGCTTGCTTGAGAGAGTGGCCGTAAAACTAAGACTACAAAATTAATAGCCGGTGGTATTAGGTCGACATGTGTTCAGCTCGAAAGAGTGAATCCTAGTCCTTCCACCACACATTTAGCTTGAGAGGGCAAATGGTCTAAGGAGGAGGCTGTGCTTAATGCAGCAACTCGGTGTTTGAGAGAAACCGAGTTGATTCGGGGTAAGTTGCTCAAGAGAGAATTTACCCCTACTATAGTCTAGCCTAGTTACAAATACTCAACTATTTACTATCAAAAGCATGTACCCGATAATTTACTCTATCCCATTTCCTATCACATCCCAAGAATCCCATCTCTCTATCTCATTTTCGTATATTTTTGCTATTTTTAGTTGTTAATTAATACAAAACCCCCCATTGATAATTGACACTTGCGTAACCCCTTTAGAGTTAGTATGTTTATATTCGTAATGTTTATAGCTATGAATAATTAGAAATTAATTTTACTTTTCTATTAATTCTCAAAACCACTCCTTTGGGACTCGACCCCAACCTTTGGTTGGGTTACTTTACTATTGTACAATCGTAGACACTTGAATTGGAAGCTGTGTCTTGATTACGCAAACATCACCGCTTCAGGGGAGTGGTGTTGTTTAAAATTCTTTTATTGAAGTTTAAGTGTGACCTTTTTGGTTGTAGTTGATCGACTTACTTTAGTTTTTGGTTTGTGTTGCTTGTGTTGAACAAAGTAAGCGATAAGTGTAAACGGGAGTAATGGTAGCCAAGTGGGCCACCAAGACGATATTGGGAACCTCAACTATGTAAATGACCCAAATGTGAATGATCCAATTCCATTAGGTGGTGTGGGTGCAATACATTTACCTCCAATTGAAGGGAATTTCGTCTTCTATGTCACTAGCACAATGCTAAAACTCCTCTAAATGAAGGGATTATATGGAGGATTGGCTCACTAAGGCCAACATGACCATATTCGAAACTTCGTGGATATTTATGGTCCATTTTCATTCAAGAACAAATCACAAGAATCAGTTTGTCTCAACTTGTTCCCATTCTCTTTGATGGGTGAGGCTAGTAAATGGTTGGCTGAGTTGCCAAGGGACTTCATCACCTCTTAGGATGAGCTCACTACAATTTTCCATGTGAGATTCTTTCCCCTGTCAAAGATGATGATCCTTAGGGATAGTATTCAAGGTTCCAAACACTTGGAAGGTGAACCTATCTAGAGATGTGGCCGATGTTTAAGAAGTTGGTACTTCAATGTCCAACCCACGGTTTACCAAATGATATATTGCAGTAGTACTTCTATAGAATCCTTGACTCGGTAAACAAATGAGTTGATGATCAACTTGTTCCCGAAGGTATATTGCAATAGCCCTATGAAGCATTGTCTCAGCTTCTTGATGGCATGACCAAGATCAATAGGGAATGGTACACTCGTGAAGTCTAAGTCTCCCCTCTCTCTTTTAGAATGAAAAAAAATAGATCGAAAAGGATCAAGAGAGAGACCAAAACATGGCCCAAATGATGACCCAATTGGATTTATTAGCGAAAAATGTGACTGGAAGTGGTATGAAGAGTGTTAATGATATGGGTGTTAGTGGAGCAAACCTTGAAGAAGCTTAGTATGAAGCATTGTACAATGAGGAAGTGAACTTCCTAGCTAATCAAGGTGGAGGTTTTCGTTAAAACTATCCAAGGCCAGGTGGAAATCCTTGTTGGAATAGAGATGAGGGGTGGAGAGACCGTGACAGAGAATGGCGTGATCATAATTACACTTGGAAGGAAAGAGAGGGTGACAAGGACAGGTACATCCACCCCATAGCGACAAAAGCCCAAGGAGTCTGAAAATGTTTGTATGGAAGACATGCTCTCACGTATTCTCAACAAAGTTAAAGGGTCACACAAAGTGTTGAAAGAGATGAAGGAGGATGTCACGACACCTAATCAGACGGTCAACTCACATTCTGTGCCAATCAACCAGTTGTAGACCCAAATGGGTCAAATCTCATCTTAGTTGAATCCAAGGCTAAAAGAGGGCCTACCAAGTTATACCTTGGCAAATCCCAAAAATGAAGCACAAATTGGTATTTTCTTCGTGTCACAATGTTAAGTAAAGCGCTTCATGGGAGGCAACCCAAGTTTTTAATGCTTTAGTTTCATATTTTGAATAACGGGTGTTGATTGTGCAGGTTGAAAAGTGAAAAGTGTTGGAAAATTGGTAGTTTGGCGAGCCAAAGTCCAGTCGGTGACACACCTAACAGGTCGGCAATCCCTGACTTGGACCACTGTTGTAACAACCAAGCTTAAAGGGGAACTCTATAAAACTCAGCAGGCTATATGCTTATTCGGTGACTAACCAAACAGGCCCGACTTTGTCTACCGTTTGAACCCCCAAATTACTAGGAGTCCTGTAAAACTTGGCAAGGTGAAATACCATTATGTGGTTCGGCGAGCACGACCTACTACGCCGTAGATGTTGTAAACTGAAAGGTTTTAAAGGCCAAACAATTTAAAATTTTAAAATCCTTCATCTTCTCTCAGTTTTTACTCTCGCACCCTCGCACCCACCTTTAGATCATGCTTAATTTCTTTTTTTACCCACTCTTTGTATGAAATCATTACTCTCAATTGTGGAACTTTGCCGCCTAGTTATGCAAATCTTGAAATCGGTATTAAGGTTGATTTTTCGAACCTCATTCAGTAATTTTTTGGTTGAAATCAAATGCAATAGGTAAATTTGTTGTAGTTTTGTGTTAGGTAATTTTTATAATCGTGTTAAGTGTTGGTTTGCCTACAAGGAATTAAAATGTGAGCCTAAGTGCTTTAAATTGATCGATTCCCGTGTTCTTGCTTGTAAAATTGAGTCTAATTTTTTGGGTTGCGGTGTTAATGTGTTGGGTCTAGTGGGGTGAATTATAAGTAAGACCAAATTATGCTAAATGACGTAAGTTACCCATTCATAGAGAGTTTGACGTCATTCTGAAGGGCAAAAGTCATCAAATGACCAATTTGGGCAAAATAGGGGAAAGTTTGAGTACCCCGAGGGCAGGGGTAGTATGGGTCTGACTTTAATTTAAGGGTGTATGTTTTTAATTTTGAATTTGGGGGCTTCGGTCTTGATTTGAGAAATGGGGTTGAAAACTGGTATGTTAGGCCGTTTGGTGAGCTAAGTTGAGCTTCCTGAAGGGTTCGCGAAAGTCCCCCACTGATCACCTTTAATTTAAAAAATTGGTTGAGTTTGTTGTGTAAATTTTGGTGAGATGTCTGAGCTCGCCGAGTTCACTCGTCGATTCACCGAACGGTCTTCTTGATCGCCCTTCTGTGTCCCTAACCGCTAAAAATACACTGTAACATCGGTGAACTACTTTTAGCTCACCTATCCCTGAACATTGCTGACCTACCCTAAACTTTTTAAAATTGTGTGCTGGTACTTTTGGTGAGCCGGACCTGGGTCGCCAAGGCACATTGGCGACTTCCCAAACGATTTGGTGAGTCATACTGCAAGTAAATTTTTTGCATTTTTCTTGAACTTTTTCAAACATTTTTCTACATTGTTTTGTAGGAATGGCTTGAATGGATTTGAATGATAGTGACATGCTGCCCCAAAAGAGTGTGCGTGGAATCTTAATAAATGAGGAAACTGCTGCTTCCAATGCCACGGGAAAGAAGTTACCTCCGAAGGTAGGCAAGAGAAAGGGCAAGACGCCCATAGTGGAGACACCGGAGTACAACTCCGGCTGTGAGGAAGAGTCCTATGATTCTCAGGCTTCATTTATTATAGGCCCGATAAGAAGAGCTTCGTTCCAAAGCTCGTCATGATCCATCTAGGGGTGGACCCCTCTAGCAACAGATTTAGTGTCTCCTCTGGCATAGATGCTGGTTCTGACACCACCAGTATAGAGTCCTCCTCGCCGATTACTCAACCAGTTAAAGGCAGAGGGATCGCGGACCATCTTGTATGAGAAGAGATTGTCCAAGGATGGTGTAGTGAACGAGCATCCAAAAATGTAGGACACTCTCCGGTTCCATAGATTCGAGGTCTTTACTAGGCCCCGTGGTGCATATATTCCTACATGGGTCCAGGAGTTCTATACTGCCTACAGTGACCTGGTGCCTCAGGGAAGAAGAAGGATAGTGCCTTCAGGCCAGTGGAGTCTGTGATGGTCCGACGGAGGAAAGTTCGATGCAACAACAAATATATCAACACTGTCTTTGAGAGGGCTACAGATTTCGTGCACTAATACGAGGCTATGATTACTACAAATACTCTGGATGACCTGAAGGGTTGGCTAGCCCCCCTGATTTCTGACACCACCCCAAGGTGGATTAAGGCTAGAGTGTCTATCGACAAGGAGGACTTAAATGTAGCTATTGGATACTTGTTTGGGTTCATCAACAACATGATCATGCCATCTCAGACTGAGTCCATTCTCCACCACCAGAAGACAACCTGCCTTGTATCTATCATAGCTAGGAAGTGCCTTAATTTGAGATTAATCATCGAGAAGGAGATGGCCATAAGGGCCAAATAGCACCATACATCTCTGCCCTTTCTAGTACTGATCACAGAGATATGTTGTCAAGTTGGCGTCCTTCGTGATGAGAAGAAGGATGTCGAGGTTACACCTACATATTTTACTGACATTCAATGCATAGAGGCCGAGTACATACGGGATGAGGCTAATAAGAGGAGAACAACTCCAGTGGACATATCCCCGGAGGTTGATATCGATACACTACCTGCAGAGGAAATCTTGCTTACTTCGACCTCTACGACGTCTGGTACTTCTAGCTCAACTCCTTGCAGCATTCCTGGCTCTTCTGCTACTTCCCCCGCCCCTAGTTCTTCTATCGATACTTCTACTTCCATGCCCCCGATCACCTAGGCCATGCTGCTCAAGATGGGGCACCTAACCCATTCAGCTGATGTGCGTGCTTCCTGATTAGAGGCTGAGGTTCCCCGAATGATTTAGAGAGCTATTACTACTGCACTGATGCCCGTCAGTGATTTTATTAATTCCCTCACAATGAGAGTTGAGGTTAAATAGAAAAGGCAGGGTGCTACTGATGTTGTCACGGCTTTGAAAGCCAATATTTTTGAGCTGAGGAAGGATGTCAACTATCTGAAGTCCACAATTTTTTTTCACTATTTGGGACAGTGAAGATCCTAGATGACTTAAGTGTAGATGTTCCAGTCTGTGATAAGGTGACTTTGACTACTACCAGAGATGAGATTAGGGCTGAAGTTGTTGCTGCTGAATCCAAGGCCAGAACGGATGAGGAAAATCTTGGTGAGCATGATGAGGCTGTTTTTGAGAACCTAGCGGACCTAGACAGTGGAATGTTTGAGACATCTTGAAAGGCATCTCTGCGGGACATGTCCATCACAGCTCCAGTGGAGCCAAGGTTGATGAGACACCAGGCGTTGATGCCAACCTGAAAGTGTTAGCCCGGACACTGATGCCTAGACAAATGGAGTAGCTGAGATGCAGAATTTACCCAGGCTTAGCCTGGATGAATGATTTCGCCCCTCTCTGTTTGTTACTTTTTATACTCTGTTTCTGTTTTAGTTGCATTTGAGGACAACTTCTTATTTTTGTTGGGTGGGGTGAGGTATTTCCATTCCTATTAATGACTCCGAGATTTGGACTCATTTAGGTATTTATTTACAATGATTTAGTGTACCAAAACGCTTATTTTGTGCCAATAACTAATGTAAAATCCTTGATTTCCAGGTATTTGGATTGAGGAACAAAGCAAGGACACTAATTTGCAAAAATGAATAAAGAAAGCTGAAATAATGAAGAAAAGCAAGCCTGGTGATTGCCAAGTCCATTTGGCGAGTCGCCAAATGGCTGCTTGACTGCCTAGAGTTCCAATGTGCAAAGCCCTAATGGAAAAAATCAAGTTGGTGAGAGAAAGGAGCGGTCTGCCAATCGTCGAGTGGTTCCACAATGTAGTGTTGAATAGCACAAAGTTACAGACCTTAAGGATGATGAAGGCCAAGGCAGAAGGGCGATGGAAGTGACAAAAGGGTGGATTGCCGAGTGGATCAACGAACCGACTTACTGCGTTGAGTGGTTCTTCGCATCATATTTTTTGGTGACTATAAATATAGTTTTGAACATTTAGCTTATGGGAATTATCATGATATTATCATTATTCATTCTGAAGAGGATCTGTAATTATTATTCTAAGTATTGAGACAAGATTTTTCTAGCTCTTCCTAAGCTTTGGAGAATTGAAGTTTTTCACTTTTTAGAAATTGGAAGTGAGTCTTTCAGATTCCTCGAATTGGAACATTGTAAGAACAAAATCAATCTTACCCAGTTCATGAAAACTCAATTTGGTAACAATTTTTATCTTTTTATGATGTCTGGCTAAAACTCCAATTTTTGGGGTGTGATTATGTAATTATGGCCGTATTTAGTTTATGGGTATTGCTAATTGTTAGTTTAAGTGTTGGTTAGAAGTGAGTTCATTCAGTAATTGTGGTTTACTTTAAGATTTGTAGTTGCTAATGCAGTTCCACCATTGTGTTTTTTGCTTACTTGAGAGAGAGGTTTTCAAACCAAGCTTATTGATTGATGGTTAATAGGTATTGGGTTGACATGGATTCAGCTGGTGAGAGCGAATCCTAAACCCAGTTCCACACATTCCGCTCGAGAGAGTGAATAGACTAAGGTGTGGGGTGTTCTTATTTTGCTTGTTTGTTGATGTTTGAGAGAAATCAACTTGATTTGGGGTAAATTGTTAGAGAGAAAATTTATCCCCTCTATGTCTTATCTTACTCACTAATATACAACTATTTCCTAACAGTTTCAATGACTCATTTGTCTATATTATCCTATAATCGAATCACATACCAAGAACCCGTCTCATTATTATTATTTGGTATTGTTTGCCACTATTCTAGTTGATTATTAAAACCAAAACCCCCTTATTTGACATTCGTGTCATCCCCTGATTTGAATTATGTTTTTATTCGGTAATCTCCATTCCTATGGCTGATTTGACCATGTTCACAGTTTGCTATTGAATCTCAAACACATACCGCTCCCTGTGGGATTCGACCCCAACTCATTTAGTTGGGTTTTATACTAACTAGCGATTGTTGACCCTTAAAATTAGATGAAGTGTCCTTGAAATGTTAATCAAAATGGCGCCGCTGCCAGGGAGTGGTGTTGATTGAGATATTTTTTGTGAAGTTAAATTTTGTTCTTTTTAGTCATAGTTGAATCTACATACTTTTAGTTTTGGTTTGTGTGTTTCTGTTTGAAACAGAAGAAATGAGTGTCAACTGAAGCAATGGTAGTTAAGTAGGCCACCAATATGACATTGGCAATCTCAATGATGTTAATGAGTCAAATGCTAATTACCCTAATCTTGTGGGTGGAGTTGGTTCCATTTGCTTGCCTCTAGCCGAAGGGAATGTGGTGTTCCACATTACAAGCACTATGTTTCAACTCTTGGAAATGAAAGGGTTGTTTGGTGGGTTAGCTCATGAGGATCCCCATGAGCACATTTGAAACTTTGTTGATGTTTGCAGGCCGTTCTCCTTCAAGAATATATTCGAAGAGTTGGTCCGGTTGAGGTTGTTCCCATTCTCTTTAATGGGAGAAGCATGTAAGTGGTTGGCTAAATTGCCAAGAGACTCCATCACTGAATGGGAAGAGCTTATCATTGTATTGCAAGTTCGATTTTTCACCCCTTTGAAGATGATGACAGTTAGGGACAGCATCCAGAGATTCAAGAGTCTGGAGGGTGAACCAATCCATGAGACTTGGCTAAGATTCAAGAAGTTGGTGCTGCAATGCCCAACTCATGGTTTGCCCAATAACGTTTTGCTGCAATACTTTTACCAAAGCCTAAATTCGATTAACAAGGGAGTAGCTGACCAACTTTCTCTGGGAGGTTTGATGCAACAACCTTACATTATAGCTGCCCATCTCTTGGATGGTATGACTAAAATTAACCAGGCATGGTACACCCGTGAGGATCAGATCTGCCTTCTCACTTTTAAATTGACAAACGAGCAGCTTGAGAAAG
Organism: Solanum pinnatisectum; assembly: GCA_035578085.1. Taxonomy (NCBI): domain Eukaryota; kingdom Viridiplantae; phylum Streptophyta; class Magnoliopsida; order Solanales; family Solanaceae; genus Solanum; species Solanum pinnatisectum. The sequence continues at coordinate 15,500,094 of CM069085.1, read as the reverse complement.
TCCAAGAGAGGGACAAAAACATGGGAAAGATCATGACCCAACTTGACATTTTGTCCAAAAATGTCATGGGAGTTTGTTCTAGGAGTGTCAGTGTTGTAGGTGTTGGGTGTGTAAACCCCGAAGAGGCCAAGTTTGAAGCGATGTACAATGAGGAAGTGAACTTCCTAGCCAACCAAGGAGCTGGTTATCGTGCAAACTACCTGAGGCAAGGTGGTAATGCAGGTTGGGATAGGGATGATGACTGGAGAGATTTTGATAGAGAGTGGAGGGATCATAACCCCACTTGGAAGGAAAGAGACGGGGAGAAGGATAGGTATGTTCCTCCCATTCTCGCCAAAAGCCCAAAGATTCTGAGGGTGGCCAGTTTGAAGATATGCTCTCTCATATTCTCAACAAGGTTGAGGGGTCCGATAAAATCTTGAAAGAGTTGGAGACGCATTTGGGTCAAATTTTCTTCTAATTTAAACTTAAGATAACAAGGGGGGTTAACCAGTTACACTATGGCCAACCCCAAGAATGAAGTTTGAGTGAGGACTTGCATCATGCCATGACGTTAAATAAGGTGCTTCTTGGAAGGAACCCAAGTTTTATTTGCTCTTGTTTTGCTTTCAGAAATAATCGTGTGCTGATTGTGCAGGTGAAAAAGTGAAATGTGTTTGAAGAAGTGGCAATTAGCAAGAAAAATGTCTATTCGGTGACTCACCAAAATGGTCGGTGAGCCTAACTTGGACCGCCGTTGGACTCAAGAAATTATAAGGTTGGAGTTTGTAAAACTCGGCGGGCCCAGGGGCAAATCGGCGTGTCACCAAACATGTCGGCGATCACGAATTTGTCCACCGTTTGGACCCCCACATTAATAGGAGGTCCTATAAAACTCGACGAGGTAAGTGCCCACTCGGTGTGTCACGATAAAAACTAATGTCGCCAAAAGGGCAAGAACTGGATGGTATTTAAAGGCTAAAGGTTTAAAATTTTAAAATCTTTCACATTCCCTCACTTCTTAACTTTCCAAGATCACACTCGCACTATATTATTCTATATTTTTGGATTTTCACCGATCGTTAGCCGTTGATTGTTTGTTCGGAGTTGGAAATCTTTGCCACCTAACATTTCAAATTTCGCATTTGGCATTAAAGGTTGGTTTTGCAAACCCCGAACTTGTATTTACCGATTTTAACTCAATTGCAATTGTTTTGAACTTAGTGATTTGTGTTGGGCCTCTCTGAATCTATGTTTGTGCGCTTGTTTGCCAGTTTTAAATTTGAAATCTTGCCTAAATTGTCTATATTGTTGATTTCCCAAATTCCGTGCTTTAAAATTGATCTAAATTGTTGGGTTGTGTATAATTAATGTTGGATCTAGTCGGGTGAAGTATTAGTAACCCATAAATGTGCTAAATGATGCACTTTGCCCGAAGATGGAGCATTTGACGTCATTCTTAAGGGTGCAAGTCGTCAAATGGCCAATTTTGGCCAAATCAAGAGAGGTCAGAGTACCCCGGGGGCATGGGTCTTATGGGTTTGAGTCTAGTTGAGTTAGTGTATGGTTTGATTTTGTTTCCAGGGGCTGCGGGGTTGAAAGTAGGCACATTGGCCAGTTTGGTAAGATGAATCGGGCACGCCAAACCACTCAGCGGTTCACCGAATCCCCCATTGATCGCTTTTAATTTCGTGAAATGTTAAGTTTGGTTCTGTAACTTTCGGTGAGAAGCCTCAGTTCGTCGAGTGCACTCGTGACTCGCCGAAAGTCTTTTTTGATTTCCCTTTCTGTGCCCTAACCCTTAAAATATGGTGTAACTTTTGGCAGGCTTGTCTGTGCTTGCCGAAAGGCCCTTCCCATCGCTGACATGGCAATTTTTCTGGAATTTTTTAGCCAATCCTTTCGGTGAGCCCGATCTGGCTCGCCAAAATAATTCGGCAACTCATCGATCCGTTCGACGAATCTGCCTATAATATGATTTCTGTGATTTTTCTTCAAATGTTTCTAACTTTCTATGATATTTTTGCAGATATGGATAGACCAAAAGTGGCAGGTAGAGACATGTCGCCCCACAAGAGGGCTAAGGGAATCACAATTGATGAGGATGCAGCTGCATCTAGGGTAAAGGCTACTAAACTTCCTACCACAAGTGGGAAGGGAAAAGGAAAAGGCAAGGCACCTTCTCCTAAGCTACCGGAGGTCAGCTCCGATGGTGATGGTTTCTATGCCACTCATCTCACCACTCTGAGAGTGAGGGTGAGCACCAGGATCCTCGGGCTACCACTTATGAGCCTGATGAGGATAAGCTATTGATGGCCCGGAGTGTTGAACTGCACTCCAAGAGGATACATGATCCATTTAGCATCAGGGTGCCAGTGACTCATACTTCTCCTTCCGCTCCAGACCAAGTTGTGGTTCCTACACCACCAGCACAGGGTCTTCCTCCCCAATCTATGAATAGACTAAAGACTGAGGGATTGAGGACCATCATCGAAGTGAAGAAGCTGTCTACTGATGGAGTCATAGACAGATACCCATAGATCATGAGTTGTTTGAGGTCTCACAAGTTCTAGCTATTCACTCGACCCCATGGCCCTTATGTTCAAAATTGGGTTCGGGTATTCTACAGCACCTATAGATCCCTGGTGCCACAAGGAAAGAAGCAGGAAGCTAAATTCAAGCCAGTAGACTATGGGGTTGTCAGAGGCAGAAAAGTGAAGTGTGATAATGATGTTATCAATGCAGTCCTAGATTGTTCAAAGAAAATTGAGGATGACTGTTGGTACATGATTAGGACAAAAACATTAGAGAATCTGAAAAAGTGGTTGGCTCCTCTGATATCTGATGGTACTTTCAAGTAGATCGAGGTAGGAGCACCAATTAAAAAGAAGGACCTCAATATAGCAGCAAGGTTATGATTTGGCTTCATTAGTAGTTCTATCATGCCATCCCAGAATGAGTCGATTCTCTGCCACGCAAAAGAAGCCTATCTTGATTTCATCATTAATAGGACAAGGCTGAACATGGGGATGATCATTGCACAGGAGATTGTCATGAGGGCCAAGCAGCGCCAAACTTCTTACCTTTTAGGTGTTGATCACTGAGTTGTGTAGACGGGCTCGGGTGTGTAGGGATGTGAAGAAGGATGTGGAAGTGATTCCCACCTCATGTACTGACATCCGGAGGATTGAGGCAGAGTACTTAAAGGATGAGGTTGAGAAGACAAGGCAGCCCTGGTAGACACATCCCCGGTTGTGGATACTGATGTACTACCTATAGATGCACCTTTGCCTACTCCAACCTCTGGGTCTTTAGGTATATCTAGCACTACCCCTTCCATGATGCCTAGTTCTTCTACAGCCCCCTTGCCTCCTAGGTCTGGTGCATCTGCTGCCGCTGTCTCCCAACCTCCGCTCACCCATGCTGCATTACTATAGATGGGGCAGCTAGCCCATTCTACTAATAGGCGTGCCTCCGGGCTTGACGCCACTATTCCTGGCATGATCGAGAGGGACCTTGCTGATGTTATGACACCCCTGAGTTTGACTGTTGATGCCCTCACAGTAGGGATAGCGGTGAGCGAGCATGGCCAAGAGGACACTAAGGAGGTAAAAACTCTAAAGGTCGCTATTGCTGAGTTGAGGAAAGATGTAGACTATCTGAAGTCCACTGACATGTCGATGATTTTTAGGACGGTGGAGATCCCTGAGGAAAGATGTGCCTCCGACTACCACTAGAGATGAGGTTCGAATTGAGGAGGTAGTGGTTGCTGAGTCTGAGGCTCAGACCGATGAAGTGTAGCTTGGTGTTGATGAGGAGGATTCTTGTGAGGGCCTTACAGAGATTGAGGAGGTCATGGTAGAGTAAGCTGTGCAGATCTCTTTGGCAGACACTCCATTGGTTGACCCTAGTGGTGTTAGCAGTGCTGCTGTGACACCGGGCACTGATGCCCCGACTAATGGAGCGACTGTGTAGACAAGATTTTCTTCACCTCCCTCTATGTCATTTTAACTAATTTTTAGTGTTTTGATTGCATTTGAGGACAAATTTCTTTTTATTTGTGGTGGGGTGAGGTATTTCCATACCTACCTCTTGTGATTATTACTTTTGTTTATATATGTATTGTATTTTGTGTTGTATATTGTGTTTTGGCACTGTGATGTGGATGTTTGAGCTTCTGGCTCCGTATTTTGAATGCAAATGGTTTTTGGATCCTTCTAAAAAAAATTTGCCACCTCTTCATTGTGTTTGAATATGGCTATTCTGGTGCAAATTTGAATGTCGATCATGATCAATACCGATGACTTGAATAGTGCTATTAATAGAACAAAAATGAATGTGCGGCTACGATGAGGCCAAATGAAGTTGCATAGGCAATATGTGAACTTTTTGCAACTAGTTATGACTAGCCGATTATCGAATTGAGTCTCTTGTGATGAACATTTCACACTAGCTAAAGTGTGGAGTCTTGTTTGATATTGGTGCCAATGCCTTGTGTGATGAGCTTACCGTGAACCATGTGTGATAACACCTAGAATTTACCCCGTTGGTCCGGTTGACTAAGTGATGCAAGCTCTTGAAATGATCTTAGGCAACAATTTTAAAGAGTGAAACAATTTGACATTATACCTCTTTTGTGGCCAACCTTGTGAGTGTGTGAACTTTTCTTGAACACCCTTTGAGCTTTACCCTTTTTCTTGGAAGAAACTTGATGCAATTATGACCTTTCTTTATCCATTCAGCCATAATCCTCATAAAGTTTGGTTTGTTTGAATAGCCAACTTAGGCAAAAAGCCTAAGTTGGGGCATTCTGAAAGGAGAAGGTAAATCAAGAAGTGTGAAGAAATCCCCCCTTGATCCATGGTTTTGAAAAAGATGGAACCCCACCATACAAAAAAAAAAAAACAAAGAGAAAACAAGGAAAAGAAAAATAAAAAAAAATTAAAAAAAAATTATGGAAGAAAGTTGTGAAATTTGCAAAAGAAATGGGGTGTTCGGTATTCCATGAGAAGTGAATAATGGGATGAATTTTGAGCATGAGTGAAAGTGTTAAAGAACAGGAAAGTGAGGTTGTTCATACCACATTTCATGAAAATAGCAGCCACTGAGCCTAAATGATCATACCCTTACACTCAGCCCCTTTACAAACCTTGAAAAGACCTTTTTGATCTCGAGTGAGCTGAAACAAACGTTAGTTGGAAAATAAGGGCAAACCTATGGGTGAAGTCATGCATGTATTTATGTTCATGAGTGGGAGTGTTGTATGTGATTCTGGAGCTATAAATGGTTGAAAAATAGTGTGTGAATATGGAATCATTCTTTGTATGAGGGCATTTGAGTACCTTTGTTGAGCTTGAACTTGCATTTGAAGCAAGTATTGTGAACTTGAGAATCTTTGGTATTGGTGGGTCGCATCTTGAACCTTTGAGTGGCCAACTGATCCTTGTATGAGTAAGTTAAGTGTTTTTGTGTACATTCATGATTGAGTCTTGTGTAGCACTATTTGAGACATCCTTTTTGAATTGCTAACCTTGAGTTTTACTTTAGTACAAGCAAAAGTGTAAGTTGGGGGTGTTGATGAGTCCAAGATTTGGAATCATTTAGCGCTTTATTTACAATGATTTAGTGTTCTCAAATGCTTATTTTATGCCAATAACTGATGTAAAATCCTTGATTTCTAGGTATATGGATTGAGGAACAAAGCAAGGACACTAATTTGCAAAAAGGAATAGAGCAAGCTGAAAGAATGAAGAAAAGCAAGACTGGTGATCGCCAAGTCCATTTGGCGAGTTGCCAAATGGATGCTTGACTGCCTAAAGTTCCAGTGTGCCAAGCCCTGAAGGAAACAACCAAGTTGGCTAGAGATAGGAGCAGTCGGCGAATTGCGGAGTGGTTCCGCAATGCAATATTGGATCGCCCAAAGTTACAGACCTTAAGGATGTTGAAGGCAAAGGAACAAGGGTGATGGAAGGGACCAAAGGGCTAATTGCCGAGTGGATCAGCGAGCCCTACTTAATGTGCCGAGTGGTCCTTCGCAGCATATTTTTGGCTACTATAAATTAAGTTCTAAACATTTAGTTTATGGGAATTATCATGATATTATCATTATTCATTCTAAAGAGGATCTGTAATTATTATTCTAAGTATTGAGATAAGTTTTCTCTAGTTCTTCCTAGGCTTTGGAGAATTGAAGTTTTCCACTTCTGAGAAATTGAAAGTGGGTCTCTGAGATTCTTCGAATTGGAACATTATAAGAACGAAATCAATCTTTCCCAGCTAATGGAAATTCAATTTGGTAACTATTTTTGTCTTTTTATGATGTCTAACTAAAACCCCAATTCTTGGGGTTATGTTATGATGGGCTGATTTATTTTATGGGTATTGCTAATTGTTTGTTTAAATGTTGTTTAGAAGTGAGTTCAATCAGTAATTGTGAAGTTAATTTAAGAATTGTAGTTGCAAATGCAGTTCTACCATTGTGTTTTTGGCCTGCTTGAGAAAGAGGTTTTAAAACTAAGCTTATTGATTGATGGCCAGTGGGTATTGGGCTGACATGGATTCAGCTTGAGAGAGTGAATCCTAAATCCAGTTCCACACATTCAGCTTGGGAAAGTGAATGGACTAAGGTATGGGTTATTCTTATATTGCTTGCTCATTGATGTTCGAGAGAAATCAACTTGATTCGGGGTAAATTGTTCGAGAGAAAATGTATCCCCTCTATGGCTTAGCTTACTCACTAATATACAACTATTTCCTAGCAATTGCAATTACTTATTTGTCTATATTAGCCTATAATCGAATCATATCCCAAGAACCTATCTCTTTATTGTTATTTCGTATTGTTTGCCACTATTGTAGTTGATAATTAAAACCAAAACCCCCTTATTTGACATTCGTGTCATTCCCTGATTTGAATTATGTTTTTATTTAATAATGTCCATTCTTATGGCTAATTTGACGATGTTCACACTTTGCTATTGAATCTCAAACACCTATCGCTCCCTGTGGGATTCGACCCAACTCATTTAGTTGGGTTTTATATTGAGTAGTGATCGTTGACACTTAGAGTTAGATGAAGTGTCCTTGAAACGTTAATCACCTACCTCTTGTGATTGTTTTGTGAATATTGGGCTTGTTGTCTTATTGATATATATATCTTGGTTGTTGAATTGTGTTGTGGATGTTCTAGCTTGTGGCCCATTGTTTTGAATGAAAATAGTTTTGAACCTAATTTTATAATTTTTCCACCTCTTTTGTGTGTGATTGTGGTTCTTCGTGTGCAAATTTAAGTGTCGGTTGTGATCAATACCGATAACTCGAATAGTGCTATCAATTGAATGAAATGAATGTGCGGCTACAATGAGGTAAACATGATTGCATAGACAATATGTGAACTTTTAGCATCTCGTTATGACTAGCCGGTTGTCGAATGAGTCTCTTGTGATGAATATTGTATGCTATCTTGAAAATGTGCAGTCTTGTTTGATATTGGTACCAATGCCTTGTGTGATGAGATTACATTGAGCATTGTGTATGATGACACCTAAAATTTTCCCCGTTGGTCTGGTGGATTGAGTGATGCAAGCACTTGAAATGATCTTAGGCAAGAATTTTGAAGAGTGAACCAACTTGACGATATACCTCTTTTGTGGCCAACCTTGTTAGATATGTGAACCTTGCTTGGCACCTTTTAAGCCTTACCCTTTTTCTTGGAAGAAACTTGAGCAATTGTGACCTCTCGTTGTCCATTCACCCATAACCTTCATGAAGTATAGTGTTTTTTAATAGCCAACTTAGGCCAAAAGCCTAAGTTGGGGGTGTGGTGAAAAGAGAAGGAAAGTCAAGAAGTGAGAGAAATCCCCCTTTGTGTGATTGCTTTGAAGAAGATAGAACCCCTCCGTGGAAAAAAACAAGAGAAAAGAGAAAAGGAAATAAAGAAGAAGAAAGAAAAGAAAAAGACCAAAAAAAGTAGTGAATATTGCAAAAGAAATGGGGTGTCCGGTGGTTCATATGAAGTTGAATAATGGGGTGGATTATGAGCATGTTTGGAATGTTAAAGAAAAGGAAGAAAGTGATGTTCAGACCATACTTCACGAATGTAAAAGCCACTAAGCCTAAATGACTATACCTTTACACTCAGCCCCGTTACAAGCCTTGAAAAGACCTTTTTGATCTTGAGTGAGCTGAAAAGAGTGTTGATTGGAAAATAAGGGCAAACCTATGGGTTAAGTCATGCATGTGTTCATCTTTGTGAGTGTGAGAGTTGTATGTGATTGTGGGACTTTAAATTGTTGAGAAATTTTGTGTGAATATGGAACCATCTTTGTTGTGAGGGCATTTGTATACCTTTGTTGAGCTTAAACTTGCATTTGAAACAAGTATTGTGAATTTAAGCATCTTAGATAATTATGAGTCACAATTTGAATCTTTGAGTGCACAATTGATCATTGTATGAATAATTTGAACATTGTTGTGTGCATTTATCTTGAGTCTTATGCAACACTATTTGTGGACATCCTTATTGAACTGTTGATCTTATGTTTTACTTGAGGACAAGCAAAAGTTTATGTTGGGGGTGTTCCTGAGTCCGAGATTTGGACTCATTTACTACTTTATTTTGATAGTTTTAGTGGCCTTAAATGCCTAATTTATGCTATAAACTAATGTCAAATCCTTGATTTTTAGGTATGTGGACAAAGGAGCAAAGCAAGGACACTAACAGAAAAAAAGGAACAAACAAACTAAAGAAGTGGAGAAAAGCTATCCTGGTGATCGCTTAGACCATTCAGCGAACCGCCAAGTGGCTCTTCAGACCGCATAAAGTTCCAGTGTGCCTGCCCAGAGGGAAGAAACCAAGCCGACGACAAATATGGGCAGTCGTCAAATCATCGATCGATTCTGCATTGACAAAATGGATCGCCCAAATTGACAGGACTTGAGGATGGTGAGAACCAATGCAAAATGGTGTTGGAAGAGAGCAAAGGGAGGATCATCGAACCACTCGGTGATCCCGACTTACCTCGCCTAATGGCTTTTTAGGCCAAATTTTGGGCAGCTATAAATTGAATTTTGAAGTGAAAATTTAGTATGTGGAAATCTAGCTATCATTGAGAAATGTTTTCTTTTGAGTTTTAGAGTTATATTGTAGACTTTGAAGCTTTTTGTAGGCTCAAACTTGAAGATTTACTAGTGGGTTTTTGAATTTAACTTTTGGAAAACATTGTAAAGGCTTGGAAACTATTATCCAGCTGATGGATAATCTACTTTGTAATTGTTTTAATCTTTTTATGATGTTTAGCTGAAATCCTAATTCTTGGGGTGTGATTATGTGATTATGGATTGAATTAGCTTATGGGTATTGATTATAACTAATTTAAATGCTACATTAAAATGGGTTTGATCATTATCTGTGTTTTAATCTATGAATTGTAGCTGCAACTGCAGTTCTAACTTTGAGTTATTAGCTTGCTTGAGAAAGGGGTTTTTGAACCAATTCTTTTGATTAATGGTTTGTAGGTATTGGGTTGATGTGAGTTCAGCTCGAAAGAGTGAATCGTAAATCAAATCATACCCATATTTCGAGAGAGAGAGGATGTATTAAGGTTGTGGGTTGTTCTTATTTCTTAAGCTTGTTAATGTTCGATAGAAATCACTTGAATCGAAGTAGTTGTTCGAGAGAAAGCTATTACAATCAGAGCCCACTTTACCCACTAATATTTAGCTATTTATTAGTCGATTCAATTACCCATATAGTGAAATATTCCTCTAATCAATCACATTCCATGAATTCCTCTCCATATTGTTATTTAATTGTTGGTTGATTGTGTCGTAGCTGATAATTGCAAATTAAAATCCCCCATCAGACATTTGCTGTCACCCCCATTGACCTGTTTGTTTGTCTTTTTTGATAATTTCCATTCCTAAAACTATTTAGACCACATTTGTACTTCATAACTAAATTTGAACATGTATCGCTCCCTATGGGTTCGACCCCAACTCTTCGTTGGGTTTTATACTGCTTAACGATCGCTTGAACCTAGAATGGGTTGAGGTGTGATTGGAACATTAATTATCAGCCTCAATCCTACCGGATATGAGTAAAGGAAGTGGGTGTCCCCTTCACATCCGTCTTCTCATTCATAGGGACACAGGCCATCCTGCACAACTCAGTGATCAGCACCGGAAAGGGAAGAGAGGCCTGATTCTTCTTGGCCCTCATGGCCATCTCTTGCTCAATGAGCAGATCCAAGTTAAATCTTTGTCATTCCATTATATAACCTAGACACGCAGCCTTCGGATGTTGGAGGATCGACTCATTCTGCAAAGGCATAATATTGCTGCTAATAAACCCAAACCAAAAAGCTACGTTAAGGTCCTTCGTCTCGATTGGTGCTCTAACCTCGATCCACCTAGGTTTTATATCCAAAATTACCTGTGCCAACCAACCCTTTAGATTATCTAGGGTCATGTTCTTGATTAGGTCAATGTAGTCATGCATGAAGTCTAGTGAACACCCGAGTACCTCATTAATATCCGAGCTGGTACACTTCACCTTCTTCCCCCAAACTACTACAAAGTGAACCGTCTTGAAAGCACTAACCTTTTTCTTCCCCTTTGGTACCGATTCCCCATATGCCGAGTAGAATTTTCAGACCCAGGTAGAATTCTTGGTCACAATTGCTCAAATTTGTTGGACTTGAAGGTGTTCCACACTTCTGGGTACCTGTCTTCCACACCGTCAGTAGACAACCTCTTCTCTTAATAAATTGTCCTCAAACCTTCTACCTTTAGTCTATTGGGTGAACAGGGGTGGAGAAGCCTAAACTGGAGGTGGTGCCTGCACTACTACCTGAGCTGTGACTAGAGGACGAGAAGGCGTATCAAGCACCGGGATCCTAGATGGATCATTCATTGACTTGGAGCGTAGCTCTGCTCTCCTAGCCTGTCGGAGCGGGTCATCTTCTAATTCAAATTCGGAGGCCGGAGAACTGCCCTTAGAGTGGCCCTTATTCTCAAAAGTAGTGAGGTGAGTGGCATATACTCCCTCACTGTCAGAGCTCTCCTTTGCTGGTGTGCGTTGAACTTGGACTGTGCCCTTTCCCTTTACCCCTTTTTGAAGAAGTTTAGTCCCGAGGTCCGGGAGGCTGCTACCTCCTCATTAATCACTATCCTCATAGCCCACTTTTGGGGCAGTTGATTTCTTCCTGTGACTTTAGGTCTAGCCATACCTGCAAAATAATGTTGAAAACATTAGAATCAGTTAAGAAAAAATCACAGGGTAACTGCTGTAGGGAGACTCGCTGAACCGTTCGGTGTGTAGTCGACCCCATTTGGCAAGCCAAGTTGGGCTTGCCAAAAGTTCTAGAATAAAATCTTTTAAAAATAAGCAAAGGTCGGCAATGTACAGGGTCATTTGGTGGATCGTTGACACTATTTGGCGAACTAGAAGTAGCTTGTTGAATGTTACAGAGCATTTTCAAAATTTTGGGGCGCAAAAGGGTGATCAGAAGGGACATTCTGTAAGCTCACACATATCTCTAAAAGATACAAAACTTTGACCTTATACAAAGGGAATGAAAAGGCGATTGGGGGGTTTATACGCGAACCGCTAAACAACTCGGCGAGCTCGAACCAACTCACCGAATAGTCCAACTTGCCATATTTTTAGGCTGACCTTCAAAATCTAATTTGAAGCCCATGAAAACAAAACTAAAATATTGTTCTATGCAATTGGGTTCAGACCCATACTACCCATGCCCACAAGGTACTCAAACTTCTCCCGATTTGGCTAAAATTGGCTGATTAACGTTTTTTGCCCTTAAAATGACATCAACCGCTCTATCATTAGGCAAAATCCAACAATCGGCACATTTCGGAGTTACTTAGACTTTACCCCCACTAGACCCACAACAATTTCAACACAACCCAACAATTTTAACATGCTTACACTCTAAGTTTCACAAATTGAGGCTGATTAACAATGATTTAGACAAAATAAGAGCAGACATAACACCACAAAATCAACAAATAAACATTCCTATGTAGAGAGCCTTAATACAATGATCAACCATTCGATTATTACAAAAATGTAAATTGTTGTTCGAAAAACCAACCCCATTTGCAAAAAATTTGTAAAGCTAGGCTAGCAATGAGTCCAAAATCCTCCCGAGTTATCAGTCCCACACACAAAGCAAATAAAATTGTACGAAAGAAAGAAAATGCGCAGTTGTGAATGTTTGAAAGTCAAAAGGTATTAAAATGAGGAGATCTTTGAATTTAAAAAGGGTTTGTCCTTAAAGACCCTTCATTTCGTGCATCAGTCGGCGATCACGACTTACAACGTCGACCCACTCGGCGATGCGCCGAGTAGCACTTTAGCCCACCGAATTTTAAAGAGCTCCAGCAAGCTGGGTGGCTCAAACGGTGCTCCAAGTCGAGCTTGCCGACTTGTTTGGTGAGTTGCTGACTAGACCTTTAGCTCGGCTAGCTGCCCTTTTCCAAAAAAATTAACTTTTCAACCTGTACATTCAACCATTATTCAAACAACAGTAATAAAAGCATAAAATCTTGGGTTTCCTCCTAAGAAGCACCTTAGTTAACGTCGTGGCACAATGTGGATATGCGTTCAAGGTTCATTTTTTGGGTTAGCGAAGGTATCACTTGGTAGACCCCCTTTTAGCCTTGGGTTCAAATGAGATGAGATTTGACCCATTTGTGTTTTCAGTTGTTTAATAAAAATTGAGTGAGATGTAACCATCTCATTTAGTGTGGAGACATCATCTTTCATTTCTTTAAGCACTTTGTCCGACCCTTCCACTTTATTGAGAATGCGTGCAAGCATATCTTCTGTTCGAAAGTTCTCCGATTCAGCCCTTTGCTCTTTTGGCTTTTGACGCTAATGGGGGAATGTATCTTTATTTGTCACCATCTCGTTCCTTCCAATTAGTTCCATGATCATGCCATTCTCTGTCACGGCCAGTCCAACCATCATCTCTTTGTCGATTCCAACCTTGATTCCTGCCCGGCCTTGGATAGCTCGGATGGAAACCTCCTCCTTTATTTACAAGAAAATTCACTTCCTCATTATATAGAGCCTCAAATTGTGAATCATCGAGATTTACCCCACTAACACAAACAACATTCACAGCTTTCAACCGACTACCCATCACATTTTTAGACAAAACATCTAACTAGGTCATCATTTTGGTCATGTTTTGGTCTCACTCTTGGTCTTTCTCTACTGGTCCTTTGTAATCCTAAAGTCAAAGGAAACACATGTTCCTCCCAAGTGTACCAGGCTCTGTTAATCTTGTTCATAGCATCGAGGAGATTAGATGCTATTTTGAATTGTTTTTGCATAATACCCCCTTAGACAAGTTGATCAGCCACACCTTTGTTCACCGACTCTAGACTCTGGTAGAAGTGTTGTAACAACACGTTGTTTGAAAGCCCGTAAGTCGTACATTGAAGTAAAAACTTATGAAATCTAAACCACATCTCATAGATTGGCTCACCTTCTAAACGTTTAAAACTCTAAATATTATCTCTCTATGCCATTAATTTTGAAGGAGGAAAGAACCTTAAGTAGAACGCCTCAGTAAGTTTATCCCAAGTGGTAATATAGTCCCTTGATAGGTCATCTAACCACTTGGTTGCCTCCCCCATCGGTGAAAAAGTGAACAATCGGAGTTGCACAGACTCTTCAGAGATGTTCTTGAATGAGAATGGACCACATAGGTCCACAAAGTTTCGAATATGATCATGGGGATCCTCATGAGCCAAGCCTCCAAACAATCCTTTCATTTGCAAGAGTTGCAACATCATGCTAGTCACTTGGAAGATAGCATTTCCCTCAACATGAGGTAAAGGAATAACACCAACACCACCCAATTGAATTTCATTGACATCATTCAAATTGCCCATGTCATCTTGGTGTCCAAGTTGGCAACTGTTACTTTCGTTCACACTCATCTCGTCCTCTGTTCACAAATAACAAACAACAAATACAAAACAAGGTATATCGATACAACTACAACACAAAAAAATCACAATCTAAATTGCATTGAGAGAATTCTAAACACCACTTCCCGGCAGCGGCACAATTTTTGATAAACGCTCAACTACACCTCATCCAATACTAGGTGTAAGCAATCATAATCTAGTATAAAACTCAACAAAGAGTTGGGGTCGAACTCACAGGGAGCAGTACAAGTTCGAATTCAAGTACAAAGTTATAAATGTGGTCTAATATGTTATAGGAATAGAAATTATCGAAATCATTTAGATAAATCAAAGGGGTTGACACAAAGTAAACTTGGATTATGACGCATGCCCATTTACTTCAAAAAGGACCTCGGTGTTGGCTTGTGTGGCACAATCATTTCAGGCTCTTTATAAGGGAGACCAAGAAACCACCAACTCTTCGAATGTCCGAGTTAGTTCAAAATTTCTAAATTTGAAAACTAATCTCTTAGAGTCCCAAAACTTCAACAGTGCTTTGATCAAGTGATGGTCTAACTCGATGGAGATTAGGGCAGTAAGGCCACCTAGTAGTTCGTTTGCCTCTAACTCTCAATTCCTCTTAATATCCCTCCACCAGACCTTCAAGGTAGGATTCACTTTGACCACTATTTTTGTGTTGGGGAAATGAGGATAGGCCATGGCTCGCCAAACAAACAACAAACAAATTCTAAACTTCATTTTGGCAAAGTTTGGCTTAATTTAATAATTGTGATCACATTGACACATAATTATGCAATTTGTCTAAAGGGTGTTGGGGCCCTTTAGACTATAGGGTGGCTCCTAAATATGCGGATTGACACCAAGGGTCAAACCGCCTAGTGTTTATGCATCATGTATGACCTAAGTAAGATTTCTAAGAGTTGGCTTGACACAGACTTGAAAGGGCTTCTATGCGAGAAGGCTCGTGGTTTCCCGGTAGTAAAACTATCTGTTCCATCCATGCATATGTCGACTCTCTATAATGGGTATTTGAAGAGAACTGGAGTAGTTGTGAGAGGTGCGAAGGCACAAAATCACAATAAAAAAAAAAAGAAAGAGGGTCCCAATTGGGGGAAGTATGAGCGGAATGCCAGTTTATCAAAACAGTAAAGATTTATCATGTAAATGGAAAGCAGTAACACATAAACAGTTTTAAGTAAAACAATAAATAAATAAATAAATAAAATAGGTAAACATATAAGTAAATAAGAGAATCAAACAAATAAGGAAATGGGTATGGGATTAATCGTATAAGTAAACAAATAACAGCTTAACATGCTAAACCAAACAAACATTGAAATAATGAAATAATGTAAAACCCCATATAAGCACGAAACACATAATGGTTAGAACCTAAAATCCCAAACAAAGTCATCATTCTGTCACACCCCATTTTTTCGCAAAAATGGACTTCGACCTAACAACTCTTTTGGGCTTTGGGTGATTGAAGAGTCACCACCTAATGAATTAAGGTGCTGAGGGCACCTATCTAACCTAACTAATTCTAACCAAAGGTCAACGAACCAGATATCGGGTAAGGGTTCAAATTACCTCGAGGGGAAGGTGTTAGGCATCCCTCGAGGTCCACAAATGTGGGTCCCGGCCGTACTCATGCAATTTATGTGGGGGTTACAAGTAGCATTTAAGGTCACTTCATTATTACTTATTGTTTAATTAAAGATGCGAACTAAGTGATAACCATAAATAAATATTTAAGATTGATTAATTAATTTATTTCAATAATTAAGCAGCGAAACTAGGCGATATAACAAACAATAAATATAACAAACAATAAATAAACAATTAAACGAACATTAGTCAATTAATAAAGAGGAGCGAGAAGATAGAAATTGCACAAGTAGATCAGCAAACAATTTTATTTTATTTAAGCTACCCCAAACAATTGTAATTATATACACATAAAGGGATAAAAAGGGAAGGGAGACTCTGAAGGACTTTACAGATCAACACTCGACTTTTATTTATTTTTTGATAGGCTTCCGTGTAGGGACAGACAAAACCAAGGTTTGTCGTTTTAAGCCTAAGTCGATGTCATCATATCCATAGGGCCTAAACTACCCCTACCCCACCTTCCGCATGCATTTCATCCTAAAAGGTGCCTAGCGCCCCTGCTTAATGTCCAAGAGGCATCGGACTACTATTAGGATGGTTTTAGACAAAATAAATATTCCTAATAGGCCCACCTAGAGACCAAGTCAAACAAATAAGACATCCATTTAGCACATAAAGTCTCAGATTGGCCTCTAGATTTTAGGTTATTTAGCATGCTAGCGAACACACATAAAGTGGAAGGTCTCATGCCAAGTGTGTGAGCATATAATCACATTAACAGGCTTCCGAATAATGTGACAAATAATTAACAAAGACAGAGGATTAGGCAGAATTTGATTCACTTTTAAGCAGGCTTTAAACGATCATATTATAGGCATGATATTAAAGTGGAAGGGAGTTAAATGGTTTATCTAAGTTGGGGTAGATTTTAAATTATGGCATGTAGGGATTGATTTTGTAATTCTATTAAAGTGGTAGAAGGTAATTATTTGCAGAAATCAGTTAACAATGGGCAGAAAATAATCATATTAATTTTGATTATATTATTAAACATGCATGGAAATTATTGAAATTCCTATGGACATGATTTCTAAGTAAAAAACAATATTCACAACCTATAGGCATGGTATCTACACCCAAATGATATTAAAATATTTAAATCCTATTGACATGCTTTTCTAAATAACAATATTGTAACAATTATGGTCGGTCATTATTTTAAAAGGTTCAGACATTATTCTTTTTTTAAAAAATAAAATAATTAGCATACTGAGATTGGTACATTATCAGAATCAACTACTTAAATAACATGTTGGAGTAAATCCTATGGGCATAATTCTAGGTATAAACATGCTTAATTAAATGCTGACATAAGGGATTTATTAAACTAGGTGAGGCAGCATATATGATATAAATAACATGCAGTATTAACGCATTGATTCGAAAGAATTAAATGATTTTAACAAAGTTAATAGGTGAGATTAAATTCTCCAATTTTTATTTTATTTATTTAATCTTTTCCCGGATGCTTGCAGGAAAATCTAGGGCATTAATAAAGCGAGTAGCACATTTATTCCATTAGTTATTTAGCATGTGATAAGATATGTTTTAATTTTAACATATTAAAATAGTTTTAAGGGCCAGTTATTGTAACAATAATAAAACAATTAACACATAAATTCCCTTCCCCCTTAGACGATCCCCATATACATTTCATATATGAGTTTGAGAGTTATACAAGTATTACAAACCGAAATAAATAAAATACAAAAAAAAAAAAAAAGGTAATCTTGTCCCATAGCAACTCTTCAACTTTAACTTCAAGTTCAAAGCCTGCTTAACATAATAACACCCGACATGAGATCATAGCATGATAATAACTAATAGATAGAAACATAAAAGCAATTTACAGCAAACACAGGAATTTCACCAAATCCTATAAAA
This sequence comes from Solanum pinnatisectum, assembly GCA_035578085.1. NCBI lineage: Eukaryota > Viridiplantae > Streptophyta > Magnoliopsida > Solanales > Solanaceae > Solanum > Solanum pinnatisectum. The sequence continues at coordinate 15,482,598 of CM069085.1, read as the reverse complement.
TCACACATTAGAATGAGGGATAGGGAAACTAACTCGGATGCTTCCACAAACATACACATAATACGAACAATGAAAGAATTTAAACCAATGAAGGGAACTAACCAGTTATGCAGAATTATTTAACAGCAATGAAGACCTAATTACTCCAATAAACGACCCGACCACAGCAAGATAGCAAGTAGAGACGAACTTTAATGTTTACAGGAAAACTTAATTCTTTTATTAGAGTAAAGAGCAATATGTCTTTTTAGTATTTTAGAGTGTAGGCCAAGGTGAGGATGTGTAGTGAGTGATTGTTAGAGATATCTTTATAAAGTGAATAGGAGGACACATAATAATGGAAGAAAATAAATTTAGGATCAATTAAAATATTATTCTTTCCCTTAATAAAGAAGAGTCAAAATTAGATTTATTTTAATTTATTTTCTTACCAAATATGAGCGACTAAATCTGCCCATTTTTTAAAATAAGGTAAAGCAAATCAGTCATATATTTATTCTTTTTTACCAAATATAAACAAGTAAGAAATTTGATTATGCACAAATAAGGAACATAATATCAATTAACACCGCCAATCCATATTGCACATCATTAACCAAAAGGAATAATATTTTATTGCCATAAATAAACAAATAACAATCTGTCTAAAACTAAATAAGCCACCTAAAATCAATTAACAAAACCACATGTTCAACTGAAAGGAAAAAGTATTATTTAGGAAGGACAATATCACATAGCTCAAATTAAGTTCCAAATATACAGCTTCTTATATTTTACCATATACAAATGAGTAACAATCTAAATACAACACTAAATAAATTATGGGCAAGTTACCACACGAAATTCCATTTTAAAAGTTGAAACCGAACCACATCATAGCAAAACAAATCCATTTAACTAAAAAACAAAAAAGCATCAGCTATCAATCCAACTTATCAACCTAAATCAAGAACTAGCAATTTCAATAATATGAAAAATCACAGATATACAGATAGCAAGAGATGTAATGGTATTCTAATTCAAAACATGTTATTTTGACAATACACAGAATCAGAAATTTACTAGGACATGATTAAGATTATAAAATAACAAATAATCAAACAATTTGAGACCAAAATGACTTTCACATACACTAAGCCTGCATAGATATTTTATACATCAGAAAATCAAAACCAACTTGTAAAAGAAGAACAAAATTATTAAAATATGAAATAATAATTTAGAAGACATATGCACGGATGGATCTGTTGAGATCCATTTTAAACCAAACCAACAATATGTTAAAGTGATTGTTGTTTTCGCCGGGGAAGCAGGCGACTGGTGGTGTTGATGCTCCGTCTCACTGGAGTTTCGCCATCTTGGAGTAGCTCTATTGTTGCTGGTTGCTTCCACTAGTGGCTGCTGTTGATGTTCTTCGCCGATTGCTCACCTGAAAAGAGAAGAGAGGGGAGACGGGAGAGGAGGGAGAGGGGTGGTGCCGCCTTCACCAGAGCTGCTACTGCTGCTGGAGTTGCCGGTTCTTTGCTGGTTTCGTCAGATCTAAGGAGGAGAGGAGACAAAGGACTAGGGGAGAAGAGAGGACAACACCGAGGCTGCCGATCGCAGCTGCTGTCCCCACTGATGCTGCTTATCGGTAGCCGGCATTCCTGGTTATTTGCGTGTGTCTCGCGGTGGCTGCTGGTTGTCGCGGCTGCCTGCACTTCTGCTCTCTCGTCCTCGTCAAAAAAAGCAAGAGGCAACGCTGCCTGGAGCCTGTTGACTGGAGCAACTGTTGAAGCTCTCGCCTGAGCTGCTGCCTGTGCTGCTTCGCCGACTGTAGCAGCGAGGAAAGAAGAGAGAGGCGGTGGCGTAGGATTAGAGAGAGGAGAGGAAAAAGAGTTAAAAAATTTTAAATAGGATTTGGTCTTTTAGATATTAGAATAGGGAGATTAAGGAGATTCGATCTAAACCGTAGGATTAGAATTAGATGAGCGGCTAGGATTTGATCTAGGATTTAATTTAAGGATGGACGGACGAGATTAAAAGGAATTTTAAAATCAGATTGGATTGTGGAGTCGGAATGGCTAGAATTGAAATAAAAATTGGCTAGAATTAAAATAAAATTGGAATTGAAATGGCTATAATTGAAATAAATTGGAATAGAAATAGGCTAACATTTAAACGATTTTGAGGAAACTTAAGGAAATGCTATTCATGTAATAAAATACTACACATATTAAATATTTTCATATAATTAAACACAAATATTTAAATAAAATAATTATTTCGAGTTTAACTATCGATAAAAAAATAATTTAATTACAATAATTTTTGAAATCATGCATACTAAAATATATAAATTTTTAGACAAAATTGGTTAAAATTTTAAACTCAAAATATGTTTTAAAAATACGTATTTAATCGAATAGCAATTCAAAAAGGGTTATAGGTGGGTCAAAATTGGGTGTCAACATGAAAATAGTACACTTTCATAGATAAAAAAGGAGACAATCGACAATAGGAAAATGATATTAGGTAAAATAAACTAAAGCAAACAAAATTGAATACTGGAGAGATCTGAAATAACCAGACAAAGAAGTCCAATACTTGGTTTTGTTTTTTTTTAAATTTGTTTTTCCTTTTTCTGACGTTGAGGTGTTTGCTTTATGGTCAATGAAGGTGAATTGTTTACACATACAACTGAGGAGATATTTTTTCACATGTGGTTAATTTTTATTAGTTAAGAGTTCTAATTTTTTGTTTCTTTTCAAATATGAATTATAGCTGAGATAGCAATTGTTTTGTTTATTGTGACATCTCAAACATTTAGGCTAAGATTTAAAATCATCCTATATGTATAGAATGATTTAAACCCAGTGAAATTTAATTATTTATATGTGTTAAGATCAATTTTTGAGTGTGCGAGTGCATTAGATGCGCACTCAAGTAATACAAAACCCCTAGAACGAAGTTGAGTTGAAAGTGTCATTAGCGATTGAGTTTCAATATAAATTTTTACTAGGGTTAACATCAAACGAAAACCTCTCCTATAATCTAAAGAGTTATGTATTCACAAATCTATCAAATAAAAGGTCTTCGATTTTTCTTTCAAGCATCACCGACTGTTCATTAATCTGAGTCTGAATAAGAAAGTTATGAGCATTTAGTAAAAAGTCTCAGTGTTGAAAACTTATTTCACCATAGCAATGAGTGGTTTGTCGTAGTGAAGTTCGCTATAGCGAATAGCGAAGCAGGGTCGCTATGGCAAAGTATGGCCAGCTTGTAAGTAAGTTTTGATGGGTCTTATGTCATAAATTGCAAAACCTCATTCAAAGCTCTAGATGGACGATTTTTTAAGGCTCTGATGAAAATTTTTCGTTGAAGTAAGTTTCTCTATCTTCTTCATCTATTAATCCCTTGAAATTATTATATATGAGACATTTAGCATAAAAATTACTTAATTAAGAGGGGGTAGTTGGAGTAGAAACTCCATTAATTTAGGTAATTTAAGTATTAAAGAATTAATAGTGATCATTGAATGACCCTAGGGTAATGTGATAGACCGTTAATAAGGATAGAATAGTGGATTTTAATTCTCAAAGAATTTATTTGAAGAATAAATGATTAGTTACTCTTAAATTTGTTTGTTTATTATATGTTAAACTATTTGAGGCGTGATGGAATGAAGAAAAATCTGTAGAGTAGCTTGCTTGTTCCTGGATCTTTAGTCGAAGTACAATATGATTACTTTTTGTGTAGACTTTATTAGTGAAAAGTTGATACATCGTCTAATTGAGTGTTCTAATAGATGAATTTTAGAATGTAATCAAGATAATGTAGATGTGTGTGTCTTGCATGTATTGATAATTATATAAATCAACCTCACAATGATTAATGTAAATGAAATACTTGGGATTGAATGTGGTTATTTCTAAAGGGTTATATGAAAGTCACTATTGTGAGGATGGAATGAATTTAATAATCTGATAGAGTCAACATGTGTGTATTTTTTTAATGTTTGTAAAGTAGTAATGTTATAGTTGATTTAATTGTTATGGGTGTTCAGTAGCAATTATATGGTGATTAAGTGAACCCCGAAAAGCTTGCATGACAAGTGTATTTATAATATGTTAACTGGAAAAGAAAAATGAATCGAAAATGAGGATCAAAGTGTGATGTTAACAAATGGTACTCCAATCAAGTGAGAAGGGGTATGTCCTAAAATATCAATTTAAGTAAAGCATGATTGAGTAATTTCAATAAATCGGTAAGTGTGAATTGAATACATTAAGGTGGGAGAAGCAACCATGATAACAAAAGATTTATTTGGAGTTAAACTTTAATTTGTCCATGTACATAATATGAGTTTTATAACATGTTGATGGATCTTCGAACAATAATTTGTATTTGTTATTGATTGAGTTATGCTTGTATGAATAAACATGTCTAACTTTTAAACTGTCTATACAGAAGTTTATTATGTGAACTTGTGATGATTCTATATATATTATGTTGTCCTTGGATATGGCAATTGGGGAGGACGGGGCGGGGGTAGGATAGGGCAAACTCTTAGTGCGATAAGACAGGAGAAGGCTAAAACAGGGCAAAGCAGGACGTGGTAGGGAAAAATTAAATTTATTAAAAATTGAATGGAGTAGGACAAGTGATTGGTTTCAAATAATTCAAAAGATAGCAAGTTTTTTTCTGTAGCATTCGTAGGGTCCTAAATTTTGCCTCATCTAAAGTAGGAAATACAATTATTTCTATGAGGTGATGAGGTAATGTTGTTTAATTATTTTAATTCTTTCACTATATAGTGTAGTAAATTTTCTATGCTTGTGACTAGTATTCATATTCTTGTACTTTAGTACTTTTTCAATATATCTTTTATTTTCCTTGTGTAAATACTAGAACTACATCCTTGAAGTTGTCTGGCCTAAATCGATCGATTACAGTTTTAAAAATATCAAATCAATTAATATTTTATTAATTTCACTAATGATTTGATATATTAGAAAATCAATAACTATTTAGTCAAACTATTAAACACAAATATTTAAACAAAATACTCGATAAACACCCTTTCTCCACATATATCTTTAATTTAATGTTGAAGTGTTGTTCTTGCAATCTGCAGTGCTATTACCTTTATGTAAACTGCATTTCACATAAATACGAAAGAAATATATCATTCAATAATAGGAAAAAGTATCTTTTATATGATGTCCTTTAAAAGTAGTTCACTAATTTTTGTTACCATATACTTATTTTCATAAACTTTTAATTTTCACCCCGAGCTTATCAGTTCCCATTTAACGTAGCATGTAAGTTTTTTCTTTCAAATCATGAACACTAACTTAATCACTTTCAAAATTGAAGAAGATATTATAAAATAAATAAAAGAAACAAAAAAATGAAAAATAGACTAAACGGGTTGGGTGGGGTAGGTCAGGGCATAATAGGGTGGGGCAGGGATTAATAAGGCGGGGAAAATTTTCAAATTATAATAAATCGGGTAGGGCGGAGCGGGGTGGGGAAAAACCTTAACAGGTCAAGACATCCCCTACCCTATCCCACCCCAACCCTGCCAAACAAATTTCCATCCCTAGTAGAGATAACTGGAATAGTGAGGCTTACTGAAATATATTAATATGGTAAAATTATATATGCTATTTTGTTGATAAGTGACTCGAGTCCAACATGACCTTACAAATGAGCGATTGTGCATGGGAACGGGTACGATGTAGGTATGGCACATGACTATATAATGTATATATGTATTACTTTGATGGTGAATGACTAAAGTCTTATGTGATCTTACAGACAAGCAATTAGATGTGGGATTGGGTACCATGCTGGTACTTATATGGATACCTAAGGTCCCTTGCATGTCATGACTAAGTGGGAAAAAATAAAGACCTTTTAGCATATGTGTACAAATAAGTGATTGTGTGTTTTACATGTGAAGCTAATGAGACACGAAGATTATACTTCTATGAGGTCAATGGGAATATGATTTCCCTGATTGTGTAATTGTTGATTGAATGAAGAGTTTATAATGCTTGTGATATATGTTTATTTATACATACATATACACATACATGCATAAATATATTACATATGGTAATTTCCCTGATTGTGTGTGTATGATCTCAAAGTGTATATATCTCTATTATTGTAAATGAATGAGATTTTGTGGTTAATCAAAATATTATTGTATTGAGTGATTTTAGAGCAGGGGAATGTTATGGTGCCAAGTGATACGGGTTATTATGAGTAGAATACTCGTTATAATTAATTGTTAGTAGTATACTAATTATAATCTTTTGCGAAAGGCAAAGACAAGAGGGTAATGAGTGATTGAGGAATATTAGAAGTGATATATTGATATATTGTCTCCTTTTGATTTAATGCTTTTACTGTGTGAATCTATTCTAGCTCTTCTTGTATAAAACTAGGAGCTAGAGACTAATAAAGATTCTTTTAAAATCAAATCCAACACAATTGACATATAGATTATATGACGAAAGATTTATAGGGAAAAAACAAACAAGACTAAGGGTGTGTTTGGATGAAGGAAAATATTTTCCATGGAAAATGTTTTCCTGGAAAACAAGTAGATGTTGAACTTATTTTCTCATATTTTGTTGGTAAGTAGAAAATATTTTCCATAAAAGATTTTTAATGTTTGATTTATGAATGAAAAATGTTTTTGAGATAAAACTTTTATTTTTACTAGAGTAGAAAATAATTTTTGGAATTGAAAAATATTTTTTAAAAACAAACATAATTTTTTTTTTTTTTTGGGGGGGGGGGGGGGGGGGTGGGGGGTTTGGGAGGGGGCTGGCAAGGGGCCTGGCTGGGGGTGGGGGGGCCTAGGGTAGGGGTGAAAAAATAAAAAATTGAAGTTAAAAATATTGTTTAAAAACAAGCTTTAAATTATTTCTTTGTGGGGGGGGGGGGGGGTTTGGGTGCTGGTTTGAGGGTAGGGACAAAATAAATAGATATTTTTCAACAAAAACAAATTGTAATTTGAAGTTGGAAGAGAATTTTGGGAATTGTTTTCCTTAAGTTTTGAAGGGAAGTCATTTTCCTTAAATTTGAGGAAAATGAGTTGATTTGGAAAACATTTTCCAAAACATTTAACCCCACCAAACATGAGAAAATTGGAAAATATTTTCCGGAAAATGTTTTCCTTTCATACCAAACACACCCTAAAGCCACAAACGGTAATAAGAAATTTTATGGCGGATTAATGTAATTTATTCAATGGTCAAACCCTTTTTCACTCTAAATGATGGAAAATAGTGGAAGACAGTAATATACATTCAATGGTTGAAACATTTCCCTCCAACGTCTATAAATTACATTAGGAATGGAGTGGTCAAAGAATAATTAAAGTCATGATATATGCCTTTTAACTATAATAAACATCTTAAAAGTCATTAATAAGATAAGAATGAATGAATCTAGACAGTAATATGATTAATACTTCTTTTTAGATACTAGAATAATTTTTTTTAATAAATACAAACATTAAACCCTACACCTAATAGAAACAATAATTAGATTCAATAAGACACCTAGAGTGAGTAGCCCCAACATTCTATCATTTTTTGCTAGAAAAGATAATAGCGTTAACTAGAGAAAGAGGAAAAACTCTTCCTTCCCCAAAACAACACCACTAACCAAACACCATGACCATCATCTCAAATCACCTTGAACCACCTTCTCCACCAAAATCCCCTTAACTCTAATGAAAACATACGATGTTAGCTATCTAATATGAAAAGTTACTGCATGTGGCATAAAATCTCCTCTAGTTGTATATGCAAATAGTTCACCTTCATAGATCAAAAAGCAGACACTCAACAACAGAAAAAAGGCATTAGGTAAAATAAACTAAAGCAAGTAAAATCGACTATTGGGGAGATTTGGAAATGACCAGAGAAAAAGATCCAATATTTGGGTTTTGTTTGCTTTAATTTGTTTTTCCTAATGCCCTTTTCCTGATGTTGAGGTGTTAGCTTTTTGGTATGTGAAGGTGAATTGTTTGCTCATACAACTGAGAAGATTTTATGCCACATGTTGTTAATGTTTATTGGTTAAGATTTTTAATTTTTGTTTCTTTTCAAATATGAATTATAGTTGAGATATGTCTGTGGTTTTTCATGTTTTGGATATGTTCTTGTTGTTGTACTAGTACTAGCTATTTCTTTCATTTTTTCATCATAATTTACTTCTTGTTCTTGCTGTTTTTCATATATTTCTTTCAATATTTGTAATTCTTTCTCTAATTCTTTTATTCTATTATTTTTTGTGTTTGTTATTTGTTGTATTTTTTCTTCATTTTAGATTTTTATTTTTTCTATTTCTTTTTCTCTATCTATTTCTTCATTTTCTCTTGCTATTCTTATCATAGCTGTTAGACTATCTTCTAGTTTTAATTCCTCTTTTTCTAACATTAAATATAATTGGTCTCCGATTTTTTTGTATCTTCTTCCTAAATTTGAGAAAATTATTTTTATTTTCAGTCCATCATAATTTTCATACGTTTTCTCGCTTATCGCAAATTCTTCTTTGTTCATTTTTATTCGTGTTTTAGTCTTTCTTTTAACTGAGTTATAAACTTATAGTCTAATAATGATATTTTTGTGATTAACTTATCTAATTTATGGATATCTTCTGTCGTTTTATTAACTTGTTTATTTAATTGTGTATATTCTACATATAAATATTTTAATTCGTATTTTGTTTGTTTATAAATTCGTGTATTTTTATAAGGCCTTCTCATTTTCTTTTAATTATTTTATTCCTATGCTCTGATACCAAATTGGGGGGTAGGTGCGGAATTCGGGCTATGTTTTGGTTTATCATAGGTTTTTATCAATTAAATGTTTTTTTATAAAATTCTTCTTCTTTTTCTTTCTTATGTAGAATAATTTGGGCTCCTTCTATTAATAGGTTTAGGTATTGTATGTCTTGTGTTTTAAAATACATTTCTAAATATGTTTTTATAATATTTTCCCATGAATCTATTTCAATCATAACTTCTTTCCAGAGTTGCAAGTATTCTTCGTTTATCATAATTTAATCACTATTATAGTATGTATATATGTCTAAATAATCTGTACTATCATATAATTCTTGCATTACTTCTCTTATGTCGTCAAACCAATTTTGTCTTATTAAGTTATTCATTTCTTCTTCTTCATATTTCATTATTTTTTCCCATATTAATTTTTTTATACTAATTTCGTTTATTTTTTCTAATACTTTGAAAATAAGTATTTTATAATTATCTTCAAAATAGCTATTATTAACTTCTACAGTGGGTATATCTGAGATATTCATTTAGTTTTAGCAATTTTATCAATTTATTCCTGCCTTCCATGTCTACCACATGGTAATCTTATGATAGTTTATTATGACTTAGAGTATTCGTACTTTATCATCTAGTCACTACTAGCATGATACCTTCTTCAGATACTATCTTCCTAAACAGCGCATCAACACTTAGGTACTCCCCTAACACGACCTTCTTGCCTTTCCTGGTTTCCCAGTTTTGGATGCATAGTTTTAAAAGTTTTCTCCTACTTTTCTCTATGCTAGAAAACTAGATAATAAATATTGAATAATTCTAATTCATAATAACAATCATAAGCATATCACATAATATTATGGTTGACAGAAATTAATTATTTAGCTAAACATAATCATAAATATGTATAAATCATAATCATAAATCATAATTATTAACTTAAGTATATATCATAAATATCATAAATAGGTATATAGATATACCTCAGTTGCAGTGGTTGCTAATTTTTGCTCCATTATATGGGGAATTTAAAGTAATTTTTTATTGAATATTTTTACAACACTGAAATTTTAGAAAGATGTAATGGGGAATTGAGAGGACGATGGATGATTCCTAGACGTTTACATATGTGCCTATTTATATTTACAAACTAAGGACTAAGGTTGCAAAATTAAAAATAAATTTACAAAGTAAGTCCCTAACTAATTTACATATTAGTCCTCGACAATCTTTAATTATTCCTTCTTTATGTCGTTATCTTATCCTTCTTTATATCTTCTTTTTTATCTTTTCTTCTTTAAGTCTTTTTCTGGTCACATGCTGATGTTGCTCCTTTTAATTATATCCGTCCACTTGTATCTATTATTATGTCCAATAATTTCTTCTCTTTAATCTTGGTCCGTCCATCTGTCTTTAATAATTCTTCTTCTTAATTATTAGTTGTCCATTTGTCCTCTAGTCGATATTGATGTCTGGTATGTAGTTGTTTGTACCACTGCATCTGCTACATTCATGTTCCGTATACTTTTTTCCAATAAGTTTACAATACTGGTCTAAGCTGTCTTCTGAAATAAATCCTTTCCTTATTGCTTTTGTTATCGGTTCCTACTCTGTTCTAAGTAGTGTTAAGGCCCAAGTTTTTACTTCTAATTTGTCCATGGGTCGTAATTCTTTTGCTGTTGAATAAATTAATAAATGGTTCCTCGAGCAATACTTCCATATGTAATTCGTTTCATCATAGACATTTGATAATTCCGTTAATATTGTGCTAAGTCCGATAATACATTTATTTGCATAAAATGCTGGTAGTTTCGTTCTTGATATGACTGGTTGTTGCGTAATATCTTCTGGGATAATATAGTCTTTTGTCATTCCTATCTTGATTACTGTAATAACTGGTTTTATTTCATCAAATAATACTTCTGCTATTGCGGAGTAAAATCTTATATAGAATAGTTGTCCTTTGGTAATTCTTTTATAGTTCATAAACGCTTGGTGTAATTCTGATATTTGACTAAGTTCATCTCCTGTAACTGTATATGCAGTTGATATAAGTCCATAGGCATAACAAGTTGCTATTAAATTTGGTTTGGTATTTGGTAATGCAATCAATTTGTTATAATTTTGTAATTTTTGGGTTATGTATCCTTGATGAGTCTTTAATTTTTCCGGATTTTCAATAGGTTGGGTATTTAGGAAATTTTGGATTTTTTCAATGTTTTCAATATATGTATGGGTTATATAGTTGTAAGTTTTCTTGGTTTGGTTAAGTGAGGTTGCGTAGGTATGTATTTGTGGTGGTATGAATAATTCATTTTTTGCTATATGAGGTGGGGCATAAGGCTTTTCAAATACCTTATTCAAATTGTAATTTTTCTTTTTTGTAACTGTTGTGAATAATTCCTCCTTTGTACCTGCAACAATATCTAATTTGTTAGTAACTTGGGTTTTTAGGTGTTTCCCATCGTCACCTTCTAGATCTGGTTTTTTAGAGTGCTCCGACTGCACTACTAGCTCTGGTTTTTTACCGTGGTCCTTCTCCACATATTTTGTTTCCATAAGTGATACTCTATTATTGAGCATCTTGATTTGTTCTAGTAATTCCTTCATAAGTACTGTATTTGTAATTTCTTCTTCAAAGTCCGTTTGTACGGCTTTGTCTTGATAGGTAGTCTGCAATAATATTCTTGTCAATCTTAATTACTTCAATAGTAAAAGAGAAATTCAAAATATTTAATACCAATCTTCTAATTTCTTTTGTAGTAACTGAATCTTGTACCTTTCTTGTTAGCCACCATTTAACTTGTGTATTATCTGTTCTTACAATAAATTTATTATATACAATATATGCTTCAAATCCTAATAAACATTTATATAATGCAAATAATTCTTTTCTATTAATTTCCCATCTTCCTTCCGTTTCCGTAAATGTTCCTGAGTAATATCTACAGTGATGTTCTATTTTTTCATTTTCATATTTATATTTTAATGCTCCACCATAATTATTTTCACTTGCATCAGATTCTACTATATAATTGAATTTTTTATTTTCATCTGGAAAACATAATTTTGGTAATTTTTTACATTGTTCTTTTATTTTTTGAACTTGTTTTTTATCTATTTGATCATAATTATATTCTATGTCTTTTTTCAGTTACTACAAAAGAAATTAGAAGATTGGTATTAAATATTTTGAATTTCTCTTTTACTATTTAAGTAATTAAGACTGACAAGAATATTATTGCAGACTACATATTAAGACAAAGCCGTACAAATGGACTTTGAAGAAGAAATTACAAATACAGTACTTATGAAGGAATTACTAGAACAAATGAAGATGCTCAATAATAGAGTATCACTTATGGAAACAAAATATGTGGAGAAGGACCACGGTAAAAACTGTGAGCTAGTAGTAAATGAGCACTCTAAAAAACCAGATCTAGAAGGTGACGATGGGAAACACCTAAAAACCCAAGTTACTAACAAATTAGATATTGTTGCAGGTACAAAGGAGGAATTATTCACAACAGTTACAAAAAAGAAAAATTACAATTTGAATAAGGTATTTGAAAAGCCTTATGCCCCACCTCATATAGCAAAAAATGAATTATTCATACCACCACAAATACATACCTATGCAACCTCACTTAACCAAACCAAGAAAACTTACAACCATATAACCCATACATATATTGAAAACATTGAAAAAATCCAAAATTTCCTAAATACCCAACCTATCGAAAATCCGGAAAAATTAAAGACTCATCAAGGATACATAACCCAAAAATTACAAAATTATAACAAATTGATTGCATTACCAAATACCAAACCAAATTTAATAGCAACTTGTTATGCCTATGGACTTATATCAACTGCATATACAGTTACAGGAGATGAACTTAGTCAAATACCGGAATTACACCAAGCGTTTAGAACTATAAAAGAATTACCAAAGGACAACTATTCTATATAAGATTTTACTCCGCAACAGCAGAAGTATTATTTGATGAAATAAAACCAGTTATTACAGTAATGAAGATAGGAATGACAAAAGACTATATTATCCCAGAAGATATTACGCAACAACCAGTCATATCAAGAATGGAACTACCAGCATTTTATACAAATAAACGTATTATTGGACATAGCACAATATTAACAGAATTATCAAATGTCTATGATGAAACGAATTGCATATGGAAGTATTGCTTGAGGAGCCATTTATTAATTTATTCAACAGCAAAAGAATTACGACCCATGGACAAATTAGAAGTAAAAAATTGGGCCTTAACACTACTTAGACCAGAGCAGGAACCGATAACAAAAGCAATAAGGAAAGGATTTATTTCAGAAGACAACTTAGACCAGTATTGTAAACTTATTGGGAAAAAGTATACGGAACATGAATGTAGCAGATGCAGTGGTACAAACAACTACATACCAGACGTCAATATCGACTAGAGGACAAATGGACAACCAAGAATTAAGAAGAAGAATTATTGAAGACAGATGGACGGACGAGGATTAAAGAGAAGAAATTATTGGACATAATAATAGATACAAGTGGACGGATATAATTAAAAGGAGCAACATCAGCATGTGACCAGAAAAAGATGTAAAGAAGAAAAGATAAAAAAGAAGATATAAAGAAGGATAAGATAACGATATAAAGAAGGAATAATTAAAGATTGTCGGGGACTAATATGTAAATTAGTTAGGGACTTACTTTGTAAATTTCTTTTTCAATTTTGCAACCTTAGTCCTTAGTTTGTAAATATAAATAGGCACATATGTAAACATTTAGGAATCATCCATCGTCCTCTCAATTCCCCATTACATCTTTCTAAAATTTTAGTGTTGTAAAAATATTCAATAAAAAATTACTTTAAATTCCCCATATAATGGAGCAAAAATTAGCAACCACTGCAACTGAGGTATATCTATATACCTATTTATGATATTTATGATTTATACTTAAGTTAATAATTATGATTTCTGATTATGATTTATACATATTTATGATTATGTTTAGCTAAATAATTAATTCCTGTCAACCATAATATTATGTGATATGCTTATGATTGTTATTATGAATTAGAATTATTCAATATTTATTATCTAGTTTGCTAGCATAGAGAAAAGTAGGAGAAAACTTCTAAAACTATGCATCCAAAAATGGGAAACCAGGAAAGGCAAGAAGGCCGTGTTAGGGGAGTACCTAAGTGTTGATGCGCTGTTTAGGAAGATAGTATCTGAAGAAGGTATCATGCTAGTAGTGACCAGATGATAAAGTATGAATACTCTAAGTCATAATAAACTATCATAAGATTACCATGTGGTAGACATGGAAGGCAGGAATAAATTGATAAAATTGCTAAAACTAAATGAATATCTCAGATATACCCACTGTAGAAGTTAATAATAGCTATTTTGAAGATAATTATAAAATACTTATTTTCAAAGTATTAGAAAGAATAAACGAAATTAGCATAAAAAATTAATATGGGAAAAATAATGAAATACGAAGAAGAAGAAATGAATAACTTAATAAGACAAAATTGGTTTGACGACATAAGAGAAGTAATGCAAGAATTATATGATAGTACAGATTATTTAGACATATATACATACTATAATAGTGATTAAATTATGATAAACGAAGAATACTTGCAACTCTGGAAAGAAGTTATGACTGAAATAGATTCATGGGAAAATATTATAAAAACATATTTAGAAATGTATTTTAAAACACAAGACATACAATACCTAAACCTATTAATAGAAGGAGCCCAAATTATTCTACATAAGAAAGAAAAAGAAGAAGAATTTTATAAAAAAACATTTAATTGATAAAAGCCTATGATAAACTAAAACATAGCCCGAATTCCACACCTACCCCCCAATTTGGTATCAGAGCATAGGAATAAAATAATTAAAAGAAAATGAGAAGACCTTATAAAAATACACGAATTTATAAACAAACAAAATACGAATTAAAATATTTATATGTAGAATATAAACAATTAAATAAACAAGTTAATAAAACGACAGAAGATATCCATAAATTAGATAAGTTAATCACAAAAATATCATTATTAGAATATAAGTTTATAACTCAGTTAAAAGAAATACTAAAACACGAATAAAAATGAACAAAGAAGAATTTGCAATAAGCGAGAAAACGTATGAAAATTATGATGGACTGAAAATAAAAATAATTTTTTCAAATTTAGGAAGAAGATACAACAAAATCGGAGAACAATTATATTTAATCTTAGAAAAAGAGGAATTAAAACTAGAAGATAGTCTAGCAACTATGATAAGAATAGCAAGAGAAAATGAAGAAATAGATAGAGAAAAAGAAATAGAAAAAATAAAAATCCAAAATGAAGAAAAAATACAACAAATAACAAACACAAAAAATAATAGAATAAAAGAATTAGAGAAAGAATTACAAATATTAAAAGAAATATATGAAAAACAGCAAGAACAAGAAGAAGAGAATAAATTATTAACAGAAATACAAAAATAAAAAGAAAAAATTACGAAAAATCAAGAAGAAACAGAAGTAGAAACCCAAAATAAAAATGAATTACATATAGAAACTATAGAAGAAAATATGGAAATAGATCAAACCTCGGAGATAAGTGAAACATATACGGAAATTATGGAAAATAAAAAAATAATAGAAAATACGAAAGTAGAAGTAAATTATGATTAAAAAAAATGGAAGAAACAGCTAGTACTAGTACAACAACAAGAACATATCCAAAACATGAAAAACCACATACATATACACGAGATTATACAAGTTCAGATAGATATGAAACATTATGGAACAAAAGATTAAATATAAAAAAATGGAGTCCTAAACAAATAAATTTACAACCAGAATATTTAAACTTAGACTGTGTAACAGATATAAATCAAACTATACAACTATGAATAGGATATATAGCAAAACAAATAATAGATAATAAAATTAATATACTAGAAGTACCAGGATATATAGAAAGAACATTTATAGGAGAAGTAAAATTATGCTTTCTAAATCTAGAAGAAGAAAGTAAAAAGACGTTAAGATCAAGTAAAGATATACAAGCTAAAGAAACAATATCAATAATGGACATACTTTATAAATATGAAACAGCTATAAGAAATGAATTTAGTAGTATGACAACAGAGGAAGAAGAACGAAATAAAGATAAAATTATAAACAGAAATTTAATGAATAAATTAGGAATATGTAATATGTGTTATTTAGATGAATATACTTGTGCATATAAAGAATATTATTATAAAGGAGTCTATAATACACAAGAAAGTCTACGAATAAGACACTTATATTTTACAAAATTACCAGAACCATTCAGTTCAAAAATAATAAAAGCATGGGAAGAAGCAGGATTACATGATACATTAGGAGCTAGAATAAAATTTGTAAAACAATGGTACGCAAATATGTGTGAAAAATATAGAGAAAATATTAAAATGTAAAAAACAATAATAAAAAATTTAGCATGTTGTAAAGATAAAATAGCACCACAATTTGGTTGTGATGATAAATATTATAAAAAACATAAAAAGAGAAGGTTTAAAAAATATAAGAAAATAAAACATTCTTCGTATTTCATTATTTTTTCCCATATTAATTTTTTTATACTAATTTCGTTTATTTTTTCTAATACTTTGAAAATAAGTATTTTATAATTATCTTCAAAATAGCTATTATTAACTTCTACAGTGGGTATATCTGAGATATTCATTTAGTTTTAGCAATTTTATCAATTTATTCCTGCCTTCCATGTCTACCACATGGTAATCTTATGATAGTTTATTATGACTTAGAGTATTCGTACTTTATCATCTAGTCACTACTAGCATGATACCTTCTTCAGATACTATCTTCCTAAACAGCGCATCAACACTTAGGTACTCCCCTAACACGGCCTTCTTGCCTTTCCTGGTTTCCCATTTTTGGATGCATAGTTTTAGAAGTTTTCTCCTACTTTTCTCTATGCTAGCAAACTAGATAATAAATATTGAATAATTCTAATTCATAATAACAATCATAAGCATATCACATAATATTATGGTTGACAGGAATTAATTATTTAGCTAAACATAATCATAAATATGTATAAATCATAATCATAAATCATAATTATTAACTTAAGTATAAATCATAAATATCATAAATAGGTATATAGATATACCTCAGTTGCAGTGGTTGCTAATTTTTGCTCCATTATATGGGAAATTTAAAGTAATTTTTTATTGAATTATTTGCATTATATAAATATTTATTAGCATTTGAACCATATATTGTATATAATAAATTTATTGTAAGAACAGATAATACGCAAGTTAAATGGTGGCTAACAAGAAAGATACAAGATTCAGTTACTACAAAAGAAATTAGAAGATTGGTATTAAATATTTTGAATTTCTCTTTTACTATTTAAGTAATTAAGACTGACAAGAATAATAATGCGGACTACCTACCAAGACAAAGCCGTACAAATGGACTTTGAAGAAGAAATTACAAATGCAGTACTTATGAAGGAATAACTAGAACAAATCAAGATGCTCAATAATAGAGTATCACTTATGGAAACAAAATATGTGGAGAAGGACCACGGTAAAAAACCAGAGCTAGTAGTGCAGTCGGAGCACTCTAAAAAACCATATCTAGAAGGTGACGATGGGAAACACCTAAAAACCCAAGTTACTAACAAATTAGATATTGTTGCAGGTACAAATGAGGAATTATTCACAACAGTTACAAAAAAGAAAAATTACAATTTGAATAAGGTATTTGAAAAGCCTTATGCCCCACCTCATATAGCAAAAAATGAATTATTCATACCACTACAAATACATACCTATGCAACCTCACTTAACCAAACCAAGAAAACTTACAATCATATAACCCATACATATATTGAAAACATTGAAAAAATCCAAAATTTCCAAATACCCAACCTATCGAAAATCTGGAAAAATTAAAGACTCATCAAGGATACATAACCCAAAAATTACAAAATTATAACAAATTGATTGCATTACCAAATACCAAACCAAATTTAATAGCAACTTGTTATGCCTATGGACTTATATCAACTGCATATACAGTTACAGGAGATGAACTTAGTCAAATACCGAAATTACACCAAGCGTTTATGAACTATAAAAGAATTACCAAAGGACAACTATTCTATATAAGATTTTACTCCGCAACAACAGAAGTATTATTTTATGAAATAAAACCAGTTATTATAGTAATCAAGATAGGAATGACAAAAGACTATATTATCCCAGAACATATTACGCAACAACCAGTCATATCAAGAACGGAACTACCAGCATTTTATGCAAATAAACGTATTATCGGACTTAGCACAATATTAACAGAATTATCAAATGTCTATGATGAAATGAATTACATATGGAAGTATTGCTCGAGGATCCATTTATTAATTTATTCAACAACAAAAGAATAATGACCCATGGACAAATTAGAAGTAAAAAATTGGGCCTTAACACTACTTAGACCAGAGCAGGAACCAATAACAAAAGCAATAAGGAAAGGATTTATTTTAGAAGACAGCTTAGACCAGTATTGTAAACTTATTGGGAAAAAGTATACGGAACATGAATGTAGCAGATGCAGCGGTACTAACAACTACATTCCAGACGTCAATATCGACTAGAGGACAAATGGACAACCAAGAATTAAGAAGAAGAATTATTGAAGACAGATGGACGGACGAAGATTAAAGAGAAGAAATTATTGGACATAATAATAGATACAAGTGGACGGATATAATTAAAAGGAGCAACATCAGCATGTGACCAGAAAAAGACGTAAAGAAGAAAAGATAAAAAAGAAGATATAAAGAAGGATAAGATAACGACATAAGGAAGGAATAATTAAAGATTGTTGGGGACTAATATGTAAATTAGTTAGGGACTTACTTTGTAAATTTCTTTTTTAATTTTGCAACCTTAGTCCTTAGTTTGTAAATATAAATAGGCACATATGTAAACGTTTAGGAATCATCCATCGTCCTCTCAATTCCCCATTACATCTTTCTAAAATTTCAGTGTTGTAAAAATATTCAATAAAAAATTACTTTAAATTCCCCATATAATGGAGCAAAAATTAGCAACCACTGCAACTGAGGTATATCTATATACCTATTTATGATATTTATGATTTATACTTAAGTTAATAATTATGATTTATGATTATGATTTATACATATTTATGATTATGTTTAGCTAAATAATTAATTTCTGTCAACCATAATATTATGTGATATGCTTATGATTGTTATTATGAATTAGAATTATTCAATATTTATTATCTAGTTTGCTAGCATAGAGAAAAGTAGGAGAAAACTTATAAAACTATGCATCCAAAACTGGGAAACCAGGAAAGGCAAGAAGGCCGTGTTAGGGGAGTATCTAAGTGTTGATGCGCTATTTAGGAAGATAGTATCTGAAGAAGGTATCATGCTAGTAGTGACCAGATGATAAAGTACGAATACTCTAAGTCATAATAAACTATCATAAGATTACCATGTGGAAGACATGGAAGGCAGGAATAAATTGATAAAATTGCTAAAACTAAATGAATATCTCAGATATACCCACTGTAGAAGTTAATAATAGCTATTTTGAAGATAATTATAAAATACTTATTTTCAAAGTATTAGAAAAAATAAACGAAATTAGTATAAAAAAATTAATAAAAGGATGGAACAAGAATAAAACAACAGTAAAAATAGAATTAATAGACCAAAATAGCATAATAACTCAGAAACCCTTAAAATATAATTTTGATGACTTAAAAGAATTTACAATGCATATAACGGAATTATTAGAAAAAGGATATATACAAAAAAGCAATAGTAAACATACTAGCCCAGCATTTATAGTTAACAAACATAGTGAACAAAAAAGAGGAAAAAGTAGGATGGTTATAGATTATAGAAATTTAAATGCAAAAACTAAAACTTACAATTATCCAATCCCAAATAAAATATTAAAAATAAGACAAATACAAGGATATAATTATTTTAGTAAATTTGATTGTAAATCAGGATTTTACCACCTAAAATTAGAAGAAGAATCTAAAAAATTAACAGCATTTACAGTACCACAAGGATTTTATGAATGAAATGTATTACCATTTGGATATAAAAATGCACCAGGAAGATTTCAACATTTTATGGACACATATTTCACAAAGCTAGAAAATTGCATAGTATATATAGATGATATATTATTATATTCTCAATCATATGATGAACATATAAAATTATTAGAAAAATTTATAAATATAGTAGAAGAATCAGGAATAAGCCTAAGTAAGAATAAAGTAGAAATAATGAAAAATCAGATAGAATTTTTAGGAATACAAATAGATAAAAATGGAATAAAAATGCAGCAATATATAGTACAAAAATTATAAATTCAGAAGAAATATTAGATACAAAAAAGAAATTACAATCCTTTTTAGGATTAGTAAATCAAGTAAGAGAATATATATATCTAAACTAGCAGAATATTTAAAACCATTACAAAGAAAATTGAGAAAAGACATAGAATATAATTATGATGAAATAGATAAAAAACAAGTTCAAAAAATAAAAGAACAATGTAAAAAATTACCAAAATTATGTTTTCCAGATGAAAATAAAAATTTCAATTATATAGTAGAATCTGATGCAAGTGAAAATAATTATGGTGAAGTATTAAAATATAAATATGAAAATGAAAAAATAGAACATCACTGTAGATATTACTCAGGAACATTTACGGAAACGGAAGGAAGATGGGAAATTAATAGAAAAGAATTATTTGCATTATATAAATGTTTATTAGCATTTGAACCATATATTGTATATAATAAATTTATTGTAAGAACAGATAATACGCAAGTTAAATGGTGGCTAACAAGAAAGGTACAAGATTCAGTTACTACAAAAGAAATTAGAAGATTGGTATTAAATATTTTGAATTTCTCTTTTACTATTGAAGTAATTAAGACTGAACTTGTATAATCTCGTGTATATGTCTGTGGTTTTTCATGTTTTGGATATGTTCTTGTTGTTGTACTAGTACTAGCTGTTTCTTTTATTTTTTCATCATAATTTACTTCTACTTCCGTATTTTCTATTATTTTTTTATTTTCCATAATTTTCATATATGTTTCACTTATCTCCGAGGTTTGATCTATTTCCATATTTTCTTTTATAGTTTCTATATGTAATTCATTTTTATTTTGGGTTTCTACTTCTGTTTCTTCTTGATTTTTCATAATTTTTTCTTTATATTTTTGTATTTCTGTTAATAATTTATTCTCTTCTTCTTGTTATTGCTGTTTTTCATATATTTCTTTTAATATTTGTAATTCTTTCTCTAATTCTTTTATTCTATTATTTTTTGTGTTTGTTATTTGTTGTATTTTTTCTTCATTTTGGATTTTTATTTTTTCTATTTCTTTTTCTCTATCTATTTCTTCATTTTCTCTTGCTATTCTTATCATAGCTACTAGACTATCTTCTAGTTTTAATTCCTCTTTTTCTAACATTAAATATAATTGGTCTCCGATTTTTTTGTATCTTCTTCCTAAATTTGAGAAAATTATTTTTATTTTCAGTCCATCATAATTTTCATACGTTTTCTCGCTTATCGCAAATTCTTCTTTGTTCATTTTTATTCGTGTTTTAGTCTTTCTTTTAACTGAGTTATAAACTTATATTCTAATAATGATATTTTTGTGATTAACTTATCTAATTTATGGATATCTTCTGTCGTTTTATTAACTTGTTTATTTAATTGTTTATATTCTACATATAAATATTTTAATTCGTATTTTGTTTGTTTATAAATTCGTGTATTTTTATAAGGCCTTCTCATTTTCTTTTAATTATTTTATTTCTATGCTCTGATACCAAATTGGGGGTAGGTGCGGAATTTGGGCTATTTTTGATTTATCATAGGCTTTTATCAATTAAATGCTTTTTTATAAAATTCTTCTTCTTTTTCTTTCTTATGTAGAATAATTTGGGCTCCTTCTATTAATAGGTTTAGGTATTGTATGTCTTGTGTTTTAAAATACATTTCTAAATATGTTTTTATAATATTTTCCCATGAATCTATTTCAGTCATAACTTCTTTCCAGAGTTGCAAGTATTCTTCGTTTATCATAATTTAATCACTATTATAGTATGTATATATGTCTAAATAATCTGTACTATCATATAATTCTTGCATTACTTCTCTTATGTCGTCAAACCAATTTTGTCTTATTAAGTTATTCATTTCTTCTTCTTCGTATTTCATTATTTTTTCCCATATTAATTTTTTTATACTAATTTCGTTTATTTTTTCTAATACTTTGAAAATAAGTATTTTATAATTATCTTCAAAATAGCTATTATTAACTTCTACAGTGGGTATATCTGAGATATTCATTTAGTTTTAGCAATTTTATCAATTTATTCCTGCCTTCCATGTCTACCACATGGTAATCTTATGATAGTTTATTATGACTTAGAGTATTCGTACTTTATCATCTAGTCACTACTAGCATGATACCTTCTTCAGATACTATCTTCCTAAACAGCGCATCAACACTTAGGTACTCCCCTAACACGGCCTTCTTGCCTTTCCTGGTTTCCCAGTTTTGGATGCATAGTTTTAGAAGTTTTCTCCTACTTTTCTCTATGCTAGAAAACTAGATAATAAATATTGAATAATTCTAATTCATAATAACAATCATAAGCATATCACATAATATTATGGTTGACAGAAATTAATTATTTAGATAAACATAATCATAAATATGTATAAATCATAATCATAAATCATAATTATTAACTTAAGTATAAATTATAAATATCATAAATAGGTATATAGATATACCTCAGTTGCAGTGGTTGCTAATTTTTGCTCTATTATATGGGGAATTTAAAGTAATTTTTTATTGAATATTTTTACAACACTGAAATTTTAGAAAGATGTAATGGGGAATCGAGAGGACGATGGATGATTCCTAAACGTTTACATATGTGCCTATTTATATTTACAAACTAAGGACTAAGGTTGCAAAATTAAAAATAAATTTACAAAGTAAGTCCCTAACTAATTTACATATTAGTCCTCGACAATCTTTAATTATTCCTTCTTTATGTCGTTAACTTATCCTTCTTTATATCTTCTTTTTTATCTTTTCTTCTTTACGTCTTTTTCTGGTCACATGCTGATGTTGCTCCTTTTAATTATATCCGTCCACTTGTATCTATTATTATGTCCAATAATTTCTTCTCTTTAATCTTGGTCCGTCCATCTGTCTTTAATAATTCTTCTTCTTAATTATTGGTTGTCCATTTGTCCTCTAGTCGATATTGATGTCTGGTATGTAGTTGTTTGTACCACTGCATCTGCTACATTCATGTTCCGTATACTTTTTCCCAATAAGTTTACAATACTGGTCTAAGCTGTCTTCTGAAATAAATCCTTTCCTTATTGCTTTTGTTATCGGTTCCTGCTCTGTTCTAAGTAGTGTTAAGGCCCAAGTTTTTACTTCTAATTTGTCCATGGGTCGTAATTCTTTTGCTGTTGAATAAATTAATAAATGGTTCCTCGAGCAATACTTCCATATGTAATTCGTTTCATCATAGACATTTGATAATTCTGTTAATATTGTGCTAAGTCCGATAATACATTTATTTGCATAAAATGCTGGTAGTTTCATTCTTGATATGACTGGTTGTTGCGTAATATCTTCTGGGATAATATAGTCTTTTGTCATTCCTATCTTGATTACTGTAATAACTGGTTTTATTTCATCAAATAATACTTCTGCTGTTGCAGAGTAAAATCTTATATAGAATAGTTGTCCTTTGGTAATTCTTTTATAGTTCATAAACGCTTGGTGTAATTCCGGTATTTGACTAAGTTCATCTCCTGTAACTGTATATGCAGTTGATATAAGTCCATAGGCATAACAAGTTGCTATTAAATTTGGTTTGGTATTTGGTAATGCAATCAATTTGTTATAATTTTGTAATTTTTGGGTTATGTATCCTTGATGAGTCTTTAATATTTCTGGATTTTCGATAGGTTGGGTATTTAGGAAATTTTGGATTTTTTTCAATGTTTTCAATATATGTACGGGTTATATGATTGTAAGTTTTCTTGGTTTGGTTAAGTGAGGTTGTATAGGTATGTATTTGTGGTGGTATGAATAATTCATTTTTTGCTATATGAGGTGGGGCATAAGGCTTTTCAAATACCTTATTCAAATTGTGATTTTTCTTTTTTGTAACTGTTGTGAATAATTCCTCCTTTGTACCTGCAACAATATCTAATTTGTTAGTAACTTGGGTTTTTAGGTGTTTCCCATCGTCACCTTCTAGATCTGGTTTTTTAGAGTGCTCCGACTGCACTACTAGCTCTGGTTTTTTACCGTGGTCCTTCTCCACATATTTTGTTTCCATAAGTGATACTCTATTATTGAGCATCTTGATTTGTTCTAGTAATTCATCCATGGAGTTCCCAAATTCCTCTATTTAAAAAGGTAGAATTCCCCAATTGAGTTAAGGTTTTCAACAAGTATCATGAATTCTTTTCATTATTGATTTAAATGACTAAATAAAGATCTCTTATGCATGAATTGATGAATTACAATGATATTATGATGATTTCCCCATGAACCCATGTAATCCCTATATTTTCAAATTATGAATATTATGATGTGGAATTTTGATCTTCAAGGAAGAATTTTATGAATTTAAGTATGTATTGCTAGCTTTACATGAATTTATGATGAAATCCATATCTAAACCATGTTTTCTAAGCATTGATGATTGAAAGTGGGTTTTGAACCTCAAGAGGTAAATTATGGAGTCGTGAATTTTCTTATGAAATCTATGCAAATATTTTAAGGGTTCTTTGAGAGTAAAGAATCAATGATGATGTTGTGTTGTGAAAGGATATTCTCATAAATACATACTAGCATAATGTAGGTTTTCTCACATAGAAAGGATTCTTATGTTGAAAGGTTTTCTCACCTAATTGAATCAAAGAATAATAGTTATCCTAATGAAACTAGCTTGGATTGGTTGTCCAAGGGCACATTTCCTTGGATTATTAGATAAGTCAACACTTAATAACTATTTAATGGGATTTATGCTTAGCACCGAGAGGCTATTCATGATGAGATGGAAGCTCTCCTGTTAGTACAGACCAGGTTTCTAGAAGCAATCTCATGAGATGGAAGCTCTCCCATTAGTAGAGGCCGGGTTTCTAGTAGCAATCTCCTTATTCTTAACTATGTGCCCCTATAGGTTAACTAGCTAGTGTATCAACTTAAGCTAGAAGTTTATGGTCCTTACCTTGGCAAGTAGGACACTTCTTTTCGGTGTGGAAGACACTAGGGTATCATGTTATAACTCACATGGTCTCTATGTCGGTTAAGACTAATTCCCCACATTAATAATGAACCAAGGTTATTTCAAGAAGTATCGCAATGAGTTCAAAAGTTTTAAAGATGACGTTGGCTTGGATAGACCATGATCTTATTACTTATGTTTTCTAACTCTTTTATATCATGTTTTATCTTGGTCAATTGCATTTCATTAAATGAAATGTCCCTTTCAGCATGATTTAACTATTTTTATGCATGACTATCATACTTTGTAATTGTTTTGTAGTAAAGCATACTCTTGCCTACATTTTTCCCAAATGTAGGGTCCGACAATCAGGGTCATCACCTTTGTTGTTAGAGGTTGCCATGACCTTTGTTGTTAGAGGTTGCCTTGAGATATTTTTGAGCTTTGGTGAGTCCTCATGCTTCGAGGACAGAGTTTATTGTTTTCAGTTTCTTTCATGCATTTCTATTTTGGACATGATGTATGGGCTAGGCTCAATTTCATTCTATTGTATTAGATGCCTATGATGAGACAAGTGTTTTAGACTTCCACTTTCTTTTGTAAACATGTTTTAGACTTGGACTATCGTTATACTCTTATGGTTCTATTGTTTATGTTATGAGAACTAAGTGGCTTGTATGGAGTCCTTCAGAGTTCTATACATCATGTTACATCTAGGGGATACCATGAATCATGACACTTCAATATTATCTTGTTGTTGTTTTATAAAGAAAATAATAATAGATTGAACCTAATGGCATGTTGCCATATGTTAAATTTTATTGGAATCTTTTATTTAAAGCAATTCCAAGAGAGGGAATAATATCACATTCTTCCTCCTCAAGCTTTTTGATCTTATCCAAAGTTCATAAGGACATTTAGGGAATGCTTTAATGAAAATATTATTGAAAATCTTACGAAAAATACATTATAACAAACATTTAAATGAAGTATTCAAAGCTTGAGCATGTCAAGGACACTGTCATTAAAAAAATATTGAGGAAATTTCATAAATATCAAAAAGATTAGGCATAATAATCCTCCTTAGCTAAAGTTTTTCTAATTACGCTCCATAGCTATAGTTTCGTTTTGTATGAGTATTTCTGTTTGTATAATTCGCTTGTCAATATACAAATATGGTAAGTATATACAAACTTTTATTTATACATTTAGGAATTTTTCAAAACTTATATGAATCAAATGCTTCAACAAGGTAATTATATACAAGCTAGGGTAAACATATATAAATTTTGGAATTATACAATTAGGAATTTTTTGATTTTTACAATTGGGAACAAAATTATACAAATTCAATATTTATACAATTAGGATTCGAATTATATGAATTTTCTATGTGGGCTACATAATTATGATTGTAAGTTAGTTGTGAATGGTAATTTAATTAAACTGTCTCTATGTTGACAAATTAACTAGTATATATTTTCTTATCACATAATTTTTCCAAAAAATATTGAACTTGGTATAGATTTATCCTCCGAATTCAATAAACACTTCTAATATATGACGAAGAATCATAAACTAACAAAGATTCTTTTTAAACTCAAACCCAACACAATGAAATATATGATAACATATTTCTCCAAGAGCTATATATTCTTCTACTTTTCATGTTGTAGAAGAAGACTAGATTTATAAGGGATAAAACCTATAAAAGTAACAAGAAAATTAGTGACAAGGATTAATGTAATTAATTCAACGGTTAAACCATTTGTCACTATAAATGATGGGAGACAGACAAAGCCATTGATAGACATTCAATGGTTGAAACATTTTCCTACAATGTCTATAAATTATTAGGAATGAAGAGGTCAAAGAATAATTAAAGACATGATAAATTCCTTTGACTAAAGACTCCAACAGTAATAAGAAAATATGCGACAAGGATTAATGTAATTTATTCAATGGTCAAACCAATTGTCACTCTAAATGGTGGAAAATAGACAAAGATAGTAATAGACATTCAATGGTTGAAACATTTCCCTCCAACTTTTTAAAATTACATTAGGAATGAAGTGGTCAAAAATTAATTAAAGACATGATAAATGCCTTTTAATTATAACAAATATATTAAGAGTCATTAATGACATATCAATGAATGAATCTAGACAGTAATGCCAATACTTCCTTTCGAGATACTAAAATATTTTTTTAATAAATACAGACATGAAATCCTACACCTAATAGAAACTTTAAATAGATCCTATAAGACATCTAGAGTTGCCCCAGCATTTTATCATGTTTTGATAGAAAAGATAACAAATGTTAACTAGAGAAAGTGGAAAAACTCTTCCTTTCCCAAAACAACACCACTAATAAAACACCATGACCATCATATAAATCACCTTCAACCACCTTCTTCGTCCAAAGCCCCTTAGCTCTAAGGAAAACACACAATGTTACCTCTCTAATATAAACAATTACCTCATGTGGCATAAAATCTCCTCCAGATGTATGTGCAAACATTTTACCTTTATAGATCAACAAGCAGACACTCTGCAACAGGAAAAATGCATTAGGTAAAACAAACTAAAGAAAGCAAAACCAAATATTGGGTAGGTTTTTTTTAATTTGTTTTTCCTAATGTCTTTTTCTTGACATTGAGGTGTTTGCTTTTTTGTATGTGAAGGTGAATTGTTTGCAAATACAACTGACGAGATTTTATGCCACATGTGGTTAATGTTTATTGGTTAAGATTTTAAATTTTTGTTTCTTTTCAAATATGAATAATAACTAAGATAGAAATTATTTTGTTTATTGTGACATCTCAAACCTATAGGCTAGGATTTAAAACCATCCTATGATGCAATGGTGTTTATTTTAGAGTTCTATAAGGTGATGAGGTAATGTTGTTTATCAGCTTCATAATTGGAGCATTTTTTGGTTTCTTCTTGGAGAGCTTTTCTCTATGGAGTTGGTTTTTTAAAGAATAAACGAATAATATAGAAATTCCTCATTTATCGATGAATAGGGACCAAAAATGTATTATTAAAAAATTTAGAGCAGGTCTTGTAAGTTTTAGAAGAATAATTGACGTTGTTATTATTAGTGTCTAAAGGATAATTTTTTCAAGATCTGTGTCTAAATTTTCAAATAAGTTTTGACAATGACTATTTTTCTAACTCTCCCAAGAAAGTAAATACCTAAATCAATCAACGGCAATGAAAATGAAGATGACCCTCATTTGTATTTTCGGTAAAAAAACTTAAGAACTTACATGTAATAAGCTTCAATATTATCTTATTGTTGTTTATTTTTAAAAAGTAATAAAAGATTGAACCTAATATCATGTTGCCATATGTTTTTAAATTTTATTTGGATCTTTTATTAAAAACAATCTCAAGAGACAGAACAATATTACATTCTTCCTCATCAATCTATCTGATCTTATCCACAATTCTTAAGGGCATTTAGGGAATGCTAGACTAAAAATATTATTGGAAATCTTATGAAAAATACTTTATAACAAACATTGCAAGGAAGTATTCAAAGCTTGAGCATGTCAAGGACACTGTCGTTAAAAAATATTGTGGAAATTTCATAAATATCAAAAAGATCAAACTTAATAAGCTTTCTTAGATAAAATTTTCTTACTTACACTCCATAGGTATAGTTTCATTTGGTATGAGTATTTCTGTTTGTGTAATTTGCTTGTCAATATACTAATAGAGTAAGTATATACAAAGTGTGTATGTATATATTTAGGAATTTTTCAAAATTTATACGAATCAAATATATCAACAAGATAATTATATACAAGCTAGCGTAAACATATATAAAATTTGGATTTATACAACTAGGAAACTATTGGATTTTTACAATTAGGAACCAAATTATAAAAATTTGGAATTTATACAATTAGGAGTCGAATTATATAAAGTTTGTATGTGGGCCACATAATTATGATTGTAAGTTCGTTGCGAATGGTAGTTTAATTAATTTGTGTCAATGTGAACAATTTAACTCGTATATATTTTCTTATCTGTGTAATTTTTCCAAAAATATTTCACCCGGCATAGATTTATACCCCAAATTCAATAAACATGTCTAGTATATAACTATGAATCAGAAACTAACAAAGATTCTTTTAAACTCAACCACAACACAATAAAATATATTATGACAGATTTCTCTAAGAGATATATATTCTTCTACTTCTTAAGTTGTAGAAGAAGACTAGATTTATAGAGGAAAAAACTTACCATTGTAATAAGACATTAGTGAAAGGATTAATGTAATTAGTTCAATGGTCAAATCATTTGTCTTTATAATGATGAAAAACAGACAAAGCCATTAATAGATATTCAATGGTTGAAATATTTTCCTCCAACATCAATAAATTATTACAAATGAAGAGGTCATAGAATCATTAAAGACATGATAAATGACTTTGAATAATAATAAAAACATTAAAAGTCATTAATAAGATATCAAGGAATGAATTAGACTGTAATATGATCAATAACTTTTTTTTTTAGATAGTAGAATCATTTGCCAATAATTATAGACATCAAACCCTATGCCAAATAGAAACTATAAAAAGAATCTTATAAGACATCTAGAGTGAGCAGATGTCATGCCCCGAGCCTACACTGTAACATCTATCAAATTGAAAGAAAATAGAAAGAGATGGAATTAGAAAGTGATTTTTGGAAATAATAAAAGTTTGGAAAATTGGTTAAGTTAAATTTGAGTTTTTGGTCAACTTCAAAAGATCATAACTCCTAGCTCAGGATGAGTTAGGTGTATTTTCCAGATATAGTAGGAAAGATCTTGGAATAATCTTTCCAACGCTGCCGAGTTTGTGCGATTCCAAGTTCGTATAAGTTAGTTATGTCCATTGGAAGTTGGGCTGTTCAAATAAGGAAAGTCCAATCCGGATTTTAGAAGGGCATTATGGTCTTTTCACCACCCAATTAAGTTGATTAATTTTTAGCAATTAAATTGTCGTCTAAACTGAATTGGTTCAGTTTAGACAATTGGAAATTTACGCTAGGGTTTTTGGAAAAAGAACGCAAGAGAAGAAAAGAGGAGAAAGAGCAAAGCTCATCGTTCTTGAAGGTTTAGCTTGTGGATTTCGACAAGGGTTGATCCCTAAAGAGGTATGTGAGTATTTCATAGTGTTGGGTTCATTCACCCATTCGCCAATCATGTTTATTTCAGTGAAGTTTGTTCTAGAAGGTTGAAAGTTGATGAATCTTGACTGGTGTTCTTGAAATTGGCTTTTGTTCCTGAGTTAGGTTGATATTGAGGAGTTCCTTGAGGTTAAAATCTTGTTTCCTTGAGTTGTTTTAGTTAGATTGTGTATAAATGCTGGGTATCTAAAAATAAAGAAAAATTGAGACGAATAGTCGAGTTTGGGTGAATTGGGACTAGAAAATAAAAGAAGGAAAAAGTCAGGCAAATCTGGTGCCGCAGGTCGCATCGCGGACCTGCCTCTCCGTTTCAAAAATTTCATCCTCGCGTCGCAGAATGATCACGGTCCGTTCTGCCTCAAAAGGTATTTTTCGTGACCAAAATTTAAATACCTCTCCATGTCGCGGACCCATCCTCAAACAATGATTTTTTTTTTTTGTTATCTTTTCTCATATTTAGCTATCTAAAATCATTTCTAAACATCATGAGATCTTTCCTATCACAAATCACAATCATTGAATCCATAATTCAAATCAAGGAAAGTTAAGAGTCAAGTCAAGAGAAGTTAACAGTCAAGTCAAGAGAAGTTAAGAGTCAAGTCAAGAGAAGTCAACAGTCAAGTTAAGAGAAGCTCATAAAGTTTTCCAAAAGTCTTTTACAAATGTTTTAACTTTGTTTTAAGATTTGAGTTTCGAGTTGAGTAAAGAGTAAAGTTTGAAGTTCATTTCTTCAAAAGAGTATATTGGGACTATGTATTACCAAAGAGTAAATGTTTTTCACATTTAAAGAAGAAATGAAACCTTGATTTCCAAAAGAGCCTTTGAGCTAGTTTTCAGTAAAGAGTAAGAGTGAAGTTCATTCTTCAAAGATTATACGGGAACTAAGTATTCCCAAGAGTTAAAATATTTTCACATTTGAGCAAGAAATGAAACTGAGATTTCCAAGAGATCTTTTAAGCTAAGTTTTTGAGTAATTATCTCAAACCAAAGAAAGAGTTTTGTTTTTAAAAACATATGAGCTAAGTATATTTTGGGAGTAGTATTGAGCACCGATATGGGGGCGAGTTGGAGTTTAGATAACTCACGTCTCCTTAAACCATGTAGCCATCATGGGTAGTAAAGGATCATACTTTTGAGATGACACCTTAAGATGCATTTAGCATAGACTAGTGGACCCACTTAATTAAGCGTTCTATATGATGACATAGTACAGGACAGTTATGGCAGCTTGGGTAAGACGACGTATCACCACTTAGGCTTAGAGTGGTGGTTGTCGGTTAGAGAAACTCCCACAGAAACTATATTACTTTATTATATGAGTAAAGTTGAGTTTGTTATTGCATTTTCTTTTACGAACTAATTTGTTTTCTACTGGTTTAAAAGCTTCCTATATATTGCATGTGTTTTATTGCTTTATATTGAGTTAAGTTATTCAGGAGTTGAGTAAAGCCAAGGTAAGTGTTTCATTTAGGTTCTTTTCAAGCTTAAGTGATGTTTATCATTCCAACTCGCATACACGTACATTACTATTTTCTTCATTTTGATATCCAAAAGTGTTACAATATCTCCCCCTTGGGAACATTTGTCGTCGAATGAAGTCTAAACTAGTTGGGTATGGAGGAAAGGAGCTGCAATCCCTACCACTAAGTCCTAGAAACTGATTTTTGATTGAACTGAGTTCTAAGAGTATGCAAATACGCTGAAAATACAAGTATAACTGAAGGAACATGATAGTATGACTAAAACTGCGCATGAATGACTGAAAAACTGAAGAGAAACAATTACATCAAGCTGGAATGAAACCGGAAGAAAAGAGATGATGATACTTGGCCTTCATGGCTACTTCTGCTTCCCAAGTAGCTCCCTCTACGGATTGACTCCTCCACAAAACCTTAACTAAAACAACTTCTTTGTTTCTCAACCTTTGAACCTGACAATCAAGGATTTCAACTACTACCTCTTCATACATGACACTATCCTTCATAGCCACACTTTCTGAAGGTACACTAGATGTTGGATCACCTACACACTTCTTCAACAACGAAATGTGAAAAATTGGATGCACTGATGCTAGTTCTGTTGGCAATTCTAACTCATAAGTCACTTTACAAACCCTTTTCAAGATCTGGTAAGGGCCTACATATCTAGGTCTGAGCTTCCCTTTCTTGCCAAATCTCATCACCCCCTTCACGGGTGACACGTTCAGGAAAACCCAATCATCAACTTGGAACTCTAAGTCCCTTCTCCTTACATTTGTATAAGATTTCTAGCGACTCTTGGCTATCTTAAGTCTATCTCTATTGAGCTGAACTTTTTCCATGGCATCATGAACTGAATCTGGCCCTATCAAGGCTACTTCACCTACTTCAAACCAACCAACTGGAGATCAACATATACGCCTATACAATGCCTCATAAGGGCCCATCTGAATGCTGGAATGGTAACTATTATTGTAGGTGAACTCAATAAAAGGAAGGTGATCATCCCAATTACCCTTTGAAATCGATCACGCAAGCTCTCAACATGTCCTCTAAGGTCTGAATGGTACACTCTTCCTAACCATCCGTTTGTGGATGAAATGTTGTGCTAAGATTAACTTGAGTACTAAGACCCTTCTGAAATGACTTTTAGAAATGAGAGGTAAACTAAGGACCTCTATCTGAGAAGATAGACAAAGGAACCTCATGCAAACCTGACTATCTCATTAATTTAAATCTTGGTGCAGTCCTCTGTTGAATCTATCGTCTTAAAAGACAAAAAGCGTGAAGACTTAGTAACTCTATCAACTATCACCCAAATGGAGTCATGTTGTCTGCGAGTACGAGGCAAACCGATAATGAAGTCCATGTTGATCACTTCCTACTTCCAAGTAGGAATGTTGATCTCTTAAGTCATACCTCATGGTTTCTGATGTTCTATCTTGACTTTTTGACAATTGGGGCACTTAGCCACAAAATCTGCTATATCCCTTTTTATACCATTCCACCAAAAGACTTCCCGCATATTACGATACATCTTAGTGGCACCTGGATGAATAGATATCTAGAATTATGGGCTTCTTCAAGAATCTTCAGTTTCAACTCACCCATCTTATGAACACATATAGACCCTGATAGCGAAGCACACCATCTTTCCCTTGGGAGAAAACCACAACTCTCTACTGATGGACTGCACCCTTTAGATGAAGTAGTATCGGATCACTGTCTTGCTTTTATTAAACCTCCACTAACAATGAAGATTCTGACTCGTCCTAAACTTTACACCACTATCTGATATGCTCATAAGACAAACTCCTAAGCGAGCAAGCTTGTGAACATCCTTTGCTAGCTCTTTTCTTTC
Organism: Solanum pinnatisectum; assembly: GCA_035578085.1. Lineage (NCBI taxonomy): Eukaryota > Viridiplantae > Streptophyta > Magnoliopsida > Solanales > Solanaceae > Solanum > Solanum pinnatisectum. The sequence goes on along the minus strand of CM069085.1, from coordinate 15,448,858 downwards.
TTCCTCAACATGTGCTACACTACCCATAAATAGTCTACTAAGAGCATACACTACTATGTTTTCCTTACCAGGATTGTAATGCACACTCATATCACAATCCTTGAGGAACTCAAGTCATTTCCTCTAGCGAGGAGTCAACTATTTCTAGGTGAACACATACTAAAAGCTCTTGTGGTCTATGAATACATCTACATGAACACCCTACAAGTAATGTCTCCAAATCTTAAGTGCAAACACCGCTGCTGCAAGCTCGAGGTCATGAGTTGGATAGTTCTTCTCATGCACCTTAAGCTGTCTAGAAGCATAAGATATAACCTTACCTCATTGCATCAACACACAACCTAGACCGACTCTGGATACATCACAATAGATAACATAACCGTCTGAACCCTCTGGTAGAGTCAAAAGAGGATATGTAGTCAACCTAGTTTTCAGTTATGCAAAGATTTTCTCACAATCATCTGACCACTAAAACTTAAACTTTTTTCTGAGTCAACTTAGTCAATGGAGAAGCTATGGATGAAAATCCTTCCACAAACCTTCTATAATAACCTACCAAACCCAAGAAACTTATGATATCTGTAGGAGAAGTAGGTCTGGACCATCGTTTCACTACATCTATTTTATGAGAATCCACTCAGATCCCTTCACTAGACACAATATGCCCAAGAAAAGTAATGGATTGCAACCAAAACTCACATTTTGCTAAACTTAGCGAATAACTGGCGATCTTTGAGAGTTTGCAGGACAACCCTCAAATGATTCGCATGTTCTTCCTCATTCCTAGAGTAAATGAGGATATCATCAATAAAGACGATAACGAACAAGTCCAAATACTGCTTGAACACTCTGTTCATCAAATCCATGAAAGCTGCAGGAGCATTGGTTAGTCCAAATAACATAACTACAAATTCATAATGACCATACCGAGTTATGAAGGCTATTTTTGGGATGTTACTATCTCTGACTCTGAGCTGATGATAGCCGGATCAGAGGTCTATCTTTGAGAAATGACTAGCACCGTGAAGTTGGTCGAACAAGTCATCAATCCTGCGGATGGGATACTCATTCTTGATTGTGACTTTGTTCAACTGTTTATAATCGATGCATATTATGAGAGAACTATATTTCTTTTTCACGAACAACATGGGTGCACCCCATGGGGAAATACTAGGCTTGATGAAGCCCTTATCTAGAAGGTCTTTCAATTGCTCTTTCAATTCCTTAAGATCAGCTGGAGCCATTCTGTAAGGAGGAATAGAAATAGGTTGGGTATCTGGAAGGAGATCAATTCCAAAGTTGATTTTCCTTTCGGGAGGAACTCTAGAAAGATCTTTTAGAAACACTTCTGGGAACTCATTAACTACTGGAACTGACTCAAGAGTTGAAGTTTCGAAGCTTGAATCCTTAACCCAAACTAGATGATAGAGACAACCCTTAGAGATCATCTTTCTAGCCTCAAGGTAAGAAATGAATCGACCCATAGGCCCTAAGCTACTACCCTTCCATTCTAAGATTGGTTCGTCTGGAAACTGAAAAAACGAACAATCCTAGTTCTACAATCAACTGAGTCATAACAGGATTGTAACGAATCCATACCTAGAATGATATCGAAATCTACCATTTCTAACTCTACAAGATCTGTTGAGGTGACTTTCTGAGAGACTGTGACATGACAATTTTTGTATACCCGTCTTGCTATAACTGGGTCACCGACTAGAGAAGAGACTGAGAAGGGTTCTGAGAGAGTTTCTGGACTAACATTGTAGTTGAATGGTATATAAGGAGTTACAAAAGACAAAGTAGTCCGTGTTGTCTTTCCACTGAGTGAGCCCTATGTCAGCCACATCCTTAAGCTTATAGGATGCCAATTCCACCCTATCACTACCAGTCACTTGCATCACTCCACCTATTTTCTTAACCTCATCAATGAAATTATGTGGGTCCTCTCCAACTTCCAACCCTAAAAGCTCATGCGGATTTATCCTAACAAAATCTCGAACTCTAGCTACCACTGATCCACCATTTCTATTAGTAGGAATTGGAACCTGCTGATTGTTCTTGTTGGTCATACTCCGAGCCAAAATTTGAATGGCATTCCAAAACTCTACGTTCGAAACCTAATGGTTTGGAACTAGAGGAATTGCGTTAGGATTGTGTGCATTAGCATTCCATGCGTAAGCTCTATAGGAGACATAATCTTAAGCACATAACGATGGATTAGAAAGGAGATCATACCAATGCAAGATAAGAATATCAAGAAAGTGAAGTTTTCCTAAAACACTTCATCACCTCCTTCTCATAAGATATTGTGTACTTCACAACCATGAAAATGACTCTACTTAGTGTGGCTTTTCAGACATCCTAGGACTCTTAAACCTAGTGCTCTAATACCAAGTTTCTCACGCCCCGAGCTACCTTGAGATGCGGACACGGGACCTAGGACCACAAGTGATCCTAAGCTAACCTTGTTGGCATGATGTGAGCAAAATAAAGGAAATAAACTAATAAATAACTGTTGCAGAAACTAAATCATGAAAATGGCAATGATGGGGAATACCCATATACTAATCTGAATAATGATAACTGAGAGTTTAATACAAAAGAGAAATCAAACAATTAGGCTAAAGATGAAACTAACTATGTCTGAAATAAGCCTCTAAACTGACTAGAAATGTTGGGACATGCCTCAACTAGATCTAGAAAAACTGAAACTAAAGACTAAAATGATAAAGGTAAACATACAATAGAGTCTGACCCTACATGTTGAAACTGAAATATTGACTGTATTGAAATGGTCACTGCAATAGAGACTGACTGAACAGTGGGAGTTACTAATAATCGATAATAAAATCACATGAGCTAAATGTGGAGTCCGATGTATACACCCATCAAGAGGACCCAATATTCCCGACCAAAGGTATAGAGGCATGCTGGTGTGATCACTAAAATGATGCCTACAAAGGGGACTTACAACCTATGTGGCTAGTAGTTCTGGGACTATTTGGGTATGCTGAAACCTAGTCCAATTCGGTATTACGCTACTCCCAATAGATTAAATGATCAACATATTATGACTGAAGCTCTGCAATATTCTAGATTGCTCAAACTAACATGCAAACTGAGAATGCGCAATAATATACTGATAATGACACATTAAAAAACTGAGGCATGTATATTTGAAATAACTAAAATATTTGACCTAGCATTTGTAATTCATGAACTAACGCACTACATAGCTAGGTTTCTGAATTTATGAAGGAAACTATACTAAAACATGCTAAAAGCCATGATAAACTGATTTGGAACATGTAAATAACTAATTATTAATAATCCACTAAAGTTCTAGAAACCCTAGGTTTGATCATGATAAAGGAATCAAGAATCTGACTAAAATCTAGGGTCCCAATGGGAGAAAGGAACCCACTAGTGAAATCCCACATAGCTGGTGATGAAATTCACGGAGAAATCCTTCGATTTTGGGGATGGAACTGCAGAAAACTTGCTGCATTCTTGGAGGGGTTTGAGTCATTTATTTCTTCTCTTTTTGCTCTAGTTTGGATGATCTTAGGTGAATAAAGGTATTGGTTATGTTCTAACTAGGTTATTAGGCTTAATATGAGTAAAACGACATAGTTTAGGGATTAAGCGGTGTAGTTTAGGTGCCCAACGCATAGGGGAAAGGACAAAAACGACCCTAACTTAATTCTATCGAAGGCCGCCCACGGAGATACCTACGGTCCATGGGTTGATCTACCAACCGTAGGTAAGGGTCGTTGGTCAAGTCTACCCAACAAGGCTTCACTAAAACGAGCATAACTTTTTACACAGAGATGGGATTTTAGCAAACTCGGTGGCATTGGAAAGAGGATTCAATTATATATCATTAGGTGGGTCATGGGACACCTAATTCTTTATGTGCTAAGAGTGATGACCATTTGAAGTTGATCCATCAAGAATTTCCGTCTAACTGGTTGCTGACCCTCACCTACGGTCCGTAGGTCCAACCACGGACCGTACTGGTCGTCCGTGGGTGGGATCAGAGACTATTAAGACTTGGGCCTTAATGACGGAACCCCACCTACGGTCCATGGTCCTACCTACGGTCCGTGGATGGTTCCGTTGGTACTGGCACTAATTTTCTGAAAATTGGGATTTTTCTTCATTTTGAGATCCGAAGTGTTACAAGCCCCCACCTCCCCCCCACCCAAAAAAATTTAAGTTTTGATTTTAAAAAATATTTTGAACTTCAAAATTTCATTTTTTCACCCCTACCTCGACCCCCCCCCATCCACCCCACTCACCCACCTCCCTACCAGCCCCACCCCCCAAAAATATAATTTTAAGTTTCTTTTTAAAAAATATTTTCAACTTCAAAATTTCATTTTTTTCATCCCTACCATCGACCCACCTCCCCCACTCCTACCAGCCCCTCACCCCCCCCCCCCCCAAATTTATGTTTGTTTTTAAAAAAATATTTTCAACTTCAAATTTTTATTTTTTTCACCCCAACCCTCGATCGCCCCCGCCATCCCCCCTATCAGACCCCCCTCCCCAATCCCGAAAAAAAAAATTTAAGTTTGTTTTTAATATATATTTTTAATTTCAAAAATTATTTTCTACTCTAATAAAAACAAAAGTTATTTCTCAAAAATATTTTTCATTCATAAACCAAACACTACAAATCTTTTCCGGAAAATATTTTCTACTCACTAACCAAACATGAGAAAATAAGTCAAAAATTTACTTGTTTTCTCGGGAAACATTTTCTAGGAAAACATAAATTTATTTTATATTGAAAAGTTATAGGATTTTTTTTTACTTTTATGATGCAATAAAACTAAATGACGCATTTTCAACATATTTCATCCACAAAAGGACTAAAATATTTTCTTCATGTTGAATTCTTAAGTAGAGTACTATTTACTCATGAAAATATGGGTAAACTAGTATTTTACCCAATCCATTTGTTACCCAATCCATCTTAGCCTAAGAGTAAGAACACATTAGAACCATTTGATGATGGGGATTCCCAACTGCAAATAATATTGAGCCACATTTTAGCCCCTGCCCTAAAATCACTAGCCACAATTACCCTCTTGCCACTTTTCCATTTGATATCACTCCCCGGTGAACAAAATTTTGAAGCCAACAATTCCTTAGAGATTTTGCCATTTCTTTGCATTGGCTCAAGTGGATGGTTTTGAAGCCCATAAAATGCATTAATATGCTTCGGGATTAACTGTACATTTTAGTGACAAAATTTACTTTTCGTGCTTAAATATATGAAACACATGCTTTTAGTGACGAAACATAAAAATCCGTACCAATATTTTGTCCACTGAAGTTTCCCACCAAAAAATTAATTGGCGCCATTTGTTAAGCAGTGTTAGTCACTAATTTAAAATTATCAGTGACACATTACTTTGTCCTTAATAATGTATCTAATTCATGACAAATTATTTTTTGTCTTAAAATTTATTAATTTTTGGACACAAAAAAATTTCATCTAAAAAATAATGTTGTTACAATATCGACAAATTAGAGTTCATAGTTAAATATTATAGGTTTTAGCTATAAAAATTTAGATTTAATTATGACATTTATTTTCGTCACTAATAATATAAATAATTGGTGAAGAAGATTTTATTGTCTCTAATCAATCTGTGATTTAGTGATAACAAAAAAAACTGTCACAAAATATGTAAGGTGTTAAATAGCGACGACTTAAAATTTGAAGTGAATAATTCAACTATTTGCTACGAAAAAATTCATAGCTAAATATAATTTTTTTTGCCTACAATTGTTCATAATTACAAGTGACAACTTATAAAAAGAATAATACAAGTGCTTCATAAGAAATAGACAGAGTCTATTCGTTAATTGGTGAAGGAAAATATTAAAACCAATGAATTCGGTTGATTTTGTAAAAACGAAAAAGTTCAATTTACAATTTTCTTAAATTATGCAATTATAAAATTCATCATTTGGAAAATACATTCCAGGTTATAAGTACCGTGAGTGGGGTACAACTCTACCACTATATTGCTAATATTTGTTGGTTTAACACTTTTGTTTTTTATTTGATACACATTCAACAATAAAGACGATAGAAAAAATAATTTCTCAGGTCTTGGTGCTAAATTTTGAGCGTGCCTATTGATTTGTGATTGGTAAACTACATAGACTAAGTCGATCTATTTGCTTCTGCCTAAAAATATGTACATATTTAATAGTAATTCCACATATGTACGTAGAGCAACTATACAGAGATAACATCGACTTACAAACTTAGACTTTCCAAAGGTGCGAAATATTTCATTAATTTCTATTAACTTTTTTCTTCAGTGAAATTTGAAATAAACTAAAAAATGAAAGCACAAATGAAAGAAACGAACCAACTAGGATTTCAAATATATTATGATGAAGTACTATAGTTATGGGTATCGATGTGTTTTTCAAAACAATTGATTTACTGATCAAATTGAACCGATTATTCAAATTATTTTAATACAATCGACTGTACTGAATAATTTATAAAATTTATAAAAATAAATAAAGAAAATGACAGAGTCGTACTAAATATATTTAAAGATATTTTAAAAAATATGCAATTTAATTAAAATATAATGTACATTTGAATGAATTGTTGGTTGTAAATTTCTTACATTTGTGTATGTGTATAAATAATCATATAATATATTATTTCTACGGAAGTTAAATTTGAAAGAAGTGAATGAAGTTAAAAATAAAATAAAAATGAGAGACAAGAGAGAGTTCATCAGATGGTAAGCACTCTTCACTTCCAACCTTAAGGTTGTTCGAGTCCCCATGAAAGCATAATATGAGAACAACTCCTTGGGAGGGGTTAAAAAATTGAGATGGGAGATAATATGAACATTAACCTTTTTTATAATAATAAATTTATCCATAATTAATACATTTAAGAACAAAATAATTTTTATCATAGAAAATATAGTTATTAGTGACGAAATTAGATTTTGTTCAACTACGAAATACATAGAACTTTAGAGACAATTGATGTCATCACAGATTGAAGTAAAATAATTAATGACAATATAATTTTGTCAGTAGTAATAACCTTTTTAGTGACAAAGCATACTATTAACTACAAAAAAATAATACTTTTTACGACAAATAAATTTGTCACAAATGTTTAAGCATTTGGGGATGATTTTTCTTTTTGTTGTTAAATAATACTTTTAGCAACAAAGCACTAAATCGTATTTGTATACTTTTAGCGACACACATTTAGTGACGACTGATTGACAAATTATTTTTCGTCTTACAAGATTTTTAGTGACGAAATATGATTTATAAATGACGAAATTATTTGTCCCTGATAATCAAATTTGTTGTAGTGCTTCATTTCCTTTACAAGGAGTAGACACAAAGCAACTCAAACATGTGGCCTTCAATCTACCTAAAATTTTAGAAGAAGTTCCAACAACCTCATTTCTTCAACTCCTCTATCTAACTTTCAGGTCTTCTTGAGGCGATTGTTGTAGTATCACCGTTCATAATCCGTCAATTAGAACCTTTCACAATAATATTGTGCTTTCTCCATTTCCTCCTCACTATCATCCGTTAAGCAGATATTCTCATCTTATTCTTGAGATATCTTTATGTTGGAGAGTACCTATAAATGTGAAACAATGTCGGAATGGGCATAGTTACATATCTAGCATCATAATTCATCGCAATTGAGCCAAAGAAATGGGCTAAATTAACACAATAAGGATGTCAATTTCAGAAATATAACGCTACATTGCACTTGAGGGAGTATCTTCGTAGGAGCAGACTTGATCCTGTGGAACGTTTTCTTCTTCGACGGACTTAGACATTATCATATCCTCGCACCAGCAGAAGCAACTTTGCAAGAGAAGCATCATAGGTGCAGAAGAAGTTATGCTTCTGCGGCTTTGTCATCATTAAAAGGCTAAATTAGTTTATGGCAACCAACGTTTCGGCTTTTGGATACTGATTCAAAATTGTACAACACCAACCTCAAACACATGTTAGACACAATAACATTCACTCGAATTTGGGAATACATGGGCGAAACATTGGTTCTACATATTAACTCGATGATCCAATAGAATGACAGTAAAAAAATTCAAACTTTATGCCCTTAAATTTTGTACTCAAACACCCAAATTTTATGTCTAAACACAAACTCAAGCACAAATTACTAAAAATCATAGAATTACTCATAAATTTCTTCAAAAATTATAAACCCAATTTTTTTCTAATGTCTAAATTTCATCCATGTTTTAGCATGTCAAAGTATCAAGAAAATGAAATAATTAAGTTACTTGGCGAGTAGTAGATTACACCCAATTGAGGCCATTTTAGTTCAAAAATTAGTGTCCTCAATGCCTAATTTTATCCTAATGTGATATTTTGATGTTATGTAGTAATGAAAGTGAATGGACAAAACCGCACAAGAAAAGGCAAAAATATTAAAATTGAGTAGAAACTCCAAGCTGAAGCTCTCTAGAAGAGAAGGGCGATCACCAAAATGAGTACCTCTACTAAAGTTGACAGTGTTAGATAAAAAGGGTTCAATCTGAGTTGGTGAGAAAACAAGTATTTGTCATTCTGCCAAATGAGCAAAGGTGGGTTGAGTTTTAACGCTTAATATGGCAGGCATCGGACCTAAAATGAAGGATGGGAAGGTGATCAAGGTGGTAATTTGAAATAGGCCGAAAGTTAGAGGTATACTTAGTTGAGTCTTCCGACTACGAATTCAAACATTTGAAGCTTGAGACAAAGAAAGTGAAAGTTGAACAACTAGACAGTGATAAACTAAATGCGTTAGGCAAGCCCAACAAATGTCGCCAAAAAAGTTGCCAAAAATTTCGAATTTATTTTTATGGAAAATATAAATAGTTAATTTTAGATAGAGAAAATGTAACTTTTACCATTGCCAACTTTAAGATATTGAGTTTGAGCTTTTTCTCTATTATCCTTAGTTTTGGCGTTTTAGATAGCCTAGTAATCGACATTTGGAGAGTTAAATTTGAAGTAGGTCTTGAAGATTCTTGCTTATTATCTACAATTAGTGTATGAATTTACTTTGGGTATAAGCTCTTTCCCTTTTATCATGTGAGGCTAAAACCACAAAGACTAGGGGTGTGATTATGAGGTTGGGTGTTGATGTATTTTAGTTGTTTTGGTGTCTTGCTCTATTGTGTTGCTATTTTATCATGGATTCAACTTATTTAGCAAGAAACTAATTGATGGGTTTAGGTGGCGAACTTAACCCTAGACTAGATCTTTAATTGATGGCCCAAAGGGATTAATAGAAGTGGTTAAATGTCTTCATACTTGCAATGTGGATCTGATTACTATATTTTACTTGAAGAAGGAACTGTAGAATTATGTTTATTGCTAAATCTGCTCAAAAGAGGGATTTTTTAAAGTAATAGGTTAATTGTTAATTTGCATATATAAGACTGAAAGGTTGTTATGTGCCATGATACTTTGAGATCAAAGAATATTTATATCATTAATGAGTATACATCTTATCTATGATTGTCTAGTATCTCTTGAGCAAGCACATTGAGCACTTTATATGATCAATACAAACCCCCAGACCCCTAGATTATTTTTTACATGCATATTATTATTTCTGTTAGTCTAGCGGTGATAATGGATTCCTAAGCTTTCTCATTAATGTTTTTGGAATTATCCACTCCCTTATTAATTACTACAAAGGATAGGTTACATCAATAATTTTTGAATTAAACTCTTTAATCACTCCCAGTGGGATTTGACCCCGACTCTTAGTCGGGTATTTATATTGACAACGACTATTTATTCTCTTAATTGTTTTCTATGATAATTTAAGAATTATATAAAATGACGTCGTCGTTGGGGAGTGATGGCTAAGAATTCAAACTGTGATGTTAGTTTGTGAACTTGTTTATTTGTTGTGGGTTATTTGTTTTGTGTTTTGTGGTGTTTATTTATTGGTGGAAACATGAGTCTTAATGGAAGTGATAATGCTAGTCACTATGGCTGAAATTATATGTAATCAATAGGGAAGATATGAATCTCAATGTCACTGGGAAAGTAAGAGCAATTTGGTTACCTCCTACTCCCAAGAATGCCACAATGAATGTAACTGACCCAATGTTGTAACATATCAAAATAAGAGGACTTTTTGGAGATCTTGGGCATGAAGACTCCCATGACCACCTTCAAAAGTTTGTAAATATATGTGGGCCTTTCATTGTTGAAGGCATTTCACAAGAATCAATTCGGTTGAGGTTGTTCCTATTTTTTTTTTTAATGAAAGATGCAACTAAGTGATTGATTGAGCTACCACCAATTTTCATCACTTCATGGGGGGAATTGATTGAGGCATTTTTAGAAAGGTTTTTCCTTCCTTCATAAATGGTGAAACTAAGGGATTTCATTCAAAATATCAAAAGAGTTAATGGGGAACCCGTTCATGAAACATGGTTACTATTCAAGAGGCCACTTTTGCGATTTTCAAATCATGGAATTCTAGACAGGTTATTATTGCAATACTTCTATCGATGCCTCAATACAGTGAACAAAGGAATGGCTGATCATCTTATCCAAGGGGGAATAGTGAGGCAACCATTTGTAGTGGCCTCAAGGTCACTTGATGACATGAAAAAAATTAATCAATCTTTCCATACTTGTGAAGATCGTGTGTCGCTTCCATATTTGGGGATGATTAAGTATCAAGAAGAGAAGAGTCGAGAGCGCGATCACTTAATTGACGGCTCAACTTGAGTTCTTACCAAGACATGTCATGTGAAGTGGTATGAGATCAGTGAAAGCATTTAATATGAGTAATGGGAATACTACATTTGGGGGTGCATGTAATATAAACATGAAATTTAGAGAAAGCCAAATGGGGGCTTGCTGTTAAGTTATCCAAAGCTTACCGAAAATTTAGGTTCGACCAGGGGCAGTGATAATAGTTGGGAGAATGATAATTGGTATGATAAAAGGGTGAGCTGTGATGGAAGTGAGTGTGATAGAGAAGAATATGTACCATTTCATGACCAAACCAGTCTAGAAAGTTATTGGACCGAGGAGTTGTTCACCAAGATTCTTTATAAATTAAAGGAACTGATATTATATTGAAAGAGATGAGAAATCACTCTTCTCATTGACATATACGGTTACTTCCCATTATCTTGAATCAAACTACTTAAAGGAAAAATGTGTCAGATTGCCGCTCTTGCGTATTTCAATCCAAAGGAAGAATTGGTGTGCCACATGAATGTGGATTCAATAAATGCTACCCAAGTGTAAGTTGTGGTAACTAGAGGTGACAAAATACTACACAATGCACATGTTATTTTTTATCATGGTAAAAAAGAGTGTGTCTATTGATTATGAGTCATTGCAACAAGTTTAAGCTCCATCAGCCAAAGATGATAAAAATGGCCCATAAGCAAGCAAGTGTGATAGCAATGCTATGGCCCCAAGTTCTAAAATTCTAATAAAAATAACTCTTCCTTTTCCTGAATGGTTGAGGAAGAAAGACGATAATGCAATGTTTAAGAAATTCTTGGGGGTAGTCACAAATTTATCCATAAATATTCCATTGGTTGATGCATTCGTGGAATGTCTGGGTATGCCAAATTTATGGAGGAGTTAGTCATGAAGGAGAGATTGCATGATTGTGAATTGTAGAGATATCTCAAACATGTAGTACCATCATGAAAAATAATGACATTGTGAAGAAGAAAGACCTGGGGGCCTTCACTATACCATGTACCATTGGTATGTGCACATTTGCTAATGTATTATGCGATTCGGGGTTAGTAGAAAGTTGATGCCATTGAATGTCTTCAATAAGCTTGGGCTTGATAAGCCAAAAATGAAAAATATGAGATTGTTGATCCTATATCCTTTAATTAAAAGACTAGTTGGGATAGTGTATGATGTTCTACTAAAGGTGGACAAGTTTGTGTACCCGTGTCAACTTCATGTTATTAGATTGTCTAATTGATATTAAGATCCCGTTATACTTGGTAGGCCATTGATGGCTACCAGCAAAGCTTTGGTTGATGTTGAGGGGGGTGAGTTGAAATTTTGGGTTAATGAAGAAGAGGTTAGTTTCAATATTTGCACGTCTATGAAATATCCAAGTGATATGCATATGGTGTCACATTTGGATCAAATTGATGAGGCAGTGGCTAGTATTAGTGACGCAAAATATAGTGGAAATATTTTAGTTGCCGTGTTACTCAAGTATGATGAAGAAGAAATAAGTGATTATGATGAGTTGGTTGCTACTCTTGTTGGTCTGAGATCATACACTTCAATTCCCAAAAAATTAGACATTGACTTGTCTAGTTGAGAGGAACCACGACCACATAATCCATCTTAGAGCCCCAAAAATAGAAATTCAAAGTACTCCCACCTAATCTTAGATTCATCTTCTTAGGAGCCGATAATACATTACCAACTATTATTGCAAATGACCTCAAACATTGTAGGTAGAGTTGCTGATAAAGGTGTAGAAAAAACATATTAGAGCGTTGGGTTTGTCAATTGTGAACATTGTGGGAATTTCTCTCAAGTGTGTACTAAAAAAGATACTACTAATAGAAGTATGTAAGAAATGAATTGAGCAAACAAAGGTCAAATCCTCCAATGCAAAAACTTGTGAAGAAAGAAATAATAAAATTGTTTGATGCAAGATTAATTTTCCCTATTGGAGATCGCTAATGGGTGAGCCCGGTTCTATGTGTTCCTAAAAAGGGGAATGATAATGGTTCTAAATAAGAAGGCTGAACTTATGGCTACTTGGCCCGTGACTGGGTGGAGAGTGTGTATGAATTATAGGAACTAAACTCTTGGTCCGCAAAGGTCCACTTCCCCATGTCGTTCATTGATCAAATGCTTGATCCACTTGCGGGGAAGGGATGTTGTTGTTTCTTAGATAAATATTCTGGTTAGAATCAAATATCCATAGCAGTATAGGATCAACAAAAAACAACCTTCACTTGTCCTTATGGGACGTTAACTTTCAAGCTAATGCCCTTTGGATTGTGGAATGCCTCTACTACTTTCCAAAGATGCATGATATCAATCTTTGCATATATAGTGGAGGAATCCATAGAAGTCTTCATGGATGATTTTTCCGTAGTTGATGATTTATTCTAAGAATCTCTACATCATATGGAGATGGTACTGTAATGATGTGTGGAATCAAACTTGGTTCTTAATTGGGAAAAAAAAATCATTTTATGGTAAAGGAGGGCATCGTCCTTGAGCATAAAATATCCAGAAAAGGGATTGAGGTAGATCATGCCAATGTGAATGTTATTTCCAAATTACCTCCCTCAATGTCGATGAAAGGGTTGCAATGTTTTCTTGATCATGCCGGATTCTATTGAAGATTTATAGAAGACTTCTCAAAGGTGGCTATTTTATTGTGTTGGCTACTCGAAAAAAAGAGTGCTTTTGAGTTTGATGCTACTTGTATGAAATATTTTGTGAGCCTTGAAGAGAAACTTGTTTCGGCCTTGATCATAATTTCCCCCGATTAGAGTCTTCTATTTGAAATGATGTGTGATGCAAGTGGGTTGTCATTTGTCACTTTTTAGTGTAAGAACAAACTTTTTCATTCCATTTTTATGATAGCAAGACACTAAATTGCGTCCAAAAGAACTACACCATGACAGACCAAGAATTGTAAGCCTTCATGTATGATTTTGAAATATTTAAATCATATTTGTTTGGTACCAAAGTATTGGTGGATACTGGCCATGCAACCCTCCTTTATTTGATGAAAAAGAAGAAATCTAAGCCTAGATTCATGCGATGGGTACTTCTTCTCCAAGAGTTTGATTTTGAAGTAAGAGATCAGAAAGGTTGTGAAAATCAAGTAGCCGACCACCTATCAAGGCTAGATTAAGTGATGCATTGGCTGATGGGAGAAACATTAATGATGCATTTCCCAATGAGTCAGTGATGATGATCTCCCATATTTTGATACCATGGTACGCGGATTATGCAAAGTTTAGATTGTGCAAATTATTGCTTAAGGGATTCAACAACTACCAAAAGAAGAAATTCTTGTTTGATGTTAAAAAGTATGTGTGGGAAAATCTTTATCTTTTTATAAAATGTTTTGATCCTGTTATCCGACAGAATGTACCTGAAGTAGAGATGTGGGCCATCCTTGAGGCCTTCCATACTTCACCCGTGGGTGGGCATCATGGAGGTATTTGTACAGCCTCCAAGGTGTTGAAATGTGGTTATAATATGTTGATGGTGTATTGGTATGCTAATGCATTTCATAAGACTTGTGTGCAATTCTAGATAAAAGTTAGTATTTCAAAGAGCCATGCGTTGCCTCTTTCACAAATTCTCAAAGTAGAGTTCTTTGATACGTGGGGAGTTGATTTTATCATACCCTTTCCTGGTTCATTCGGTAACAAGTATATATAGTGGCAATAATCTATCTGTCAAAATGGGTAGAAGTTGTGGCATTGCCTAAAAACGAAGGGTAGAGTGTCACAAAATTCCTCAAAAGGTATATTTTAAAAAGGTTTGGTACCCCAAGAGCCATTATAAGCGATGGCGGTTCCCATTTTTGTAATCGCCAATTTAAATCCTCTTTATCTAAGTATGGGGTAAAACATAAGGTCACCACACCATACCATCCACAATCAAGTGGTCAAGTCGAAGTTCCTAATCGTTAAATAAAGAACCTATTGGCCAAAAAAATGAATGTCAACTGAATTATTGATATAGAAAGCATGATGGTGCACTTTGTGCTTATAGAACTACCTTCAGCACCCCCATTGGCATGTCACCTTACCAATTAGTGTTCAGGAAGTCTTGTCAATTTCCTATTAACTGATAGCACAAAGCCTTATGGGCATTAAAATAAAGGTGAACCTAATTTGTGATATGGCTTCAAGGAACCCTGTTAACCAGCTACGTGAATTAGATGAATTTGGTAGAAGGTGTAACACTCTGTAAAATAGTAGACTAAACTAGGGCTAAGTGTGAGGGTTAGAGCCAAGGAAGAGGACCAGGGCAGTCCACTCTTACATGGAAACTGCCTCACCTTCCAGGACCACCACCACGGCTCGTGATGTGGCTCATGGTCGGCTAGGCAGTGGCTAAACAAAGGCTGCCCAAAATTGCCCTCTCCACACTAGCCACTACACAGGTCATGGTGATGACCACGGCTCATGGGAAGGCTCGTGATTGTGCCTTAGATTTTTAGGGGTTAAGGGGAAGGTTGCCTAGCAACTGTATCATGACCATGAGAGGCACCACGACTCGTGGAGCCTCACGTGAAGGGATTTTTGCTTAGAGTTTAAGGTCAACTTTAAATGGTCATATATCATAGCTCAAAATGAATTAGGTGGGCCATTACATATCCAATTAAAGTTCTCTGAGTCCTCTTCCCAACGCCACCGAGTTTGGCCAATTTTGATCTCGGAGGATAAAGTGATGCCCAAAATCGTGAAGCACTATCAGGTTGATAATTGTTCATGACCCGTTTGATGGGCCGTGGTGATGATGATGGTTCATGAAGTCATCCATCATGCCATTTCGACAGTTTCCAGCAGGGGAACTTATTCGGTCTTTTCCCAATCGTTTTAAATCAAAGATATGTCATTTTGCCCAAGCCTAGGACCCCTATATAATTCATTTTAAACCCAAAACTCACCCAATTAAATCATTTAACCCAAGAACCAACTCAAATAAAAAGTTCTCCCTCCTCTCAAATATTTCTCTCTCTAGGAAACCTCCATTGAAGAAGAAGAAGAACTTGAAGACTAAGGATCAATAACTCATCTTCTCTACTCCAATTAGTAAGGAAAGCTTCAATCAAGGTATAGTAGTCTTGATTAATGGATAGTTTCCTTCCATAAAGCCCTTCGAAACTCTATTTCTCAGAGTTGAAATTCTCAAAAAGTGAGGTTTCACTCTAAGCCATGTATTCCCTTTCAAACACGATTTCAATGAGTTAATTGATTTATAATATGATTATATTGATGAATTGCTACTGTTTTAATGATGAATTACCCAAGAATCCATGGATTCCTCTTTTCCCCAAATTGGACCTCAAGTATGGGTATTGGTTGATACTAGTAGAATGTGATAGAATTATGTATGTTGTAATTATTCCAATTGAGTGGATGTGTATTGATTATGATGTAACCGCATGATTTTAGTATAAATATATATGTATTCTTGATTAACCTACGATTCTTGGGTAAAATTGATATAGCCTAATGTTGTGCCATTAATGAGGCAAATTGAGGGGCTAGATGTGATCTTCTAAGATTGATGAATTTCTTTATGAATTACCTTAGATTAGATGACCTACATATGAATTGCTTATAAGTAAAGCTTGTAGAGATGAATGAACTTGATTAGGACTTATATGTTAGGTCATGGTTAAGTAGTATTGGCATTGACTTAATATGATACTAAATGACTATAATTGACCAAGAATGAAGCATGTGGCTAGTTTACCTTGAGAATTAGGTTTACATAATGACCATGTGAGGTAATGCATGAGAATAAAGCTTGTAAGATGAAGATGACTGCTAGGGCCTTAAGGGTAATAGCTAATATAAATGAGCTATGAATGTTGGGGCTTTAAGAAGGAAGCTATTATGCACGTTGAATTGTATATGGTATAATTGTGGAAGGATGTTACCCACATGACCTACAATATGAGTATATGAACTTATACATGCAATGAATGTACTACTTGAATTACGACTAGATCTATGTCTATTATAGTGAATGTTAGATGTGTTGATTTACATGGTCCATGATCCTTGAATGCAATATAAGTGAATTATGCATGATTGTGATATGATGTACATACTTATGAACACATTGAGAGGGAAGTGGCTATGATGATAATGTTGTTGTTGTGTCATTGCAAGTACAATTACACACACACACACACTCCATGTATAAACATGAATATGATGTATCTATGGTGTTAATTGAAAGTCTGGTTCTCAGATGTACCTTTACACATTTCTTTGCGTGATATGTACATGACCATGATGATCCTATTGTGTTGATTGAAAGTCCATTCTCATGAAAACACATGATCTTGGTGTGAAAGGTTTACTCACATACTAATGATGATTCTAAGATTGAAAGTTAGTTCCCACTTACTTGAATCTATGAGCTATTTTATGAGTTGGATTGAACGAGGGGTAAAATACTCCTTCAAACATGTAAATCCAATTCAAGACTAAACAAGTAATTTTGGGAAATAATGCTTAGCACCGAGTGGATATGTAAAATGAGGTAGAGGCCTTCCCGTCAATACAATAGGTTGAGTCTTCTACAAATGATCTCATGAGATGGAAACTCTGCCATCAATAAAATAGGTCGGGTTTCTAAAAACAATCTCCCTATCCCATAACTATGTGCCCACATAGATCTTTTGCTAGTGGATCCACCTAAATGCTAATACATTTAGTTCTACCTTAGGCAAGTAGGACACCTTCTTTCTGTGTGGGGTTACATGACACTGGATTCCATGTAGCTCACATTGTCTATGTCGGTTAAGGCTATATTCCCTCTAATGAACAAGAAAGTGAGTTATGTGCTACTGTTCCTCAAAAGAATCTACTTAGTATGAGTGGTATTATGGGATGCTATTCATACATGGCACAAGTGGACCTTGAGAGTAGCCATGGTGTGTTTCTCTTATGTAAATGAACTATGAACATGAAAAATGAGCTAATACTAATGACTCCTCAAGAAGATCTATTTAGTGTGAGTGAGGGTATGGGACTTCACTCATACATGACACAAGTAAACTTTGAGAGTAGCCATGGTGTGGTTCGATTACATTATGATGATTTATGAATTCATGCATGCTCCATTTGAATGGGTTTATGGATTGACTTTCCTTGGCATGTGCTAGTGTATATGAATGTTTCTTTGTCAATGAGTATTAACTATGGATGACTATATTGTATGACAAGTATAAGCATGGTGACCTAAAAATGGTACTTAGTGTAGAAAGGGTTATGGGATCTTATCTATGCATGACACAAGTTTAACTTAGGGTTACTTAAGTAATGATTCTATTATGATGAGATGGTCTTGGTATTTGACTATGTATGTGCATTATGTCTTATGATTATTGATATTTGCACTATGCCTATGATTGGAGACTATGCTTATGTTTATGTTGTTACCTTTCATGCTATGATGAACTATGTGAGATGTTTTAAGAGTACGTTCTCCAACTATTTCAAAGATGATGTTCAAATTGGCATATAGAATGGTTTCAAGTAAAATGTCCCTTTTAGCATTGTTTTAAAGGTTTTATTCATGGCATTCATACTTCGTACATTTTTATGCTAACCCATATTTCTACATTTTCTATAAGTGTAGGGTTTGGTCCTTGAAGGTGATCTCCTATCGGTTAAAGCTTGGAATAAGTCATTCTCCTTGCTAGTTGGTGAGTCCTCAAGATTCGAAGACGAGCATCATTACTTAGTAGGTTCTTTTAGTATGTCATTTGAGAACTATTGTAAGGGCTGTGTCTCTATTCATTATTCGATTGTATTAGATTGCTAAATGAGACAAATGTCTAGGCTCCCATTCTCTTTTATGAATGACTTTGATCGTATAGAAATTTTTTTAATTCTGCATCATTCTATGACTTTTATGTTTATGATATGCTAAGGGCTTGTATGCGACCCCTTTGGGGTCAAGTACACCATGTTACGTCTAGGGGGTACCCTTGGGTAGTGACAAACTTGGTATCAGAGCATAAGATTTTGGGATGATTTTAGGTTGATCTCTCATAAGCCACGTCGAGTAGAGTCTTGTTCATAGTGTGAAGCACGTCACATTTGTGAATGAGAGGTTACAAGATGATTAGGAAATCTCAATTCTTCATTCTCTAGTCGTGCCATAGAGTTTAACTCTATAAGGTCTTTCTCTCTAGCCGATGATCTTCAAGATGTGACTTCTCAAAGGGATCATGCTACAAGGAGCAAGGGAGAAGATGTTGGTTGTTATGCCAATTATGACTATGTGACTAGATACGACTTGATATGCTAGATTTAGATGTCATCCTTAGGATGGATTGGTAGTGTTATTGTCATGCTCCTATGTGATCATGGAACCCGTATAGTCAAATTGTTAGTTCCCGAATGAGCCTATCCGAGAGTGGAAGGGGGGGATTTAATGCTATGAGTTTGGATTATGTTCTGTCTTAAGGTTGACTGTGAGGGTTTCATGTACCACCTAGTTAAGCTGAGGAAGAAGAGTGTTAGTGTTGACCATCTTCAAATAGTTAGTTATCTTTAAAGATTGATCTTAAGTATGGTCATTTTGAGTAGGGTGTTTAGATAATACCTAGATATGGTTGGTTGGTAGATTCCACCAAAGGTGATAATATGGGTTGAAATGGTCTAGAATTGTCTTGATCTAACCATAATTGAATTGAAAGAGACATGAGGTAGATGTTTGGCCGCTTATCAATAGTTGGAATGAGTGTTAAGGATTATGCTAGGATGTTCACCAGGTTGTCAAGATATGCTCCATCCATAGTGGCCGACCCTAGGATGAATATGAGTAAGTTTGTGTCGGGTGTGTTCTACTTGATAGCAAAAGAATGTCATGTGACTATGTTGGATAGTAATATACAAATTGAGTTTCTTATGATTCATGCTCAATGGTTTGAAAGGGAGAAACTTGAAGAGAGGTCTAGAGGAACAAAGAGGTATATGCTTGATGGTGATAGTTCCTCTCAAGGAAGGTTGAATAGACCAAAGTTTTATGGACAAAGCTTTTCTAAGGTTTACCCAAGGCTTAACCAAAAGAGGGTATCTAACGCTAAGTCCCAAGATAATGATGGTAGAACCCTACTTGACCATTTTGAGTTTTTGGTAGATTGAAAGGTTTGATGAAAAAGGTGTTTGAGAAATGCCTATATATGTGGAGTGAATAGACTCCTCTAAAAAGGGTAGAAGTATAAGTCACCATTTTCTAGAATCATCTTGTGTAATGGATGTGAAGGATTAATGATAACTTGGGCCGACCTTAGAGTTAAAAGAGATGATGTGCTTAGATAGTAAGATCATTGTGTGCCCTTGATGTCCATGATTTAGATTGTCTTGGAATGCTCACCTTGAGAAGTACATTGAGTTTGGAAATTTTAGTCCCGGTTTTGTAGGCTCATATAAAATCTTGAGTGGGGTTAGTAAGGTTGAGATGCATTGTTATTAGACCTATAGTGGCTTTAGAACCCGACAAAGTTATTATGAGTTTTGGCTATATCTTTGGGGATTGGTTGAAAGAAGTGGCAATTGAGGTTTTAGCAGGGGCCTTAGTCCCAAGGGGGAGATAGTATGTTTAGATATCAAGATTTTGAGAGTCCCGATATCCTCATCTCTTTCTTCTACTCCTATTCTAGCTTGAGACAAAGAGTACCTTGTGATTTGTTTCAATTTGGAGTCATGTGTTATTTATGTATTTCCATGATCTCCATATGTTATGCATGTTCGTGGGAATTCATGTTTAATAATAAAATGAGTTTTCATGATTTATGTTCCTCATGATGTTGTGCATTTTGGTATGATGATGGCATATTTGACTTCATGGGATGGTTTGATGAACATGCTTTGTATGTTTTTGATGAAATGGGATATTGGCTCCATAATGTTGTGTTGAGCTTGCTTTTAGTTGGTGAAGATAGTTCATCCTATGAATATATGATAAATGATGTTTGGAAGAGTTAGTATAGGCTTACTCTCAAAGGGGGAGATGGTGTGCCTAACTAGCAATATTATTGTGTGTTGGTGTTGCCATGACTTCCTTCTATAATGCATATTCATGAAAATTTGTGTGTTGAAAGAAAATGAGTTTATGTGAATTGTTTTTCCTCAATGATGTAACGCGTTTAGTATGAGTGTCTATTGTACATCATGAGAATAATATATGAGCATGCTCTAGTTAGGAGTTGAGAAATTCCTCCTTGAATAAAATATTTTTTTAGAGTAAATTGCATATGAGCTCCATGAGAGTATGTTGAGCATGTTATGAATAGGAGATGGTAGTTCCTCCTTGGACATGAATAGTTATGAGGATTTCATGCATAATGGGGTTTGTAGATGTAGTTCCTACTTTCTTGTGTTGTATTGAGTATATTGAAATGGAGTTGATGTTTCCTCCTATGATTTGTGCATTATATTGATGTGTCATGCTTGTTGGGCTTCTAGTCTTTTGTCTATAATTCCTAAGGTATCTAAAAGTGTCATTCGAGGACGAACGTTCCCAAGGGAGGGATAATGTAACACTCCGGAAAATAGTAGACTTAACTAGGGCTAAGTGTGAGGGTTAGAGCCAAGAAAGAGCGCAAGAGCCAAGGCAGAGGACTAGGGCAGTCCACTCTTACATGGACACTGCCTCACCTTCCACGACCACCACCATGGCTCGTGGTGAGGACCATGGCTTGTGGTGTGGCTAAAGAAAGGCTGCCCAAAACAGCCCCCTCTACACGAGCCACTTCACGGCTCGTGGTGATGACCACGGCTCGTGGGAAGGCTTGTGGTGGTGCCTTAGATTTTTAGGGGCTAAGGGGAAGGTTGCCTAGCAACTGTATCATGACCACTAGAGGTGCCACAGTGCGTGGTAGGCACCGCAGCTCGTGGTAGGAACCACAGCTCGTGGAGTCTCACGTGAAGGGTTTTTTGCTAGACTTATAGTTTAGGGTCAACTTCAAATTGTCATATCTCATAGATCAAAATGAATTAGGTGGTCCATTACATATCTATTTAAAGGTCTCTAAGTCCTCTTTCTAACGCCACAAAGTTTGCCCAATTCTGATCTCGGAGTAAAAATTTATACCCCAAATAGTGAAGCACTATCAGACTGATAATTCTTCACGACTTGTTTGTTGGACCGTGGTGATGATGACGGTCTGTGAAGGCGTCCATCATGCCATTTCAGCAATTTCCAACAGGGGAACTCATTGGGTCTTTTACCAATCGTTTTAACTCAAAGGTATGTCATTTTGCCCAAGCCTAAGACCCCTATATATGTCATTTTAAGCCCAAAACTCACCCAATTAAATCATTTATCCCAAGACCTAAATCAAATCAAAACGTTCTCCCTCCTCTCAAATAGTTCTCTCTCTAGGAAACCTCCACTGAAGAAGAAGAAGAACTTGAAGACTAGGGCTCAAGAACTCATTATCTCTACTCCAATTTGTAAGGAAAGCTTCAATCAAGGTAAGCTAGTCTTGATTTATGGATAGTTTCCTTCCATAAAGCCCTTCAAAATTCTATTTCTCAAAGTTGAAATTCTCCAAAAGTGGGTTTTCACTCTAAGCGATGTATTCCCTTACAAAAGCAATTTCAATGAATTAATTGATTTATATTATGATTGTATTGATGAGTTACTACTGTTTTAATGATGAATTACCCAAGAATCCATGGATTCCTCTTTTCCCCAAATTGGATCTCAAGTATGAGTATTGGTTGATACTAGTAGAATGTGATAGAGTTATGGATGTAATTATTCCAATTGAGTGGATGTGGGTTGATTATGACGTAATTGCTTGATTTTAGTATGAATATACATGTATTCTTGATTAACCTAAGATTCTAGGGTAAAATTGATATTGCCTAATGTTGTGCCATGAATGGGGAAAATTGAGGGGCTAGATGTGATCTTCTAACATTGATGAATTTCTTTATGAATTACCTTAGATTAAATGACCTAGAGATGAATTGCTTATAAGTAAAGCTTGTTGACATGAATGAACTTGATTAGGACTTATATGTTAGGTCATGGTTGAGTAGTATTGGGATTGACTTAATATGATACTAAATGACTATAATTGATCAAGAATGAAGCATGTGGTTTGTTTACCTTGAGAATTAGTATACATAATGACCATGTGAGGTAATGCTTGAGAGTAAAGCTTGTAAGATGAAGATGACTCCTAGGGCCTTAAGGGCTAATATGAATGAGCTATGAATGTTGAGGCTTTAAGAAGGAAGTTATTACGCATTTTGAATTGTATATGGTATAATTGTGGAAGGACTTTACCCACATGACCTACAATATGAGTATATGAACTTATACATGCAATGAATGTACTACTTGAATTACGATTATATCCTTGACTATTATAATGAATATTAGATGTATTGATTTACATGGTCTATGATCTTTGAATGCAATATATGTGAATTATGCATGATTGTGATATGATGTACATACTTATGAACACTTTGAGAGGGAAGTGTCTATGATGATAATGTTGTTGTTGTGTCATTGCAATGACAACTACACACACACACACTCCACGCATAAATATGAATATGATGTATCTATGGTGTTAATTGAAAGTCTAGTTCTCATATGCACCTTTACACATTTCTATGCATTATATGTACATGACTATGATGATCCTATTGTGTTGATTGAATGTTCATTCTCATGAAAACACATGATCTTGGTGTGAAAGGTTTACTCACATACTAATGATGAATCTAAGGCTGAAAGGTAGTTCCCACATACTTGAATCTATGAGCTATTTTATGAGTTGGATTGAACAAGGGGTAAAATACTCCTTCAACCACGTAAATCCAATTCAAGACTAAACAAGTAATTTTGGAAAATAATGCTTAGCACAGAGTGGATATGTAAAATGAGGCATAGATCTTCCTGTCATTATAATAGACCGGGTCTTCTACAAATGATCTCATGAGATGGAAACTCTCCCGTCAATAAAATAGGCCTGGTTTCTAAAAGCAATCTACCTATCCCATAACTATGTGCCCACATAGGTCTTTAGCTTGTGGATTCACCTAAAAGCTAATACATTTAGTTCTACCTTACGCAAGTAGGACACCTTCTTTCGTGTGGGATTACATGACATCGGATTCCATGTAGCTCACATGGACTATGACGGTTAAGGATATATTCCCTCTAATGAACAAGAAAGTGAGTTATGTGCTATGGTTCCTCAAAAGGATCTACTTAGTATGAGTGGTATTATGGGATGCTATTCATACATGGCACAAGTAGACCTTGAGAGTAGCCATGGTGTGTTTCTCTTATGTAAATGAACTATGAACATAAAATATGAGCTATGACTAATGACTCCTCAAGAAGACCTATTTATTGTGAGTGAGGCTATGGGACTTCACTCATGCATGGCACAAGTAGACTTTGAGAGTAGCCACGGTGTGGTTCGATTACATTATGATGATTTATGAATTCAGGCATGCTCCATTTGAATGGTTGTTATGATTGACTTTCCTTGATATGATTAGAATATGAATGTTTCTTTATCAATGAGTATTAACTATGGATGAGACTAATGAATGACAAGTCTAAGCATGGTGACCTAAATGTGGTACTTAGTGTAGATAGGGTTATGGGATCTTATCTATGCATGGCACAAGTAAAACTTAGGGTTACTTAAGTGATGATGCTATTATGATGAGATGGTCTTGGTATTTGACTATGTATGCGCTTTATGTCTTATAATTATTGATATTTGCACTATGTCTATGAGTGGAGACTATGCTTATGTTTATGTTGTTACCTTTCATGCTATGATGAACTATATGTGAGATGTTTTAAGAGTACATTCTCCCACTATTTCAAAGATGATGTTCAAATTGGCATATAGCATGGTTTCAACTAAAATGTCCCTTTTAACATGTTTTAATGGTTTTATGCATGGCTTCTATACTTAGTACATTTTTGTACTAACCATATTTCTACATTTTCTATAAGCGTAGGGTTTGGTGCTTGAAGGTGATCTCCTAATGGTTAAACCTTGGAATAGGTCATTCTCCTTGCTAGTTGGTGAGTCTTCAAGATTCGAGGACAAGTATCTTTTCTTAGTAGTTTCTTTTAGTATGTCATTTGAGAACTATTGTAAAGACTGTGTCCCTATTCGATATTCGATTGTATTAGATGGCTATATGAGACAAATGTCTAGACTCCCATTCTCTTTTATGAAAGACTTTGATTGTAATGAAATTTTTTAATTTTGCATCATTCTATGACTTTTATGTTTATGATATGCTAAGGGCTTCTATGCAACCCCTTCGGGGCCAAGTACGCCGTGTTTTGTGTAGGGGGTACCCCTGGGTCGTGACAAAAGGCTTATGAGTACTCCACACTCTATAAGGAGAAAGTTAAATATTGTAATGGTGTTAAAATCCTATACCAGGAGTTTCAGGCAGATGAGCTAGTTCTTCTTTTCAATTCAATGTTGAAATTTTACCTGAGTAACCTAAAAAAAGTGGACTGGTTCATACAAGGCTACTAGGGTGTAAGTAAATGGAGAAATTGAAATTGAAGATATCAAGGTTGTCAAATTCAAAGTCAATAACCATCAAAAGTCTATCTAGGGAAAGGTCGTGATGTGAGAGTTACTGAAGTGGTGTACTATGACGATACATGAGAAGCACGTCCACGCTATTTCAGGACATTAAATCTAGTTCTTCTTGGGTGGGTACCTCATTCTTAGTGATTTTTCATGATGTGAGTCACTTGTGCAGGACAGAAATAAGATAGGCATTGTGAAGTCCAGGTTGTCGATTCATCGAATCCACTATATGAAGGTTCATTGAGTTCTCCTTTACGTAACCTCGACTTTATGGAAATACTATCATGTTTGGGGATAAACATCTTAAATTCAGTGATCCACCAATTTTAGTGGGCGAATTTGACCTAGTTAACCCTGGATGGCTACATAATTTAGGGATGTTGTAACACTCAAGAAACTAGAAGGCTAAAATAGAGCTTAACATGGGGGTTAGAGTAGTAAACGTAGCTCCCCTTACCTAAAAACATATGGTTTCGTGTTAAAACATTAAGGTTCAAACCCCAAGGACCAACCATGCCTCATGGGAGAGAGGCCGTAGGTCCTGCCTGGAAGATCAGGCCCCAAAACCCCGACCCATGCTTCACCAGCATGGGCTGTGGGTCCAACTACGGTCTGTCTGTGAGAGGGTCGTGAGTGGTGACTAGAAACTATTTTTGGGAATTAGTTGAGGGGTACTTCGGGGTTTTCCATTTTTAATTAAAACTAAGTGACGTCATTTTACACTAAATTATACTTACTATGTAATGGTTTAAGACTCCCAAAATAAGTCATCTTCTTTATTATTCTAAAATTCCTAATCAAAACAACCTTTTCCCCAAAAACTCTCTCTAGAACTCCAAGGAAGAAGAACACGGAAGGTGAAGCTAGCGTTGAAGGAAGAAGCTTTCCACTCAAATTCATTGGATTTCATCACCAAGTTATGGTAGTCCTTCTTCCATGGATATAAATCAGCCATGAAGTCCGTTCAAAACCCTCAATTTCGAAGCCATAAATCCCAAAAGTTAGGGTTTTGACTTCAATCTCATGGATTCCTTTAAAATTTGTTTTTAATGATTGAATTATGTTTTATTATGGATATATTGATGAATTTATATGGTTTTATGTTGAATTCCCCAAGAATCCATGAATTCCCTTATTTTCCCAATTTGGATCTCAAAGTGTGGGTAATGATTGATGCAAGTAGAATATGTTAGAATTATGCATGTAGCAATTGAAAATTTTGAATTATGATATCATCCATGTCTAATGTAGTAATTCTAGATGTGTGAATTGAATATGATCTATGGTCCTTGAAGGGAAAAATATGAGAATTTTGTATGCTAGTAAGATGTATGCATATGCTATAAGAACACTTTGGAGAGTGAAGTGTCCATAATTATGATAATGTTGTTTTGTTGATTGAAAGGAAATTCTCATGAACATACAATGAACATAATGTGAAAGGCTTTCTCACAATATGATGATTCTAAGGTTGAATGACCATTCTGACCTATTGAATCTATGAGTTATCTTATGAATTATGTTGGATTGAGTGCCAATGCATTCTTCCATAAATATGAACTTAACTCAACACTTGATATGTAATCCATGGGATTAATGCTTAGCACCAAGGGGATATTGAATATGAGATCGAAGTTCCCCAGCTAGAAAGGACAGGTTTCTAGAAAGTATCTGTTAAGATGGAAGCTCCGCCGCTAGAAAGGACGGGTTTCTAGTAGAAATATTTGTATCTCATAAAATATGTGCCCCAATAGGTCTTTATCTAGTTGATCCACCTAAAAGCTAACAAATGAGGGTCTTACCTTAGGCAAGTAGGACAACCCTTTTCAGTGTGGGTAACACCGAATTCCATGTTAAGTTCACATGGTCTATGTCGGTTAAGGCTTATTCCCATTATGATACGAATATGAAATAGGAACTATGGTTACTCAAGAAGTTTTACTTAGCATGGGTAGGATTATGGGATCTTATTCATATATTGCACAAGTATGCTTTGAGGGTACTTATGGTATGTTTGTCTTTTGCTATGATGACCTATGTAATGAATATGGTTATGACCATCATCTTTGAAATGATGCTTTAACTTAGTAAATTACATGAATTCAACTAAAATTTCCATTTTTGCATGGTTTCAAGGTTTTTATGGATGACTATCATACTTAATGCATTTTTGTGCTAACCCATATTTTCCTATACTTTTCCCAAGTGTAGGGTTCGTCTCTTAAGACGGTCTTCATTTGTTTCAATCTTGGATTCTACTATTCTCCTTTCTTGTGGTGAGTCCTAATGAGTCAAAGATGGCTGTTTCATTTCTAGTTTTTCCTTTCGGACTATCTTGTATGGGTTGTGTTCCTTTTCATTTGAACTATTATAATAGATGGCTATATTGAGACAAGTCTAGACTACTTCTTTCCTTTATGAAAATTTTGGACTTGAATGCATTTTTACTCTTATTGTTCTAATGATTTGTGTTATAATATGCTAAGTGGCTTACATGGGCCTTTTCGAGGTTCTATGTCCCTTGTTACGTCTAGGGGGTACCCTTTGATTGTGACAAACTTGGTATCTTAGCACAAGGTTTAGAATGATTCTAGGATGATGACTCATAAGCCACGTCTAGTAGAGTCTTGTTCATGAGTGTGAAGCATGCCACATTTATGAATTAGAGGCTACAAGATGATTAGGAAACTACACTTCTTTCATTACTCTTAAGTCATGTAGAGTTTAACTCTATAAAAGTCCCTCTCCTAATCATTCTCTTGTGTCTTGAGGATATGAATGCATGAAGGGTTAACGCAAGAAGAATGGAGGGTGACAATGTGAATGAAGAAGCTCCTCCTTAGGCTAATCAACCTCCGATTAATCCTTTGACTATGTCAGATGAGGTTAGGTCGGCTTTTCAAATATTGGCCCAAGCTATGACGATTCAAGCTCAAGCTTTGACTACTCAAGCTCAAGTGGTGACGACTCATGCCAATAGAGATGTTGTGACTCATGTGAATTCGGCCGCTTCAAGGGTTAGGGATTTTGCTAGAATGAACCCTCCCGAATTTCATGGCTCCAAAGTAGAAGAGGATCCCCAAAGGTTTATTGATGAGTTTTTTAAAGTACTTGATGTTATGGGAGTGTCTCCACAAGAGAAGGTGGAGTTATCCGCTTACCAATTGAAAGATGTGGCTCAAGTTTGCTATGAACAGTGGAAGGGTGAAAGACCTGTAGGAGCGGGCCTGGTAGAATGACAATCGCTTAAATCGGCAGTTATTGATAGATTATTTCCCATATAGTTGAGGGAACTAAAGATGCAAGAGTTCATTAACCTTGATCAAGGAGGTAGGAGTGTGAAAGAGTATGCTCTAAAGTTCACCTACCTATCCTAGTATGCTCTAACCATAATGGCAGATTCGAGGGCTAAGATGAATAAATTTGTGATCGAAGTATCTGATATGGTAATCAACGAATGTCGTTTGGCAATGCTTATCCCAAGTATGGATATTTCACGTCTCATGGTGCATGCCCAACAAATTTAGTAGTCAAAACTAAAGAAAAAGAATAGGGAGGTGAAAAGAGCTAGAATAGGTGATGGGGATTTCTCCAATGCTAGGTCTGATGGACAAGGTTGACAAAAGTTCAAACAAAGGTTTTCCAACCAAGGTTCCTCTAATGCTTACCCAAGGATCAATAAGGATAGGGTGTCTAACCCTAAACCTCAAAGAGGTAATGGGGGTGACTCTTATGTGAATAAGCCAAAATGTGCAAAATGTGGGAAGAAGTATGATGGAAACTGCCTAGCCAGCACAGGTGTTTGTTTCGGATGTGGTAAGAGTGGTTATCAATTGAGGAATTGCCCAACACTTTCGGCCAAGAAGAAAGAAGGCAAGCATGCTCCCCCAAGTGGTTCAAAATCCAATGCTCAAAAGCAAAATCGCTTTAATGCTCTTCGATCCCGAGATGACCAAGAGGGCTCCTCGGATGTGGTGACCGGTATTTTAAAATTCTTTTCTATTTATGTATATGCCTTGTCATAACCCAGTGCTACTTTTTCCTTTGTGACACCTTTTGTGGCCATGATGTCTAAAATATTGCCCAAAGTCTTAGTAGCTCCCTTTTCGGTCTCTACCTGGTTGGTGACTCGGTAGTGTCTAAGAGGGTTTATAGAAGTTGTCCCATTTCCTTGTCCCATATGGTTACTTTGGTGGATTTTGTGAAGTTAGATATGTTAGACTTTGACGTGATTTTGGATATGGATTGGCTGCATGCATGTTATGCCTCTATAGATTGTAGGACTCAAGTGTTTAGATTCCAATTTTCAAATGAGCCTATCTTAGAGTGGAAGGGGGGAAATACTATGCCTAAAGGTAAATTTTTCTCTTGCCTTAAAGATAGGAAGATGATCTACAAAGGGTGTATTTAGCATCTTGTTAGGGTAAATGATGTGGACTCCGAAACCCCTTCTCTCGAGTTGGTTCCTGCAGTGAATGAGTTTCTGGAAGTCTTTCTCGATGATTTACCCGCTATTCCTCCTAATCGTGAAATTTATTTTGTATTGACCTTTTACTGGATACACAACCTATCTCCATTCCTCCTAATATAATGGCTCTGGCGGAGTTAAAAGAGTTGAAGGATCAACTAAAAGATTTGTTAGATAAGGGTTTTATCATGCCGAGTATCTCTCCATGGGGTGCCCCGGTATTGTTTGTTAGAAAGAAGGATGGGTATCTTAGAATGTGCATCGATTATCGTCAATTGAATAAAGTGACCAACAAGAATAAGTATCCCCTTTCGAGAATTGATGATTTGTTTGACCAACTTCAACGGGCTAGCTATTTTGCTAAGATTGATCTTTGTTCGGGTTATCACTAATTGAGTGTGAGAGGGGTCGATATTCCCAAGACGTCTTTCGAAACTCGATATGGACATTATCAATTCCATCAAGAGTTGGCCGAGATCTCTAACTCCTTCTGACATTAGGAGCTTTTTAGGTTTGGCCGGTTACTATAGGAGGTTTGTTGAGGGTTTTTCCTCCATTGCTTCTCCGTTGACGACTTTGACTCAAAAGAAAGCTAAGTTTCAGTAGTCGGAGGCTTGTGAGAAAAGCTTCCAAGAGTTTAAAGATAGACTTACATCCACTATGGTGTTGACCTTATTGGAAGGTAAGGTAATCTTGAGAATAATTATCCTATCACAAAGGTCTTCAATATGTGTTTAGTCAAAAAGACTTGAATCTTCGACAAAGAAGGTGGTTAGAACTATTGAAGGATTATGACATGAGTGTCCTTTACCACCCCGGCAAAGCTAATGTTATACCAGATGCACTTAGTAGATTTTCCATGGGTAGTGTGGCTCATGTAGAGGATGAAAAGAAAGAATTGGTTTCTGAGGTGCATAGATTGGCCCGACTAGGTGTCCAACTAGTGGATTCCACCAAGGGTGGTGTCATGGTCCATAATGGGTCTGAGTCATCCTTTGTGATGGATTTGAAGTCTAAACAAGACCTTGATCCTATATTAGTTGAGTTGAAAGAGTCAGTACTCAAGAAGTCTATTAAGGCTTTCTCCCAAGGGAGAGATTGTAATGACCCAGGAGTACCCCCAAATGTGACACTGCGTACAAGACTCTGAAAAGCCTCATACAAGCCTCTTTGAGTATCATGACATAAGATAATAGGAAATGGTGCAGAAATTTAAAAAATTTTCTTTTAGAATCGAAGTCTTTTATAAAGACAAGCGGAAGTCTACACTTTGTCTCAAACCATCTATAACCATTATGACTTAAACTTTGGGACGCAGCTCATACAAAAAATCTAAACATAAAATGAAAGACTTAAATGACATAGTGGTCAAGCCCTCGAGTGCTATGATCACTTACCAAACTTCTTCTTCTTGATCTACTATTATCCAAGCCACGAGGATGGAAGTCGATATCACTGAACCCTACAGTTTGTAAAAAATGTAGAAAATATAGGTTAGTACAAAAATGTACTAAGTATGATAGCCATGCATAAAAATCATTTAAAACATGCTAAAAGGACATTTTTGTTGAAAATCATGCATTTTACTAAGTTTGCAAAATCATCAT
This sequence comes from Solanum pinnatisectum, assembly GCA_035578085.1. Lineage (NCBI taxonomy): Eukaryota > Viridiplantae > Streptophyta > Magnoliopsida > Solanales > Solanaceae > Solanum > Solanum pinnatisectum. The sequence continues at coordinate 15,417,390 of CM069085.1, read as the reverse complement.
GGACATTAGTGTAAAAGCATAAGTTACAAGCATATTCATCATATCAATCATTATAACATAATAAAACGATCTCATAAGTAACCCTAAGTTATACTTTTTCAATGTATAAATAAAGATCCCATAATCCCATCTACACTAAGTACCACTTTTAGGCCAACATAATCATATTTACCATTCTTTGTTCACATCTTTAGTTAATACTCATAGACAAGGAACATTTACATTTAATAAGTCATGTCAAGGAATGCAGCTTATAGCAACAATCCAATTTAAGCATTCATCATTTCATAAGTCATTATAACATTTGAGGAAAACACCATAACTGCTCTCAAAGCCTACTTGTGCAATGCATGGATGAAGCCCCATACCCCCATCCACTGTTCATAAAGCTTCTTGAGTAACCATAGTACATAACTCACATTCTTGTTCATGATGGGAATAAACCTTAACCGACTAGACCATGTGGGCAAATTAGGGAATCCGGTGTCATGTCCCACACCAAAAAGAGCTGGTATACTTGCCTAAGGTAGAACTGGTAACATTTTAGCTTAGGTGGATCCACTAGCTAATAACCTATGTGGGCACATAGTTATGGGATAAGGAGGTTGTTACTAGAAACCCGGCCTTACATAGGGAGAGCTTCTACCTCACAATATCCTCTCGCTACTAAGGATTAAATTCCCATGGAGTAGTTAATTCTCTTTTAACATTATTACACATGAAAGGGATGCCATTAGCCTACTGATTCAAGGTACATCGTTACACATGAAAAGGATGCCATAAGCCTACTGATTCAAGGTACATCATTAGAATAGTTCATTGGATCCTCATGAAAGGGATTCCATTGGAAGGGATACCATTGGTGTACCAATTCAAGGTTCATCATTATAATAGTTCATTGATTCATCATGAAAGGGATAACATTGGTCTACCGATTCAAGGTTCATCACTATAAAAGTTCATTGACTCATCATGAAAGGGATACCATTGGTCTTTTGATTCAAGAAAAAGCCTTAGAATACTTCATTAGTCATTTATGAAAGGGATGCCATTGGCCTACCAATTCAAGGTTCATTAAGTCAAGATAACTTTCAGTTACACAAGAAAGGGATGCCCTTGGCCTACTGATTCAACATATATCAATCAAAATCACTTTTAATCACATATGAAAGAATGTCATTGGACTAATGATTCATTTAGATGAGGAAAGCCTTTCACATCATAACATTTACATTATAGTCATAATTACATTACTTTCAAAGTATTCACAAAGCATATGCATCATGATTATACAGAATTCTTATAATTTGTCCTTCAAGGACCATGGATCACATTCAATCAACACACCTAGAATTACTACATTAGGCATGGATAATAACATTATTCAAGTAATCAATTCATAACATTCATAACTCTATAGCATTCTACAATCATCAATCAATACCCACACTTTAAGATCCAATTTGGGAAAATAGGGTAATTCATGGATTCTTGAGTAATTCAACTTCAAATCATATAAAATAATAAATATATCCATAAACAAACATAATTCAATCATTTAAAATGAATTTGAAAGGAATCCATGAGATTAAAGTCAACCCTAACTTTTGGGTTTTCTAGTTTTGAAATTGGGGGTTTTGGAAGGATTCTATGGGTGAAGGTTAACCATATATGAAAAACTATCATACCTTTTTGAATATTTACCATGAAATTGAGGAAAAAATCTTGAATCTTATACCCTAGCTTCACCTTTTTTTCTTTTTCTTCTTTGAAATTCTAAAGAGAGTATTTGGGGAAAAGTTGGTTATGGATTTGGGGTCATGGGATTCCTGAGGTGTATGAGGTGGTTACTGACTTAAAAAGTCTTATATAAGTCTTGTAAAACAATATAAAACTACCTCACATCAAACTAAGTTAATTAGGAATTTACCTAAAGACCCCTACACTTGGCCGAATTGAGGCAGCCTACAGGTATGACCGATGACCAAGCCCCACAGACTATGGGTGGGTCTATGGGGCATGCAGCAGGTCTGTGGCTTATGGTCTTCAGCTCCGTACCTTGGCCCTTTACCCACGACACTGAACCATGGGGCGTGGGTCAACCTACTAGCGTAGGTGCCATCCATAGGTGCCCCTTCTGGGCAGTTTCTTAGGGGCTGGTTTGAATCCTCCTCAAGGACCCTTGGTTGGTCCTTAGGGAGATGTACCTTGACGTTTAACCCCTAAACCCCTCATCCTAAGTACAGGAAGTCATTTTACGATTCTAACCCACACATCAAACTCCAAAACTCTCACATAAGGCTCTAATTTCACCTACTAGTTTTTCGGGTGTTACAGAGATAGGGTTCTTAGGTACCAAGGTCGGCTATGTGTTCTGGATGTTGATGGGTTGAGGGAACAAATTCTAGAGGAAGCTCATAGTTCTCGATATTCTATTCATCTAGGAGCCACCAAGATGTACCGTGATCTACAAAAAGTCTATTGGTGGAAAGGTATGAAGAGAGATATTGCGGGATTTGTAGCAAAATGCTCTAATTGTCAACAAGTTAAGGTTGAGCATCAAAGGCCGAGAGGCTTGTCCCAAAAAATAAGTATTCCCACTTGGAAGTTGGAAGATGAAATAAGGATTTTACTGTGGGTTTGCCTTGCACTCGAAGGCAGCATGATTCTATTTGTATCATTATAGATAGGATGATAAAATAAACTCACTTCATTCCAGTAAAGGTTTCTCATTCGGCTGAAGACTATGCCAAGTTGTATATAAGTGAGGTAGTGAAGTTACATGGGGTCCCTTTATATATTATTTCAGATCCGGGTACTCAATTTACTTTTCACTTTTGGAAGTCATTCCAAAAAGGGCTTGGTACTAAGGTTAACCTTAGCATGACTTTTCACCTCCAAACTGATGGGAAATGGAGCATACCATCCAAACATTGCAGGATATGTTAAGGGCATGTGTTATAAATTTCAAAAGTAATTGGGATGACCACTTACCATTGATAGAGTTTGGCTACAATAATAGTTATCACTCTAGTATGAGTATGGCTCCCTTTGAAGCCTTGTATGGTAGGAGATATAGGTCTTCGATTTGGTTTGAGGTATGTGAAATTGCTCTTATTGGTCCTAAATTGATTTATGAAACCATTGAGAAAGTTTGGCTCATTAGAGAGGTTGAAAACAGCTCAAAGTAGACAAAAATCTTATGCCGTTGTGAGAAGAAGGGATCTAGAATTTGAAGTTAATGATTGGGTCTATTTGAAAATATCACCCATGAAGGGTGTGATGAGGTTTGACAAGAAAGTTAAACTTAGTCCCTGGTATGTAGGCCCATAACAAATTTTGAAATGTATTGGGAAGGTTGCCTTTGACTTGGCTTTGCCAAATCAGTTTGCTCTGGTTTATCCGGTATTTCATGTTTCTATGCTTAGGAAGTGTATTGGAGATCCGATATCCATTATTCCCCTAAAAGGGTTGGGAGTTGACGAAAGCCTTTCATATGAAAAGGTTACAGTAGAGATCCTAGACCGACAAGTCAAGAGATTGAGAAGCAAGGAAATAGCTTCTGTAAAGGTTTTATGGAGGAATCATTTAGTTAAGGGTGCTACTTCTAATGCCGAGGCTGATATGAATCCCCGATATCCTCATCTCTTTTCTTCTACTTCTATTCAAGCTTGAGGTATGTAGTTCCCCTCGAGTTTTAGTGTTTTGGGAGTCATGTGTGTTATATGAGCTTTTCCATGATTTGCTTATGTTATGCATATTCTTGAAGAAATTCTTGCGTAGTAAGAAAATGAGTTTTCATAATTTATGTTCCTCATTTTGTTGTGCATTTAGTATGAGTTGACTAATTGACCTCACGAGATGAGTTGATGAACATGTTTTAGTATGCTTTTGAGAGAAATTGCATATTGTATCCATGATATTGTGTTGAGTATGATTTTAATTGGAGAAGGTAGTTCCTCCTATGAATATGAGAATGTTGACTTTCATGCATATTAGGTTGTTTTATGTAGTTCCTACTTTTTCGTATTTCATTGATTATGTTTTGAGATGGAGTTGATGTTTCCTCCTTTGAATTGTGCATTATTTTGATATTTCATCCATGTTGGGCTGCTACTTTTGAGTCTTTAATTCCGTAAGGTGTCTAGATCATCATTTGGGGACGAATGTTCCCAAGGGGGAGATAATGTAACACTCTAGAAACTAGTAGGCTAAACTAGAGCTTAACATGAGGGTTAGAGTCGTAAACGTACATCCCCATACCTAAAAACATTGGGTTTCATGTTAAAACATTAAGGTTTAAACCCCAAGGACCAACCATGGGTCCTTGAGGAAGACACCAAAAATATGCCTGGGCACTGACCCACAAGGGGCCACTGATGCCCCGTAGGCCCCCCATGCCTCGTGGGTGAGGGGACATAGGTCAAGCCTGCAAGATCAGGCCCCTAAACCCCGACCCATGCTTAACCACCTCTGGCCGTTGGGTCCAACCATAGTCTATCTGTGAGGGGGTCGTGGGAGGTGACTCGAAACGATTTTTTGGAATTAGTTGAGGGGTACTTTGGGGCTTTCCATTTTTAATTAAAACTAAGTGACGTCATTTTACAATAAATTAGACTTACTATATAATGACTTAAGACTCCCAAATCAAGTCATCTTCCTCATTTTTCTAAAATCCCAAATCAAAACAACCTTTTCCCTAAAAGCTCTCTCTCTAGAACTCCAAGGAAGAAGAAGAAGGAAGGTGAAGCTAGGGTTGAAGGATAAAGCTTTTCCACTCATATTCCTTGGATTTCATCACCAAGGTATGGTAGTCCTTCATCCATGGATAGAAATCATCCATGGAGCCCCTTCAAAACCTTCAATTTCAAAGCTAGAAATCCCAAAAGTTAGGGTTTGACTTCAATCTCATGGATTCCTTTAAAATTTGTTTTAAATGATTGAATTATATTTTATTATGGATATATTGATGATTTTATCTTGAATTCCCCTATTTTCTCAATTTGGATCTCAAAGTGTGGGTAATGATTGATGCAAGTAGAATATGATAGAATTAGGCATGTAGTAATTGAACTACTTCAATTATGTTATCATCCATGTCTAATGTAGTAATTCTAGATGTGTGAATTGAATATGATCTATGGTCCTTGGAGGGAAAAATATGAGAATTTTGTATTCTTATGAGATGTATGGATATTCTTTAAGATGCTTTTGAGAGTGAAATGTCCATGATTATGATAATGTTGTTGTGTTGATTGAAAGGCTATTCTATTGAGCACAAAATGAACATAATGTTAAAGGCGTTCTCACAATATGATGAATTATATTGGATTGATTGTCAAGGCATTCTTCCATAAATATGAACTTAAGTCATCACTTGATATGTACTCCATGGGAATTATGCTTAGCACCGAGTGGATTTTGAATATGACATCGAAGCTCCTCCGCTAGAAAGGGCGGGTTTCTAGAAAGTATCTCTTGAGATGGAAGCTACCCCACTTGATAGGGCGGGTTTCTATTAGCAGTCTCCGTATCCCATAAACTATGTGCCCCCATAGGTCTTTAGCTAGTGGATCCACCTAAAAGCTAACAAATGAGGGTCTTACCTTAGTCAAGTAGGATAACCCTTTTCGGTGTGGGTAACACCAGATTGCATGGTAAGTTCTCATGGTCTATGCCAGTTAAGGTTTATTCCTAATATGATAGGAATATGAATTATGAATTATGACTACTCAAGAAGTTTTACGTAGCATGGGTGGGATCAGAGGATCTTATTCATGCATTGAACAAGTATGCTTTGAGGGTACTTATGGTATATTTTTATTATGCTATGATGACCTATGTAATGAATATGTTTATGACTTATGCTTTTCCTATTCCTATGATTTACTTGAGCATATTCATACTTTCCTATTGAATCTTAAACACGTACCACTTCCTGTGGGATTCGACCCCAACTCATTTAGTTGGGTTATTATACTGACTAGTTAACACTTAGAACTGGATAAAGTGTCTTTAAAACATTAATCAAAATGGTGCCGTTGCCGGGGAGTGGTGTTGGTTAATATTCTTTAGTTAAGTTGAATTGTGTTCTTCTTATATATATTGAATCTACTCACTTTTAGCTGTGGATTTCATGTTGCTTGTTTAGAACAAAAGAAAAGAGCATGTCTTGTAGCAACGGTGACCAAATGGACCTCTCTCATTTGATGATGATGATTCGTAGGGATGACATCCTAAGTTTTAGACAATTGGAGGGTGAGTCAGTCCATGAGTCATGGCTGAGATTCAAGGCCCTATTGCAGCAATGCCCAACTCATGGAATTCTAGATAAGATGCTTCTGGAATGCTTCTACATGGGTCTTGGCCCCGAAAATAGAATAGTGGCTGATAAAATTTCTCCAGGTGGTCTCATCTGACTACCTTATGGAACAGCTGCCCAACTCCTTTATCACATGGCCAAGACCAACAAGGAGACACAAAAAGACCAAGAATTGGACACATTATTTACTCAGCTGGATGACCTGGCCAAGAAAGTAATGGAATTGGAGGTAGTGTCCAAAAAGAAGGACAGGTACATCCCCTTCACGAGCGCCAAAGGACGAAGAAGCAAAAAGGTGGGTAAATTGAAGAGGTCCTCTCACTCATTCTACATAAAGTCGAAGAGCACGACAGAGTGTTGAAGGAGATAAGAGACAATGTCTTGATGATAAATCAGATGACAACTTCTCATTCCATGTTCATTCAACTACTAGAGTCCCAAATGGACCTAGTGCTGTCTTGTCTCTACCCAGAGCCACAAGAGGGGTTGCCTTATGAAGTGAGGCAAACCCCACAAATGGAACTTAAGTGGGGACTTGCGTCATGCCATGACGTTAACTAAGGTTCTTCTTAGGAGTCAACCTAAGTTTTCTTTGCTTTCTTTTTGAGTTTGAAATAATGGTGTGTTGATTTTGCAGGTTAAAGTGTGGAATTTGTTTGAAAAATGCAAATTGGTGAGCTAAAAGTCCAGTTAGCGATTCACCGAAGAGGTTGGCAATCCCAACTTGGACCACTGTTGGACTCAAGACAATTTGAAATTGGAGTCTGTAAAACTTGGCGATCCTAGGAACAAATTGGTGAATCGCCGATGATCATGATTTTGTTCGCCGATTGGACCCCCACATTAACTGAAGGTCCTGTAAAACTCGACGAGGTAAGTGCCCACTCGGTGTATCACCAAGTGGGTCGGCGAGCAAAACTTATGTTGACAAATGGTTTAGAACTGGATGGGTTTTAAAGGCTAAAGGTTTAAAATTTCAAACTCTTACATTTTCCCTCACTTTTGAACTTCCCAAACTCACACCCGCACAATATTTTCCATATTTTTGTGTTATTATCATATTTTGGTCATCAAGTTTGTGTTTGGAGTTGGATTTCTTTGTCGCCAAGCTTTACAACTTGTTTATTCATCTTAAAAGGTTGGTTTTCCGAACCCTGAATTTATATTTAGCAATTTTTACTCATTTTGCAATGATTTTTATCATAGTGATGTGTGTTGGGTCTCTCTGATCATAATTGTATGCTTGTGTGCCTATTTTAATTTGATTATCTTGCCTATAATGCCTTTGTTGTTGAATTCTCAAATTTTTTGTGCTTAAAAGTGATTAAAACTACTGGGTGTACTTAAAACATAGTTGGGTCTAGTCAGTGAAGTCTAAGTAACCCGTATTTGTGCCAAATGACATAATTTGCCCAATGATAGAGCGGTTGACGTTATTCTTAAGGGCAAAGGTCTTCAAATGGCCAAATTTGGCCAAACTGGGAAAAGTGTGAGTATTCCTAGGGCATGGGTACTATGGGTCTCAGTTTAATTGAATTAGTGCATGTTTTGACTTTTTTTACGGGGGCTATGGGGTTGAAGTTGGAAGTTGGGCTTGAAAGTAGGCACGTTGGGCTGTTTGGCGAGCTGGGTTGAGCTCTTCAAACGACTCAGTGGTTCGCCGAAGTCCCCCTTATCGCCTTTAATTTCATGCTTAAACTTGAGTTAGGTTTTATAACTTTCAGTGAGAAGCCTGAGATCATCGAGTGCACTCGGCGAATCGCTGAATGTCTTTCTTCATCGCCTTTTTCTGCGCCCTTAATCCCTAAAAGTAACTTTTGGCGGGATGGTCCTTGTTCACTGAAAGGCCCTTCCCATAGCCGACATGCCAATTTTTCTGGAAATTCTTTAGCCAATCTTTTTGGCGAGCCTAATCTGGCTCGCCAAAGTGATTCGGCGACTCGTCGAACAGATCAACAAGTCTATCTGCAAGTATTTTCTGCAAGTTTGTGTGATCTATTTATAAATCTTTTTGATTTTTTGCAGATATGGCTTGGACTAACCTTGACATTCCACCCCGTAAAAGAGCACGAGGTATTGTGATCAATGAAGGGGGAGAAAATCCTCCTAAGAACGGAAGGACAGAGCCTCCAAAACGGGGCAAGGGCAAAGGAAAAAGTCCCGTATTTGAGATTCTAGAGCATAACTCTGATAGCGAGGGCTCCCAAGCAGCATTCTCGAAGCTAGATGACGACAAGCCATTACAGTTCCTGTGGGTTGATATCTGTGCTAGGTCTTATCCTGACCTAGCTAGTGCCCTGACAGCCTCCACTCCAGCAAATACTGTGCCAGTTTTGGCACCTCCTATGTCTCCAGTACCACCAATAGTTCCTCCTCCACATATACTTAACAGGTTGAAATCGGATGGGTTGCAAACGATTCTTGAGGAGAAGCTGCTATCTACATAGGGCCTTGAGGGTAGATACTCAAGGGTGAGGGACACCCTCCATTTCCACCGATTTAAGTAGTTCACGGGCCCCGAGGCCCCTATATTTCTATATGGGTCCGAGAGTTTTATACAGCATACAGAGCGATGGTTCCCAAGGTGAAGAAGAAGGCCAGTGCCTTTAGACCGGTGAAGTCGGTAATGGTCCGGGGAAAGGAGGTCGGGTGTAGTGGCGACCATATTAATAATGTACTTGGCAGAGCTCTAGGTGCTGCACTGGCATATGAGGGACTACCTATTACTCAGTCCTTGGATGATTTGAAGGGTTGGCTGGCACCGTTGATTTCTAATACCACCCAGAGGTGGATCGAGGCTGGGGCCCGTATTGAGAAGAATGATCTGAGTACTGCTGCTCGTTTCAGCTTTGGCTTTATCAGCAGCACCATCATGCTATCTCAGAATGAGTCCATCCTCTGCCACCCTAACGCAGCCTGCCATTGGATGATCATGTCAAGGAACAGTATTGACATGGGACTTATTATAGAGCAGGACATGGCTATGAGGGCCTAGCAAGCCAGACCTCCTTACCATTCGCGATCTTGATCACGGAGTTGTGCCAGCGTGACGGAGTGCCCCGAGATGCGACTAGAGATATTGAGGTTACCCCTTTATCCTCCACTGACATCTGACATATTGAGGCCGAGTACACTCAGGAGGAGTCTGATAGGTGGAGAGCAGCTCCGATGGATACATCTCCGGAGGTGGACATTGATTCTATACCTGCAGAGGCATCTTTACCTACTCTGGCCTCCGGGCCTTCAGGCACATCTTCTCCTACTTCTTCTTCCCAGGCTCCTGGTGCTTCTACCTCTTCCTAACCCACCAAGATTACTCAGGCGATGATCCTGAAGATGGGGCACCTGGCCCATTCGGCTAATGTGAGAGCCACCCTACTAGAGGCATCTATCCTGTGGATGATTGAGAGTGACATCCTTATTGCACTGACCCCCCTCTGGACTTCTATTGATGGTTTGACAGTGAGAGTCACTACTAGTGAGAGTTGTTTATGATTCCGGAGCTATAAATTGTTCAACCATTGTGTGTGAATATGGAATCATTATTTGTGTAAGGGCATTTGAGTACATTTGTTGAGCTTGAACTTGCATTTGAAGCAACTATTGTAAACTTGAGATTCTTTGATAATGTTGAGTCACAACTTGAATCTTTAAGTGCACAATTGATCCTTGCATGAGTAAGTTGAGTCTTTTTGTGTGCATTCATGATTGAGTCTTATTTATCACCGTTTTAGACATCATTTTTGAACTGCTGAACTTGAGGAAAAGAAAAAGTTTAAGTTGGGGTGTTGATGAGTCCACGATTTGGAGCTGAAGGCCAAAGCAGAAACACAATGAAACTTATCTAAGGGCGGATTGCTGAGATGATCGGCGATCCTGATTTACTACACCGAATGGTCCTTCGCAGCATATTTTTGATGACTATAAATACATTTTCAAACATTATGTTTAGTATCAATTTTTATTCTGAACATTCATTAGAGTAATTTTTGAGTTTTGTACTGAGAGTATTGAGACAAGTTTTCCTTAGCTTTGAAGAATTGAAGTTTTCCATTTTTGAGAAATTTGAACCAGGTTGATGAGTCTACAAATTGGACTCATTTAGGGCTATATGTTGATAGAATTAGTGTCCTCAAATGCATATTTTGTCTCAATATCTGATGAAAACCCTTAAGTTACAGGTATTCCAAGTTTGAGCGAAAGCATGGACACTACTTAGCAAAAAGGAACAAAAGTAGCTGAAAGATCGAAGAAATGAAGATCTGAGAATCGCTGAACCCATTCAGCGAGTTGCCAAAAGGTCTTATCCTCACCTTTTGTTCCAGTGTGCTGAGCCTTGAAGGAAGGGATCAAATCGATGGTGAAAAGGAGCAGTCAACGTATCACCGAGCAGTTTCATGAAGCTGTACTATGTCGCCCAATGATCCAAACACGATGATGCTGAAGGATAGAGCAAGATGATGATGAAACTTACCAAAGGGTGGATCACCGAGTTGATCGGCGATCTCGACTAACTACACCGAATGATCCGCTGCAGCACATATTTTTGAAAACTATAATTACTCGTTGACAATTATTATTCTAGTATCAAATTTTTATCTTTGAACAATAATTTTTCAGACTTTGCTTCTATTTTTGAGTTCTAAGTTTGGAGAGGGTTTTGAAGAACTTGAAGATTCAAAGGGTTTCAACTCAAAGATTTTGGGTTTGGGTCTCTTAGATTCTTCACTCATTGCTTGTTTTAAGACTTAAACCTTCATACCCATTTGAACGCAAACTCATTTTGGTATAAATTTCTATCTCATTTACATGTGTAGCTAAAATCCCAATTCTTGGGGTGTGAGTTTGTGAATATGGGTTAGATTATTTGTTGGGTCTTGCTTGTTGATGATTTATTTGTTATTTAGATGTGATTTCATTTAGTAGTTGTGGTGGAACTTGATGAAATTGTAGTTGCAGATACAATTTCACCTTTGTCTTTTCGACTTGCTCGAGAGAGAGGTTGTAAAACTAAGACTACTAAATTGATGGCTGGTGGGAGTGGGTCGACATGAGGTTCAGCTCGAGAGAGTGAACCCTAGTCCTTCTCCCACACAATCAGCTCGAGAGAGTGAGTGGGCTAAGGCAGAAGCTGTTCTTCATGTGGCAAGTGGGTGTCCGAGAGGAACCCATTTGATTCAGGGTAAGTTGATCGAGAGAGAATTTATCCCCTCTATAGTCTAACCTAGTCACAAATATTCAACAGATTTATTGTCAAAAACATGTACCTAATAGTTTAGCTTTTCCCGTATTGCTATCACATCCCAAGAACCCCATCTCCTTGATTATTACTCTCTGTATTTTTGCTGTTTCTACTTACTTGTGACAAAAACCCCCATTTTTAATTGACGCTTGCGTCACCCCCTTAGATTTAACATGTTTATATTCGAAAATGTTTTTAGCTATGACTAATCAGAACTAAATTTATTTTTCTACTAGTTCTCAAGCCCATTCCCTTTGGACTCAACCCCAACCCTTGGTTGGATTACTTTACTATTGTACGATCGTAGACACTTGCACTGGAAGTTGTCTCTTTATTACGCAAATATCAAAAGGGCGCCGCTGCCGAGGAGTGGTGTTACTTGAGAATTCTTAGTTTAACAAAATTTTTGTTCTTCTTAATCATAGTTTGCTCACTTAATTTTCAATTTTGTTTTGAGTATTTGTGTGTCACAACAGAACATATGAGTGCAAACGGGGAGAATAGCTACCAAGCGGGTCATCCAACGGGTAGTGGTTTTGATCGAGACAACATCAATGATGTTAATAGTTTTTATAACCCTGCCCACGTGGGTGAGATGGGTGCAATTTGCATGCCACAAGCCAACGAAAATGCAATGTTTGAATTTTCTAGCGCGACACTCCAGCTCGTATATTCAAGAGGTTTATTTGGGGGTTAGAGCACGAAGATCCGCACGAACATATACGAAACTTTGTGGAAGTGTGCACCCGTTTATCGTTCAAGAATCTATCTCAAGAATCCATACGTCTTTGCTTATTTCCAATATCATTGACCGGGAGAGCTACCAAATGGTTGGTCGAGCTTTCAAACAAATCCATCAAATCATGGGAGGAGCTAGTTATGGCCTTTCACGAAAGGTTCTTTCCTCTATTAAGAATGATGAAACTGAGGGACGACATTCAGAATTTTAAGCCAAAGGAGGGTGAACCAATTCACGAATCATAGATAAGGTTCAAAGATTCTTGCGTAAGTGCCCAACGCATGGATTGCCAGGTGAATTGTTGCTCCAATACTTTTACCATAGTCTGGACTCGGTTTATAAAGGGATAGATGATCAATTGGTACAAGGCGGAATAATGTTACAATCATTTGAAGTAGCCTCATTTCTCCTAGATTGTATGACTAAAGTAAACCAGGCATGGTACACCAAAGATGATCAAGTTTTCCCACTATGCTTCAAATTAACACAAGAACAACTCGACAAAGAAAGGGAGATGGATTAAAACATCTAAAAGATGTTGTCTCAAATGGAAATTCTACAAGAACACATGAAGGGGACATATGGAGTATTTCAAGTTGAGGAGGGTTCTTCCTTTGGTTACTCAAGACCGAGGGCGAATCAAAGTTGGAACTCCACAAGATACAAGGAGGGTTTCCTCCCACGTTATCAACAGCGGGGCGGAAATCAAGGTTGGAACTATTATAGGGATGAAGAAGCAAGGAAATAATGGCAATATTGGGCTGAGCAGGATGATCATGATGAGGACCATACTAACTTGAGTGAAAGCCCGAAATCTAAATGGAGTGCAAGTACTCCTCGGGTAGATGATTTATTGTCACGCATACTCGATAATGTTGAGGCCTCTGATGATTTGCTAAGAGGAATGAAAGATAACTTTTCATTATTGAACAGTAAAGTGAATTTGTATGTTGATGCCATCAAAATGCTGGAAGGTCAATTGAGTTTACTATCAGCTCAATTAACGTTCAAAACACCGATGGAAGATATTAAAAGAGAGCTTGATGTAGTTACCCATAGTGGAAAGGTGGCAATATAGAGTGTGATGGAAGATGAGGATCCTCAAAATCATGAAGAGAGCCAAGGTATGGAGGAACAAGAATTACATATTCAACAAAACCTTGCCAAAGAACCACAGGAGGAAGCAGAGCAACAAGTTCAAGTTCCAAAAGTCATGCACCCTTTACCCAAGATACCACCACCATTTCCCCAACGCTTGAAAAAGAATAATGAAGAAGAGAAGTTCAAAAAGTTCTTGTCAGTGTTCAAGAAATTATCCATTAACCTCCCTCTGGTGGAAGCATTTTTGGAAATACCGGGATGCGCCAAATTCATGAAAGAGCTAGTTACAAAGAAAAGGAGCTTGGACTATGAAACTATTGAAGTACCCCATAGTTGCTGCACAATTATGACAAAAGAGCTAATCACTAAGAGAGAAGATCACGGGGCATTCACCATCCCGTGCACCATTGGTATGCTCCAATTCGCTAAAGCTTTGTGCTATTTAGGAGCAAGCATCAACTTGATGCCATATGCAATCTACAAGCAACTTGGTTTGGGTGAACCAAAGGCAACCACAATGAGACTCCTTATGGCGGATCGATCAATCAAGCATCCATTGGGGATACTCTATGACATCTTAGTAAAAGTAGATCGGTTCATCTTTCTGGGTGCTTTGAGATTTTAGATTGTGAGATCGATGCTGAAATCCCCATTATTTTGGAAAGACTATTCATAGCAATCGGGAGGGCATTAGTGGATGTCAAAAGTGGGAAATTGAAGTTCCAGGTGAACAATGATGAGGTAACCTTCAATATTTTCAAATCCATGAAACAGCCAAGCGATATCCATGTGGTGTTAACTAAGGATGTTATAGATTAAGCAGTGGTAAGTGTGAGCCATTTGATGCGAAGGAATGAACCCATTGAGTTTGTGCTTGCTAATTATGATGAATTCGAAGTTCAAGGCTATGATGAAGTGGTAGTTGCCTTATCGGCATTAGGAGTGTATGCAAGGAATCTAATCAACTTGGATATTGACCTGGAAAATAGAGAAAGTCCTCCTGCAAAGCAGTCAACTGAGGAACCACCAAATCTGAAGTTAAAAGCACTACCCTCTCATCTCAAATATGTCTTTTTGGGAGCCAATAATACTTTACCCATGATTATCGCAGCTGACTTGCTTGAAAGGCAAGTGAACTTGCTTATTGAAGTACTACAGAAGCATGTAAAAGTTATAGGATAGACCATAACTGATATAGTGGGCATTCCTTGTGGTATCTGTACGCATAAGATTCGGCTTGATAGTGAATATAAACCTAGCGTGGAACATCAACAGAGATTGAACCCACTAATGCAAGAGGTAGTGAAAAAAGAGATTATCAAGTGGTTAGATGCGGGAGTAATCTATCCGATTACAGATAGTAAATGGGTAAGCCCAGTATAATATGTACCTAAAAAGGGAGGTATCATTGTAGTCCTAAATGCAAAGGGGTAACTCGTGCCGACTAGACCAGTGACTGGGTGCAGAGTATGCATGGATTATCGAAAGCTTAACTTATGAACCAAAAAAGACCACTTCACAATGCCTTTATGGACCAGATGCTTTACCGGTTATCAGAAATCGGGTGGTATTGTTTTTTAGATAGGTATTTCGGTTACAATCAAATCTCTATTGTGCGAGAAGACCAAGAGAAAACCACTTTTACTTGCCCTTATGGAACATTTACATTCAAAAGGATGCCATTCGGGTTGTGTAATGCCCCAGCAACATTCTAACGTTGCATATTATCTATTTTTATGGATATGGTCGAAGACTCTATGGAGCTATTCATGGACGATTTCTCAGTCATAGGGCATACGTTTGAGGAATGCTTGGCACACATAGGGTAGGTGCTCCAAAGATGCGTGGATACAATCTGGTTCTTAATTGGGAAAAATGTCACTTTATGGTGAAGGAAGGTATCGTTCTCGTGCACAAGGTGTCGCAAAAGGGGCTAGATGTTGACAAGGCAAAAATTGAGGTCATTGAGAAATTACCTCCGCCAATTCCAGTAAAGGGTGTTCACATCTTCTTGGGGAATGCAGGGTTCTACCGAAGGTTCATTAAAGACTTCTCAAAGATTGCACACCCATTATGCAAACTCTTAGAGAAGGAAGTGAAATTCTATTTTGATGATGCTTATATGGCTGTATTTCAGTGTTTGAAAGAGAAACTAGTATCCACCCCAATTATCATCAGCCCTAATTAGTCCAAATTTTTTGACATAATGTGTGATGCTAGTGGTATGGCATTGGGGGTCGTGTTGGGGAAAAAGTGCAACAAACTATTTCACCCAATTTATTACGCAAGTAGGACCCTAAATAGTGCCTAGCGCAATAATACGGTCATTGAACAAGAGTTGCTTACAGTAGTCTATGCATTTGAAAAGTTTCGGGCATACTTGCTAGGCACCAAAGTATCGTACATACTGATCATGCTGCACTCTGTTACTTGATGGCAAAGAAAGATGTAAAACCAAGATTGATAAGGTGGGTGCTATTATTACAAGAATTTGATTTTGAGGTAAGAGATCGAAAAGGATGCGAAACTCAAGTGGCTGATCACTTATCAAGGTTAGAAGTAAGGGAAAATGCTGAACATGAGGTCGACATAGAAGACTCCTTCCCCGATGAACATGTGTTTGCAATATCTCTCAAACATATGCCATGGTATGCAGATTTCGCAAATTACATTGTGTATGGGTTGATGCCGGATGAGTTGACCTTTTACCAACAGAAGAGATTGATGTTCGATGTTAAATAGTACTTTTGGGATGAACCATACTTGTTTCAATAGTGTGTTGACCATGTTATTAGAAGGTGTGTTTCGGAAGAAGAAGTTGTCGAAATTCTCCATGCTTGTCATACCTCTCCAGTGGGAGGTCACCATAGTGGTATTCCCACCACCGCTAAAGTGCTCTAGAGTGGATATTATTGGCCGTCCCTCTACAGGGATGCACATTAATTTGTGAAGAAATGCTCTCAATGTCAGCAGCAAGGTGGAGTGTCTAAAAGACACGAATTACCTCTCACTCCTATTTAAGAGGTTGAGTTATTCGATGTATGGGGGATCGATTTCATGGGCCCATTTGTGAGCTCATTTGGAAATAAATATATCTTGGTGGCTGTAGATTATTTTTCCAAATGGGTGGAAACCATTGCACTTCCAAACAACGAGGAAAAAGTGTTGTCCAATTTTAGAAACGTTATATCTTTGCAAGATTTGGCACTCCTAGGGCAATTATTAGTGATGGGGGATCCCACTTTTGTAATAAATGGTTCTCAATGGCACTGAGCAAATATGGGGAAAAGCACAAGGTAGAAACTCCCTATCATCCCCTAACAAGTGGCAGGTCGAGGTATCAAATTAGGAGATCAAAAGCATCCTACCAAAGACAATGAATGTCAATAGAACTGACTGGTCTAGGAAGCTCGATTATGCACTTTGGGCATATCGGACCGCTTACAAAACACTTATTGGTATGTCCCCATATCAGCTGGTTTTTGGTAAGGCGTGTCATTTGCCCATCAAGTTGGAACACAAAACATTGTGGGCATTGAAAGCTTTAAATTTGGACTGGTCAAAAACTTCAAGGGGAAGGGTAGAGCAGTTGAACAAACTGGATGAATTTAGACTCAAATCTTATGAAAGTTCAGCCATTTACGAAGAAAAGATGAAGAAATGGCATGATGCTCAAATACTCAAGCAGGAGTTCAAGGTGGGAGATTGGGTGTTGCTATACAACTCTCGACTTAGACTCTTTCCCGGAAAACAGAAATCCAAATGGTCTGGACCTTTTAAAGTAACACGAGTGTTCACCAATGGTGCCATATATATTGAAGATCAAGAAGGACCCCCATTTAAAGTGAACGGTCAACATCTAAAATTATATCTTGGGGAATGTCAAGAGATTTCTTTGGTTAAAGAGGTGTATCTGGAGGATGCTTGAAGGCACTTCCACGTAGTGCCACGACGTTAAATAAGGCGTTGTTGGGAGGCAACCCAAAACCCTTTTTTTTGCTTTTATTTATGTTCTAATAAAATAATGGTGTGTTTTCTGTATAGGTTAGAAGTGTGGAAAGTGTTTGAGAATTGCAGGGTGGCGAGCAAAAAGTCCAGTCGGCGAATCGCCGAGGAGTTCGGCGACCCTGATCTACACTGCCATTTGATCCAACCCAGCTTGGGTTTGGGGTTTGTAAAACCAGTGGGCCCAAGGAAATGAGTGGCGAGTCGCCGATCAGCTCGGCGACCCCGATTTCTATCACCATTTGGATCCCCACATTAACTAGGGGATTTTGTAAAACTTGGCGAGGAAGTTGATTGCTCATTAGTGACGCCGAATCTTTAGGCGCTCACAACTAATATCACCAAGTGGGCAAAAACTGGATAGTTTTTCAAGAAAAAGGTTTAAAAGTTCAAATCTCCTATGCTATCCCTCATCTTCAAACTTTACAAACTCGCACCTAGTTTTATTCTCAATATCGCTGCATCTCTATTGTGTTGTGCTTATTTAATTGTTCTTGGATCTGGATTGCATTGCCACCTAGCATCTCAGTAGCATCTTAATCAGTATCCAAGGTTGGTTTTTGAGCCCTACTTTTCTTTCCTTGAAAGTTATACTCAATGAAATGGCATTACTTTGATGATGTTTGTTAGGCCTCTCTGGTAGGATTAATTCCTGCAGGTCGCACTTTAAATTTTATGAAAAAATTGTGGGTTATGCATGATTGTCACTAGGTCTAAGGCTAATTTGAGTTGTGCATGCCTTAATTTTGTTTTCTGGGGTTGCGGGGTTGAATTCAGGACGTTGGGTCAAAAGGAGGCATGTTGGGTCATTTGGTGAGCTAGGTCAAGCTCGCCGAATCACTGGGCGGTTCACCTTAAATCTCCATCTCGCCTTTAATTTAATGACAAATATGATGTTGAATTCTGTAACTTTCAGCGAGAAGCCTTTGATTGCCAAAACCATTCGGCGACTCACCGAAAGACTTTTGGTTTTCCCTTTGTCTGCACCCTTGTATTCTCTATGCACTACACTCGGCGAACCGCCAAAGTAGTTGCACGCTTCGCCAACTGGTTCAGCGAAGTGATTGTGCAATTGACTGCCTTGCTTTTGTCTGAATACCTTTTAACTTTTACTCGAAGCTTTGCACAAATGGATAGACCGAAAGTAGCTGGAAGAGATATGCCACCCCAACAAATAAGAGCGAAAAATTTCAAGAAAAATACAATGGCGACAAATCCTCCCAAAGCGGATATGAGGGCAAGAAGCCCAGTGCCAGCAAGAGAACAAATCCGCAAAACCCCACTATTCTTTCATGGAGACATGGATTCTTCAGAGCTATCCACTTCTTTTTGGCGGCTTATGACTTGGAAAATCTTAGTAAGTCAGCTGCCGTTGAATCTTCTGAAGAAGCTCCGGGGGCCATTATCAAATTCTAGGCTAACACATTGGGCACTGATACCCAGACAGATGGAGCGACTGTGTAGACAGGATTTTTCTCTACCTCCCTCTCTGTCTTTCTTTATTCTAAATTATGGATATTTTTTTATGTGCATTTGAGGACAAATGTTTTTTTATTATGGTGGGGTGAGGCCCACCTTTGTGTGCCACTCGTGAATCACGTTTTGTTTATATTTGGGCTTTGTGCTTAAATTGTGTTTACATTGTTTCTGTGGATGTTCGAGCTTATGGCTCCTTCTGTTTTAAATTGCAAAATGATTTTGACCAGTCTGAAAATTTTTGCCACCTCTCGTGTATTGAATGTGGCTATTCTTTTGCAAAATTTAAGTCTCGGTTTCGATCAATACCGATGACTTGAATAGTGATCTCAATCGAACGAACATGAATGCGCAGCGACGATGAGGCCAAATGAAGTTGCATAGACAATATGTGAACTCTTTGCATCTCGTTATGACTAGCCTAGTATCGAATTGATTCTCTTGTGATGATCATTGCACACTAGCCAAAGTGTGGAGTTTTGTTTGACTGTAATGTCAATGCCTAGTGTGATGAGCATACTTTTAACCATGTATGATAGATCCTAGAATTTTTCCCGTTGGTTCGGTCAACTAAGTGATGCTATCTCTTGATATGATCTTAGGAAACCTATAAGAGTGTGAGCCAATTTGACATATACCTCTTTTGTGACCTACCTTGTGAGTGTGTGAACTGCTTCTGAACACCCCTTTAGCCTTACCTATCTTTGGAAGAAAGTTGATGAAAACTAGACCTTTCTTTATCCATCACCCATAATCCTCATGAAGTTGTGGTTAGTTGAATAGCCAACTTAGGCCAATAGCCTAAGTTGGGGGTGTGGTGAAAAGATAAGGGCAAGTCAAGAAGTGCAAGGAAAGTCTCCTCTTACCCATGGTTTTAAGAAAAATGGAACCCCTCCATATAAAAAAAAAAGAGAGAAAAAAAGAATGAAAAAGAAAGTTGTGGAATAAAGTACAAAAAAATGGGGTTCCCAAACAATCCATGGAGCATGAATAATAGCATGACTTATAAGCACTAAAGAGAATGATAAAGGAAAAGGAAAGGATATGTTGTGAGCACCATACTTCATGAGGATGAAAGTCACTGAGCCTAAATGATCATACCTTTGCACCCAGCCCATTACAAGCCTTGAAAAGACCTTTTTTTTTAATCTAGAGTGAGCTCAAACAAATGTTGATTGGAAAATACTAGTAAACCTATGGGTGAAATTATGCATTGTGTTCTTTTTTGTGAGTGTGAACGTTGCATCTAATTTTGAAGCTTAAAACTGTGAACCACTGTGTGAATATGGAATCACTCCTTGTGTGAGGGCATTTGAACACTTTGGTTGAGCTTGAACTAGCATTTGAAGCAAGTATTGTGAACATGAGGTTCTTTGATATTGATGAGTGACAACTTGAATCTTTGAGTGCACATTTGAACTTTGCATAAGTAAATTATTGCTTGAGGACAAGTAAAAGTTTAAGTAAGGGGTGTGGATGAGTCTACAAATTGGACTCATTTAGGGCTATATTTTAATAGAATTAGTGTCTTCAAATGCATATTTTGTCTCAATATCTCATGAAAACCCTCAAGTTTCAGGCATTTGAAGTTTGAGGGAAAACATGGACACTACTTAGCAAAAAGGAACAAAAGTAGCTGAAAGATCGAAGAAATGAAGATCTGAGAATTGCCGAACCAATTCAGCCAGTCACCAAAAGGTCTTATCCTCGCCTTTTGTTCTTGTGTGCTAAGCCTTGAAGGAAATGATCAAATCATCAGTGAAAAGGAGTAGTCGGCATATCGTTAAGCGATTCCACGAAGCTGTACTATATTGCCTAATGATCCAAACACGATGATGCTGAAGGCTAGAGCAAGACGGCGATGAAACTTACCAAAGGGCGGATCGCCGAGTTGATCGGCGATCTCCACTAACAACGCCAAATGATCCGGTGCAGCACAGATTTTTGAAAACTATAAATACTCGTTGACAATTATTATTCTAGTATTGAATTTTTAGCTTTGAACAATAATTTTTCAGACTTTGCTTCTATTTTTGAGTTCTAAGTTTGGAGAGGGTTTTGAAGAACTTGAAGATTCAAAGGGTTTCAACTCCAAGATTTTGGATTTGGGTCTCTTGGATTCTTCACTCTTTACTTGTTTTATTACTTAAATCTTCATACCCATTTGAATGCAAACTCATTTTGGTATAAATTTCTATCTCTTTTACATGTGTAGCTAAAACCCCAATTCTTGGGGTGTGATTTTGTGAATATGGGTTTGATTATATGTTGGGTCTTGCTTGTTGATGATTTATTTATTGTTTAGATGTGATTTCGTTTAGTAGTTGTGGTGCAACTTAATGAAATTGTAGTTGCAAATATGATTTCACCTTTGTGTTTTTTACTTGCTCGAGAGAGAGTAAAACTAAGACTACTAAATTGATGGCCAGTGGGAATGGGTTGAAATGAGGTTCAGCTCAAGAGAGTGAATCCTATTCCTTCTCCCACACACTCTGCTCGAGAGAGTGAGTAGGCTAAGGTAGAGGTTGTTCTTCATATGCCAAGTAAGTGTTCGAGAAGAACCTATTTGATTCGGGGTAAGTTGCTCGAGAGAGAATTTATCCCCTCTATAGTCTAGCCTAGTCACAAATATTCAACAGGTTTGTTGTCAAAGGCATGTACCCAATAGTTTAGTTTTTCCCGTATTCCTATCACATCCCAAGAACCCCATCTCCTTCATTAGTAGTCGCTGTATTTTTGTTGTTTCTACTTACTTGTGACAAAAACCCCCATTGTTAATTAATGTTTGCGTCACCCTCTTAGATTTAATATATTTATATTTGAAAATGTTTTTCGCTATGACTAATTAGAACTAAATTTTATTTTTCTACTAATTCTCAAGCCCACTCCCTTGGGACTCGACCGCAACCCTTGGTTGGGTTAGTTTACTATTGTACGATCGTAGACACTTGCATTGGAAGTTGTATCTTGATTACACAAACATCATGGGTCTTTGAGATTCTTCTATTCAGACCTTTGTAAAGAAGAAATTAATCTTACCCAGATGATGGAAACACATTTTGATAATGATTTTTTTTATCTTTTTATGATGTCTAGCTAAAACCCCAATTCTTGGGGTGTGATTATGTGATTATGGGTTGATTTAGCTGATGGGTATTGCTAATTGTTAGTTTAAATATTGTTTAGAAGTGATTTCATTCATTAATTGTGGTAAAAATTAAAGGATTGTAGTTGCAGATGTGGTACTACTTTCCTATTTTTGGCTTGCTCGAGAGAGAGGTTTTAAAACCAAGATTATTAAATTGATGGTTTGTGGGTATTGGGTTGTCAAGAGTTCAACTCGAGAATGTGAACCCTAAACCCTTTTCCACACATTCAGCTTGAGAGAGTGAATGGACTAAGGCATTGGCTGTTCTTATTTGCTTGCCAGTTGGTGTTCAAGAGAAACCGACATGATTAGGGGTAAATTATTCAAGAGAAAGTTTACCTCCTCCATAGTCTAGCCTATTCACTAATTTACAACTATTTACTAACAGTAGCAATGAAGCATTTGTCGACGTTAACCTATAATTGAATCACATCCCAAGAACCCATCTCAAAATTTGTTATTTCATATTATTTGCGGCTATTGTAGTTGATAATTTGTGACCAAAACCCCCTATTATTTGACATTCGTGTCACCCCCGATTTGAATTAGTTTTTTATTCGATAATGTCTATCCCTATGATTGACTTGAGCATAGTCATACTTTCCTATTGAATCTTAAACACTTACCACTCCCTATGGGATTTGACCCCAACTCATTTAGTTGGGTTATTATACTGACTAGCGATCATTGATACTTAGAACTAGATGAAGTGTTATTGAAACGTTAATCAAACGTCACTTAATAACTAATTAATTTTGAAAAGTTCCAGAATAGCCCTCACTTAATCGTCTCAAGGTTGACCACTGCCTCACCCACGAGACCACACCACTGGCCATGGGTGGACCCACATAGCGTGTTGTTTAACCATGGGTGGTGGTCTGCAACTATGTTTCTTGGACCCTGACCCATGAGCCCTCACCCACGGAGCGTGGGCCCCTTACGAGGCGTGGGGCACTGTTTTGGGAATCCTGTTAGGGTCCTCCTCAAGGACCCTTAGTTGGTTCTTGGGGAGTTGTACCTTGACTTTCTAACCTGAAAATCTTCAATTTAAGTAGGGTAAATTAATTTCACGACTCTAACCCTCACATCAGGCTCTAATTTAGCCTACTAGTTTCCAGTGTTTTAAATTATCTCCCCCTTGGGAACATTCATCCTCGAATGAAGATCTAGACACCTTGCAGAATTAAAGACTCAAAACTAGCATCACAACATGCATGAAACATAAAGAAAATGCACAATTTAAAGGAGGAAACTTCAACTGCATCTAAATCATAATCAATGCAACACAAGGAAGTAGGAACTACATCTAACAACCCATTTTGCATGAAACTCAACATTTCTCATGTCCATAGGAGGAACTACCTTCTTCAACTAAAATCATACTCAACACAATCCATTATGTCACGCCCCGAGGCTACCCCCTAGACGTGGACACAGGACCTAGGATCACGAGTGACCCAAGCTAACTCTGCTGGCATATCATAAGCATACTAAACCAAATTGAATCAATAAATACTGCTCGGTAGCTAAATCATATGAATAATTTGAAATGATGAGGAATACCCATATAGTATCTGAATAATTGAAATGTTAGAGTTTAAAGAACAACTGAAAAGTCAAACTCCAACTCTATAGTTGAATCTAACTATGTCTGAAATAAGCCTCTAAACTGATTAGAAGTACTGGGACATGCCCCGGCTAAATCTAGCAAAACTGAAACTAAAGTTGAAAGCAAAGAAAGATAATCACATCACTCATTCTCGAAGAATGAGGACTCACCACTGATGTTGCTGAATTGAAGATCGGGAACCAATCTGTGCGTGATTTGGAAGCTGAAAACTTGAACCTACATCATGAGAAGATGTAGCGCAGAGTATGCATCAATACTTGAAAGGTACTGAGCATGCAGGATAGAGTAAACCTGAACAATAATCATAACTGAATCAAAGCATATATCTGAGCAATCACATGTGATAAGCATGATATAAACTGAGGATACTAAACATGAAATACTGAATACAATGACCAAGTTTATAACATCCTTAGATTGAATACTAAACTATAATTGATGACCTGGTCAATGCAATAGAGTCTGACTAAACTGTAAGGAGGCTACTAATAAATAACATAAAACCACATGAGCTATATATGGAGTCCAATCTATATGCCCCATCAAGAGGACCCAATATTCCCTGCCAGAGGTATAGAGTCATGCTGGCGTGATCACTAAAATGATGCCCACAGAGGGGACTTACAACCTACAGGGCACATAGTTCTAGGACTTGAGGGTGACTGACCCTAGTCCACTCGATAATAAGCTTCTCCTGATTGATTAAGTAATTAACAATTTATGAATGAAGTTCTATAGTACTCGATAGCTCAAAATATTGACATGCTTACTGAAAATTCAACATTAATATGCTAATAATGAACATCTAAAACTTGAGGCATGTATAACTGAAATATTTGACTTAGTATGTGTAATTCATGAACTAAAAGACCTACATGGCTAGGTTTCTGAGTTTATGCATGAATCTGGGCAAAAACGATATTACAACATGATAATCTGATTAAGAACATTAAAGTAACTAATTCATAATAATCTAGTGAAATCCTAGAAACCCTAGGTCTAGATAATCTAAAGATAATCAAGAATCTAACTGAATTATAGTGACCTAATAGGTGAAAGGAACCCACTAGTGAAATCCCACATACCCAGTGATGAATTCCAAGGATAAATCTTTCAATTTCGGGCCTAAAACTGATGAAAAACTACTGCATTCTTAGACTAAGGGTTGGCCAATTCTTTCATCTTCTACGTTCTAATTTTTCTAAGTTTTTGGTGAATGATTTGCTTAGGGTAGATTCTAATTAAGTTTCTAGGCTTAAACTAACCAAAACAACGTAGTTTAGGGTTTAAACAACGTAGTTTAGGGGTCCAACACATAAGGAAAAGACCAAACGACCCTTAACTTAACTGTTGTCGGGGGCCACTGACGGACCATGGTTGGACCGACGGTCTGTGCTGGTCAACTGTTGTTCGGCGACTAGGAGCTGAAACTAGGGGTTCGATCCATGGTCCATGGCCTAGCCTACGGCCTGTAGGTCCAGCCGTGGGTCGATACTTGGCCAAAATTTCAGAGGATCTAGGGGAATGGTCGCAGGTCGTGAACCATAGACCAGCTAGACAGACCGTAGTTCCCCCTACGATGCTGTCGGTGCTACCTGCAACTCTTGAAATCTGCAATTGGTCTGTTTTAGCATACGGGGTGTTACACATTAAACCATTAGGCCAACTACTCAAGAAAAGTATATACATTTAAGGCATGTTCATCGATTCATCTCATGAAGTCAAATAGGCAACTCATACTAAATGCACAACAAAATAAGGAACATAAGTCATAAAAACTCATTTTCTTACTAAACATGAATTTCTCAAGAACATGGATATCATAAGAAAATCATGGAAGAACATAAATCACACATGACTCCAAAAGATAATACAAGCTAAGAGGAACTATTTGTCTCAAGCTAGAGTAGGAGAAGAAGAAAGAGATGAGGATATCAGGACACTCCACAACCTTGCTATCTAAGCACACCATCTCCGCCTTGGGAGGAAACCCCTACTAATTCTTCCCATTCCCAACCAACATAACCAAAAACTCATAATAACCATACTGGGTTCTAAAATCAATATAGGTCTAACAACAATGCATCCAAAACCTACCAAGGATAGCATCAAAGTCTAAGAAGTAGCATCTAGATCTAATAATATATTTACATCTATATGGAAACTATCAACATATCGGTTTCTTCATATGGAGAACCTTCTTGGTCCTTTCTAGATCGGAGTCAGTAGAAGCAACAATTCTTTGGAGCATTAGGATCCAAACCAGTAAGAGAAGCTTGCTTGGCCTCCCTCCATTTAGCCATGAGCATTGGACAATCTCTCAACTTGTGACCACTCTTTCCACACCTAAATCACCCATCCGTGCTGGCTAGGTACTCACATGCATATTCCTTCCCAAATTTGGCACATGTAGATCTTTTGAAAAAATAACCACCTCCATTTCCTCCTTGAGGTTTAGAGTTAAACACCCTATCCTTGTTGACCCTTTGGGAAGCATTTGAGGAACCTTGGTTGGAGAACTTTTGTTTATCGGCCCTAGTATTAGAGAAGTTCCCATCACTGGTCCTAGCTCTCTTCGCCTCTCTATTTTTCTTCTTAAGCTTTAATTCCTTAATTTGTTGGGCATGCACCATACGACATGATATTTCCATATCAGGATAGAGCATTGCCAAACGACATTCTTTTACTACCAAGCTAGACATACCCGTCAAAAACTTACTCATCTCATCCCTTAAATCTGCCACCATAGATGGAGGATACTTGGATAGTTGGGTAAATTTCAAGGCATACTCCTTAACACTCATGCTACCTTGCCTAAGGTTAATGAATTCTTCAACCTTAGCTTCCCTCAACTCTCGGGGAAAGAACCTATCCAGAAATGCTAGTTTGAACACTTTTACTCTCTTGGACCCACTCCTACCGGCATATTGTTCTTACCATACTTGTGCAACACTTTTCAATTGGTAAGAGGCCAACTCCACTTTCTCTACTGAACTCACCCCCATAATATCAAGTATTTCATAAACCTTTTTAACAAATTCTCGAGGGTCCTCTTCCACTTTGGTGTCATGAAACTCAAGAGGGTTCATTCTAGAAAAATCCCTAACCGTTGAAGCAATCGAATAAACATGTGTCACAACATCTCTATTGGCATGAGCCGTCATAACTTGAGCTTGAGTAGTCATAGCTTTAGCTTGAGTCGTCATAGCTTGGGCCAACATTTGAAAAACTAACCTAACCTCCACATCCGACATAGCCGAAGGATTAATCGGAGCTTGATTAGCTTGAGGGGCTTATTCATTCACCTGGTCACCCTCCATTCTTCTTGCGTTAGCCCTTCATGTATTAATATCCCAAAGACACAAGGCAAGGATTAGGAGAGTGACTTAATAGAACCAAACTCTATGGCATGACTTAAAAGTAATGAAAGAAGTGTAGCTTCCTAAACATCTTATAGCCTCATCATAAATGTGGTGCACTTCACATTATGAATAAGACTCTACTAGACATGGCTTATGAGACATCATCCTAGAATCATTATAAACCTTGTGCTCTAATTATCAAGTTTTTCATGACCCAGAGCAACCCCCTAGATGTAAAAAGGCACATAGTACCCCAAGAGGCACCATGTCATCCACTTAGCATATCATAATATAAGCATAGAATAATACGGAGTAAAACACATTTCAAGTCTTAAAATATTGTTCTTAAAAGCAAAGCGGAAGTCTAGACTTGTCTCAATACAGCCATCTATTACAATACTTTAATAAAGAGGGACACAGCCCATACAACTTAGTCCAAAAAGGAAATACAAGAATAAAACTACTAAGTAAAAGCATTTGTCCTTGAATCATGAGGATTCACCAACAAGCTAGGAGAAATTATCAAATTCAAGCTTTAGCCACAATGGGGATCACCTTGATAACCGGACCCTACACTTGGGGCAAATGTAGGAAAATATGGGTTAGTACAAAAATGCACTAAGTATGACAGCCATGCATAAAAACCTTGTAAACATGCTAAAAGGGACATTTTAGTTGAATGCATGCACTTTGCTAAGTTAAATTATCATTTTGAAGATAATGGAAAAACATAAGTCATAAGCATAAGAGACATCATAATAAGTCATAGGCTATAACATGGTAGAAAATAATCATAACTAATGAGCTTAAGAGACCACATCATAGACATAGGCATAGTCAATGAAATCTGGTTTTAGCATAACATAAGAGAAACACATCATGAGTCGCCTCAAGGCAAGCTTGTGCAATGCATGGATAAGACCCCATAATCCCATCCATGCTACCAAGTCACTTTAGGTCCTCATTCATGTTTACCATCTTTTGATCTCATTCTTAGCTTATTTCTAATAGACAAAGAAACATTTATCTTTAGACAATCATATCAAAGAAAGCAACTCATAACAACAATCCAAGTTAAACATTCAACATTAAAAGTGGTCCTCATATCAAACATCCTTAGTAACATAATCATAAACATATTCATTTCATAAATCATGATAACATAAGAGGAACATACCATAACTACCTTCAAAGCATACTTGTGCAATGCATAAATAAGATCCCATATTCTCACGCATACTAAGTAAAGCTTCTTGAGTAGCCATAATTCATACTAGACTTGACCTTGTGGAAAATAGCCTTAACCAACATAGACCATGTGAGATTAACATGGAATTCGGTGTTACCCACACCGAAAAGGGTTGTCCTACTTCCCTAAGATAGAACCATTACTTTATCTTAGGTGGCACCAATAGCTAAATAATCTACGGGGCACGTAGTTATGGGTAATGGAGATTGTTACTAGATACCCGGGCTCTACTCACGTGAAGGCATCCATCTCAAGAGATTGCTCTTAGAAACCCGGGCTCAAGTCACGTGAGGGCTTCCATCTCATATCAATATTCACTCGGTGCTAAGCGTAATTCCCATGGAATACTTTATTAAGTCATAACTTGATTCATGTCTTATGAAAAGATGTACTTGACAATCAATCCAAAAGAGTTCATTAGTATAGCTCTTAGATCATGCGTGAGAATAACCGTTCACCATGCATGTCTTCATTTAGATTCAATTAGGTGAAAATAAACTTTCAACCTTAGAATCATCATTATGTGAGAAAATCATTCACATCATGTTCATTATGTGTTAATGAGAATAGCCTTTCAATCATCACAACAATATTATCATAATCATGGACACTTCACTCTCAAAGTGTTCTTAAACCACATACATAAATCTCATAATCATGCATAATTCTAATACTTTTACCCCTCAAGGATCAAAGATCATATTCAATCAGCACATTTAGAATTACTACATTAGACATGGATAACAACATAATTCAAATAACTCAATTACTACAAGCATAATATCATAATATCCTTCTTCTATCAACAAACCCACATTCACAAGATCATAATTGGGAAGTAAAGGGATTTCATGAATTATTGGGAGATTACATAATAAACATAATAATAATCATCAATTCAATCATAATATAAGGTAATTAAATCATTAGAATTGTTTTTGAAAGGAATCCATGACTTGGAGTCAAACCCTAACTTTTTGTGGAAATTTCTATCTTCGAAATTGAGTTTGGAGGGACTCCTTGGATGAAAACTATCCATGGATGAACGACTACCATACCTTAGCAATGAATTCCAATGAAATTTAGCAGAAAATCCTTGCTCCTTCAACCGTAGCTCCAATTTCCCTCTTCTTCTTCCTTGAAGTTCTAGAGAGAATTTTGGGGAAAAGTTTATTTTGATTTGGGATTTTGGAATTATGAGGAAGAGGACTTAATTTAGAGGTCTTAAATCAATGTATAATTAGTCTAAATTAGTATAAAATGACGCCACTTAATAACTAATTAATTCAGGAAAGTTCCACAATACACTTTACTTAACTGTCTCAAGGTTGACTACTACCTCACCCATGAGACAACGTCCACGGGCCATGGGTGGACCTACAGGGCATGCTAGTCAACCGTGGGTGGTGTTCTGCAACTATGTTTCTAGGACCTTGACCCACGACCCCTCACCCACTTGGCATGGGGCCCCCTACAAGACATGGGTCCATTTCGTGGATCACTGTTTTGGGCAGCCTGTTACAGTCCTCCTCAAGGACCCTTGGTTGGTTCTTGGGGAGTTGTACCTTGACTTTCTAACCTGAAACCTTTCAATTTAAGTATGGGAAGTTAAAGTCACGACTCTAACCCTCACGTCAAGCTCTAATTTAGCCTACTAGTTTTCTGGGTGTTCCACAAATACCATCAATCATAATTCTATGGGCAGTTTATCACCTTTGGGAGAAGAGAACAAGGAGATGGCCTAAGAGCTCCATTAACTAGCTGATTGGGGTTATATTATTAAATGCCAATGATAATAGAGTCACAGTTCAGGATTGAGTAATATCATCTCTAGTTGTAGAGGTAAAGGCCTGACGAAATGAGGATTCTAGATTAGATCATCTCATGGGGAAGGTTCAATAGCGAAAATTTTTATCCTTTGATAGAGTAGCAGGTAAATCTTTTGATTTAGAGATCAGGTATATGTTTTGAAAGCCACAGAGCTTCTATAGAAAATTATGGGACATGCAAGACATTCTCGCTAAAATGTTCACATAGGATCCATGTAAATGTTTCATGGTATTAAGGAGATATATTATCAACGGGTATAGGTAAAACTTTAGAAGCCTAGTTTGTTGAATCAAGGGATACTTATTCCATTGTTTAAGTTGGAGGAGATAAATATTAATTTTGTCACTTGTTTGCCTCTTTCGCAATGGAAGAGCAATTCCATTTGGGTGGTTGTTGATATTGTAACAAAATCAACCCATTGCTATCTTGTTGAGGCTACATTCTAGTGAAAGTAATGTTGGGATGTACATTAGAGAGATATTTAGACTCCATTGTGTCCCAATATTGATTATTTCATATTAATGGCACATTTTATATCACGGTTATAGAGATCCTTGCTGAAGTGTTTGGAGACTCGTGTTAATCTTAGTACAGATTTTCATCTTCAGATTGATGGCCAAGCCAAACCTATGATCTAAATGTTAAAGCATATGTTTTGGGTTTGTGTGCTATATTTTAATGGGAACGGGTATGATCATGTGTTACTGATTGAGTTTTTCTTATAATAACAACTTCATAGCAAGTATTAAGATAACTCCTTATGAAGCACTCTATTAGAGGAAGTGCAGGTCACCGATTGATTTGTTCGAGATTAGGGAAGTAGAAGTGTTATGTCTCTATCTAGTCCAACATGTGATAGAGAAGGTAAAGCACATTAGAGATTAGTTGTAGATAGAATAGAATCGGCATAAGTATTATGCAGATGCTTGACGACGAACTTAGAGTTTGATGTAGAAGATTTGGTTTTCTAGAAAGTATTTCCTACGAGGGGTATTATCTGATTCGTCAAGAAGGGGAAGCTGAATCCAAGGTATGTACGGCCATATATGATTATTCGGAGGACTGGCAGAGGGATGTACAAGCTTGATTTTCCTTCAAAATTGAAAGCGTTCCATCCGGTGTTCCATGTATCTATGTTGTAAAAGTGCATCGAAATTCTTCAGGAATTATGCCCATTAAGGTATTCGTGTCTCTAAGGACTTGTCATATGCTGAGATGTTAGTGGGTATGTTGGATTAGAAGGTAAGAAAGATTTAGACTAAAGATGTGATTTCTGAGAAAGTCTTACGACAGAATAACATCGTCGAGGAAATAACTGGAAAATCCAAGGAGGAAATAATAGAGAAGTAACACTAGCTATTAACGATTTAAGGTGAGTTTCATTTTAATAATCGACATTTATTCTTGTACAGAAACTTAATTGGATAGATTGTCGCGAGGTAGCTATACAAAAGTTTGTAATTGAAATTTTGAGAACTAGATTTAAGATTTGTGGACATAACATATATAGCCTTGAAAATAAACAATTGCAGCAAAAAATAGAACCAAGATATTGTTTGGATCCATTCGCGGACAAATGTTCTTAAGGATGGGAGAATGTGAGACCCCATGGTTCTTTTGTATAATATATATTGCATGGCATAAGTGTATGAGGTTTATATGACTTGGTGTATCACGTTGGTAGAATAAGATTGCAAAGGGGTGGTAAAAATAAAAGAACTATGCTAAATTTATGGGTTAAGGATTGCCTTAAACAAGTTCGAATTAAAGAATGTCTCTTCTAACACCTTACCCGTTCAGAAGGTTTAAGTTCATCAATACCTTAGGGGTAATATTAAGAGTGTCTTATATGGTAAGAAGAATGTCTTATAAGGTAATATAGTCACTTAATGATCATAAGCTAATTTTTTATGTCAAACCAGTGGGAAATGGAAGTCCACAGAAGTTATAGCAAGTTTCTTTGATAAACATTCTGAAATTTGGGTAAAATGTATTAGAGCTAAATTTCAAAGAAACTTACTCTAACTTATTTCCCACTAGCTTGACATCAAAAATTAGCTTACGATGATTAAGCGACTATATTACCTTATAAGACATCCTTCTTAGCATATAAAACACTCATAATCTTACCCCGAAGTTAATGGTTAACTTAAACCTTCTTAACAGGTGGGGTGTTAGAAGAGACATTCTTTAACTAAAACTTGTTTAAGGGCATCTTTAACCCAAAAATTTAGTACAATTCTTTGATTTTTACAACCCCTTTGCAACCTTATTCTCCTGACGTGATACAACAAGTCATATAAACTTCATTCACTGACTCAATGTTACACATATTATACAAAAGAACCATGGGGTCTCACAACCTTGTTAGCTTTTCGTTGCTCAATTGGGTTGTATTATGGCCTAGTTGACCTTATGTTATTAAAATTTAATTTAGTTGTGACCTTTTCTGTCTAGGTCGATATTACAGGTTGCTTGGTTGGCCTAAGCAGTATAGTTTCAAATGTTATATAGTCGGCTTGTCGGTTAAGTGTATATCTAGACCACTCGCGCCCTCCTTCCATTTTGGCGTGTGACACTTCATCTGCTAATTTCACCACTCAAAACTGATAGAAAATTTAATTTTTAACAAGCATATATACAAAAAATGGAGGGTGGGTTATCTAAAAATTATGATTTCTATAAGATTATGTAACAAAACATGGGGTTAACGTAAATGGTCTATAAACAAGTTGGTAAAGACTAGGGATTTATGCATAGTGTTAGGGGTTTCAACTCGAATACGAATAACTTAACCAAACATCATTATTTGATACATGCATAATGTTTGATCTAAGATACACTTGATATTCTCCCAAACTATCAAATGTATATCTCTTAGATTCTCCTGAACTCCAAGACCCTTGCGAATAAAATAGCCAAAAGAGCATGAGTAGATAGACTATTCCTAGCTTAATATCATTAAATGTGAAACTACTCGAATTATTTGTCAAGACCCAAAGTATACCCAAGACATGGCGTATAAGACCCCGAGAGGCGCTACACAAGCGACTTAGCATACATCATACAAGATAATAGAAACAGAAGAATTTGACAGTAACATTTCACATAAAAGAGTTTCACAAAAGCAGAAGTCTAAACAAAAGTCTCAAAGCTAACTTTTACATCAAAGAATTGATTGGGAAGTAACCTAAATATCACATACATATTCTGATATGGAAATGACATAAAAGCAATAAAAGAGTCTCACTCCTTTGAAAATGTGGACTCACTAATCTTCAATATTTATGAGGGATCACAAACCACGAGTATGATAAATAGGAGCATCAGATCCTACATTAGTGAAACATTATAGTCACAACTATGTTTTAGTACATGGAATGTACCAAGTATGATAGAAATCAATAAGACTTATCAAATCATGTTAAAAGGACTTTATATAACATGCAATGGCCAAGCTAAATCATAAAATACCATGTTAGGAAACGTAAGTCACAACTATGGTCAATGTAAGTTAAACATCTTTAAAACACATTGAGATACTTAAGAAAGTAACCTTAGTTCATTATTGTGGGAAATTTTTCTTTAACCAACATAGAATATGTGAGCTATAACATGGAATCTGGTGTCTATCCCAGACCGAAAAGAGATGTCCTTACTTGCCAAGGTAAGAACCATGAACTTGAGCTAAAAATCTAAGACAAAACTATGGTGGCACATAGTTATACGACACAGGTAATCACCGCTTGTCCACTCGGTGCTGAGAAAGGCACCATTAAGTAGCCAATACAAGCTAGAGATCATTAGAATAGCTCCTTATTCTTTATTCAACTTAGGTGAGAAAGCCTTTCAACCTTATGAATGCTTTTGTGATAAAAACCTTACCCAATCATGTTTTGAGTAGTATGTGAGAAATCATTTCAAAAAAACAACAACAAGCATCGTTGCTATACAATTAAAGCAACCTTAATTCATTTATCGATTTCATCAGGAAAACATGCATATCTTCATAAATTCATCTTTGATAGTTCATAAGTTTTATCATATGATCATAGTCTAGAAACTACGGATCATGCATGGGTTCATTTTAATTCAAAAAAAACACATGCAATTACTTCAATTCATGCATAAAAGGTATAAAACAATCAATTGGATCGTAATTTAAAGGAACTCATGAGATTGAATAAAACCCTAACTTCAATTAGATTATTCTAACTTGTAAAATTGGAAAATTTAGGAACCCTATTGGAAAAAAGACTCTGTAGGTGAATACTATTATACATTGATGTAAAAATCCCACAATCAATGGTGAAATTGGAGACTTGATCTTGAAACCCTAGACTCTTCTTTAAGCTTTAGAGAGAGAAATTTCGAGGAAAAGAACTTGCAGGGATTTTGGCGAATTTGAAGAATGATATAGATTAGTTAGATTTTAGGCTTAAAAGACTTATGTAGGGTGTAACATTCCGGAAAATTTTAGACTAAACTAGTAGCTAACCTAAAACTAAATAGGCTAAGTTAGCGCTCGACGTTAGAACTAAGCCTTAAAGATACCTTAAAATTCATGGTTGGGTGTTAGGAGGTCAAGACCTAAACCCCAAGGACCAACCTTGAGTCCTTGGGGAAAAGACCCTTAGGACTGCCAGGCAGTGACCCATGAAAGGGGTTCCACGCCCCATGGGGGTGGGGGGGAAGCATGGGTAAAGCCCTTTTGGAATCTGCTTAAGGCAGTAGCCACGGACAAGACCCACGCCTCGTGGATGGGTCCACGCCACGTGGTCTGCCTCCGTAGATTGAGACCCCAAATAGAAAGTCTCTAAAAGGGACCACGATTGACCAGCACGGGCTGTGGTCCCACCCACGGTACGTGGGTCCCCAGTCGTGGATCATGCCAGTAACTGCGTTTTGGCAGTTGAGTCTGGGGGCTCCTTAGTAATTTCCTTATTAATTAATGGTTAAGTGGTGTCGTTTTAATCTTATTTAAAAGGATTATATAAGAAATTTTCTCACCTAAAATAACCTACCTAAAGTCATATTCATAATTTCCCAAAACCAAATCAAAACCTCTCCAAATATTCTCTCTCTAGAAACTCCATTAAAGAATTGAAGAAGAACAAGGTCAAGTCTAAGGATCAAGGAGCAACCTTTTCTCTCCAATTTCATGAGGAAATCTTCTTAAGGTGTGGTGGTTTTGATCTATGGGTAGCTTTCAAAGCTTCCAATTTCCCTCAAAAACTAGGGTTTTCAATCTAAGTCATTGGTTCTCTTTCAAAACGTTTCCACTGTTTGATTCATGATGGTTTATGATTGAATTGTTAATTACTATTGAATTTATGAGA
Organism: Solanum pinnatisectum; assembly: GCA_035578085.1. Lineage (NCBI taxonomy): Eukaryota > Viridiplantae > Streptophyta > Magnoliopsida > Solanales > Solanaceae > Solanum > Solanum pinnatisectum. The sequence continues at coordinate 15,381,947 of CM069085.1, read as the reverse complement.
AAATCCCCTATGAATCCATGTATTCCCCATCACCGTAGTTTGTGACTTTTGAATTGGGTGAATTATAGTAATTATGAAATTGTACTTATAGTAGTGTAGACACGTAATTTTTTACTGTACCTAAAGTTTTACACTATTGTTTTTTTTTTTATAAAAAAAAAATATTTGTCTTATATCTAATTTAAATAGTTGCTTTTTATTTTTATTAGCTTATTAAAATATTTGAAAACTACAAAAAGTTGAATCACATTTTATGCTAAGTGTTATTTTGCAATTGTTTAAAAAATGTTTAAAAAATGAAAAAATATATTTTCTTTTAATTTTAGTTTAATAAATAAGCTAGTATTTCTTAATTATAATTTATTATTAGCTACTCAATTTTTATTAGTTTATATCATATTATTAAAAAAAAAAAAAAAAAGAACTACTACTCCACTACCCCCACTCCACTAACCTACCCCATCCCTATACCTACCAAAACACAACACACACACGCAGGAAAACAAAAAAGGAAAAAGAAGAAAAAAAAATATTTTTGTTCTTTTCAAAAAAACAATCAGCAATACCGTACACCCCACACTCCCACTTCCTCATAACTCTCTCACACGACTACTACACGACCCACCACCCCCATGCCTATATATAGACACACTACCAAAACATACACGCAGATCATCAGCAAAAATAGAAGAGAAAAACAAAAGATTTTCAGCAACTATACTTCCTTCTCCACGCGTACAACACATCGTATTCGTCCTCTTATTATAAACATTTTTTTCCACTCACAAATAAAGGTTGAGTTTGAGGTTTACTTTCGTGGTTTCAAGTTCGTGGTTCCCTATGAGGATTGTTTTCTTTTCATGAGTTTGATTTTCGCAAGAGGTACTATTTAACATTTATTTTTATAATTTGATTTTCATGATTATATAGTACTTAATTCCAATGTTATGAATTTGGTCAAATTATATGTTTGTTCAACCTTTTCATTATAATATTAAAATACGGTAAACATGTGTATCGTTAAATTTAGAATAAATTCTATATAGTATCGTATTTTGATCTTTTTGTCTAGTATCCGGTGATATCGTTCTTGCTCCTATTTTTACCACACAAATTCATATTCTGTTTCTTTTTATTTATTTTTAATATATTTATTTGTGAATTAAAGCATGAACAAAGTTATTTAAATGATTTCATGTATTAGGTAATATATAAAGTTGATTCTGATAGTACGCCTTACTTTTCTCTCCTTATTTTTTTTAGTATTGATACTTTATTGTAAATATGCATTTAACTGTTTAAAGTTATGTATGTGTTAAGATTTATTGTCTCTTTCGTTATTAGCCTAAGTACGTTAAATTACTAAAATAGTTTATGATAATATTGAATGAGGAATTTGTGAGGTAGAATTGATTTGCAATTTGTTTAAGCTAGTGTTAATTATCATCTAAGGTAGGTTATTGAATGTTATTTTGAGAAAAATAATTGTTGGGTTGATATACAATGCTCACTAATTTTATTTTTTTTTCTTTTTTCTTTTCCTTTTCAAAAAATAACCAAAAATAAAAAAAGAACAAAAATAACGTTTAATATTATATATATATATATATATATATATATATATATATATATATATATATATATATATATATATATATATATATATATATATATATATATATATATATATATATATATAAGGTATTAATAATTATTTGATATCACGTTTAATATTACTAATCATTTTATGATTACCTTTTGTTGAATAGGTAGCTAGTAATAGTTAAGAAAAAAAGAACCGGAAAAATATTCATCTCGAGTTCACAAGGGAAAGCAAATGCCCTTAATGTCAAACGGGCACAGACTTTGAAAATGGTTTCAATAAAGAATGTGGTTCCACATCTTTTTTTAAGACACCTAAAGTAACTTCAAGGATGCGGTGATGCACTTTGGCCAAATTTTATTAATAATTAACTTTGTTTAATTAAATTTTAGAGATGTAAATAGAGATTATTAGGTGATTCAATCGAAAGAAGAAAGCAGTTATGCTTCGAAACTATTTATATGTCAAAGATCGATAATGCAGTTATGCATCCGATTTGAGATTAATAAAATTTCAACAATAAAATATATATGAGCAAATGGCATATAATAACCTATCCAAATAAGAATAATAATAATTTAGGTACAAGTCAATGAAAGCGACCGTTCTAGAGCCACAGGACTCGAGGGATACCTAATACCTTCCCCTCGGTCAACATAATTCTTTACTCGAATTTCTATTTCACAGACCAAATAAAGAGTCATTTCCTATTGATTAGGGATTAAACAAAAAGGTGACTTGGAACACCATAACTCAATTCCAAGTAGCGACTCTGAAAAAATAAAATAATCTCTAATCAATACCATCACTTTAAATGGAAAAATCCTTCCACTAGTGCAGAAAAGGGCTGTGACATCTCTGGCAACTCCGCTGGGTAATAATTTGAATTTGAGCTTTGTTATATTGACTTTTATTTTATTTTATTATTTATTTTTTGGATATATTTTGTGTGATTGGCTGATATGCTACTTGTTGCTCTTTTGATCCCTTTTATATTGTTGAACTATAAATTTTCTTTCCTGACGCAACCATCCGAGTCTGTAAAAATAGGATAGTAGGGAATCCAGTTATACATCCCACTTTCTTTTGTGATAAAGCTGGAGTGTCTTGACACGCAGTAAAGGATTTTTGTCACACATGTTAGGCAGGGTTGGATCAGCAATAAAGTCAGAATAGTATTGCTACCGATAAGTTGCCCCTCCCTGACTCGAGTTGTCCACTCGGGTAAGCCAATCTAAATACCTATCTCCTTCAGGTTCGAGCCTAGTAAATCTGAATCATAGACAGATGTATCTCTAGTAGGCTTCGCTTATTTGCATCATTTGCATTTGACTTAGTGAGACTTGACACAAGGGTCGGGTCCATCTAGGAAGGAGATCCTCTTCTTGACTAACATGTGTATTTTATGTGTTGTTTGTAAAATATCATATGGAAGACCTCGATTGTTGACCGGCTTTAGGTTCCCTCTAAAACAAATTATTTAATATTTATATATATATATATGTATATATATATATATAGATCTATCTGTTTCTCAAAATAAAAGCACCCTTTAATATATAGGCGCGCCTACCAATATATCCCTAATAATGGGTTGGAATTTCTATTAATTTTAGGCAAAGTCAATTTGAAGAATTTTTTTTCTCTCTTTTCTATTTTTACACAAAAATTCTTTATTAAACCATATATATAACCCTCTATATTGACTCGGAGTTTTAATTATAGTCATAGTACAAGTATGTCATCTTCAAAATGTCTTTGATCTATCTATAAGTAATAGTAATTAAAATTCATGATAGTCACTCATAATAATAGATTTAGTTGAAATTATTATTTAAACCTTTATTTTAAAGGTGCATTTACTAGAAATTGTTTTGCAATTGGACTTATAGAATAAACACTTGTTTGAGGGAATACAAGTAGATTATCAAAAGAAATTTTCAAATAAATTGGATATTTATTGGCCACATGTACTCTGAGTCTAATTATTCAAGTGATAAACATTCAAAATGTATTCACTTTATAAATACAAGTGCTTATTTTCCCTTTCCTTAAAGTCTTAGTTCGAAAAATACTTTGCGTCATTTTATACAAGTTCCACACTTTTTTTCCTTTTTTCCAGATATAAGAGGTCCATAAATTAAGTATCATAAATATGAGCGTTTCTTGACCCTACATCTTTTTCATAGGCACAACATGGTTCATCCCGGTCGCCGAAAGTGTCAGAAAAGGAAAAAAGATTTGAACGTACCACTTTGGGTTATAGATTGTACTCCCTTGCATTGGTGGGCATGGTGGAATGACATGGGGTTGTTACAACCAGACATAATATTCAAATATTTGGGGTTCTTGACTAGAATCATGCAAGTGGAACCTAAGAGAGATGTGATCGAAGCACTGTTGTCTTTTTGGGATTCCACCAACAATGTTTTTCATTTCTCGAATTTTGAAATGACTCCAACCTTGGAGGAAATAGCTGGTTTTACCGGGTTTGGAGTGAGGATACAATTAGAAGCTTGTAGCCCCAAGGAGCATATCCATCAACAAATATCTTTCAACACATGAACATTTTCAATGTCAGGGAGGTAATTAGAAAAAGGTTGGATCTCATTACAATTTTTGTATGATAGGTATGGAAGGGAAGACGGATTCTAGAAATTTGGAAGGACACTCAACAATAAGGAAAGTTTTGAAACATGGAAAGAGCATAGACGTTTAGCTTTTATGGTAGCCTTTTTAGGAACAATGGTTTTTCCAAGGAGAGGCGGAAAGATTAACATCCATTTGGCCGAGGTAGTGAATGTGTTGATTGAGAAAAATAATTATACCATCGTCCTCATGATTTTGACTGATATCTACCGCGCTTTAACTTACTGCCAGAAAGGAAAACGTTTCTTCGAGGGATGCAACATATTGCTTCAAGTATGGATAGTAGAACACCTTTACCAACCTCCAACGGTGGCAAGGTTCATTCAGGATAGGAGCGATTACATTACAAGTCATGCCAAAAGGGTGGCGAAATATAGGTGTTCGGAAGGGCTCAATGCTTGGGTGGAACATTTTCGCTCGCAAACGGAAGATAAGATCACTTGGAATTATCCTTGGTTCCCTTGGGAAGAAATCATACACATGTCGTCTGATCGCCCTTTTTTTTATTATTGATGGGTATTAGGGGTGTGCATCCATACGTACTACTCCAGGTTTTACGTCAGTTAGGCATGAATCAAATTCTACCCATTACAGAGGATATGAAAGATTTTGTGTCCGAAGTTGGACCAGAGGTTCCCCTACCTGAAGGATTGGCCCAAAAGATTTGGGATGGTTTTTTAGTCATGGGAATTTGAATGATGGTTAAAAAATGACACATAGGAGAAACTCACCCAGGATGCACCAATTGGCTTGAGCAACAACCTCTATTACAAGTTAGTCCAATGAGATCTCTAAAAGAACCAATAGACCATGAGGCTGAGATAAAAGTAAAAATTGAGTTGGCTATCTGCAATTACCTTGCTAAAAATCAAGAGTTAAGAGCAAAACTAGAGCTCGCTAGAGCCACTCTAACCCAAAATAAAGCAGAGTTCGAAGAGGAAAGAGCCAAGGTAACTCAGAGAGAAACCATGCTTCGAGGACAAGTTAATCTGGCAACAATTAGGGGAGCACAAGTTGCGGAACTTGCGGTATCTCGACAACAACAATTGAGGACCTGTGATCAGAAAAGTCATACAAATTTTGATCAAGAGAGAGCTCAGTGGAAAGGGGAAAACTTCGAGAGGAAATAGAGTCAGTCTCGACTCAAGAAAGATGTGCCAGAGAAATGGTGGCCTCCCGTGATCAACATATACGATGATGGAATCAGACTTGCAATTCACTTCAATCAAAGGTCCGTCGTTTGGCTGATCGCACTACCCAAATGGGTTTAGAATACCAAGAGATGAACCATGAAAAATTTCTAGCTAAAGTACCTAAATTCGTTGAGTACCTTTTTACTTCAGTGCAAGAGATATATCAGAGTGTAAGAGGTCGTTTAAGACCACCATCTCCATGAGTGAGTAGATTGGGATGCAAGCATGACATTTATGTCTTTGGGATATGAGGGCTGATACAAACCTTTATTTCATTAGTGTCATTTTCTTTAGTCTAAGTCCTACTTTATTTCATTCTACGTTTCTACACTTTGTCTAAGTTGTGTCTGTTTAAGTTATTGACATTCGTTTGGTGATTTTCTCATCCTCTTCCTACTTATGTTTCAATCATTGAAATGATATGTTAAGTTATGCTTATTTCAGGTTTCATTTTTTCCATTAGTATAAATGAATAAATATGTATAAACAGTAATGTATATATATATATATATATATATATATATATATATATATATATATATATATATAAAGAGTTAATGTATATTCTCAAACTATGCAAAGATTTGATTCATGCACCAACATGATACGTAGGCAACCTGGGGTTCGATCAAACCTTTTTTAACAAAACTAACTAAAGGGGAGAAAAACGCCTATATAAGCCGGGATGAAACATAAGGTCTTCCATATCAGAAGTATATATGTGGATGCAATATGCACAAATTCTTAACACTAATCTGTTTGCTACTTCATTCAGAGAGAGAGAGAGAGAGAGAGAGAGAGAGAGAGAGAGATATTAGCTTAAAGGTGGTTGGTTTGTGGTTAAACTGAAATTCTATCCCTACAATACAAGGTCGAAAGGGAAAAATAAAATGGCCCACAAAGACGAAAATGAGCAAGACAATGCTGAGGTCTGAAACCAGATGACTTCACAAGAAACAGTGTCAACAGAAGAGGTAAGGGTATTAAGACAACAATTGGCAAAGATGTACGAAGCTTGGATGAGGGGACAAGCTCCACCAACTTCAATCCATGACTATCTAAATACAAATATGTCGCCCTCTATCCAAGTATCAACCAATGATCCAATTTATCCACCTGGATTCGGCCCCTACGCTAACACATCCAACGTTGCTGAAACTTCTACGGTGCACCCCTTGAGTACACCTATGATGAGTAATCCACTCTTCGTTCCAACTGTGCCAACTAATAGTATTCCAAATCCAACCATGGTGCCCAAATCCAAAAGTGATCCTTCATCCCAAGTTCTTCATGACCATGGCTACACCCCAGAAGAGGCCCTTAAAATTCCAACATCTTATCCCTACACTCATCAATATAGTTCCCCATTCAAAATTGAGAAAATGGTTAAGAATGAGGAACATTAAGAAATTACTAAGAAAATGAAGAGTTTGGAACAGAGTAGAAGAGATATACAGGGACTAGGTGGCCACAAAGGCATCTCATTCAGTGATTTGTGCATGTTTCCCCACATCCATTTGCCTGCTAGTTTTAAAACCCCAAATTTTGAGAAATACAATGGTAACGGAGACCCGATAGCTTATTTGAAGAGATATTGCAATCAATTAAGTGGCGCAGAGGGCAAAGAACAGTTGCTCATGGCCTATTTTGGAGAAAGCCTAGTGGGAATTGCATCTGAATGGTTCATAGATCAGGATATTTTCAACTGGCATACATGGGATGATTTGGCTCGATATTTTGTGCAATAATTCTAATAAAATATTGACATTGTGCCAGACCTCTCCTCATTGGCCAACACAAGAAAAAAAACCATGGAAAATTTTCGTGAATATGCCGTCACATGGAGGGAGCAAGCTGCTAGGGTTAAGCCACCAATGAAGGAGTCGGAGATGATTGATGTTTTTCTCCAAGCACAAGAGCCTGATTACTTTTATTATTTGCTTTTTGTCGTCGGGAAGACATTCGCTAAAGTTATTACGGTTGGGGAAATGGTGGAAAATGGCATCAAGTCTAGAAAGATTATAAGCCAAGATGCCTTAAAAGCCACAACACATGCACTTTGAAATGGTTTTGGAAATATTAGAGGGAAGAAGAGAAGGGAGGATGTAGCTACTGTTGTATCAGCACCTTCGACGTATGTCCAAAATAATCCCCCACAACACTATTTTACTTCCAAAAATCCACAATATCCCGTCACATACTCTCCATATCCCGGTTTTAGCGCACAACCAATTGTTACCTTTTCTTATCCACAATGGCGTACACCAATTCCTCAAAATCATCCACCACCACCACAAATTCACTAAAATACTGCCAAAATTTCTTCTCGTCCGAATGGACCAACCATTAATCAAAATCCATTACCTAGGCATACTGAAACAAACATGTTAGAAATGATGAATGGTTGCAAAGAATTTTCAGTTCCGTACAAGCCAATCCTTAAGGTTGGAATTGGTATAGATAATTTGGCGAATGTTGTTGACTTTACAAAAATGGTGCCTTCAGGAGTAGAAAGAATGTCAGAAAAGTTGAGCCCATCAAACACACCTATCCTAACTATGAAAGGAGCACTTGAAGATGTTTGGGCGAGTCAGAAAGAGGCAATATTAGTTTTTTCCAAGAGGGCCAAACAAGCCTATACTGATCCTGTAAGGAGCCGATATTCCCCCTGTGATCATTAGGCCTATATCCCAACTTCCAATGCCTAACCCCAAAGCTGTCCCTTAGAATTATGAGCCTACCGTCGTGACATACAAGGGGAAAGAAAGATGAAATTGTCAGACTATTCCATTGTGGAACAGCTAAGGAAAACTCCAACCCTAATCTCTTTATTATCTTTGTTAATACATTCAGATGAACATTGTAAAGTTATAATGAAGATTTTTAACGAAGCACATGTTCCTAATGAAGTTACAGCGAGTCTTTTAGGCAAGATTGCTAGGACAATCTTTGAGGTAAATCGCATCGCCTTTTCAGATGATAAACTACCAGTGGAAGGTACGAGACATAACCAAGGCCTTCATATCACTGTAAAGTATGAGCTTTCATATGTCATTCGAGTTCTAATAGATGGAGGATCTGGGGCAAACATTTATCCATTGTCAACTCCACAAAAATTGAATGTTAGTGCAGAAAAGGTACGACCCAACAACGTATATGTTAGAGCTTTTGATGGGTAAAAAACAGATGTCATTTGTGAGATAGAGCTTGTACTAACAATAGGGCATGTTGATTTCACTGTGAATTTTCAAGTGCTGAATATCAATGCATCCTTCAATCTAATGTTGGTGAGACCATGGGTGCATAGGGCTGGGGTAGTCCCCTCTACGTTGCATTAACTGATTAAGTTTAAATACGACTGGCAAGAAGTAATTGTTCATGCTGAGGGAGATCTGTAAGTCTACAAGGACTCTTCCCTCCCTTTTGTCAAGGTGAATAATGAGAATGAGGCACTGGTTTATCAAGCTTTCGAGGTAGTGGTTGTTGAGCATATCCTTGAGGGGAATCTCATTCTAAAACCATAATTTCCCATGGCATCCGTGATGATGGTAAATGATATGCTGAAGCATGGGTTTGAACCGGGTAAAGGCTTGGGGATGTTCTTGCAAGGGAGAGCTTATCCGGTGAGTCCACAAAAGAGCCTTGGTACTTTTGGTTTAGGATACAAGCCTATAGTCGAACACAAAATGAAGGTGACTTCACATATCAAGACATTACTTCGGTTCAAGTGCCAATGATCGCATGTAGTGATATAACCCAACCAAGGGTTGGGATCGTTTCCACATGGAGTGGTTTCGAGAATTAATAGAAAAATAAAATTAACTTCTAATCAGTCACTATAAACATTGTCGAATACAAACATACTAAATCTAAGGGGTGACACAAGCGTCAATTATCAATGGGGGGGGTTGTATTAATTAATCAACAAAAACAACAAAAATCTAAGAAAACGAGATAGGGAGACAGGATTCTTGGGATGCGATAGGAATATGGGATAAAAGCCACTATCAAGTAGATGCAATTGATAGTACATTGCTGAATATTTGTAACTAGGCTAGACTTTAGTGGAGGTAAATTCTCTCTAGAGCAACTTACCTCGAATCAACTCAGTTTCTCTCGAACACCGAGTTGCCGCATTTAAGCATAGCCTCCGCCTTAGCCCATTCACTCTCTGAAGCTGAAAGTGTGGGAGAGCGCCTAGGATTTACTCTCTCGAGTTGAACCCATGACGACCCAATAACCACCGGCGATCGATTTAGTAGTCTTAGTTTTAAAACTTCTCTCTCGAGCAAGCCAAAAACACTAAGATGAAATCGTATTTGCAACTACAATCTCATTAAGTTCAAACACAAATACTAAACAAAATCACAATTAAACAACGAATATAACAACAATAAGCAACACCCAATAATAAATTTAACTCATATTCACAAAATCACACCCCAAGAATTGAGGTTTTAGTTACACATGAAAAAGAGATAGAAATCGATACTAACAAGTGTTTCCATCAAGTGGGTACGATGAATAAAGTCTTTAAACACGTCAAGGATGAAGATTCTTCGAGACTAACTTCCAATTTCTTGGAATTGAAAATCTTCAAATCTTCAAGTTCAATCACAATGTCTCCAAAAACTCTGAGAACTAAAACTGAAATATTCTAAGTCCCAAAAAATAAATTTCTCTAAAGTCTGATACTAACCTAACAATTTAAACAAGTATATATAGTGTTTGAAAAGTTGGACTGTGGAGGATCACTCGGCACAGTTAGTCGAGATTACCAACACACTAGGCAATCCGCCCTTTTCTCTGGTTCATCGCCTTTCTACTTTTGCCTTCAGCATTCTCACATTTTGAGGCATTGGGTGATAGAGTGCTGCTTGGCAGAACTGCTTGGTGACGCGCTGACTTGTCCTTTTCATCGTAGAATTGACCATCTTCTTCAGGGTTCAGCACACTAGAACATTCAGCGGTATTTAGGACCTTTCGGCTACTCACCTTAATAGTTTAGGCGATCCTCAGGAAGTCTTTTTTTTAGTTCTTTCAGCTGCTTTGTTCCTTTTTTGCTTGATAGCATCCAAGATTTGTCTCTCAATCTAAATACCTAAAACTTAAGGGTTTACATCAGTTATTGGGACAAAATATGCATTTGAGGACACTAATTTTATTAAAATATAGCCCTAAATGAGTCCAAATTTTGGACTCATCAGAAGGCCAAGAAGCAGAAGAGAGATGTATGGTCACTTACCAAGCCTATACCACCCATATACAAATCTTTTATCAAAGCCCGCACAACAGAATCTCCCGAGTCACCACTCCAAGAGCCAGTGCTGGAGGTTAACGAAGAACTGATCGACTATTTTCAAGATTTATTGATCTGGTTGAAATCAGAGAAGGCACTAGTGATAGAGATGTGCAATTCCTTGGTCCTAATGTCCCGCTGAACAATTGGGAGGCCACTCCTCTCCCCATTAAGAATGAGTCTTGGTAGTCTGTCTTGTTTTTCTTTTTGTCATCCAATTTATTCAAGGGTTGTAATTCATGTTTTGTCTTGTCGTTTTATTTTGAACTCTCTATTTTCCATTTCAATAGGATGTAATTGTGTTTTTATTTCAATCTAATATATTTATTTGTTTTCTTTTGTACAGTTCTTTCTATGACGATTCTAGTGATATCACATGCATGCATAATTTTTCGCCAGATCTTAAAATCCCGTCAAATCTTTGACCTAATCCTGAAATAATAAGTCAAGAAATTGAATATGATGAAGACGAAGTATTTGAAGAAGTAAGCAGGGATTTCAAACATTTTGAGAATAAATCAAACCCAAACATGAGTCAAACTGAGATGATAAATTTAGGGGATCATGAAAATATTAAGGAGACTAAGATAGGTGTACATGTTCGACATCAAAAGGATGATATAATCTAGGATCTGTTTGATTAGAAGGATGTTTTTGCGTCATCTTAGGATGGCATGCCTGGATTAAGCACTGACATAGTGGTTCACAAGTTGCCGATTGATCCTAAGTCCCCCCCGGTAAAGAAAAATTTGAGAAATCTTAAAACTGACATGCGTGTAATAATTAAAGAGGAAATCACAAAACAACTTGAGGCCAAAGTCGTTCGAGTCGCTCAATATCCTTCTTGGTTAGCCAACATCGTACCCATCTCTAAGAAAGACGAGAAAGTTTAAATGTGTGTTGATTATCGTGATTTCAGCAAAGCAAGTCCAAAAGATGACTTTCCTTTGCCCAACATTCATATTTTGTTGGATAATTGTGCTAAACATGAGATTGCATCTTTTGTCTATTGCTATACGAGTTACCATCAGATTATTATGGATGATGAAGATGCAGAAAAAATATCTTTCATCACTCTATGGGGTACATATTATTATCGGGTTATGCCTTTTGAGTTAAAAAATGTGAGGGCAACTTATATGAGGGAAATGACAACCACGTTTCATGATATGATGCATAAAGAAATCAAAGTTTATGTGGATGATGTGATCATTAAATCAAAAAAACTGTCAAATCATATGCAAGACTTAAGAAGATTCTTCGAAAGGCTTCGCATGTATAATCTCAAGCTTAATCCTGCAAAATGTGTATTTGGAGTACCATCAGGAAAGCTTTTGGGGTTTATAGTCAGTCAACGAGGTATCAAGTTATATCCTTCAAAAATAAAAGCCATTCAGAAATTGCCACCTCCAAAGAACAAAACTGGGGTTATGAGCCTTCTAAGAAGGTTAAACTACATCAATAGATTCATTTCTCAACTCACAACAACTTGCGAGCCCATTTTTAAGTTGTTAAAAAATAATTCCACAGTCAAATGGACTAAAGAATGTCGAGAGGCTTTTGAAAGAATTAAGAATTACTTATCGAATTCCCCTGTATCGGTTCCTCCTGAGCCGGGCAGACTATTGATATTATATATATCAGTACTGGATAATTCTTTTGGTTGTGTATTGGGTCGGTATGATGGCACTGGGAAGAAAGAGCATGCCATTTATTACCTCATCAAGAAATTTACCGTTTATGAATCAAAGTACACCCTTCTTGAAAGAACATGTTGTGCCCTAACTTGGGTAGCACAGAAGTTAAAGCACTATCTTTCATCTTATACTACTTATCTCATTTCTCGTATGGATCTGTTACAATTCATTTTTCAAAAGCCCATGTCCACAGGCAGGCTTGCAAAATGGCAAATATTACTTACAGAGTTTGACATTATCTATGTGACGCAGACCGTAATGAAAGAACAAGCAGTGGTAAATCATTTGGCAAAGAACCCTATTGATGAAGAATATGAACCACTTAAGACCTATTTTCCAGACGAAGAGATATCATGTATCGATAAACTTATTCTCAATAACAATCAAGGATGGAAGTTGTTCTTTGACGGTGCCTCTAACAAGAAGGGAGTTGGAATTGGAGTTGTTCTTATGTCTGAATCAGGGGAATATTACCCTATAACAGCCCAACTTAGATTTTATTGCACTAATAATATGTCAGAGTATGAAGCTTGCATTTTTGGGTTTGAGGTTAGCTACGGACATAGGCATCCAAGAATTGTTAGTATTAGGAGACTCAGATTTGCTAGTTCATCAAATTCAAGGAGAATGAGAAACTCGTGACCTAAAGCCCATACCATAGCAACATTGTTTACAAGATCTTTATCAACGATTTGTGTCAATAAAGTTTAGACACATTCCTAAAGTTCACAACGAGATTGTGGATACATTGGCTACTTTATCTTCGATGCTCCAACATCCTGATGACCCTCATATCGATCCTTTATACATATAAATTCGTGATCAACATGCTTATTGCAACATGGTTGAGGAGGAATTTGATGGTAATCCTTGGTTCCATGATATTAAAACATATCTTCAGTTTGGAGAATGTCCGTCGAATGCAACTCGTAATCAAAAAAGAACTATTTGGCGACTAGCTAGCAGGTTTTTCTTAAGCGGAGGCATACTGTATAAGAAGACACATGATTTGGGTCTTCTAAAATGTGTAAATGCTAAAGAGGCTTCAACAATCATGATTGAAGTACACTTAAGAGTTTGTGGACCTCGCATGAATGGATATGTTCTAGCAAAGAATTTACTTTGAGCATGTTATTATTGGCTCACTATGGAGGGGATTCCATACGATTTGTTCGTAACTGTCATGAATGTCAAATACACGGTGATTTGATACATTTTTCTCCCTCTGAGTTGCATGCAATGTCTGCTCTATGGCCTTTTGTGGCATGGGGAATGGATGTGATTGGACTAATAGAACCAAAAGCATCGAATAGTCATAGGTTCATCCTGGTGGCCATTGATTGTCTCACAAAGTTGGTGGAAGCAGTAACTTTTAAGTCAGTGACCAAGAAGGTCGTGGTAGATTTCATTCATTTCAACATCATCTATCGATTTGGTATTCCAAAGGTAATTATTACCGATAATGCTGCGAATCTCAACAGTCATTTAATGCAAGAGGTATGCCATCAATTTAAGGTTGAACATCGAAATTCAATACCATATCGCCCAAAAGCGAATGGGGATGTAGAAGTTGCTGACAAAAATATAAAAAAGATACTTCGTAAAATGGTGCCAAGTTCTCGACAATGGCATGAGAAGTTGCCTTTTGCTTTGTTGGATTATCGCACTACAGTACGTACGTCAGTAGGGGCCACCCCCTATTCGTTAGTATATGGGACTGAGGCAGTTATACATGTAGAGGTTGAGATTCCATCCCTATGGATTGTCATAGAGGCTGAATCGATGATGATGAGTGGATCAAAACACAGTTGGAGCAACTAAGCTTAATTGATGAGAAGTGATTGACATCAGTATGTCATGGACCATTGTACTAGAAAATAATGGCACCAGCATACAACAAATTAAAAAAGTGTGTCTCATATGTTTTGAAGAGGGTCAATTAGTATTGAGACGCATTCTGCCACACCAGGCCAAAGTCAAAGGCAAATTTTCTCCAAATTGGAAAGGACCATTCATTGTAAAGAAGGTATTATTCAATGGTGCTCTTTACTTAGCAGATATAGAAGGCAAAATGACAGAAATTATCATCAATACTGATGCTGTGAAGAGATATTATATATGATTTGATTTTTTGGTATTTGAAACCCTCCTGTTTGGATATGACATTTCAAAGGTTGATGTAATGGAAATTCTTGGTTCTATGTCTAAGTATTAAGTCATATGTTGTCACCCTTGTTGAGATTTAATTTACTTCCTTGGTTCTTCTGCTTCCTTTGCTCTTCCATAAAAAAAAAAAGAGAAAAAAAGAAAAGAAGAAAAAAACAAAAAGAAAAAAATCAATCAACATGAACTACGTTTGACCTGATTCTTATTTCAGTAAGATACGTAGGCAACCCTGGCGTTGGGGTTTGATACAACCAAAAAAAAGATCCACAATTCGATATTTGCAAAAACTAGGGCAAAAGTCTTTTTTTTAAAATTTATTTTTCTATCCCAAAGCTAAAGTCAACCCCATCATTTAAAGTTGTATTTGAGCCTTCATCCTGTCATTTCTTTCTAACCTTGTATAAAAGTCGTGTTTTAATCAAAGAAAGACCTTTGGATAAACCTTTGAAATGTCAAGAGTAAGTATTCTAAGAGTACAAATGATGAAACCATGAGAGAGTCTTATTGGTGAAAACTCTAATTGGGCATCAAAGGCGAATGTGAGCTGACAGAAACAAAATGAGAGAGTCTTATTGGTGAAGGCCATAACTGGGCACTGTAAGGCGAAAGTGAACAGTGAAAATAAAAATAAAAATGAGAGAGTTTTATTGGTGAAAACCCTAAAGGGCACCATAAGGCGAATGTGAGTTAAGAGAAATAAAAATGAGCGATTTTTATTGCTGAAAACCCTAACATGCACAATAAGGTAAATGGAAGTTGAAGGAATCAAACTGAAAGAGTTTTAGTGGCAAAAACCCTCGTAGACATCATAAGGTGAATAAGGGTTTGAAATTGATTATGACTTCGTTAAATGTTGGGACTCCACATCAAAATTAGATGATCAATAATGGTTGGTGAATAGATTGGATAGACAAATCGGGTAATCATTTCAAATTGCATGTCATGATCAATGGTTTCGGCTACCACAGTCATATAAGTTTTCCTTTCTTCCTCTCTCTAAAAGAGACTCTTTATCGAATCATTTTCTTCTATTCTTGTGTAGTATATATTTTTCTTCAACTTTTCATTACTTTGTTTCATATGTCCTTGAGTAGAGTCTGTGTCAAGAAAGTGAGAAAGGATTTCAAGACTCGCTACCAACTCTCTAGATTATACAAGGCGAAGCATCAGGCTAATGAGTTATCATCTATCAGCAAGTTTTGGATTTAGAAGAAGTCCATGATTTTAATGAAGGCTAAACAATGAGTGACGTGAAATAAAGGCAAATATTGTATTTAAGTTCCTCAAAGTAAGCAAATTTGGGTGAAAATACAATCAATCAATAACGAGCACTGGCCATTTGGAAAAAAGTAAAACGTGGCAAGTACTTGAGCAATCCTCGTCAAAAGCCAGAACCACAAACCAACCACCACATTTTTAAACTCACAAATTTTCTTTGTTGAAGTAGTGGGACAAGTTATTTCAAGATCAAAGATCCGAAAAAGCTAGATGTTCAATTTAGTCTACAAGGAGAAAAATGGCAACATTGCAATAAAGGTTTGTGAAACACAATTGTAGGGAAATTGGTCAATATATATCAAAAGAGCAATTACTTGAGAGATCGAATCTACTTTTCTTGAATGTTCCACCAATAATTTGGATAACAAAATAAAAAAACTATGGTCCATATTGGGGCAAATATTTGTTTGTATTATTAGTTTATGGAACGTATTATAGCAGGACCCTCCTGAATAATGGGACGTAGTACTAGCTGGACCCTCTTGGATAATAAGATTAGTAGGACCCTCCTGGATAATAAGATTAGTAGGACCCTCCTGGACACTGGGACTAGTATGACCCTCTTGGATAATGGGACTAGAAGGACCCTCCTGGATAATGGGACTACCAGGACCATCATGGATAATGGGACTAGTAGGATCCTCCTGGATAATAGGATTAGCAGGACCCTCCTAGATAATGGGGACTAGCAAGACCTTCCTGGATAATGAGATTAACAGGATCTTCCTGGATAATAGGACTAGCAGGACACTCCTGGATAATGGGAGTAGCAGGACCCTCTAAGATAATGGGACTAGCAGGACCCTCCAGGATAATGGGATTAGCAAGAACCTACTGGATAATGGGACTAGCACGACCCTACTGTATAATGGGACTAGCAGGACCCTCCTGGATAATGGGACTAACAGGACCCTCCTAGATAATGGTATGAGCAGGACCTTCCGGAATAATGGGACTAACAGGACCCTCCTGGATAATGGGACATTAGCAGGTCCCTCTTGGATAATGGGACTAGTAGGACCCTCCTGTATAATGGGACTAGCAGGACCCTTCTAGAAAATGGGATTAGCCGGACCCTCCTGGATAATAGGATTAGGAGCACCCTCCTAGATAATAGGACTAGTAGGACCCTCCTGGATAATGGGACTAGTAGGACCCTCCTAAATAATGGGATAAGCAGGACCCTCCTGAATAATGGGACACTAGCAGGGACCTCCTAGATAATGGGACTAGCAGGACCCTCCTGGATAATGGGATTAGCAGGACCCCCCTGGATAATGGGAATAGTAGGACCCTCCTGGATAATGGGACTAGCAAGACCCTACTAGATAATTGGATTAGCAGGTTTGACGGATTCATCATGAATAATGGAGTTGATTTCAACATTTAGAAGTCATTTAAAGAATGCATCGCAACAGAACTCGAGTCATTCAGAGAATCGAATCAAAGCTAAGCACCATTTTTTATTTTATTCACAAAATTTTCTTCATTATAAACTGGGGCAAAATTTTGTGTTATTATTTTATTTTTCTTTTACTTTTTAATTTCAGGAATCCACTTGTAGAATGAGGTCAATCCACATTTGAATCTCAGGATCTTCTCTTGAAAAGAGTCGACTTTCAAGGTCATTTTCAATTGAAGCAACGGGAGCTCACCCTATGAACAAAGTCAATATCCAAGTCTGAGTAAAAGGGGCCTACATGGTGAAAGGTATTTACCTTAAAAGTCACTCGAGATAGAATCAATATCTCACAATTCGAGAAGCATGAAGACCCAAGTCAAGTTTCAAGAGAAGCTACTTAGATGGGATCTTGTACTTGTATTTTCGTTTAATTTTTTGTATTTCATTTTTTATGTAAAATAGGAGCCGTGAACTGGAACCTCGAGGAGACCTCACTTGACTTTCACCTCATCATTTCACCTCCTTGAACTACACCTGATCTGAATCCCTTATAACCCGGGATATGTAGGATGTCCAAAACCGAGACTCGATCGCACAAATTTTGTCATTCAAATCAGAGTCCAGCCAAAATTTGTCACTTTGTCTACTTCTTTGTTTGAAAACTCTTCGTGTTTCTAGTCAAAGAGGGGCAAACTGTAGACACGTAATTTTTAACCGTACCTAAAGTTTTACACTATTGTTTTTTAAAAAAAAAAAATATTTGTCTTATATCTAAATTAAATATTTGGTTTTTATTTTTATTATCTTATTAAAATATTTGAAAACTACAAAAAATTGAATCATATTTTATGCTAAGTGTTATTTTGCACTTGTTTAAAAAATGAAAAAATACATTTTCTTTTAATATTAGTTTAATAAATAAGCTAGTATTTCTGAATTATAACTTATTATTAGCTACTCAATTTTTAGTACTTTATATTATACTATATTATATTATATTATATTATTAAAAAAAAGGAACCACTACCCCCACTCCACTAACCAACCCCATCCCTATACCTACCAAAACACAACACACACACGCAGGAAAACAAAAAAGGAAAAAGAAGAAAAAAAAAATATTTTGGCTCTTTTCAAAAAAACAATCAGCAATACCGTACACCCCACACTCCCACTTCACACGTCTCCTACACGACCCACCACCCCCACGCCTATATATAGGCACACTACCAAAACACAATGGATACACGTAGATCATCAGCAAAAGTAGAAGAGAGAAACAAAAGATTTTCACCAACATACTTCCTTCTCCACGCATACAACACATACGTATTCGTCCTCTTATTATACATATTTGTTTTCCACTCACAAATAAATGTTTAGTTTGAGGTTTGCT
Source organism: Solanum pinnatisectum (assembly GCA_035578085.1). Taxonomy (NCBI): domain Eukaryota; kingdom Viridiplantae; phylum Streptophyta; class Magnoliopsida; order Solanales; family Solanaceae; genus Solanum; species Solanum pinnatisectum. The sequence goes on along the minus strand of CM069085.1, from coordinate 15,363,264 downwards.
TTCGTGGCTTCAAGTTCGTGGTTCCCTATTAGGATTGCTTTCTTTTCGTGAGTTTGATTTTCGCAAGAGGTACTATTTAACATTTATTTTATAGTTTAATTTTCATAATTATATAGTACTTAATTTCAATGTTATGAATTGGCTCAAAGTCCATGTTTGTTCAACCTTTTCATTATAATAATGAAATACGGTAAACATGTGTATCGTTAAATTTAGAATAAATTCTATATAGTATCGTATTTTGATCTTTAGGTCTAGTATCCGGTGATATCATTCTTGCTCCTATTTTTACCACACAAATTCACATTCTGTTTCTTTTTACTTATTTTTAATATATTTAGTTGTGAATTAAAGCATGAACAAAGTTATTTAAATGATTCCATGTATTAGGTAATATATAAAGTTGATTCCGATAGTACGCCTAACTTTTCTCTCCTTATTTTTTTAGTATTGATACTTTATTGTAAATAAGCATTTAACTGTTTAAAGTTATGTATGTGTTAAGATTTATTGTCTCTTTCGTTATTAGCCTAAGTACGTTAAATTAGTAAAATAGTTTATGATAATACTGAATGAGGAATTTGTGAGGTAGAATTGAATTGCATTATGTTTAAGCTAGTGTTAATTATCATCTCAAGTAGGCTATTGAATATTATTTTGAGAAAAATAATTGTTGGGTTGATATACAATGCTCACTAATTTTCTTTTATTTTATTTTTAAAAAAATTACAAAAATAACGTATGTATATATATACACACACATATATATGTATAAGGTCTTAATAATTATTTCATATCACGTTTAATATTACTAATAATTTTATGATTACCTTTTATTGAATAGCTAGCTAATAATAGTTAAAAAAAAAAAAAAAAGAACCGGAAAAATATTCATCTCGAGTTCACAGGGGTCAACAAATGCCCTTAATGTTAAACGGGCATAGACTTTTGAAATTGGTTTCAATAAGGAATGTGGTTCCACATCTTTTTTTAAGACACCTAAAGTAAATTCAAGGATGCGGTGATGCACTTTCGCCAAATTGTATTAATAATTAACTTTATTTAATTAAAATTTAGAGGTGTAAATAAAGATTATTAGGTGATACAATTGAGAGAAGAAATAGTTATGCTTTGAAGCTATTTATATGTCAAAAATCGAGATTGTAGTTATGCATCGGATTTGAGATTAATAAAATTTCAACAATAAAATATATATGAGCAAATGGCATGTAATAACATATCCAAATAAGAATAATAATAATCTAGGTACAAGTCAATGAAAGCGACCGTACTAGAACCACGGGACTCGAGGGATACTTAATACCTTCCCCTCGGTCAACAGAATTCCTTACCCGAATTTCTATTTCGCAGACCAAATAAAGAGTCATTTCCTTTTGATTAGGGATTAAACAAAAAGGTGACATGGAACACCATAACTCAATTCCAAGTGGCGACTCTAAAAAAAATAAAATAATCTCTAATCAATATTGTCACTTTAAATGGAAAAACCCTTCCACCACCGCAAAAAAGGGGTGTGACAAGTAGTTTAGTTTATTGAATCATGTCACCATCTATATCTAATGTAGTAATCCTATATTGATTGGTTGAATGTAATCTATATCCTTGAAGGGCAAAACATGAGAATTGACTATATGTAGGAGACTTGTGTGTATACAATTGGATTTCTTTGAAAGTAAAGTAACTAAATCTAATTGTGTTGTTGATTGGATGATTATCCTTATGTACACACTTAGGTATGAAGATCATGTAATGTGAAAGGTTTGTCACATATAGTGGTTCTAAGGGTTGGAAACTAGTCTCCCCTTATGAATCTAGGAGCTATAGAATGAGTTAGTGGATCGAATGTCAAGACATTCTTCCTTAATTATCAACTTGAGTCAAGATTTAATATAAACTCAAATGAGAATTAATGCTTAGCACCGAGAGGATATGACTATGATATGGAAGGTTTTACACTAGTTGAGTCCGGCTTCCCAAATGGGTTCCTTTTACACTAGTTAAGTCTGGGTTCCCAAAGTAGATGTCTCATGAGATGTAAACCTTCTACCATAGTTGAGTCTGGGTTTCTAGAAGCAATCTCCATATCCCATAAACTATGTGCCCACATAGGTCTTTAGCTAGTGGATCCATGTAAGCTGAGAGTTTTAGTTCTACCTTAGGCAAGTAAGATAACCCCTTTTTGGTGTGGGGTAGGCACCGGATTCCATGATTAAGCTCTCATGTCTATGTTAGTTAAATTTAATCTCACTATGATAGAATGAACTAGAATTGGAGTTATGAACTATAATCACTTAATGAGCTTTCCTTAGTGTGGATAGGAGTATGAGTTCTTATTCTTACATTGCCCAAGGTTGCTTTGAGGGTTCTTATGGTTTGTTTCTTTCATGATGAGATGATCATTATGCTGAATATGTTTGCATCTTATGCCCTCACATTTATGTCCATGGTAAGTTCATAAACTTGGTTAAATGCATAGTTTTCAACTAAAATGTCCCTTTTTAGCATCTTTTATGGTTTTTCATGCATAGCTACCATACTTAGTGTATTTTTGTACTAACCCATATTTCTTCTCCAAAGTGTAGGTTCCGGTGTTTAAGGCAATTCCTTCGCATTCAAGCTTTTGGGTTAACTACTCATCAAGCTTGTGGTATGTCCTCTTGGATCTGAGGACAATGGCTTTATTGTTGTTTTATTTCTTTAGTTGTACTATACATTTTCATATGCTCTATTGTAAGGGATGTGACCCTATCATTTTGAGTCTTCGATTGTAGTAGATGGCTTATTGAGACTATGACTAGACTTCCGCTTTACTTTTATGAAAGTTCTTAAAGATTTGAAATTGTGTTTCTATTCTTTATTATTCTATACTTATGTGATGATGATATGCTAAGGGGCTTACTTGGGTCCATCTTGGGATTTCATGTTTCATGTTACGTCTAGGGGGTACCCTTGGGTCGTGACGAACTTGGTATCAGAGTAAAAGGTTTCGAATGATTCTAGGATAATGTCTCATAAGCCACGTCTAGTAGAGTCTTGTTCTTAGTGTGAAGCATGCCACATTTATGAGAGAGAGGCAATAAGATGTTAGGAACTTACACTTCTTTCATTACTCTTAAGTCGTGCCATAGAGTTTAACTCTATAAAGTCTTCCTTCTAATCCTTCTCCTGTGTCTTCAGGAAATGAATACACGAAGGGCTAACGCAAGAAGGGTGGAAGAGGAGAATGTGAATCAAGGAGTTCCTTAAGGTAATCAAGCTCCTCATGATGGGCAAGCTCCGGTTAACTCCATGGCCAAAAATGTAACTCAAGAGGAGTTTAGGTCCACTATTTAAATGATGACTCAAGCCATGACGGCTCAAACTCAAGCCCAATCTATAGTGACTCAAACTAATACGGATAATGTGAACCATAATGTGAACACTAATGCGAACTCCGTAGCTTCAAGGTTGAGAGATTTCACCAGATTGAATCCTAATATGTTCTTTGGTTCCAAAGTGGGTGAAGATCCTCAAAAGTTTGTAGAGGAGATCTTCAAGATAATTGATGCTATGGGGTTGAATTCTTTAGATAAAGCGGAGTTAGCCGCTTACCAATTGAAGGGAGTGGCCCAAGTATGGTATACTCAATGGAAGAGTAATAGGCCGGAAGGAGTGGGTCCCTTAGGTTGGGAGGTATTCAAGAAAGCATTCCTTGATAGGTTCTTTCCCCAACAGAAGAGGGAAGCCAAGGTGGAGGAATTTATCAACCTTAGTCAAGGAGGTATGAGTGTTGAATAATATTCTCTAAAATTTACCGAATTGTCCAAGTATGCTCCATATATGGTGGCGGATCCAAGAGACGAGATGAGTAGGTATGTGACGGGTATATCCAAAGTGGTAAGAAAAGAATGTCGTATGACAATGCTTCTTCATGACATGGATCTCTAACGTCTTATGGTGTATGCCCAACAAATGGAGAGTGAGAAATTCCAAGGCAATAGGGAGGTGAAAAGAGCTAGAATCAGTGAAGGGAATTTTTCCAATGCTAAGTCCGATGGGCAAGGTCAGCAAGGGCTCAAGCAAAGATTCCCCAATCAAGGCTCCTTCAGTACTCCAAGGGTTGACAAGGATAGGGTTTCCAACCATAAACCTCAAGGGGGCAATAGAGGTGGTTCATATGTTGCTAGGCCTAATTGTGCTAAATGTGGTAGAAAACATGAAGGCAAATGCTTAGTAGGCTCGGATGGGTGTGGTGCTAAAGTTGTGGCAAGAGTGTCAACAAAATAAGAGATTGTCCCATGCTCAAGGTTAAGGGGAGAGAAAATAAGCAAGCTCATCCAAGTGGTTCCAACTCCAATGCCCAAAAGAAAAAACCGCTTGTATGCTCTTCAATCTCGAGGTGACCAAGAGAGCTCCCCGGATGTGGTGACCGGTATGTTACAAGTCTTTTCTATTGATGTTTATGCATTGCTAGATCCAAGTGCCACTTTGTCCTTTGTCACAACTTTTGTAGCTATGAAGTTTAAAATACTCCCCGAAGTGCTATTAGAGCCTTTTTCAGTTTCTACCCCAGTTGATGATTCAGTAGTGGAAAAAAGAGTCTATAGAAGTTGTCCTATTTTGTTTTCTCACAAAGTTACCTTGGTGGACTTGGTAGAGTTAGATATTCTTGATTTTGATGTAATTTTGGGTATAGATTGGTTGCATGCATGTTATGCCCCTATAGATTATAGGACCCGGGTGGTCAAATTTCAATTTCCAACTGAGCCAATTTTAGAGTGGAAAGGGGGTAATTCTATTACAAGAGGTCAATTTCTTTCTTGTCACAAAGCTAGGCAAATGATCTCCAAGGGATACATTTACCATATTGTTAGGGTGATGGATGTTGAGTCCGAAAACCCTTATTTACAGTCGATCCCCATGGTGAGTGAGTTTCCAAAAGTCTTTCCTAATGACTTGCCTGACATTCCTCCCGAACGGAAAATAGATTTTGGCATTGATCTTTTGCTGGATACGCAACCTATCTCCATTCCTCCTTATAGAATGGCTCCGGCCGAGTTGAAAGAGTTAAAAGAGCAATTGAAGGATTTGCTAGACAAGGGTTTTATACAATCGAGTATCTCTCCATAGGGTGCCCTGATGTTGTTTGTGAGAAAGAAGGATGGGTTCCTTAAAATGTTTATTGACTACTGCCAATTAAACAAAGTCACTATAAAGAATAAGTATTCCCTTCCGAGAATCTATGACATATTTGATCAACTCCAAGGGGCTAGTTACTTCTCAGAAATTGACCTTTGCTCGGGCTACCATTAACTTAGGATGAGAGGGAATGATGTATCCAAGACGGCTTTCTGAACTAGGTATGGGCACTATGAGTTCCTTGTGATGTCATTTGGCCTAACAAATGATGCGGCGACATTTATGGATCTAATGAATAGGGTGTTTAGACACTACCTTGATATGTTCGTGATCGTGTTTATTGATGATATTTTGATCTATTCAAGGAGTTAGGGTGAACACATGAACCATTTGAGGATTGTATTAAAAGTCCTTAAAGACCACCAACTGTATGTGAAGTTTAGAAAATGTCAGTTTTGGTTGAGGTGTGTAGCCTTCCTTGGCAATATTGTGTCTAGCGAGGGTATTGAGGTAAATCCTAAGAAGACAGATGTGGTTAAGAGTTGGCCTAGACCTCTAAATTCTTCTGATATTAGAAGCTTCTTGGGTTTGGTCGGTTATTATAGAAGGTTTGTTGAGGGTTTTTCCTCCATTTCTTCTCCATTGATGGCTTTGACTCAAAAGAAAGCTAAGTTTGTATGGTCAGAGACTTGTGAGAAAAGCTTCCAAGAGTTGAAAGATAGACTTACTTCCGCTCCGGTGTTGACCTTACCGGAGGGTACCGATGGGTTTGTGGTATATTGTGATGCTTTGAGAGTAGGGCTGGAGTGTGTACGCATGGAACGGGGTAAAGTGGTTGCCTATGCATCAAGGCAGCTCAAGGTACATGAGAAGATTTATCTGACCCATGATCTTGAATTAGCGGCGGTAGTATTTGCTTTGAAAATATAAAAGCATTACTTATATGGGGTTCATATAGATGTTTTCACCGATCATAAGTCTTCAATATGTGTTTACCCAAAAAGATTTAAATCTCTGACAAAGAAGGTGGTTAGAGCTTTTGAAGGATTATGACATGAGTGTCCTTTACCACCCCGGTAAAGCTAATGTTATGGCGGATGCACTTAGTAGACTATCCATGGGTAGTGTGACCCACATAGAGTATGGAAAGAAAAAGTTGGCCCGTGATGTGCATAGGTTGGCCTGGCTAGGTGTCCAACTAGTAGATTCTCCCAAAGGTGGTTTTAGAGTTCATAATGGCTCTGAATCATCTTTTGTGGTAGATGTGAAGTCTAAACAATACCTTGATCCAATATTGATAGAGTTGAAAGTATCGGTACATGGGAAGTCCGTTGAGGCTTTCTCTCAAGAAAGAGATGGGGTACTTAGGTACCAAGGTAGATTATGTGTTCCGAATGTAAATGGGCTAAGGGAGAAAATTCTAGAAGAGGCTCTTGATCCTAGATATTCTATTCATCCGGAAGCTACCAAGATGTACCATGATCTACGAGAAGTCTATTGGTGGAATGGTATGAAAAAGAATATTACGGGATTTGTAGCCAAATGTCCTAATTGTCAACATGTTAAGGTTGAGCACCGAAGGCCGGGAGGCTTTTTTCAAGATATGGAAATTCCCGCTGGGATGTGGGAAGAGATGAATATTGATTTTATTATGGGTTTGCCCCGTACTCGAAGGCAATATGATTCTATATGGGTCATTGTTGATAAGATGACCAAATCAGCCCACTTCATTCTCATCAAGGCATCTAACTAGGCGGAAGACTATGCCAAGTGTATATAAGGGAAATACAGAAGTTGCATGGGGTTCCTCTATCTATCATTTTGAATCGGGGTCCTCAATCTACTTCTCACTTGCGGAAGTCATTCCAAAAAGTTCTTGGCACTAAGGTGAAGCTTAGTACCGCTTTCGACCCTCAAATGGATGGTCAAGCGGAATGTACCATTCAAACCTTAGAGGACATGTTGAGGGCATGTGTTATAGATTTTAAAGGTAATTGGGAAGACCACTTGCCCTTGGTAGAGTTTGCCTACAATAATAGTCACCACTCAAGTATCGGCATGGCTCATTTTGAAGATTTGTATCATAGGAGATGTAGGTCTCCGGTTGGTTGATTTGAAGTAGGTGACATTGCTCTTATTGGCCCTGAGTCGGCTTATGAAGCTATTGAGAACATTCGACTCATTAGAGAGAGGTTGAAAATGGCTCAAAGTAGGCAAAAGTCTTATGCTGACGTGAGGAGAAGGAAGTTAGAACTTGAAGTTGGTGATTGGGTCTATTTGAAAATCTCACCCATGAAGGGTGTGATGAGGTTTGGCAAGAAAGGGAAACTTAGTCCCCGGTTTGTTGGTCCTTATCAAATTTTGGAGCGTATTTGGAAAGTTGCCTATGAGTTGGACTTGCCAAATGAGTTGGCCCCGGTTCACCCGGTATTTCATGTTTCTATTCTTAAAAAGTGTATTGGGGACCCGGTGACCATTATTCTTTTAGAAGGGTTAGGTGTTGATGAAAACCTTTCCTCTGAAGAGGTTTCGATAGAAATTATTGACCGGCAAGTCAAGAAGTTGAGAAACAAGGAAGTAGCTTCTGTTAAGGTTTTATGGAGAAACCATCTAGTTGAGGGTGCTTCTTCGGAGGTCGAGGCCGATATGAAGTACCGATACCCTTATCGTTTTCCTTCTACTCATAATCAAGCTTGAGGTAAATAGTCCCTTTCGAATTTTAGTGTTTTGGGAGTTATGTGTGTAAATTAATTTTTCCATGATTTCCTTATGTTATGCATGTTCTTGATAAAATCCATGATTTAAGAGAAAATAAGTTTTTATAATTATGTTCCTCATGTTGTAGTGCATTTCGTATGAATCGCCTATTTAACTTCATGGGATGTATTGATGAACATACTTTAGTGTGCTTTTGAGGGTATTGGTATATTGGCTCGATGATGTTATGATTGAGCATTATTTAGTTGAGGAAAAGTTAGTTCCTCTTATGAATATGAGAATTATTGAGTTTCATGCATATTGGGTTGTTAGATGTAGTTCCTGCTCCCTTGTATTGCATTGATTATGTTTTGAGATGTAGATGAAGTTTCCTCCTTTGAATTGTGCATTATTTTGATGTTTCATGTATGATGGGCTGCTAGTCTTGAGTCGTTAACTTGCTTACATGTCTAGATCATCATTCGAGGATGAATTTTCCCAAGGGGGAGATAATGTAACACTCCAGAAAATTTTAGACAAAACTAGTAGCTAACCTAAAACTAAATAGGCTAAGTTAGTGCTTGACGTTAGAACTAGAGCCTTAAAGATACCTTAAATTTCATGGTTTTGTGTTAGAAGGTCAAGACCTAAACCCCAAGGACCAACCTAGAGTCCTTGGGGAAAAGACCCTTGGATTGCCAGGCAGTGACCCACGAAAGGGGTTCCACGCTACGTGGAACAACCCATGCCCCGTAGGGGGGTAGCATGTGTGAAGCCCTTGTGGAATCTACCTAATGCAGTAGCCACAGGCAGGACCCACGCCTCGTGGATAGGTCCACGCCACGTGGCCTGCCTACATAGGTCGAGACCCCAAATAGTAAGTCTCTGAAAGGGACCACGATTGACCAGCATGGGTCGTGGTCCCACCCACGGTCCTTGGGTCCCCATTCGTGGATCATCCTTGTAACTACTTTTTGGCAGTTGAGTCTAGGGGCTCCTTATTAATTTACTTATTAATTAATGGTTAAGAGGTGTCGTTTTAAGATTATTTTAAAGGACTATATAAGTAATTTTCTCACCTAAAATAACCAACCTAAAGTCATATTCATAAATTCCCAAAACCAAATCAAAACCTCTCCAAATATTCTCTCTCTAGAAACTCCATTGAAGAAAAAGAACAAGGTCAAGTCTAAGGATCAAGGAGCAACCTTTTCTCTCCAATTTCATGAAGAAATCTTCTTAAGGTATGGTGGTTTTCATCTATGGTTAGCTTTCACCCATAGAGTCCCTTCAAAACTTGATTTGAAAGCTTCAAATTTCCCTAAAAAAACTATGGTTTTCAATCTAAGACATGGGTTCTTTTTCAAAACGTTTCCAATGGTTGATTTATGATGGATTATGATTGAATTGTTATTTATTATTGAATTTATGAGAAAATCCCCTAGGAATCCATGTACTCCCCATAACCCTAGTTTGTGACTTCTGAATTGGGTGAATTGTAGTAATTATGAAATTGTACTTATAGTAGTTAGTTTATTGAATCATGTCACAATCTATATCTAATGTAGTAATCCTAGATTGATTGGTTGAATGTGATCTATAGCCTTGAAGGGAAAAACATGAGAATTGACTATATGTATGAGACTTGTGTGCATACAATTGGATTCATTTGAGAGTAAAGTAACTACATTATAATCGAATTGTTGTGTTGATTGGATACTTATCATTATGTACACACTTACGTATGAAGATCATGTAATGTGAAAGGTTTGTCACATATAGTGGTTCTAAGGGTTGGAGAGTAGTCTCCCCTAATGAATTTAGGAGCTATAGAATGAGTTAGTGGATTGAATGTCAAGACATTCTTCCTTAATTATCAACTTAAGTCAAGACTTAATATATAATCAAATGGGAATTAATTCTTAGCATAAAGAGGATATGACTATGAGATTAAAGCTTTTACACTAGTTTTGTCCAGCTTCCCAAATGGGTTCCTTTTACACTAGTTGAGTCCGGGTTCCCAAAGTAGATGTCTCATGAGATGGAAACCTTCTACCATAGTTGAGTCCGGGTTTCTAGAAGCAATCTCCATGTCCCATAAACTATGTGCCCACATAAGTCTTTATCTAGTGGATCCACGTAAGCCAAGAGTTTTATTTCTACCTTACGCAAGTGGGACAACCCATTTTCGGTGTGGGGTAGACATTGGATTTCATGATTAAGCTCTCATGGTCATTGTCGGTTAAAACTAATCCCACTATGATTGAATGAACTAGAATTGGAGTTATGAACTATAATAACTTAATAAGCTTTCCTTAGTGTAGATAGGAATATGGGATCTTATTCATACATTGCACAACGTTTCTTTGAGGGTTCTTATGGTTTGTTTCTTTCATTATGAGATGATCATTATGTTGAATATGTTTGCATCTTATGCTTTCACACTTCTATCCATGGTAAGTTCATAAACTTGGTCAAATGAATAGTTTTCAACTAAAATGTCCCTTTTTATCATCTTTTATGGTTTTTCATGCATAGCTACCATACTTCAGTGCATTTTTGTACTAACCCATATTTCTTCTACAAAGTGTAGGTTCCGGCGTTTAAGGCAATTCCTGCTAGTTCAAGCTTGGATTGACTACTCATCAAGCTTGTGGTATGTCCTCATGGATCCGAGGACAAGGACTTTATTGTTGTTTCATTTCTTTAGTTGTACTAGAAATTTTCATATTCTCTATTGTAAGGGTTGTGACCCTATTATTTTGAGACTTTGATCGTAGTAAATGGCTTATTGAGACTATTTCTAGACTTCCGCTTTACTTTTATGAAATTTTTTAAAGATTTGAAATTGTGTTTCTATTTTTTATTATTCTATACTTATGTGATGATGATATGCTAAAGGGCTTACTTGGGTCCCTTTTGGGATTTCATGTGCAATGTTACCTCTACGGTTTGGACCTATAGACCATACTAGTTAACCATAGAAAGTGATCTGAGACTCTTAATTTGGTCAACATTCAACGTAACCCATGTACAACTCGTAGGTGTTCTTAGAGTCCGTACATGCCAACCGTAGAAACCAACTTTAAGCTTTAAAATTTCATCAAGTTTGAGGGTCACCTACAAGACCCATCTACGACTCGTATATGGAATGATGAATCCTCTTGTTGAACTGTAAAAAGAATATTGGGACTTGATTTGAAAATTTTATTTTCGTATTACCTACGATTGCCATCTACAACCCGTTGAAGCTTTTGCTATCCATATGTGGGACCTGTAACCACAGACACAAGCCCAAAACTGCATTTTTCCTTATTTTCCTAATACGAGGTGTTAAAATATCTCACCCTTGAGAACATTCGTCCTAGAATGGTACTCAACACACCATATGGAGGTAGGAAGAGGATCTAACATCCCAACATGAATGCAATAACATAAATTAACATATCTAAGGAGGAAAACTCAACTCTAAGCTAAAGCATATCCAAAACATCATTTCATAAGTTCTATATGCAACTCATACTCAAAGGCACATAAACATGGAGAAATCAATCATGTTAACTCATTTTATAAAAAATCTAGTTTCCATGACCATGTATGCATGAGGAAATATGAGAATGACTACTACTATCACGACCTAGGGGTACTCCCTAGATGTAACATGGCGTATAGAACCCCAAAGGACTCCATACAAGTCACTAGTCCTTATAACATACGAAATAGAACAATAATAGTAAAACACATTTCAAGTCTAAAAAGTTTCTCATATAAGAAAGAGGAAGTCTAGACACAGGTCTCATTATAGCCATCTATTACAATATTAAATGAAACTGGATCTAGTCCATACATCATGTTCAAAAAGGAAATACAAGAAATGGAAACTAAAACAATAACTCCGCCCTTGATGCATGAGGACTCACCAAAACTCGAAATCTCAAGATCAACACTTAGCCAAAAAACTGACGGCCCTGACTATCGGACCCTATATTTAAGAAAAATGAAGGCAAGAGTGTGTTTGTAAAAAAATGCACGAAGTATGATAACCACGCATAAAAACAATAAAACATGCTAAAAGGGACATTTCATTTCAAAGCATGCAATTTACTAAGTTTAAACATCATATAAGAGGATTAGAAATCATAAGTCATAAAACATGGCCAATGTAAGTCAACATTATCCTTAAAACCTTGAACTCATATACCATACTTCATGTAGTAACCTTATTTCATTATTCATGTTCTTTTTGTAGGAATAAGCCTTAACTGATATGAGATTGTGTGAGCTATAACATGATCACCCGGTGTTACCCACACCGAAAAGGGTTGTCCTCCTTGCCCAAGGTAGAACCATGGTTTGTTAGCTTAGGTGGATCCACTAGCTAAATATCCTACAGGGGCACGCAATTTAAGGGACAAGGAGATTTTTACTAGAAACCCGGTCTAAACTGACGTAAGGGCTTCCATCTCAAGAGCTTGCTTCAAGAAACCTAGTTCAACTGACATTAGGGCTTCCATCTCACATCAGAATTCACTCGGTGCTAAGAATTAATACCACAGAGTACTTATTAAGTCTTAACTTAACTCATGTCGCATGGAAGGAGGTCCCTTGTACAACCAATCCAAGTTAATTCATTAGGATAGATCTTTTGTTCATGCATGAGAAAACCTTCACCGTACTTGTCTACATGAAAGTATTAGATTCAATTAGGCGAGAAAGCCTTTCAACCTTAGAATCTTAATTATGCGAGAAAACTTTTCACATTATGTTCATTATCTGTTCATGAGAATAGCCTTTCAATCAACACAATAAAAATATCATAATCATTGACACTTTACTCTCAAATTATTCTTAAAGTATTTACATAGATTTCATAAAAACATGCATGATTTCATATTTTGCCCTTTCAAGGTTTAAAGCCCACTTTAAATCAACACATCTAGAATTCAAGCATTAGACATGAATTTCATTCATGTGATTCTATCATTTCATGCATAAATTCATAAAATTCCTCTTTCATCAACAAACACCCACATCAGAAGATCATAATTGAGAAATATGGGACTTACATGGGTTTTTGGGGATACATCATAAAAACGAGTGGAAATTGTCAATTAATGCTTAGTACTATTAGAATCATGTTTGAAAGGAACCCATTACTTTTGAATCAAACTCTAACAATTGGGGATTTCTATCTCTTTTGAAATTGAGATTTTGAAGGAACTCCATGGATGAAAGATGTCCATGGATGAAAGCTATCATACCTTAACAACAATGCCCAATGCTAAGCTTCAATGGATGAATTAAGCCTTGACCTTGATCCTAGCTTGAACTTCCTTCTTCTTCTTCTCCTTCTTCTACCTCTCCTTCTCCTCCTTCTCCTTCCTCTCCTTCTGCTTCTTCTCCTTCTTCTCCTTCCTCTTCTTCTCCTTCCTCTTCTTCTCCTTCCTCTTCTTCTCCTTCCTCTTCTTCTCCTTCCTCTTCTTCTCCTTCCTCTTCTTCTCCTTCCTCCTCCTCCTCCTCCTCCTCCTCCTCCTCCTCCTCCTCCTCCTCCTCCTCCTCCTCCTCCTCCTCCTCCTCCTTCTTCTTCTTCTTCTTCTTCTTCTTCTTCTTCTTCTTCTTCTTCTTCTTCTTCTTCTTCTTCTTCTTCTTCTTCTTCTTCTTCTTCTTCTTCTTCTTCTTCTTCTTCTTCTTCTTCTTCTTCTTTCTTCTTCTTCTTCTTCTTCTTCTTCTTCTTCTTCTTCTTCTTCTTCTTCTTCTTCTTTCTTCTTCTTCTTCTTCTTCTTCTTCTTCTTCTTCTTCTTCTTCTTCTTCTTCTTCTTCTTCTTCTTCTTCTTCTTCTTCTTCTTCTTCTTCTTCTTCTTCTTCTTCTTCTTCTTCTTCTTCTTCTTCTTCTTCTTCTTCTTCTTCTTCTTCTTCTTCTTCTTCTTCTTCTTCTTCTTCTTCTTCTTCTTCTTCTTCTTCTTCTTCTTCTTCTTCTTCTTCTTCCTCTTCTTCCTCTTCTTCCTCTTCTTCCTCTTCTTCCTCTTTTTTTTTTCTTTCTTCTTCTTCTTCTTCTTCTTCTTCTTCTTCTTCTTCTTCTTCTTCTTCTTCTTCTTCTTCTTCTTCTAAAGCTATCATACCTTAACAACAATGCCCAATGCTAAGCTTCAATGGAGGAATTAAGCCTTGACCTTGATCCTAGCTTGAACTTCCTTCTTTTTCTTCTCTTTCTTCTTCTCCTTTTTCTTCTCCTCCTCCTCCTTCTCCTCCTTCTCCTCTTTCTTCTTCTTTTTCTTCTCCTTCTTCTCTTTCTTCTCCTTCTCCTTTTTCTCCTTCCTCTTCTTCTCCTTGCTCTTCCTCTTCCTCTTCCTCTTCCTCTTCCTCTTCCTCTTCTTCTTCTTGTTCTTCTTCTTCTTCTGCTTCTTCTTCTTCTTCTCCTCCTCCTCCTCCTCCTCCTCCTCCTCCTCCTTCTTCTTCTTTTTCTTCTTCTTCCTTTTTCTCCTTCTCCTCCTCCTTTTCCTCCTCCTTCTCCTTCTCCTTCTCCTTCTCTTCCTCCTCCTCCTCCTCATTCTTCTTTATAGAGAGAGAAATATTTTAGAGGAGAGCTTTTGGGGATTTATTTTGGGTTTTAGGAAATAATAACTTGAATGGTGAGTTTGAAGGGTTAAAATCACTTATATAAGTGTACTAGGCTTAGGCAAAACGACCTCAGTTTAATCTAACTCAAATGGGAAAGTCCCAAAATACCCCCACTTGGCAGCCTACTGTCCAACCTTCATGAGAGGCACCACGAGCCATAGTCTGCACCACTTGCCGTGGTTCTGTTCATGATCTTGGACCAGTGTCTAGGACACATTTCCTTAATGCATCACCACGAGCCTTCCCACGAGTCGTGGTCATGACCACTGGCCGTGAAGTGGCTGTGTAGATGAGCCCAACTTGGGCAGCCCATTGGGGAGCTACTAGCTAGCCACCACGAGATAGACCACAAGTCGTGGTCCTCACCACTGGCCTTGGTGGTTTTCGTGAAGGTGGGGGCAGTGCTTAGGGAGAGTTGGGCAGCCGTTGCCCCTCCCTTGGCCCCTGGCACTTTTTTCTTGGCTATTGCCCCTTGTCCTTGGTTTGTTGCCCTCACACTTAGCCCTAGTTAGTCTACTAAACTACGAGGTGTTAGAATATTTCCCCCTTGTGAATATTCATCCTCGAATGATGTTCTAGACATCTCTTAAAGGAAATGACTCTAGACTAGTAGCCCATCTTGCATGCCACATCATAACAATGCACAAAACAAAGGAGAAATCATCAACTCCAAACTAACATACTCAATGCATCACAAGGAAGTAGGAACTACATCTAACAACCCATTATGCATGAAATTTTCAAATTTCCCATCCTTTAAGGAGGAACTTCCTTCTCCAAGCTAAAACCATGCTCAACACAATCTCATGGAGCCAATATGCAATTTACGCTCAAAAAGCATAACTAAAGCATGTTCAACAATTCATTTCATGAAGCATATAGGAAACTAATACTCAATGCACAACAACATCAGGGAAAAAAATCAATAGTATAACTCATTTTCTCTCAAAACATAATTTTTCATGAACATGCATAACTTAAGGAGATCATGGAATACATAAAACACACATGACTCCAAAACATAAAACAAGTCAAGAGGAACTCTTTATCCCAAGAAAGAGTAGGAGGAAGGAATAAATATGAGGATATCGGGGCATCATATCGGCCTCGGCTCCCAAGTAGCACCCTCAACTAAATGATTCCTTCACAACATCTTTACGGAAGAAACCTCCTTGTTTCTCAACTTCTTAACTACCGGTCTAAAATCTTTACCGGAACATCCTCATAAGAAATACTTTCACCAATTCCCAAACCTTCTAAGGGGACTATAAATGTTAGATTTTCAACTCACTTCTCAAGCATATAGAGACATGGAAAACTGGATGTGTCGATGCAACCTCATTACGAAAAACAAGTTCATAAGCAACCTTACAAACACGTCTCAAAATCTCATCAGGGCCTACAAAGCGAGGACTAAGCTTCCCTTCTCAAACCTCATTACACCCTTCATGGGTAAAAATTTAAAGTAAACCCAAGTCATGAACACCAGGAACACTCTAACGATCTTACTATCTAAGCAAACCATCTCTTCCTTGGGAGGAAGCCTCTACGAATTTCTTAAGTACCACTTCTTTCAAGTCAAGCAAAATCAGATCAAGCCCTTGGTTAGCTTTCACACTTATCACATGAGACGATTCAAACCCATTGTGAACCAAACACCAACCTTGGTGGAGTCCACTAATTGAACACCTACTCGGGACAACCTATGAACATTTTAAACCAACTCTTTGTTTTTTTCACTTATATGAGGCATACTACCCATAGTCAATCGACTAATAGCATCCGCCACCCCATTACCTCTATCGGGATGATAAAGAACACTCATGTCAAGATCTCTCAAGAACTCTAGCCACCTTCCTTGGCTAAGATTCAAATCCTTTGGACTAAAAACTTATTGCAGGCTCTTGTGATTGGTAAATACATCTACACGTTCTCCATATAAATAATACCTCAAAATCTTTAAGGAAAAAGCAACTGCCGCTAACTCAAGGTCATGGGTAGGATAATTCTTCTCATGGACTTTAAGTTTCCTTGAAGTATAGGTAATCACTTTACCATTTTGCATAAGATCACATCCCAACCCAACTCTAGAGGCATATCAATACACCACAAAACCATCAGCACCTTCCAGTAAGGTCAACACCAGAGCAGAAGTAAGTCTATCTTTCAACTCTTGGAAACTTTTCTTACAAGCTTCTGACCACACAACAAAGCCTTCGTTTGAGTCAAAGCTGTCAAAGGAAAAGCAATGGAAGAAAATCCCTTAACAACCTCCTATAGTAACTGGCCAAACCCATGAAGCTTCTAATAGCTGAAGGGGTTAGAGGTCTAGGCCAACTCTTGACCGCATCCATCTTCTTAGGATCTACCTCAATTCCCTTGATTGACACAATATGACCAAGGAAAGCTACGGACCTTAACCAAAATTCACCCTTGCTAAACATTGCCAAAAGTTGTTGATCCTTAAGAATATGCAACACAATCCTCAAATGGTCAATATGCTCATTCTCACTCCTCGAACAGATCAAAATATCATCAGAAAACACAATTACAAATGTATCAAAGTATTGCTTAAACAGATATTCATAAAATCCATAAATGCCGCCAGAGCATTAATCAACCCAAACCATATTACCAAGAACTCATAGTGACCATACCGGGTTCTGAAAGATGTCTTGGGAATATCATCTCTTCTCACCCTCAATTAGTGATAAACCACGCTAAGGTCAATCTTAGAGAAATAACTAGCCCCTTGAAGTTGGTCAATACCAAAAATTTAATTCTCTCATCCCTAACTAGGTGGTAAAACAAACTCTTAGAAATCATCTTTCTATCTTTCATATAAAGAACAACTAACCTCTAGGAATAGGATTTCCCCTCTCACTCAAGGATAGGCTCATTTGGGAACTAAAATCTCACCATCCGAGTTCTACAACCCATAGAGGCATAAAAAGAATTGAACCAATCCATACCAAAAATAACAACAATGTCTAATATATCAAGCTCTACCAAGTCAACAAGAGTAACTCTATGGGATAGGGAAATGGGACACTTTCTATAAACCGTCTTAGCTACAATAGAATCACTTACAAGAGCACAAACAGAAAAAGGTTCTAACAATACATCTTGAAGAACATCAAACCTCATAGCCCTCTATGGTGTCACAAAAACATAGTAGCACCGGGATTTAATAACATAAACAACCAAATTGAAAACTTTCAACATACTGGTAGCCATATTTGGGGAATACTCTTATTCACCTCTAGCATGGGGAGCATAAAACATATCTTGATTCGGAGCACTAGTACTCGAACCACTTGGAGGAGCTTGCTTGCCCTTTCTTCCTCTAGCCTTAAGCATTGGGCAATCCCTCATCTTGTGACCACTCTTACCACAACCTTAACAACCACCCATGCCGCCTAGACACTTACCATCGTGCCTCTTTCCACACCTAGAACAAGTAGGAAATATGGGTCTTCTATCCTTTCCTTGTGACTTAGGGTTGGAGACCCTTCCTTTGTTAAACCTTGGGGGAATCCTAGAAGGACCTTGTTCGGAAAACCTTTGTTGAAATCTAGGAAGACCAAGTCCATCAGACCTTTCATGAGAGGAATTATCATCATCAATTCTATACCTCTTTGTCTCTCTATACCTCTCTCTAAGTTTCTCTTTTTCAATCCGTTGGGCATAAATCATAAGACCAGAAATATTTATATCATGATCAAGTATAGCTATATGACATTCTTTCACTACTAAGTCGGACACACCCGACATAAACTTACTCATTCTCAATTTAGGGTCAGCCACTATATATGGAGAATATGTCAACAACGGAGTGAACATCCAAATATATTCCTTAACACTCATATTACCTTTCCGAAGGTTAATAAACTCAAGTATAATAGCCTCTCTCATCTCCAGAGGGAAAAACCTACCAAGAAAAGCCTTCTTAAATCTTTCCCACTCTATGGGACCCGCTTTCAACAACCTTGCTTCTTTCCATTGGTTGAACCAAATCTGAGCACCACCTTTTAATTGATAAGCAACAAATTTTGCCTTTTCTACTGGAGTCACTCCCCTCAAAGTCCAACACCTTAGAGACCTGATTTATAAACTCTTGAGGATCTTCCTCCATCTTTGACCCATAAAATTCTATAGTTTCTATCCCGACCTGAGTCAACATTTGTAAACTAAACCTAAAATTCTCATTAGTCACTTGATCGGTCAAAGGATCAACCGAAACTTGAGGAGCCTGAGGAGGAACTCCTTGATCATCATTGTCTCCCTCAATTCCACTAGTGCTCTCCTTGAGTAGTCATGTCATGTAGACCATTGGGTAAGGATTAGGAGAGAGATCTTATATAGTTCAACTCTATGGGACGATTTAGAGTAATGAAAGAAATGGAATTTCCTAAATCATCTTGTAGCCTTTCATTCATAAATATGGCACGCTTCACACTCATGAACAAGACTATAGTAGATGTGGCTTATGAGACATCATTCTAGGACCATTCCAAACCTTGTACTCTGATTACCAAGTTTGTCACAACTCAGTGGTACTCCCTAGATGTAACATGGCGTATAGAACCCTGAAGAACTCTATACAGGCCACTTAGTCCCCATAACATAAGAAATAGAGCAATAAGAGTAAAACACATTTCAAGTCTAAAAAGTTTCTCATAAAAGAAAGTGGAAGTATAGACACTTGTCTCATCATAGCCATCCATTACAATATCAAATAAAATTGGGCCTAGCACATACATCATGTTTAAAAGGGAAATACAAGAAATGGAAACTAAAACAATAACTCCATCCTTTAAGAATGAGGACTCACTCTCAAGATCAACACCTAGCCACGAAACTGATGGCCCTGACTGTTGGACCCTACATTTGGGGACAATGTAGGCAAGAGTATGTGTTAGTACAAAAATGCACTAAGTATGATAACTATGCATAAAAAATTAAAACATGCTAAAAGGGACATTTCATTTCAAAGCGTGCAATTTACAAAGTTTAAACATCATATAAGAGGATTAGGAATCATAAGTCATAAAGCATGGCCAATGTAAGTCAACGTCATCTTTAAAACCTTGAACTCATATACCATACTTCATGTAGTAACCTTAGTTCATTATTCATGTTCTTGTTGTATGAATTAACCTAAACTGGCATGAAACCATTTGAGCTATAACATGATCACCGGTGTTACCCAAACCAAAGAGGGTTGTCCTACTTGCCTAAGGTAGAACCTTTGTTTGTAAGCTTAGATGGATCCACTAGCTAAATATCCTATGGAGGTATGTAGTTTTTGGGACAAGGAGATTGTTACTAGAAACCCAGCCTCAACTAACGTTAGGGCTTCCATCTCAAAAGATTGTTTCTAGAAACCCGGCCTCAACTGTCATGAGGACTTCTATCTCACATCAATATCCACTCGGTGCTAAGCATTAATTTCACTGAGTACTTATTAAGTCTTAACTTAACTCATGTCTCATAGAAGGAGGTCCCTTGGAAAACATATCCAAGTTAATTCATAAGGATATATCTTTAGATCATGCGTGAGAAAACCTTTCACCGTCCATGTGTACATGTAAGTATTAGATTCAATTGGATGAGAAAGCCTTTCAACCATAGAATCTTTATTATGTGAGTAAACCTTTCACATCATGTTCATTATGTGTTCATGAGAATAGCCTTTCAATTAACACAACAACAATATCATAATCATTGACACCTCACTCTCAAAGTGTTGTTAAAGCATATACATAGATTTCATAAAACATGCATAATCTCATACTTTTCCCTTTCAAGGTTCAAAGCCACTTTAAAGCAACACATCTCGAATTCAAGCATTATACATGGATTTCATTATAATTCATGTGATTCTATCATTTCATGCATAAATTAATAAAACTCCTCTTTCATCAACAAAGACCCACATCATAAGATTACAATTGTGAAATATAGGAAGTACTTGTGTTATTTGGGATACATCATAAAAACCATAGGAAATCATCAATTCATGCTTAGTATAACATAATTCAACCATTAGAATCAAGTTTGAAAGGAACCCATGAGTTTTTAATCAAACTCTAACAATTGGGGATTTCTATCTCTTTTGACATCGAGATTTTGAAGGAACACCATGGATAAAAGATGTCCATGGATGAAAGCTATCACACCTTAATAAAAAAGCACAATGCGAAGCTTCAACGGAGGAATTGAGCCTTGACCTTGATCCTAGCTTGAACTTCCTTCTTGTTCTTCTTTTTCTTCTTTTTTTTCTTCTTCTTCTTCTAAATTCTAGAGAATGAAATATTTGAGAGGAGAGCTTTTGGGGATTTATTTTGGGTTTTGGGAACAAATGACTTGAATTGTAGTTTGGAGGGTTAAAATCACTTAAATAGGTGTACTAGACTTAGGCAAAATGACCTCACTTTAATCTAACTCAAACAGGAATGTCCCAAAATACCCCCACTTGGAAGCCCACTGCCTGGCCTTCACGAGAAGCACCACGAGCCATGGTCCTCACCACCAACTGTGGTCCTACTCGTGGTCTTGGACCAGTTGCTATGCCACCTTTACTTGGCTCCTCACCACTTCCCGTGGTGGTGGTCGTGAAGGTGGGGGAGTGCTTAGGGAGAGTTGGCAGCCTTGGCACCTCCCTTGGCCCGTGGCCCTTTTTTGTTTGATTTTGCCCCTTGTCGTTGGATTGTTGCCATCATACTTAGCCCTAGTAGTCTACTAAACTACGGGGTGTTACAAATACATAAGTGTGGACCATGAGGAACTAAATACCTCAAGCTAGAGTGACGCCGGAAGAAAAGAGATGAGGATACATCATATCTGCCTCGAACTCCCATTTGCAACCTCAACTAACTGATTCCTCTAAAGAACCTTTATAGAAGCAACTTTCTTATTACTAACCTTCTTAACTTGCCGGTTCAAAATATCAACCAAAGCCTCTTCATAAAAAGATCCTCTTTAACTCCCCAAGCATCAGAGGGATTAATGGATGTTGGATCTCCAACACATTACTTCAATAAGGAGCCATAAAAAACCAAATGTCCCAATGCCAAATCATTAGGAAAATTAAGTTCATAAAAAAATTTACCAATACACCTTAAAATTTGAAATGGGCCCACATAACGAGGACTATGTTTCCCTTTCTTTCCAAACCTCATCACACCCTTCATGGGTGATATCTTCAAGTAGACCCAATCATGTACATCAAACTCAAGGTCTCTCCTTTAAATATCAGTATAGAACTTCATAGCCTCATGTACCGACTCAAGACCGAGCAAGGAAACTTCACTAACTTCAAACCAAACTATAGGAGATCTACACCTCCTACCATAAATAGCTTCAAATGGAGCCATACCAATGCTGGAATGATAGCTATTATTATGAGAAAATTTAATAAAAGGCAAATGATCGTCCCAACTATCCTTAAAGTCAATCACACAAGCTCTCAACATATCTTTCAAAGTTTGGATAGTTTAATTTGCTTTCCCATCGGTTTGATGATGAAAGGTAGGTTCTAAGCTTAACACGAGTATGAAGGACCTTTTAAAAGAATTTCCAAAACTGAGAAATAAATTTGGTATCACAATTAGAGATAATGGATAAGGATAGTCCATGCAACCTAACCATTTCTCTCAAGTACAACTTGGTTTAGTCCTCCAGCGAATAAGAGAGCTTGACTTGAATGAAATGAGCCAATTTTATTATTTGATCCGCAATAACCTAAATCGAGTCATGTTTCCATTGAGTGCAGGTAAACCCATAATAAAGTCCATATTCAAGTCTTTCCACTTCCAAGTAGGATTGCTAATATCTTTGGATAAACCTCCCGACTTTTGATGCTCAACTTTCACCTGTTAACAATTAGAACATTTGGCCACAAATTCCACAATATCCTTCTACATGTAATTCAACCGATAGAGCTCCCACAAGTCACGGTACATCTTGGCGGCTCCAAGGTGAATATAATATTGAGAGCTATGGGCTTCTGATAAAATCTACTCGATCAAATCATCAACATTGGAACACACAAACGACCTTGATACCAAAGTACACCAACATATATCTTAAGCACCACATTCTTCAATTCAACCAAATTCACATCAAGACCTCCATTATGGACTATAACACCACCTTTGATGAAATCAACCGACTGGGTCAATCTATGGACATCTCAAACCAACTTTTTTTTACCATCCTCAATATGAGCAACACTTCACAATGATAACAGACTAAAAGTATTCGCCACAACATTTGCCTTGCAAGAGGACATTCATGTGAAAATCCTTTAGTATCTCAAGCCACCTTCTTTGGCAAAGATTTAGATCCTTCTTCTTCAACACATAGTGCAAACTCTTATAGTCGTTAAAGACATCATCATGAACACCATATAAGTAGTTCCTCTAAATCTTTAAGGTAAAAACAACCCCCACCAATTCTAAATCATTGGTAGGATAGTTCTTTTCATAGATCTTAAGTTTCTATGAAGCATAAGCAATAACCTTATCATTTTGCATAAGAACACACCCTAGCACAACCCTTCAAGCAAACCACAAACCTATTGGATCCTCTGAGTAAAGTCAACATCATAGTGGAGGTAAGCGTATCTTTCAGCTCTTGAAAACTCTTTTGACACAGTTCAGACCATAAAAACTTAACCTATTTTTTTTTTAGTCAATTTCTTCAATGGAGAGGCAATCAAAAAAAACCCTTCAACAAACCTTCTAAAGTAATAGGCAAAACCCAAGAAACTTCAAATATCCTAACGGGATAGAGGTCTAAGCCAACTCTTAATCGCATCCGTCTTTTTATGATCTACCTTAATACCTTTATCGGAAACAATGTGACCAACAAAAGCAATAGATCTTAACCAAAACTCACATTCGCTAAACTTTGCAAAGAGTTGTTGGTCCTTGAGAACTTGCAACACAATCCTCAAGTGACTGGTATGCTCATCCTTACTCCTTCAGTAAATAATGATATAATCGATTAACGGAATCACAAACATGTCAAGGTATTGTGGAAACACCCTATTTAAAAGATACATAAATTTGTTTGGTGCATGATGAGTCTGAGATCTTGACTCATTTAGGGCTTTATCTACAATGATTTAGAGTCCTCAAATGCTTAGTTTGTGCTAATAACTAATGTAAAACCCTTGATTTCCAGGTATATGGATTGAGGAACAAAGCAAGGATACTAATTGGCAAAGAGGAAAGAAGCAAGGTGAAGGAATGAAGAAAAACAAGTCTAATGATCATCGAGATCACTCAGCGTGTCGACTAAGTTGCTCCTCTATCGCCTAAAGTTACAGAACTCTGAGACTAGATTGGGGGTAACTTTGGTGAGCAATAGTTCCATTCGACGCGTCATCGAGCACATCGGCAAAGGATGACCTCATCGCCAAAAGTCCTGATGGAAATCCAGACAAGTGCTGATGGGTGAGTTACAAAGTAAAAAAGGTAAATCGGTGAATGAAACGAAAATCCTGATCTGGCTCGCCTAAATTTACAGTGGTTGGACTAAGCAAATGAAAAGAATTAAGGCGAGACGAAGAATGATCGGCGAGTCACTGAATTGTCGGTGAAACCCGACTTTTCTCGCCGATTATTCCCAAAAAACCTCACATCAGACTTGTATAAATTGATTTTCTCAAGAGAGAGAAAGTATTCAGAAATGGGAGGAACAAAAGAATGAGCACAAAAACACACCCATTGTAGATTTCAAGTGATTCTTAGCAAGATTTTTCATTTGAATTTTGTAATGGAGAAGATTTTAGTAAATTTTAACTTTTGAATTTCATTTACCTAGCTATGGAAAATGTGGAAAGCATTGAATTTAATCTTTTTACCATGGTTGGCTAAAACCCTAACCTTGGGGGTTTGACAATGTGACCAACTGTTGCATTTGACTAAGTGGGTGTCATCAATTAGCTAATCGTGGTGTTAATTTGGAGTGGGTCTGAATTATAATAGCAGTTTAAAGTCATTATTGCATGCTTAGTGCTATATAGTTTAGATTTTTGTGCTTGCTTGAGAGAGAAGGATAGAACCAACGTAATAATTTGGCATCCTTAGTAGTGGGTCATTGTGGTTTCAGCTTGAGAAAGTGAAACCCAAGATTCAACCTTTTGTCTAGCTTGATATAGTACACTTGATGAGAAAGTAGGTTGGGTGTTTTATGGCTAGTGCTGAAGTTCGAGAAAATTCATCGTACACAAGGTAATTGTTTGAGAAAAAATTGCTTTACTTATATCCTATTCTACCCACAACAAATTGACATTGTTGGCAATCTTGTTCACCCATTAATTTAAATTCAATAGTTGGTTAGTCAACCCCCCAAGTTTGATTGTTTCGGTTTGAGTGTTGAAGTGAGTTAATAACTACATCCTAGAATTTGAATCCTAAACTTTTGTGTGTGGTGCTTGTTCAGCTAAAAGAGTCACTTCTATACTTTCATATTTGAATTCAAAAGAAAGCTACTCTCTGTGGGATCGACCCCAACTCACGTAGTTAGGTTTATACTAATTTACGACTGTTGTCTCTTAGAATGGGATGAAGTGTCTTTTAACATTAATCAAAATGGGGCCGCTGCTAGGGAGTAGAGTTGTTTAGACTTCTTTTATCGAAGGTTTGACTTGTGAATTTGTTAGCAGCAGTTGAATTGATTTAGACTTCATTGTATTGGTGTTGGTTGGATGGAATAAAAGTTAAAATGAGTGAGGAAGAAGTAAATGGCAGCCTAGCAGGCCCTCGAGATGGTATCGATGATGTTAACAGTGTGTACAATCCAACCCAATCAGGTGAAATGGGTGTAATTTGTCTACCATCAGTTGATGAGAATGCAACTTTTGAGGTCACTAGCACAACTCTTCATCTCCTTCAATTGAGGGGACTCTATGGAGGGCTTGATCACGAATATCCACATGAGCATGTAAGGAATTTCATAGAGGTGTGCAGCCCATTTTCGTTCAAGAATGTATCACAAGAGTCAATCCGGCTCAGGTTATTTCCACTATCTTTGACGGGGAGGCTAGCAAGTGGTTGGCAGACTTACCAAGAAATTCCATCACATCATGGGATGAGCTGATTATGGCATTCAATGGAAGATTCTTTCCCCCAATCAAGGATGATGAAACTTAGAGATAGCATTCAAGGTTTTAAGCGATTAGAAGGTGAACCTATCCACGAAACATGGGTGAGGTTCATGAAACTCTTACTTCAATGCCCAACTCACAGGCTACCTAACGATTTGCTACTCCAATATTTTTATCGGACTCTTGATTCGGTTAATAAAGGAATAGCTGACCAATTAGTTCAAGGTGGAATAATGTTGCAATCATTTGAGGTGGCTTCATTTCTTCTTGATAACATGACAAAAATAAATCAAGCTTGGTACACTAAAGAGGATCAAGTCTCTCCTTTTTGTTTTAGAATGACACAAGAGCAACTTGATAAGGAAAGAGAAAGGGATGAGAACATTAAGATGATGTTGACTCAAATAGAGCTACTACAAGGGCATATGTTGGAGAATGTGGGAAAGCCCTAGGGAACAAGTGGTGTGTTTATAGTTGAGGAGAGTTCTTCCTTAGGTTATTCAAAGCCTGGGGAGAATCAATGATGGAATTCCAAGAGATATGAGGAGGGTTTCTACCCACCTATTTACAGTGTGGTGGGAAGAACAAAGAAAATACTATCAAGATTGGGCTGAACAAAGTGATTATTGGAAAATGGAGGATGACCACGAAGAGAACTACACTCAATTGAGTGAGAGCCCAAAGTTGAAAGGGAGTGCAAGTAGTCCTTGGTGAATGATATGCTGTCACGCATCCTTGATAAAGTTAAAGGTTCAGATGATTTGTTAAAAGGGATAAAAGCTGATTTTTCATCATTGAACAATAAAGTGAACTCTCACATAGATGCAATCAAAATACTTGAAGGTCATTTGAGTTTACTTTCAGCACAATTGAAACCAAAAATGACAATGAAAGATGATGACAGAGGGTTGGTTGTGGTTACTCGTAGTGGAAGGGTAGCAATAGGTGATGTAACGGGCAATGAAGAAGATCAGATGCATGAAGAAGACAAAGGTATGGAGGAACAAGAAATACCCATCCATCAAAGCATTGCCAAAGGGCCACAAAAAGATGTAGAGAAACACAATCCAATCCCAAAAGTTAAACAATCTTTACCCAAAATATCTCCTCCTTTTCCCCACACTACAACATTTTAGGCCTTTTGCCACCCCAGGAAAGTGTGGCCTTATATCTAAGGCCACACTTTTTGACTTTAGGCAACGCTTTAACAGTGGTTGCCTAAACAAGCGTAACATTTGACCTAAGGCCACACTTTTCAAGTGTTGCCTTATATGCCACACCTAATAAGTGTGGCCTATAATGTACAAAGGCCACGATTTTAGTACCTTACTAGTTTTTCGACACGTGTGTTGCACGTAATTATCAATTAAGAAAATATATGTAATAGTAAATAGTATTGCTTATTTAAGAAAAAATTTGAATAATAAGCTTTCCATAAAATAATATTGCAGATTCTTTTGTAAATGTTCAATGTGGATCATCATATATATCTCCTATTCACACAAACCTATGAAGATGGTCAGTGAAAAAATTTATTAGTTAAATGCAATAATGCATATATTTTTTTCAATTTGATGAGGTTCAATCATGTAATTAGTCGTATCTTTGTAATATTACCTTATAAACGATATCTTTTGTGTATTTTTCTTGTCATTTAGCCAGAAGTGCTTTGAACATGTATACCACGTTAAACTGTTTAAATGTCATATGAACATATGAAGAGAACAACTACATATTATTTTTTAGAACTAATTTTTGTATATTAATTTTTATTTTATAAGTTATAACATAATAGATGATGTTCTTGTTGTTGGCTCTCATATTTGACTTCTCGATTGACTGTTACACAAATCAATGATAGTTATCTAACTGTCAATAGATATCTGAGAAATGTTTCATTTTTTTAACTGGTAAAACTAAGAATTAAAATTATAGAATATATTCTATTTGTGAATAAATATATATATAATCACATGTTTATCTTACGCACAACAAAGATACAGTTCATATATTTGTAAATGATTTTCAATTTATTCATCCAAACACGATTCGTCCAAGGAAAAATTACTACATCGTGTTATCACATATATAGGGGCGGTATAATATTACGAAAAAATATTGGTCAAAAGTTAATGTAAGAAAAAATAAAAGATAGAAATAATTAATGTAATAACTAATATCATCAAAATTATTTTCCTCAAGTACTCGAGGTTATGGAATATACCATCTTAGGATAGAATGATTTACTTCATCTGAATAGTGGTGCCTCGTATTGCTAACCTTCGAACTCACTCAATGACAATAAATCACACGAAATATTTTAAAATGCTATAAGAAGAATAGTAGAAGATTAAAAATATTGTGGTGGAAAATGAGAGGAAGCACCTCTATTTATAGTCAACAAAAGGTAGTATGAACAAGTGTTTTTGTGTGTTATCTGAAAAGTCATGACCTTTCCGAGAAGTCACAACTTATTGAAAAAGTCACAACTCTTTGAAAAACTCACAACTTATTAAAAAAGTCACAACTCTTTGAAAAAGTCACAACTCATCGAAAAATCACATCCCTTCGAAAAAAGTCACAATTTATTGGAAAAGTAACAACTCAACAAAAAGATCACAACCTAAGTTAGGGATATTATAGTAATTTAACATTTAAGTTAGGAGTTCATGCTTTTAAAGTAATATACATATGGCAACACTTTTAGTGACCTGAAACTACACTTCTATGTGTGGCCCTTTTTGCCTTAAAGGTCACACTTTCAAAACGTAGCAATAGTAAAGCAACATTAATGAAGTGTAGACTTTACTAATTTACGAGCCATAATTTAAGATCAATGATCCACATAATTGGTGTTTGTATAATCACATATTTCTTCTAGATGGTCTCAAACACTGCATTACCTAAATGAATAACTGAAAAATAATAATTCAAAATTATACATATTTGCTATAAATTTTGAGAAACCAACATCTTTGTACAAACAGCAACAAAACAATATTTCAAGATGTGCAATCCACCAGATCAAATGTAAATTTGAACGTATTATTCAAAAAATTCTTCATAATAAACTTCAATCGATTGAATTGACTTGTTGCCACCATTTAAAATTGCATCATCCACATTATCCTAAACATTCAAAATGAAATTAAAAAGTAGAAAGAAATCAATATAAAATATGCATTAAAAACAAGTTATTCAAATGTTTCTCTTCGAGAACACTTGCCATATTCTCCAAAAGGCTACCAACAACTCGAAGAATGTAGAAACATTAATATCAAAGTTAAATAAAAGGACTATATGCAAGCTTCATATTACCTTGAAACATGAAAACGACTTGCATGTTCGGTTTGAGTCTTTCAAGCTAAACAACAATATGTAGGGTAAAACATCTTATTACCATAGAACACACCGAAATTTACCCAGATGATCTCACACAAAAAATTTTGTTTTCTGTGTTCTTTCCTAAAAATATTCTTAGAATACATTAGTAGCAAGATTTCTTATAATAAAGTAACGTAACAGATGTGCTTATCATACTTCAGTGATTACTATTAGAATGAAATACATTGGAAAGTAATAACTTATCCTTTATATCAGATTCTTTAGGCATTAATTATGGTGAAGATTACATGCTTGTTCTGCTAAGTAAAGGTAAATAAGAATGTCATAGTCTTTAAGTTTCTATTTCAAAACCAGAGAGTACTAAGACTGTGCTCTCAATTCCAACACGTAAGCCTATCTTTTTCATGTGAGATCTTAACGGAATATACAAACTTAAGGCACATTCACACGAACATGATTAAAAACTGCATAACCTCTTTAAATGATCAAAACAAGGAAAATAATTTCATCTCCAGTCCACTAAAATTATAGCTAAGAATCATGTGAACATACTGAAGTTCATCATTATATTATATACAGTTATCTTTAAATTAAGCATCCACAAAGAGCTGAGTGAATGTACAGAGAACAACCCGCCCATATTTAATGGGTTGGGTGAGTGACTTTTTCATGGGTAAAATATGGGTTGATACCCATATTCAACCGATAAAAATATGAGTAAAATATGGGTAATATGGGTAAAATATGGATTAGCCAAATGAGTTAAATTTCTAACTTTTATTCAGTCAAAATTCATGATATTACCAAATATATTGTAACTTCTCATTTTTTTTTTTTTTTTTTTTTTTTTATGTTCTTCTATAAAACTAATTATTTTTCTCTATAATTAAAAATGTGAAGTCTTTGGCCCTCCAAAAATATCTATTTTAAATGTACATTTTTTTTGTTAATTCTAATTATATTTTTTTTATTTGTTTAATTTTATATTGGATAACAAATAATAGTGTTAAATAAGCAAATCATGTACTAGTATTGACATTGCTTAAAGTGCATTAAGCATGTTTTAGGGTGTGTTTGCTATGAAGGAACACATTTTCACCCCTACCCTCGACCCCCTCCCCCCACCCACCCCTTACCAGCCCCCACCCCCAAAAAAAGATTTAAGTTTATTTTTAAAAAATATTTTGAACTTCAAAATTTCATTTTTTCACCCATACATCAACCCCCCCACCCCACCCACCCATGCCACTACCAGCCCCCACCCTCCAAAAAATAATTTTAAGTTTGTTTTTAAAAAATATTTTCAACTTCAAAATTTCATTTTTTCATCCCTACCATCGACCCACCCCCCATGCCCCTACCAGCCCCCACTCACCCCCTTACCAGCTCCCCACCCCCCAAAAAAAATGTAAGTTTGTTTTTAAAAAATATTTTCAACTTCAAATTTTTATTTTTTCATCCCTACCCTCGATCCCCCCGGCAGCCCTCCTATCAGCCCCCCCCCCCCCAATCCCGAAAAAAAAATCTAAGTTTGTTTTTAAAAAATATTTTCAATTTCAAAAATTATTTTCTATTCTAGTAAAAATAAAAGATATTTCTCAAAAAAAAATTTCATTCATAAACCAAACACTACAAATCTTTTCCGGAAAAATATTTTCTACTCACCAACCAAACATGAGAAAATATGTCAAAAATCTACTTGTTTTCCAGGAAAATATTTTCTAAGAAAACATAAATTTATTTTATATTGAAAAGTTATAGGATTTTTTTTTTTTTACTTTTATGATACAATAAAACTAAACGAAGCATTTTCAACATATTTCATCTAAAAAAGACTAAAATATTTCTCCATGTTGAATTTTTAAGTAGAGTACTATTTACTCATGAAAATATGGGTAAACTAATATTTTACCCAACCCATTTGTTATCCAATCCATTTTTACCCATATCAAATATATATGAACGGGTTGAATTATTACCCATTTTATGTTGATCAACTTTCAACCCGCCCAAATTTGACCCAACCCGTCCATTTGCCACCACTAAACATCAGACGAATACCATACTTTTAGCTTTGCCTATTTGGAAAGGAGATATTTTGTGATTCTACATATAGTACAGGTGAAATCACAGTAGCATATGGTGCCAATTGTCAAATGAAATCCTATTTCTTTCCCTTTATAAATGTTCACGTTCAATTTCTAATTATATTTCCTAAAAAAGACATTACTTCTTAAAACATCTTCAGATCTAAACATAAATACAATATGTAAATTATTAAAATCTCAAAATCCACAAATGATCAAAAAAGAAAAGGAATTAATACTAATTCGAGAACACAGAAAGAAAAAAGTAAATGTAGAGAGATGTAGATTTAGTTACTACTCTAGGAAGACTTAGTTATTTGAAATATCAGATTGGATCACTACTGTAGGAAAAATTTGCTATTTAAAGGATCAGTCTTTTCGCAAAATATATAAACGACCAGATTCACATCCACCTTACAGATTGGTTTCATGAATCACGATTAATGAAATTCTATCTCCCTGTCTAAACGAAGCAGTATTCATGTTACACCTTTCCATATCTATTTGGTTATTAAAATTAGAGGTTAAAAAAGAGAATAGCAGCAAGTATAGCATATAGTGGGCATTAGGATATACATTAACACATCAAAATTGGACAACAAGTATTTATTCAATCAAATACTCTTCTACCAGACCTTGCACTATTATATCATATATTAGAAAAATATTCTAATATAAGTTGGTTCAAAGTATATAAATAAAAATACAAGAAACAGGAAAGCTAGAGCATCCATTAAAACTCGCTTTTTAATACAAATAACTGATATATAATCAAACAAAGACAAAAAAGCAAATGAAAAAAAATCTTTAAGATGAAATATGATGGAAAAATTGTTTAGATCCACACCCAGGAACTCATTTAACAAATAAGATTCTCAATATAACGATTATATGTAACAAACTACTAACAAATCTTCCTATCACAATATAAAAGAGAAGGGTTAGGGTTTCAGTATAATGAAAGCAGAGAGCAAAAAATCTAGACAACAAGAAATGAGGAAGGAACTCACTGCATTAGAAAACGAAATGTTAATAAGCAAGTTAGCCCATGACAACCGGTGGTCCTCTTTGGTTTGGACCAAATTCACCATTGCAGATAACAACGACGATTTTGGCGGAGATGGTGAGGACCAAGTATTTTTATGGCTTCACTATGAATCAAATTAGTTAAAACCCTAAGTGGTGGTTTGGTGTAATGCACAAAAGAAAATAGTAGTGGGATAACTTTTTAGTGCCTCTTTATTGCTTGTTTGGTTACAAAGTATGAGATAACTTATCCCAGGATTAATAAATAGTACTGGGATAAGTTAATCCTTCCTCTTGGTGGAATAACAATCCCAGGATAGCATATCCTGGGATAAAACATTTAAAATGACAAAAATATCCTTGAAATCTATATTATTATCACTTTTCATATCTTTATACCACATTTGTAGAGTCTTAAAATTTTTGCTGCTCATCAGATGGATTTTGATAAATTTCAAATAAATCTATAATTTTAGTTTAATAAAATTATTCAATTGCTTGCGTCCTTTAACAATCAAAAGAATTTTTAGAACTTTGTTTCTCATTGCAATTGGTAAAAAAAATTCTTGCAACGAGAAATATTATCAAATTTCAATCCAGTTATGGTTATTTTATTGGTGCAGTTTTGGCTCTAGATTTGATTCATTTAATTTTGTATATTTTTTTGCTTATTACAGTAAAGAAGAGAGGCTTCCCACTGGCCTCAATAGATTGCTCCAACATTGATTCTTGCGGATCGTAAAGTTATCAATAATTGAGATTCATCTGGTTTTATTTTTAGGAGTAAATAACTAAACCTCTATAAAAAAATACATATAAAAAGGTAAATAATGGATGGTATTTTTGTAAACAAATAATTAATTCTTAGAAAATATCTAATATTTATTAGTTATAATACAACAAACCAAACAAAACAATAAATATTAATTTCACTATAACTTATCCTAATATAACTAATCTCAACATAACTTATCACATCATTACTTATCCAAGCATAACTTATTTTCGAACCAAACAACCCCTAAGTTATAGAGAATGAAGTGATTAAGAAGGAGACTGTGAGGAGCTCTTCAACCGACAATGATAAAATTTCATTGAATTCTTAAATAATAGGGAAAAAGGATAAATATACCCCAGAACTATCGTAAATGGTATGCAGATACCCTCCGTCATACTTTTGGGGCATTGGTGTCCCTCCCGTCCAAAAACTAGAGCATATATGCCCTTCACTCTAACGGAAGACTAAATAGGGACACGTGGCACAATCTTATCCGTCGATCCGATATTTAATACATGTCGGATCAATGGATAAGATTATGACATGTGTATGTCCGTTAGTATAAAGGGTATATATGCTCTAATTTTTGGACGGCAGGGACACCAATGTCCCAAAAGTATGACGAAGGGTATCTGCATACCATTTACAATAATTCGGGGTATCTTTGTCCTTTTTCCCTAAATAATATACTAGAAAAAGGGGCTCCAATTTATGGATATGGAAACAAGAGAATTGGGGATGATGGGTCTTTTCTGGAAACCAAAACGAGGAGGAAATGATTTTAAAGAAATTTGGGGCTTTTTTCTTGTTATTACGTCTTTTCATTTTATCAAAAAAACATTGGGGCGATGGAGTTGCTGTAAATAGATATTAGTGGTGATACTCTTACTTTATAGAAACTTTGGAAATACAGCGGAAAAATTATATATGGAGGTAATATTATTATTTTTTAGGCAAAATTTTATGATAACTAATAGGGTGCACTTGTAAAGTGTTTGTTTTAGAATTACAAAGATAGCACATTTCAAAGTGTTGCCATAGGTATAAATAAGTGTTGTCCATTTTTTTATGATTTGGGAATGCTTAAAAAGTGTAGCCTATAATTCTAAAGAGCACGCTTTAAGAGTGTTGCCAAAAGTTTTGTGGCCAAAAGCCATGTACAAAGGTTACACCTTGAAAGTGTGCCCTTAGATATTTTCGGCATCACTTTTAAAGCGTTGTCTAGAATTAATGTGGTCGTAGGCTAAATTTGTTGTAGTGCCAACATTTCAAGAAGAAGAATGAGGATGAGAAGTTTAAGAAATATTTACCAGTGTTCAAGATATTATCAATTTATCTCCCTCTATTGGAAGTGTTGTTGGAAATGCCGGGTTATGCCAAGTTCATGAAGGAGTTAGTCACAAAAAAAAAAAAAAAGGAGCTTGGATTTTGAGACAATAGAAGTTTCTCATAGTTGTAGTGCAATTATGACTATGGAGCTGATCAAAAAGAGAGAAGATCCCGGAGCATTCACCATCCCTTGCACCATTGACATGCTCCAATTTGCTAAAGCCTTATGCGATTTGGGAGCAAGCATCAACCTAATGCCATATGCAATCTATAAACAACTTGGTTTGAGTGAACCGAAAGCTACAACAATGAGACTCTTGATGGCGGATCGATCAATTAAACATCATGTAGGGGTACTATATGACATCTTGGTAAAGGTCGACCGATTCATTTTCCCTGCTGATTTTGTTATTCTCAATTGTGAAATAGATGTTGAAATTCTCATCATCTTAGGTAGACCATTCTTGGCAACCGGGAGAGCATTGGTAGATTTTGAAAGCGGAGAACTGAAGTTCCGAATGAATGAAGATGAAGTAACCTTTAATTTTTGTACGTCAATGAAACACCCAAGCGATATTCACTTGGTTTCCACGGTTGATGTTATTGATAAAGTGGTGGATAGTGTGAGCCATTTGTTGTGTATGAGTGAACAGGTTAAAGCGGTGCTTCTTAAGTACGATGAGTTCGAAATTCAAGGCTACGATGAGGTAGTAGCGTCTCTTTCAGGCATAGGGAGGAGGGAGGGGTATTCAAAGACTCCATTGAAGTTGTACATTGACATAAAAAATTGAGAAAGTCCTCCTGCAAAGCTAACAATAGAAGAACCATAAAATCAGGAGTTGAAAGTACTTCCCTCTCATCTCCGATATGCTTTCTTGGGGGGAAATAACACCTTACTGGTGATCATTGCAGGTAACTTGCTTGAATGGCAAGTAAAATTGCTCATTGAGGTGTTGAGAAGGCATATTAAAGCTATATGTTGGACTATCGCTGACATAGTGGGCATTCCTCCCAGCATTTGCACTCACAATATCCAGCTTGATAGTGATTGTAAATCGAGTGTTGAACATCAGCAGAGATTGAACCCACCAAAGAAAGAGGTGGTAAAAAAGGAAATAATAAAGTGGTTGGGCGCATATGGGATCTATCCTATTGTCGATAGCAAATAGGTAAGTCTGGTGCAATGTGTACCAAAAAAGGGAGGCATCACAGTACTCCCAAATGAAAAGGGAGAGCTTGTATCTATGAGATCGGTGATCAGATTGCGAGTATGCATTGATTACCCGAAGTTCAACTCGTGGACTGAAAAGGATCGTTTTCCCATGCCTTTCATGGATCAAATGCTTGATCGACTTTCAGAGAGAGATTGGTATTGCTTCTTGGATGAGTATTTCGATTATAACCAAATCTCCATTGCTCCGGCAGACCAAGAGAAAACCACCTTCACCTGCCCATATGGAACTTTTGCCTTTAAATGGATGTCATTCGGGTTATGTAATGTTCCGACACCATTTCAACATTGCATGTTATCTATTTTTGCTGACAGAGTGGAGGATTCAATGGAGGTATTCATGGATGACTTCTCAGTTGTGGGTGACACTTTTGAAGCATGTTTAGCACACTTAGGTCAAATTCTCCAAATATGTGTGGAGACAAATTTGGTCCTAAATTGGGAAAAATGCCACTTCATGGTTAAGGAAGGTATAGTTCTTGGTCACAAAGTGTCGCAAAAGGGGATGGAGGTTGATAAAGAGAAGATTGAAGTGATTGAGAAGTTACCACCACCAATTTCGGTGAACGGATTCACAGTTTCTTGGGGAATGCCGGTTTTTACTGGAGGTTCATCAAAGACTTCTTAAAGATTGCATATCATCTATGCAAAATCTTGGAGAAGGAGGTAAAATTCCCCTTTGATGATGCTTGCATGGAGGCTTTCAAGTGCTTGAAAGAGAAAATTGTCTCCACCCTAGTTATCATTAGTCCCGATTGGTTCGAATCCTTCGAAGTGATGTGTGATGCAAGTGGCATGGAATTAGGTGTGGTATTGGGGTAAAAACGCAATAGACTATTTCACCCCCATTTACTACGCAAGCAAAACTCTAAATAGTGCTCAACGTAACTACACAGTTACATAACAAGAATTACTTGCGGTAGTATATGCATTTGAGAAGTTTCAGGCATACTTGCTAGGTACTAAAGTGGTTGTTCACAATGATCATGTTGCACTGTGTTATTTGATGGCAAAGAAGGATGCCAAGCCAAGATTAATAAGGTGGATGCTACTATTGCAAGAATTCGACTTTAAAGTCAAAGATAGGAGAGGTTGTGAAAATCAGGTGGTTGACCACTTATCAAGAATGGAAGGCAAGGAAAATGAGGAGCTAGAGATCGAAATAAATGATTCCTTTCACGATGAACATGTATTCATGGTAACTCTCAAACATCATCCTTGGTATGCTGATTTTGCCAATTACGTAGTGTGTGGATTAATGCCGGAAGAACTAAAATTCTACCAATAAAAGAGGTTCTTGTTCGATGTTAAGAAGTACTTTAGGGATGAACCATATTTATTCAGAGAGTATGCAGACCATATCATTACAAGATGTGTCCCGGAAGAAGAAGCCATTGAAATTGTCCATGCTTGTCATGTTTCACTGGTTGGGGGGCATCATGGTGGTGTACGTACAGCTGCTAAAGTCCTCAAAAGTGGTTACTACTGGTTGTCCCTCTACAAAGATGCTCATGAGTTTGTTAAGAAGTGCACTCAATGTCAGAAACGAGGTGGAGTGTCCAAAAGACACGAGTTGCCTCTTACGCCCATTTTAGAAGTTGAGCTATGCGATGTATGGGAGATAGATTTCATGGGCCCATTTGTGAGTTTGTTTAGCAATAAGTACATTTTGGTGTCCATAGATTATGTTTCTAAATGGGTGGAGGCTATTGCACCTCCAAACAATGAAGGGAAAAGTGTGGTTCAATTACTGAAATGCTACATCTTTGCTAGATTTGGTACTCTTGAAGATATTATTAGTGATGGGGGATCTCACTTTT
This sequence comes from Solanum pinnatisectum, assembly GCA_035578085.1. Taxonomy (NCBI): domain Eukaryota; kingdom Viridiplantae; phylum Streptophyta; class Magnoliopsida; order Solanales; family Solanaceae; genus Solanum; species Solanum pinnatisectum. The sequence continues at coordinate 15,326,075 of CM069085.1, read as the reverse complement.
CCAACAAGTGGTTTTCAGCCACATTGAGTAAGTATGGAGTGAAACACAAAGTAGCAACTCCGTATCACCCCCAAACGAGCAGCCAAGTTGAAGTGTCAAACCAGGAGATCAAAATAATCTTGGCCAAGAAAGTGAATGCTAATAGGACTAATTGGTGTGTGTGTTATATAGTAACACCTGGTCTCGAAAGCTTGATGACGCGCTATGGGTGTATCGCACCGCATACAAAACACCAATTAGTATGTCTCCGTATCAGCTATTCTTTGGTAAATATTGCCATCTACTGGTTGAATTGGAGCACAAAGCATTATAGGCATTGAAAGCTCTAAATCTGGACTAGACAAAGACTTCAAAAGAGAGAGTAGAGCAGTTAAATGAGTTGGACGAATTCAGGTTCAAGGCTTACAAAAGTTCAGTCCTTTACAAGGAAAAGATGAAAAAATGGCATTCTTCTAAAATCCTGAAGAGGGAGTTCAGAGTGGGAGACTAGGTGTTACTATATAACTCCCGACTTAGACTCTTTCCGGGAAAGCTCAAGTCCAAATGGTCAGGGCTATTTAGAGTGACACGAGTGTTTACAAATGGTGCCATCAAAGTTGAAGGTCAAGAAAGACCTGCATTTAACGTGAATGGGCAACCCTTGAAGTTATACTTTGGCAAGTGCCAAGAGATTTCTCTGATTGAGATGGTGTACCTGGAAGATGCTTGAGAGCATTTCCTCATCATGCCACGACGTTAAATAAGGTGCTTCTTCGGAGGCAACCCAAGTGTTCATATTTTAAATAATGTGTGTTGATTTTGCAGGTGCAAGATATTGTGCGAGAAGAAGATGCTATTGGCGGATCGCCGAATCCGTTCGGCGAGAGCGACATAGTGCGCCTTATGGACTTCAAAAATGGAGTTGAGATACTGGAACATTCGGCAGGAGACCTTCATCACTCGGTGACTCTCTGATCTGTTTGGGTGACCCAATTTTCCCTGTCGTTCTGCTCCAACGCTGATAGCCTAATCCAATGGATGCTCGGTGAGGGTACAAGTCCATTATGCGAAGCGCCGACCTGTTCGGCAATTTCATTCCTCCCCGCTATTTCACCCCTTTTAGAGCATGTTGCACAGTGGAATTAAGGGCGAGATCTGGACCTTTTGGAGAACCGCTGAGTCATTCGGTGACTCTTCCAGTTTCTCGCTAAATGGGCACCTATTGAAGATCCCTTGTCACCTTTCTCTACATGTTTACATACCAGTATGTTATAGTTATTTGTTAGTTTTTATTTTTTATTTTTATTTTTATCTTTGTTTTATTTTATTTTTGGTATTTTCGGTTCTCTACTCACATTGGGGACAATGTTGAATGCTTTTGGTGGGGGTATGTGCTTGGTCAGTGAGTCCCTTGCTTGCTCGAACAAAGTTATGAATTTTAGTGATCAGTCATGAACAATACCGATGACTTGAATAGTGCTCTTAATCTAACATAAATGAATGCATGGCTACGATGAGGTCAAATGAAGTTGCATAGATAATATGTGAACTTTTTTGCATCTTGTTGTGAGTAGCCGATTACTGAATTGAGTCTCTTGTAATGAGCATTGCACACTAGTGAAAGTGTGGAGTCTTGTTTAATATTGGTACCAATGCCTTGTCTGATGAGCTTACCGTGATTCATGTGTGATGACTCCTAGAATTTGCCCTATGGGTTCGGTTGACTAAGTGATGCAAGCTCTTGAAATGATCTTAGGCAGCAATTTTAAAAAGTGAAACAATTTGACATTATACCTCTTTTGTAGCCTACCTTTGTGAATGTGTGGTATTTGCTTGAACACCCTTTGAGCCTTACCCTTTTCTTGGAAGAAACTTGAGCAAATGAAACCTCTCTTTATCCATTCACCCATAATCCTCATGAAGTGTGGTTTGTTTGAATAGCCAACTTAGGCCAAAAGCCTAAGTTGGGGGTGTGGTGAAAGGAGAAGGTAAATCAAGAAGTGCAAAGAAGTCCCCCGTTGATCCATTGTTGTGAAAAAGATGGAACCCCTCAAAAAAAAAAATGAAAATGAAAAAGTTGTGGAATAAAGTTGTGAAAAGTTGCAAAACAAATGGGGTGTCTGGTATTCCACGTAAAGTGAATAATGGGGTGAATTTTGAGCTTGAATGAGAGTGATGAAGAAAAGGAAAGAAAGTGTTATTCATACCACATTTCATGAGGATAGAAGCCACCAAGTCTAAATGACCATACCTTTACACTCAGCCCTATTGGAAGCCTTGAAAAGACCTTTTTGATCTTGAGTGAGCTGAAATAAATGTTGGTTGGAAAATAAGGGCAAACCTATGGGTGGAGTCATGCATGTATTCATCTTTGTGAGTGTGAGGGTTGCATGTGATTTCGGAGTTCCAAATTGTTGAATAATAGCGTGTGAATATGGAATCATTATTTGTATGAGGGCATTTGAGTACCTTTGTTGAGCTTGAACTTGCATTTGAAGCAAGTATGGTGAACTTGAGAATCTTTGGTAGTGGTGAGTCACTACTTGAACCATTCAGTGTACAATTGATCCATGCATAAGTAAGTTGAGTCTTTTTGTGTGCATTTATGATTGAGTCTTGTGTAGCTCTATTTGAGACATCCTTTTTCAACTATTGAACTTGAGTTTTACTTGAGGACAAGCAAAAATTTAAGTTGGGGGTGTTGATGAGTATGAGATCTGGACTCATTTAGGGCTTTATTTAGAATGATTTAGTGTCCTCAAATGCTTAGTTTATGCTAATAAGTGATGCCAAACCCTTTATTTCCAAGTATATGGATTGAGGAACAAAGCAAGGACACTAATTGGCAAAGAGGAAAGAAGCAAGTTGAAAGAATGAAGAAAAACAAGCATGGTGATCGCCGAGATCACTCAGTGTGTCGCCTAAGTTACTTCTCTATCGTCTAAAGTTATAAAACTCTGAGACTAAATTGGGGGTAACTTCGGTGACCAACAGTTCCATTCAAAGCGTCGCCGAGCACATCGGCGAAGGATGACCTCGTCACCAAAAGTCCTGATGGAAATCCAGACAAGTGTTGATGGGCGAGTTACAAAGAAAAAAGGCGAATCGCAGAATGAAACGGCAATTTCGATCTGGCTCGCCTAAATTTATAGTGTCTAGACTAAGCAGATGAGAAAAATTAAGGTGAGACCAAGGGAGATCGGCGAGTCGCCGGACGGTCGGCGAAACCCGACTTTCCTTGCCGATTAGTCCCAAAAAAACTAACATCAGACTTGTAAAAATTAATTTTTTCAAGAGAGAGAAAGTATTCAGAAACAGGAGGAACAAAAGATTGAGCACAAAAACAATTGTAGATTTCAAGTGATTCTTAGAAAGGTTTTTCATTTGAGTTTTGTAATAGAGAGGATTTTAGTAAATTTTAACTTTTGAATTTCATTTACCTAGCTATGGAAAATGTGGAAAGCATTGAATTTCATCTTTTTACCATGGATAGCTAAAACACTAACCTTGGGGGTTTGACAATGTGACCAACTGTTGCATTTGACTAAGTGGGTGTCATCAATTAGCGAAGCGTGGTGTTAATTTGAAGTGGGTCAGAATTATTATCATGGTTTAAAGTCATTATTGCATGCTTAGTGCAATATAGTTCAGAGATTTGTGCTTGCTCGAGAGAGAACGATAGAACCAACGTAACAATTTGGTATCCTTAGTAGTGGGTCATTGTGCTTTCAGCTTGAGAAAGTGAAACCTAAGATTCAACCTTTGTGTCTAGCTCGAGAGAGTACACTTGATGAGAAAGTGGGTTGGGCGTCTTATGGCTAGTGTTGAAGTTCGAGAGAATGCATCATAAACAAGGTAATTGTTTGAGAGAAAATTGCTTTACTTATAGTCGATTCTACCCACAACAAATTGACATTGTTGGTAATGATGATTACCCATTAAGTTGAATGCAATAGTTGGTTAGTCAACCCTTTAAGTGTTTCCTCGTTATTTGATTGTTTCGGTTTGAGTGTTGATGTGGGTTAGTAACTACATCCTAGAATTCAAATCTTAAACTCTTGTGTGTGGTGCTTGTTCAGCTAAAAGAGTCACTGCTATACTTTCATATTTGAATTCAAAAGAAAGCTACTCTCTGTGGGATCAACCCCAACTCATATAGTTGGGTTTATACTGATTTACGACTATTGACGCTTAGAATTGGATGAACTGTCTTTGAACGTTAATCAGTGAATCAGTCAAACAAAATTACATTACTAAAAACTCATAATTACCATACCGAGTTCGAAAACACATCCTTAGAATGTCATCCTCCTTTACCCTCAATTGGTGATAATCCAACCGTAAGTCAATCTTAGAGAAGTGACTTTATACTTGTAGTTGATCAAAAAAATAATCTATCTTTGGAAGAGGATATTTTTTCTTAATGGTAACCTTATTCAATTTTGCAGTATTCAATACACATATGAAGTGAACCATCTTTCTTTCAGACAAACAAAATTAGAGCACCCATGGAAACATATTCGGTCGGATGAAACCCTTATCCAACAAATCATTCAATTTATCTTTTAACTCCTTAAGTTCTCTGGAGTCATTCAATAAAGAGGGATAGATATAGGTTGCATATTTGGAAATGGTCAATACCGAAGTTTATTTCCCTTTCGGGAGGAACACCTGGTAAATCATCGGGAAATACTTCCAAAAACTCATTAACAGCAGGGACCGATTCAAGAGTAGGGGTTTTATAATCCATTTTTCTAGCTTTAAGACAAGAAACAAATTGACTCTTAGGCATATAATTTTCTCTATTTCCACTCTAGGATGGTTCATTTGGAAAATCAAACTCGACCACTCAGGTTCTACAACCAATAGAAGCATAAAGAGAATAAAACCAATCCATATGAAGAGTAACATCGAAGTATAACATATCAAGCTCTAAAACATCTACATGAGTGACTCTATGGGATAAGGAGAAGGGACAACTTTATAGACTCTATTAGCCACAATAGAATCACCAATAGGAGTAGAGATGGAAAAAGGTTCTATCAACATATAATATCAAACCTCATAGCCATATATGGTGTCACAAAAGACAAGGTAGCACTGGAATCAAGCAAAGCATAAACATCAAGAGGGAAGACTTCTAATATACCAGTAACAAAATTGAGAGAACCCCGTTGCTCATTACTAGTCTGAAGTGCATAAAATATGTTTTGCTTCTAACTCCAACTAGAACCTGACAAAGGGTAAGGTTGAGCCTATCTATGATTATCTCCTTCATTCTTAGCAACTAAGTTACAATCCCTTACCTTATAATCCATCTTGCCACAACAAAAGCATGCATTGGAACCGGCTACACATTTACACTCATGCTTTCTTCCACACCTATTTCAAGTAGACAATGAAGATCCATCATCATTTCCTCCTTGAGGTTTAGGGTTAGATACCATATCTTTGTTGAATTTAGGAGCCGGAACATTGGAGGAACCTTGACAAAAAATTATTTGTTAAAACATAGGACGATCATGTCTATCGGACCTTGAATGTGAAAACTCACCATCACCAGTCTTTCCCTACATTTCCTCCCTAGATCTTTCCTTATGCTTCTCCTCTTCTATTTGTTGAGAATGAATCATTAGGTGAGAAATGCCCATATCACTGATAAGAATGGCAGTACGACATTCTTTCACCACCATCTCGGACACTCCCAAAACAAACTTACCATATTTTTGCCTAAGGATTGGCATCCATAGTAGGAGCATATCTTGACAATTGCATGAACTTCAAGGAATATTCCCTCACAACCATGTTTCATTGATGAAAGCTGATGAATCAAGTACCTTTGCCTCCCTTATCTCAAGGAGAAAGAACCTATCAAGGAAAGCAACCTTAAACTTTTCCCAATCAAGAGGACCTGCATCAATTTCCCTCTCTCCCTTCCATTGGTTGAACCAAACTTGAGCAAAACCCTTAAGTTAATAAATAGTCAATTCCACCTTTTCAACCACCGTCACTCCCATAATTATCAACACCTTATACACCTCATCAATAAAATCTTGAGGATCATCCTCCCAGAGGATTCATTCTAGTTGAGTCCCTCACTCTAGTTTCCATCGTACCCACACTTGGGTTCATGGGGACCATAACTTCCCTATTGGCTTGAGCCATCATGGCTTGAACCAACACTTGAAAAGCAACCATATACTCCGTATTAGTCACTTGTTCAACCAAAGGGTCAGCCGAAACTTGAGGAGCTTCTTGGGGAGCTAGAGGAGCTTTTCATTCAACATTCTCACCCATATTCCTTCTAGCTTATGCTCTTCGAGTAGCCATATCCTGAAAAACATCAGATATGGATTAGGAAATAGACACATAGATTGCACGACTTTAGAGTGATGAAAGGAGTGGAATTTCCTAAACATATTATAGCCTCTTATTGATAAATATGGCACTCTTCATACGCATAAATAAGACTCTACTCGGTGTGGCTTATTAGCCATCCTAGGACCTTTATAAGCCTTATGCTCTGAATATCAAGTTTTTTATGACCCAAAGTACACCCTAGATGTGACATTGTGTATAGACCTCGAGAGGCTCTACAAAAGCCACTTAGCATACATCATACAAGATAATAGAAACAAAAGAGTTTTAAAGTAACAATTCACATAGAAGAGTTTCAAAAAAGAGGAAGTCTAAACATAAGTCTCAAACACATTTATTACATAAAAAAGTGATGGAATTGTAACCCATACATCACATAAAAAGTCTGAAATAGAATACATAAAATCAATAAAAGAGTCTTGATTCTCGAAACATGAGGATTCACCAATTTTCAATGTCTCTAAAGGATCACTAGCCATGAGTATGGGAAAAAGGAGTGTCGGACCCTACATTAGTGAAACAATATCAGAACAAGTATGCGTTAGTACATGAAATGCAACAAGTATGATAGCAATGCATAAGAGTTATGAAATCATGCTAAAAAGACTTTATATGACTGAACAAGCTAAAAGGACTTAAACATGGTTAATGCAAGCTAAACATCTTTGAATAGAACTAAGATACTTAAGAAAGTAACCTTATTTCATTATTGTGGGAAGTTTGCCTTCAACCGACATAGATCATGTGAGCTATTACATGGAATCTAGTGTCTATACCACACCGAAAAACAGATCTCCTTACCTGCCAAGTTAAGAACCATGAACATTAGCTAAAGTGGATAACTTAGATAATGTCTATCTAAGACAAACTTATGGTGGCTCAAAGTAATAGGACATGGGTAATTGCTGCTTGTTCACTCGAAGCATATATACCATGGAATAGTCATTAATATTAACTTGTCTTAATATTCATAGAAATGAACCATTAAGAAGTAAATCCAAGCAAGAGTTCATTAGAATAGCTTCTTAATCTTGATTTATCTTAGGTGAGAAAACATTACAACCTTATGAATCCTTTGGTGATAAAACCCTTTCACAATCATGTTTTGAGTAGTATGGGAGAAATCCTTTCAAAACAACAACAACAACCATCGATGCTTTACTCTCAAAGTGACCTTAAATCATTTATCAATTTCATAAGATGATGTGCCTATCTTCATAAATTCATCTTTGATAGTTCATAAGCTTAACCATATGATCATAGTCTAGAAATTATGGATCATGCCTGGGTTCATGTGAATACAACTTAAAATGCGACTACTTCAATTCATGCATATAAAGGTATAAAACAATCAATTGGATCATAATTGAAAGGGACCCCTAATATTAAATAGAACCATAACTTCAATTAGAGAATTTTAACTTGTAAAATTGGAGAATTTGGGAGCCCTATGAGGAAAGGATTCAATAGGTGAATACTATCATACTTTGATGTCAAAGCCCAAATCTATGGTGAATTTGAAGACTTGATCTTGAAAACCTAGACTTTTATTCAAGCTTGAGAGAGAAATTTTGGGGAATTAACTTGGAGGGAGTTGGGGGAATTTGAAGAATGATTCAGATTCGTTAGTTTTTATCTTAAAAGACTTATATAGGGTCTAGGATTAGGATTAAAATAGTCTAGCTTAGGCATTAATCAATTATGGTAAAAGCCTAAAAAGCCCTTAGAATAACTGTCAACCACCATCTACGGTTTGGACTTATTGTCCGTAAGTCCTTCCATAGATTGTACTGGTCCACTGTAGAAATTGATCAGAGACTTTTAATTTGGCCAACATTCGACGGAACCCATGTACAAATTGTAGGTCTTCCTACGGTCCATACATACCAACCGTAGAAACCAACTTTAAGCTTTAAAATTTCACTAAGTTTGGGATCCCCTACGAGACCCATGTATGACTTACATATGGAAAGACTGACCATCATGTTGAACCTTGAAACGGTACTAGACTTGTTTTGAAAAATTTATTTTCATCTACCTGCGATTGCCATCTATGTCTCGTAGAAGCTTTTACTCGTAGACACAGACACCAGCCTTAAACTGTATTTTTTCTTCTTTTCCAAATCTGAGGTGTTACATTATCTCATCCCTGACTCAAACCCAGAGAAGAAATTTCATCAAGTACTAACTATCTAGTCTTACCCAACTCCAATAAGCTTTCTCAAGTCAAAGTGTTGTTAGAGAGATCAATCAATGTTTGCAACCACATATTTTAGGTTAAAACATCAAGACAACAATAGATCCATGCAATACAAGCAATATTAAAGTTTATTAATCAATAGATATTCAGAGTTTACACCAATATCTTTTACACACAACATCAAATGATGGTTTAGATACTCATAAAATATGAAATATGGACAATACCCATAAAGGAAAGCTCTATTCCAAGCTAGATTGATAAGCAAATCTTGTGTTCCAAAAATGGATTGACCAAAATTTGAGTTTTCTTTCTCTACAAGCTAAGATGTTCTTATTGGTATTCTCTATTTTCTACCTTGCACAGTATTTCATGTCATATTTTATATATCATATTACTATGTGTTTATTTCCTTAATTGGGAAGATGATAACGGTACATATTTTCAGAAATCTCTATTAAATCCTTGGACCATTCCAAAGGAAGTACCCTTTTTTTAAAATAAAAAATTTCCCTTCATTTTTTATCCTTCGAACTTGCAGTGGATCAATGAGACGTCGATTAGAGAAAGCGGGCCACCATTCACGTCCTCGTATTAATCTTTAATTTTTATCAGGTACTTTTATGCTGGGATCTATTGATGTTGATCAGTCATTGTACTGCACAAAAATTCATGCTGGTACTAAAGCAACAAAGCTCTATTCAAGATCGAGAGACACTCATTGGCTCTCAAAGGAAGTCAGTTCCATAGATTGTGTGCTTTAGTACTTTTCGGCTTCAAATACATTAACTTTTATTTTTCTAAGGAATGCCTACATATAGGAATTTGCATAATCATGTTCAAAACTTCTAACAATAAGAAAACAAAATAAAAGATTCAAATAAAGACCGAAAACAAGCACCACTCACTATTTGTTTCACAATCAATCGCTAGGAAAAGGTTTTGGCAAAACATTTTTAGCCCAATTTTGAGGAAATCATTCTTTCAAGCACAATTTTAAAGCATCTCAAGCAAATGGGATCAACCTTCTTGCTTTTCCTTAAGATTCACATGGATATGACCAATTCATGCAATACAAATGCCTGTCTACTGTAGAACTCGAGCAGTACAATTTTAATTTAAAGTGGAGCCGTACTTCAGTAGAGCCTAAGGTTAATTTTATTTCATACCTTAAGGACAAAAAGTTAGTCTCTATGAGTCTGAGATTTCGACTCATTTGGGGATTTATTTTCATAGTATAAGTGTCCTCAATGCCTAATTTATGCCCTAAACTAATTTTAAAGTGTTGATTTGTAGCAATGAAGGCTAAGGAGCAAGGCAAGGACATTACGAGGAAAAAAAGGAGTGAATAGCTAAAGAAGTTAAAGGAAGGCAATCCTGGTGATCGCCAAGATAACTCGGCGAGTCATCGAGTGGCTCTTTAGCTCACCTTAAGTTCCAACATGCCACCCCTAGGGAAGAACCTACTTGGCGATGGAAATGGACAGAGAGCGGACTGCCAAATGACTCGGTGACATCAACCTTGACACCTAAAGTTAAAGAACCCTGAGCATGAAGAGAAAAGGGAAACCGGCGATGGACTAATCCAAAGAGTGCGTCGTCGACTCGGTTGGCAATGCACGACTTACCTTACCTAATGGTCCTACACTCATGAATTGAGGAAACTATAAATTAAATTTCAAAAAGATCTTTTAATAATTTTTGAGTCTTTGGAAAGAATTATTGAGAGTTCATATTATTCATGAGTATTTTTCTCCATTGTAGAACCTTGTTGAAGGAGTTTTTCAAGTAGTTTGTAATTGGGTTTTTGAATTAATTCAATTTGAAGCATTGTAGACACTTGGAAACCATTACCCAACTCATAGCTAACATAGTTGGTAATTGTTTTATCCTTTTTATGATGTGTAGCTAAAACCCTAATTCTTGGTATGTGATCATATGATTATTGACATAATTAGCTTATGTGTATTGTTGTTTACTGATTTAAATGCTTAATTGAAGTGAGTTTGATTATTAGCTCTATATAAATCTATGAATTGTAGTTGCAAATGAAATTCTAACTTAGTGTCCTCGGCTTGCTTTAAAAAGTGGTTTTAGAACCAAGGTTTCCGATTAATGATTGTAGTTATTGGGTTGATGTGGGTTTAGCTCTTGAGAATGAATTCTAAACTCGATTCTACCTATCTAGATCAAGAGAGTAGATAAATTAAGGTTTTGGGTTGTTTATATTGTTAAGCTTGTCGAGGTTTGAGAGAACTCGCTTGAATCGTAATAGTTGTTCGAGAGAAAACTATAGCATCTACAGTCTTGCCTACCTACTGAGATTTAGCAACTCTTAGTAAATTCGAATTACCCATATAGAGAAATTAGCCTATAATCTACCAAAACCCCTGAAAATTCCTCTCTACTTGTTGATTCCCCTGTTTTGATAATTGTTTTAGTTACTAATTGAAAAACCAATTCCCCGATTTGAAATTTATTGTCAACCCATTCGATTTACCTAAATGTTTTTGATAATTTCTATTCCTATAACCAATTAGACCACATTTGTTTCATAAATAAATTTGAATTTGTACCGCCCCTATGGGTTCCAACTCCTCGTTGGGTTTTATACTAGATTAAGATCACTTACACCTAGTATTGGATGAGGTGTAGTTGAGTGTTTATAAAAAATGGCGTCGCTCCCGGGGAGTGGTGTTGTTTAGAATTCTCTTATTGAAGTTTGAATTATGATCTTTCTATGTCATAGTTGAATTGACTTACTTTGTTTTGTGATTTTTTGGTTGTATTCAAATAGAGGACTAGATGAGTATCAATGGAAGTAATGGTAGCCAACTAGGCCACCAAGATGATATAGGAATCTGAATGATATTAATGACCCGATTCAGTGTCACGACCCAGGAGTATCCCCTAGATGTGACATGACGTACAAGACTCCGAAAAGCCTCATACAAGACTCTTAGCATATCATAACATAAGATAATATAAAATGGTGCGGAAATTTAAAACCTTTTCTTTTACAATTGAAGTCTTTTATAAAAACAAGCAGAAGTCTACACTTTGTCTCAAATCATTTATAACCATTAAGACTAAACTTTGGGACACAGCCCATACAAAAGCTCTAAACATAAAAATAAAATATATAAAGGACATAGTGGTCAAGCCCTCGAATGCTATGAGGACTTACCAAACTTCTTCTTCTTGATCTACTATGATCCTAGCCACGAGGATGGAAGTTGATATCACCAAACCCTACACTTTGTGAAATATGTAGAAAATATGGGTTAGTACAAAAATGCCTAAGTATGATAGCCACACATAAAAATCATTGAAAACATGCTAAAAGGGATATTTTAGTTGAAAAACATGCATTTACCAAGTTTGAGAATCATCATGCACTTTTAGTACAAAAGCATAGGTAACAAACATATTCATCATATAAATCATTATAACATAATAGAACCATCTTATAGTGTCACGACCCAAACCTACATCCCGGACGTGACACAGTGTACAAGACTCCAAAAAGCCTTATACAAGCCTCATATCATGTCATCACATAAGATAATAGAAATAGTGTGGAATTTAAAACACTTTTAATCCATACAATCGAAATCATCATTTAAAACAATAGAAGTCTACTTGTCTCATATGGCCATCTAAAAACATCTTGAATCAAAAGTAGGGTCATGACCCCCACAATAGAAAGTCTAAAAAGTATCTAGTACAATGAAAGACATGAAATATCAATAAAGCACTTGTCCTCGGATCCATGAGGACATACCACAAGCATTGGAAGAACTCAATCCAAGCCCTTTGAACTAGAAGGAATCAACTCAAATGTCGGAACCTACACTTTGTAGAAAAAAGGTAGAAATATGGGTTAGCACAAAAAAATGTACTAAGTATGATAGCCATGCAAAAACCATGCTTAAAAAGGACATTTTGGTTGAAAACCATGCTATATGCCAATTTTGAGAAATATCATGAACTGTAGCAAAAGGCATAAGATACAAGTATAATCATCATATAGGTCATTACATCACATTAGAACCTTCACTTTAAGTATACCTAAGTTATACACGTGCAATGTAAAAATAGCATCCCATACTGCTATTCCTACTAAGAATCACTTTGAGGCCACCATAGATGAACTTATCATTCTTCATTACTCATCTTTAGTCAATACTCATGCATAAGGAACACATACATTTCATAAGTCATGACAAAGAAAGTAACTCATAATACATTCCAAGTAAATCATGCATCATTACATTAAGCATTTAAGTCAACATTCTCATTAGCTTCATTAAGAGAACATTAATTCAATAGACATTAAAACATTGGAGAATCACACCATAGCCCTCTCAAAGCCTACTCGTGCAATGCATGGATGACATCCCATACTACCACCCACACTTCATAAAACCTCTTGAGCAACTATAGCACGTATTTCACATGATGGGAATAAGCATTAACCGACATAGACCATGTGAGCTTGACATGGAATCCGGTGTCTGTCCTACACCATAAAGCATTGGTCTACTTGCCTAAGGTAGGTTTTGGTAATATTTTAGCCTAGGTTGATCCACTAGCTAATAACCTATACGGGTACATAGTTATGTGATAAGAAAGATGTTCATTGAAACCCGCACTAAAATATTTTATGTCTACAACCACCCTAGAAAAGTGTGGCCTTTGATAAAAGACCACACTTTTTGATTTTAAGCAACACTTTTCTAGGGGTGCCTGAAAGAAGGATAACCTTAGAGTTTAGGCAACACTTTTCAAGTGTTGCCTTATCAGATACGCTTAAAAGCGTAGCCTAAAAGGCAAAAAGGCCACACTTTCCAGTACCTCATATAGCAACATTTCTATCTCATACAACTACACTTTCAAGCATGGCCTTTGTTTCCTTTTTGCCCACGATTTTAAAGTGTTGCCTTTTCTATATAATGTATGACAATACTTTGAAGTGTAGTCCTTGCCCATGTGCATACCACAATTTACAGTCCTATGGCTACACTTTTAAGTGTGGTAATATCATTTTGGCTATAAAATATTTATATGCCACAATTTCTAATTAAAAAACACCAATATTGTTTTGCAATAAATAATCTCAAGCATTAAATTGGCTAATAAGTAATTCAAATATATAGATTTGCAATAAACATCAAAAGATGGTACGGCTTGTGTGCTTAACACATACTTATAAAGTAATATTCTAAATATGTGTACACAATTGTTCAAAAAGTACTCTTACAATAGTTCAATATATTCTAGCAAAGAATATATTTCACAAAATCAAACATAATGTATTCAAACTTTTACAATAGTTCAAAAACTCTTCATCATCTACTTCAATGAGATCAAATTAACTTGTAGCGACCCTTCAAATTTGATCACCTCCATTTCCCTACACATTTAGAATTTACGACAAAATAGATTGCAGTAGTTGTAGAAGAGGCAAGAAGTTCCAGATTCTAGATTACAGTAGTTGTAGAAGAGGCAAGAAGTTCCAGATTCCAGACTGCAAATCTTTTGACTTCCAAATTGCAGATTTAAATTCCAGTTTGCATATTTCAATTCCAGTTTGCAGATTTATTGAGCTCCAAATTGCAGATTACAGTTCCAATTTGCAGATTTATTAAGTTTCAGATTGCATATTATAGTTTAGATATACTACTACATATTGACATAATTAAATCAGAAAAAAGTACAAGAAAGGTTCTAGATTCCTGATTTTAGTTCCAGATTCCAGATTTCCATCACAGATTCCAGATTTCAATTTCATTTTGCAGATTTATTGAGTTACAACATTAATCATTTCTACTTTATTCTGAGCCAAATTAAAACAAAAAAGGTACCAGAAAAAGAATAAAAATTAAACAAGATATTGAGAACTTGAACTTGTGGAACACTAGTTTGTGGTCTTGTGAGTGTTAGTAATTCACACAAAACCAACAATACCATTCAACTCTTTAATTTTCAATAACAAAGCAAATGACACATTCAAATTGGACAAAATCAGAAATCATGTAGTCTATAAAGGAAATCGTGTTCGGAAAATCTTTTCACAAAGAAGCCTTCTGATGAATAATATTAGATCTCATGATAAGCTTTTCCTCCTAACTATATATCCATTTCCTTCTGTCTCCATGGCATGCACAAAAAATTAACTAATCAATTAATGATCAAATTAAATCCATAATGAGATGTCTTATCTTATATAACAGAAAAGTGTGCAACTTTAATAGAAAATGGAGAAAAGTGTGCAACTTTAACAGAAAACTATCTATCAAACTGCACCTCCGGATCTTGTCCTGACCATTCTTATGACTAAAATTCACTATCAGCCCATGGTTTCTAATCAACCATCTGGAAACCCAATGCAAATGTAGAATTCACTTGCTCATCCGCTTGGGATCAGATTAGAAAGACAAGAAACCAGCTCACAATATAGAGCTTTTTTGCATTGACAAGTCAAAACTAAGCTAATAAGACGAGTGTTGACTCACACATACAAGTCCACAATTCTCTAACACCTGTAAAAAAATCTCCATAAGAATACTTAGCCAGTCATTTCTATCCAAAACTAACTTAATCACTGCAACCTAAAATCTAAATATAATGGAAAAACATGAAAGCTACACTATCATGGAAGAAGATGATAGGGAAAATAATACCTCAGTATTTATAAAACTTTTGTTTCTGATTACGCAAAATTTAAATTTAAAAACAACCAAAAGCAAGTGTTCGCATGACCTTCAATTGATTGACTATCCTAAATTTTTCTTAAGCATCAATTTCAAAAGCCAAATGTAACTCGGAGAAAGCTACTTTTCCAGTCAGATTCAAATGTTGCGCAAAACAATTAAAAGTGAATAAAGTACAAATGATCTCAACCATGAAATTCAAATGAAGTACTACTACCATATATTTCAGAGAGTAAGAAGTAATTAATTTTCTGTATTTTCAAGCATCCAAGTTTAATTTTTATTAATAGTTAAAGATCCACCATCTTGCCTAATTTAATAAGAAAAGCATCCTTCAAGGCATCAATTCAAACTTACCCCTCGAGATGTACTCAAAAGGTATTTATATGGGAAATGCTTCCAATATGGTTAGAATTTTCTTCTTGGAGGAGTCTTCCTCCTGTGTTGTCTCCCCCTAATCCATCACTATTTTCATCCCTCTCTATCAAATAAATTCATTCTTGATTGATTTCCCAAGTTTCAAACTTTTCATTTTTATAAAACCAATATCTTTACTTTCTTATTTGTTTTTGAATAAAAGAATTATTTGGGGGAATTTATACTTGCTAAAGTGAAGCCTAATTGGTCATCAACTGCCACTGGATTTGTTAAAGTTCTGAGCTTCATTAGTTTTATTCAACCAAGATTGCAACTTATTAAGGTTTTTCAGCTAAGGAATTAAAAGGGTCATTCCTAACTGCAAAAGAAAAGAGTTATTTACTAGTTTGATCAACATTGCTAATAGCAAGAAGAAGATACAAGCCAAGAAAAAGGGGATTTTGGTTGTGAGGTAAAAGGTTCTGTTCAAGAAAGTATACCTCTTTACACTAATCAGCCCATTTATACTTATTTAGTGATTAATGCTTAGGGTAATACAACTACGAGCCAAAATCAACAAAAATCGAATCAGCAACACAAGAATATCAAAACCCTAAAGCTAAAATTTAGATTTTCAAAGATAGAATTTCTTACCTGATAAATCCTATTCCAACAAAATCCTTTCAACAAGAAATTGTAAAATTGTGTTCTTCAGTGAGTAGCTCTTTAGCTCTTCACCATGAAATCCTGAAATTTGTGAGAAAGTTTGATGGAAATCGTATTCTTCATACATAGCTTGAAGAGAAAATCTTGTTCTTCAAAATGACAGAATGTTTTTCTTATTTGGGGAAAAGGACGTCTTACACTAACAAAGCTTGGATCGTATGTTCTTCAGCTAGAGGTACATTTTTCAGATTCAGCTGGAGCATATGTTCTTTAGCTGGACCGTATGTTCTTCAACTGGAACTAGAAGATGGAGCGTTTTTTACATTCTTCTTCTTCAACTCGAACTGATGTAATGTTTTAATGTTTTAATGTTTTATTAATTATTATTTTTTTGTCCAATAAAAATTGGGGGCGATAGTGAAAAATGTTAGAGGGAATATATACTTTAGTTTAATTTTTACGGCCGCATTTGTAAAGTGTTGTATTTACAATTATAAAAATAAGGCACTTTAAAAGTGTGGCCATAGATGTAAATACATGTTGCCAATTATATCATACTATAACAACACTTATAAAGTGTAGCTTATACCATTAAAGAGTACACTTTACAAGTGTTTCCAATATTCTCGTAGCTAAAAGTTAAAAACATGGACTACACTTTAAAGCATCTCCAAAATTATTTTAGGCAACACTTTACAAGCGTTGTCCAGATTTAGTGTGGCTGTAGGCCTAAAATGTTGTAGTGCCGGCCTAACATTGGGAGAGCTTCTATCTTACCATATCCGCTCGGTACTTAGCCTCCATTTCCATAGAGTAGTTCATTCAAATTAAAATTATTGTACTTGAAAGGGCTACCAACATTAGGTCTACCGACCCAAAGTACATTACACATGAAAAAGCCACCACCATTAGGTCTACCGATTCAAGGTACATGATTAGGATAGCTCATTGAATCAACTAGAAAGGGCCACCATTATTAGGTCTACCAATTCAAGGTTCATCATTACATTAGTTCCTAGACTCATCATGAAGGGCTACCGCCATTAGGTCTACCGGTTCTAGACATAGCCTATAATACTTCATCATTCATTTATGAAATGGCTACCAACATTAGGTCTGTCGATTCAATGTTCATTAAGTCAAGATACATTAGTAACACAAGAAGAGGATGCCTAAGCCTACGAATTCGAGGTACATCAATTAACATTACTTTCATATACACAAGAAGAGGATGCCTAAGCCTACCAATTCAAGATGTAACATTACGTTGAAGAAACCTTTCACATTCTATCATCTTCATTCATAAGTATTAATTGAGAATAAACTTTCAATGATAACACAATTGCATTCTAGACATGATCATAATACTTTTATTTAACTCACAAAGCACATACATAGCATCATGATTTATACATCAATAATCATACTTTGCCCTTCAAGGTCATGAATCACAATTCACCAACACACCTAAGATACTACAATTTAGGCATGAATAATGACATAATAAACCAAATAAATATAGACTCAATCTCTTCACATGCTTCCATGATCAATCAATCCCAAATCACAAACTCACAACTTAGTATTTTAGGGGAATCATGGGTTCATAGGGGAAATTCTTCATAATTCAACATTTATTCATCAATTCAATCATAATTCATCATATATTAACCTTTGAAAACGTTCTGAAACTGAACCCATAACTTGGATTGAAACCCTTACTCGTTGGGGGAATTTGGAAACTTGAAATCATATTTTGGAGGGGCTCCTTGGATGAAAACTACCATACCTCAATTAAAGAAACTCCACAAAATTGAAGATAAAAGATGAAATCTTGATCTCCAAACCTTGACTTCTTCTTCTCCAATGGTGGTTTCAAGAGAGAGAATTATTTGGAGGGAGGTAGTTTCTATTTTTGAGTTTAGGGAATGATGAATTGTAAAGGGTGTTTAGTAGTTTAAAAAGCCTTAAATAAGTGAAATAAAACAATATAAATAGTCCCTAACCCATAACTAATTAATTTGGAATTACGTAACTTGTCTAAGCTTTGGCCGAGATTGGGCAGATTGTGCAGGTGCCACTCACGCCCTTGACCCACGAACCATGAGTGGACTTATGCCTCGTCCTATAGGTCCATGGGTGGGGTCTTCAACTCACCATCTTGGGCCCTTGTCCTACGGATTGGTTCCGCGGGGCATGGATGGAGCTACGCCCAGTTGGTCTCATCCGTAGGTCCTCATTTTTTGACATATTTTTTGTTCTTGGGCAGCTTTGGGGGTTATGCTTTAGGTTCCTCCTCAAGGACCCTTGGTTGGCCCTTGAGGATTCGTACCTTGACGTTTAATCCCTAAACCCCTCAACCTAAACTCGGGAACTCATTTTACAATATAAAACCCCACATCAAACTTAAAAACACACTCGTAAAGCTCTAGTTTCACCTACTAGTTTTCCCCAAGCTTTAATGCTTTTATTACTGTTGTTTGAATAACAGGTGTTGAATGTGCAGATTGAAAAGTTGAAATTTTAGGAAAATGGCACTTAGGTGAGCCAAAGATCTAGTCGGCAACTCACCGAACAAGTCGGAGAGCCCAACTTGGATCTCCATTGAACCACCTTGCCTGCTAGAGGTTCTGTAAAACTTGGCCGGCTACAGTACCACTCGGCGCATCACCAAGTGGGTCGGCAACCACGACTTACTTCGCCGACTGGCGCGCAAACTTTAGAGTTTTGAAAGGCCAAACCATTTTAAATTAAAAATCTCTTCATTTGCTTACTTTCTAACTTCCGAACTCTTACAACCACTCATATTTTTGTTCTCGTACTATAATTTTTTGCTTTTATTTGGGATATTTTTCTCGGGGTGGTCTTTTGGATTACATTGCTTCCTAGCTTTTCAAATTTTCGTCATCTTAATGTTGCTTTTCCAAACCCTGCTCTATAATTGGTTGAAATCAAATGCAAATTGTTGTTTTGTGGTGGTTATCTGTGTTTAATGTTGCTTTATTTATCCTATGGTAGTTGGTTTGCCCGTTTTTAATTGAAATCGCAATTAGTTGGCCTTAAATGGTCATTTCATGTGTCATTGATTGTTAAAATTGTTGGGTAACATTGAAATTGTTATGGGTCTAGTGGGGTGAAGTTTGAGTAACCCCAAATGTGCTAATTGTCAAATTTTGCCTGCGGATAGAGCGGTTGACAGCATACTTAAGGGCAAAAGACGTATATTAGCCAATTTTGGCGAAATCGGGGGATGTCTGAGTACCCCGTGGGCTTGGGTCTGATGGGTCTTGATTGAATTGCATATTTAGTTTTTAATTTTGTTTTTATGGGTTGCGGGCTTGATTTTGAAGTATGGTGTACAAATCTAGCACGTTGGGCTATTCGATAAGCTGGGTCGAGCTCGCTGAGTGGTTCGGTGGTTCACCTAATGTACATAGATCGCCCTTTAATTCTTTAAATTTTGAGTTTGAATTGTTTAACTTTCAATGATATGCCTGATCTTGCTGAGTTCACTCGGCGACACACCGAAAGTACTTTCTAATCACCCTTCTGCGCCACAAATCCTTAAAATTGTTCGGTAACTTTCGGTGAGCTACTACTAGTTCACCGAAAGGTGTCGGTGATCTGCCGAATGGCTTTCTACATTGCTGACATGTGTAAATTTTTGAATGTTTTCACTCTGGAACTTTTGGCGAGCTGGATCAGACTCAACAAAGAGGTTCGGTGAGTCTTCCTCCAACTTTTTACACAGCTTATTTCTCAACTAAATCTAACATTTTCAACATTATTTTGTAGGTATGGGTAGACCCAAGGTAGCTGGTAAGAATCAAATGTCTAGAAAGAGGACACGTGGTATTGTTATTAATGAGGAAGTTGCTGTCTCTCGAGCTCCAGTATCCAAACTTCCTCTAAGAGGGGGAAAGGGCCCAGTTCAGCCGAAACCTATGGAGGGGAGCTTCGACAGTGAGGGAATTATTCCATGTACGTTACTCCCTCTAATAATGAGGGTGGTTTAGAAGATAGTTCTCCGACTCCATCTCCGAGCCAGAAGATGATCAACTGTTACAAGCTAAGAGATTGGAGCTATGCACCAAATATTTGATTGGTCAGTCTAGGATTACGGTGCCTCCGATACCTACTCCTCTAGCACCAGCTCCAGCTCCAACTCAGACAGTTGTCCAGGAACCACCAGTTCAGGGTCCTCCCCCAGTCACTCATTAGATTAAAGGCCGAGGGTTCGACGACCATATTATAAGAAAAGAGGTTTTCCACTGATGGTGTGGTGGATAGATATCTGGAGTGTTAAATACTCTGAAGTTCCATAAATTTGAGGTGTTTACAAAACCATGGGCCCCTTACATTCCTACTTGAGTATGGGAGTTCAATTCAGCATGGGGAGAAGAGGGCAAGTGCCTTCAAGCTGGTCGACTCCTTGATTGTTAGAGGGAAGAAGGTCAAATGTAGAAGAGTAGAGATAAATGCAGTTCTTGGGTGCTCTTAGGACTTCGTGCAAACCTACCCTAATTTAGTCCAAAAGAAGACCCTAGAGGATCATAATGGTAGTCTAGCACCCCTTCTCTCCGATGTCACTACGAGGTGGATTGAGGCTGGTGCCCAAATCGAGAAGAAAAACCTCAATGTAGCTGCTCGGTACTGGTTTGGGTTTATTAGTAGCACTATCATGCCTTCCTATAATGAATCGATCCTCCAACACCTGAAGGCTACTTGTCTTGGTTCTATTATGGATCAAAAGACGCTGAACTTGGGGCTGCTCATCTAGCAAGAGATGGCCATGAGGGCCAAGCAGAGTTAGACCTCACTATATTTCCATGTCTTTATCAAAAAGTTATGCTCTGGGCCCGTATTCCTAGAGTAGACAAAACAGATGTGGAGGTGACCCCTGCCTCTTCTATTGACATCCGATGCATTGAGGTTGAGTACATGCATGATGAGGCCGAGAAGAAGAGGGCTTAACTAGCGGATACATCCCTAGTTGTTAATTTGGATATGTTGCCGACCAAGGCAATCATGCCCCCTCAAGCTAGTGAGCCTTCAAGTACCTCTGGCCCTTCTGCTTATGATATTCCTAGTTCTTCAACTTCACCCACTCACTCTACTTTTGCTGCTGCTGCTTCTACTGCCTCCCGACCCCCTGTCACCCAGTCCTTGCTCTATAAGATAGGACATCTAGCTTTGTCTACCGATGTGCGTGCCTCCCAGGTTGAGGATGTTGTGCATGGGCTATTAGAGCATATGATTGTTGCAATCTTGGCCCCAATAAAGGCTGAGATGAGGGAGCATAAAGATCTGATTGAGGGCCACATGTTGGCTTTGGATGCCATTACGGTTAGAGTTGAGACTATTGAGTAGAGTCAGGGTGCTACAAAGACTGTCACGGCCTTGAAGGCCGATGTTGATGGACTGAGGAGAGATGTGGACGAGCTGAAGCCCACTGACCTTCGATGTTTTATGGTAGGGTGGAGATTCCTAGAGTCTATAGCAAAGATATTCTAGGTAGTTTTGAGATTCCTCCGGGTACTACCGGAGATGAGATTAGTGTTGGTGATGTAGATATTGAGTTTGAGGAAGAGACGAATGAGGAGCAACTGGGTGTTAGAGAGGATTATTTGTCTTTGAGTGTGGCATGTATGAGACAACTATCCGGGCCTCTTTGAGGGATACATCTATGGTGGGCTCTAGTGGAGCCAATGATGATGTGGAGCCGGACAATTATGCCCTGACAAAGGGAGTGACTAGTATACATACTTCACCCAGGCCTAGCCTGGCAGGATGACTCTTTTGCCTCCCTTTCTATTACTTTTTAGACATTGTATTATTTATTTGCATTTGAGGACAACTGTTTATTTTTGTTGGCGGGGTGAGGTATTTCCATACCTACCTCTATTGGGTTGTTTTTGTGAATATTGGTTTGTTGTTGGTTTTGGTTTCATGTATGTTGGATCTTATTCTGTGTTTATATATATCTTGGTTTTTGATCCATCTTGGTACATTCTTTTTATTGTGTAAATGGTTTTTAACCAATTTTTAAAAAAATTTCCAGCTCTTATGTGTTTGATTGTGGTGGTTCTCTTGCATGTACGAGTGTCAGTTATGGTCAATACTTATAACTTCAATAGTGCTTTCAATTGAACGATATGAATGTGTGACTATGATGAGGCAAACTGAGTTACATAGGTCATATGTGAACTCTTAGCATTTCGTTGTGACTAGCCGGTTGTCGATTAAGTCTCTTGTGATGAACATTGCACGTTAGCTAGAAATTGTAAAGTGATATTTGATAATTGTGTTGAATTCCTTATGTGGTGAGGTTGTCTTGAATATTGTGTTTGATGATACCTAGAATTTGCCCCGTTAGTCCAATTGATCAATTGAAGAAACCGATTGAAATGATCTAAGGCAAAAGTTTTTAATAGTGAACCAAATTGATAATACACCTCTTTGTGTCCACCCAGTGAGAAGTGTGAACCTTTCTTAGTACCTTTTGAGCCTATCCTTTTCCTTGGAAGAAACTTGAACAACTTTGACCCCTTTTGCCCCATCACCTATAACCTTCATGATGTTTTGGTTTGGTTGAATAGCCAACTTAGGCCAAAAACCTAAGTTGGGGGTGTGGTGAAAAAGGAGGAAAATCAAGAAGAGTGAAAAATTCCCCGTGTTGATGGGTTATTTTGAAAACGATGGAACCCCTCCATGTAAAAAAACGAAAGAAAAGAAAGAAAAGAAAAAGGGGGAAATGGAAAAAGACTAAAAAATAGAAAAAGTTGTGAAATAAAGTGTGTGAAAGGAGTAAAATAAATGGCGTATCCAATGAGTTTTTCTTAAATGAAATAAGAGAGGGAATTGTGAACATGTTTGAATGTGAAAGAGAAAGAGAAAAAGTGATTTTCAGGCCATACTTCATGAAGGTAGAAGCCAATAAGCCAAAATAATCATACCTTTACACTCAGCGCATGTGAGCTGAAGAGAATTTTGATTGAAAATAAGGGCAAGCCTATAGGTTGAGTCATGCATGTGTTCATCTTTCTGAGCATGACATTTTTATTTGATTCTGAAATCTTACTTTGTTGTTGAATTGTGTGTGAGCATAGAATCATCCTTGTTGTGAGGGCATTTGAATGCTTTTGTTGAGCTTGAACATGCATTTGAAGCAAACATTGTGAGCTTGAGTCTATTTGATAATGGTGAGTTACAATTTGAAACTTAGAGGTCACAATCGAACATTGGATGTGTAGTTTGAACCTCATGTGTGCATTTGTGTTGAGTATTGAGTAGCACTGTTTGTAGACATCCTTGTTGAACTAATTGGTCATGAGTTTTACTTGAGGACAAGCAAAAGTTTAAGTTGGGGGTTTTGATGAGTCTGATATTTTCACTCATTTAGGGCTTTGTTTGCACTATATAAGGGTCCTCAATGCCTAATTTATACTCTAAACTGATGTTAAAGTGTTGATTTGCTAAAATGATGGCTAAGGAGCAAGGCAAGGACATTATCGGGAATAAAGGAGCGAAAAAGCTAAAGAGGTTGAAGGAAGGCAATCCTGGTGATCGCCAAGACCACTTGGCGAGCCGCGAGTGGCTCTTTAGCTCTCCTAATATTCCAGCATGCTAGCCCTGGGGAAGAACCTACTTGGCGATGGAAATGGACAATCGGTGATGGACTGATCCAAATGGCACGTCACCGACTGGGTCGACGACGCTCGACTTACCTTGCCTAATGGTCCTGCACGCCTAAAGTTAGGAAACTACAAATTAAATTTCAAAAAGATCATTTAAAATTTTGAGTCTTTGGAAAGAATTATTGAGAGTTCATATTATTCCTGACTATTTTTCTCCATCGTAGAACCTTGTTGAATGTGTTTGTCAAATAGATTGCAATTGGGTTTTTGAATTAATTTGATTTGAAGCATTGTAGACACTTAGAAACCATTACCCAGCTCATCAGTAACATAGTTGGCGATTGATTCTTCCTTTTTATGATGTGTATCTAAAACCCCAATTCTTGGGGTGTGATCATGTGATTATTAGCTTAATTAGCTTATGGGTATTGTTGTTTCCTGATTTAGATGCTTAATTGAAGTGGATTTAATTGATAGTTGTGTATTATTATATGAATTGTAGTTGAAATGCAATTCTAACTTAGTGTTCTGAGCTTGCCTGAAAAAGAGGTTTTAGAACCAAGATATTTGATTAATGATTGAATTTATTGGTTTGATATGGGTTCAGCTCAAGAGAGTGAATCCTAAACTCGATTCTACCAATCTAGCTTGAGAGAGTAGATAAATTAAGGTTTTGGGCTTTTTATATATTTAAGTTTGTCAAGGTTCGAGAGAACTCGCTTGTATCATAATAGTTGTTTGAGAGAAAGCTAATGCATCTATTGTCTAGCCTACCTGCTGAGATTTAGCAATTGTTAGTAAATTCAAATTACCTATATAGCGAAATTAACCTATAATCAATCACAACCCCCAGAATTCATCTCTACTTGTTGATTCCCTTGTTTTGATAATTGTTTTAGTTGCTAATTGACAAACCAATTCTCCCATTTGACATTTATTTTCAACCCATTCGATTTGCCTAAATGTTTTCGATAATTTCTATTCCTATAACACATTAGATCATATTTGTAACTTTGTAACCGAATTCAAACTTGTATCGCTCCCTGTGGGTTCAACCTCAACTCTTTATTGTGTTTTATACTAGATTACAATTGCCTACACCTAGTATTGGAGGAGGTGTTGTTTAACGTTTATCACTTAGTCCGAGTTAATGTCTCTAGTGTTGAGACGCCACCTAATCAGTCAGTTCCAACTGTGAATGAGTTTCTAAAGGTCTTTCCAGATAATCATCCTAGAGTCCCTCCTGATAGAGTTGTAGACTTCGAAATAGATATTCTTCCTAATACTCAATCAATTTTTTTTCCACCATATAGAATGGCTCTAGCTTAGTTAAAAGAGTTAAAATAGAAATTAAGAGATCTCTTTATAAAATTTCATTCGACCAAGTGTCTCACCTTGGGGTGCTCTAGTTTTACTCATGTAACACCTAAAAAAATAATAATAGGTTAAACTAGAGCCTAACGTAAGGGTTAAAAGTCCTAAAATGACTCCCCGTATATTATAAGACCTTTAAGGGTTGAAATGAGGGTTATAACAGTCAAGGCTAAGAGGCAAGTTCCAAGGCAAAGGGGCCAAGCCATTGCCAAAGACCAAGGCTGCCCCTAGCTCGTGCACATAGCCTCACATTTCACGAGTGGGACCACGGCTAGTGAAACTTCCTTCGCCATGGAAAAATGGCTACCAAAAATCCTAGCCACTACCTCAACTTCACGAAAGAAACCACGACTCGTGGTCTTGACCACAGCATGTGGAGCCCTTTGTGAAGATGACTTAGGCATGGTGGCTAGAGCCACAAAGTAGCCTAGCTACTGCCTCAACTTCACGGAAGGGACCACGGCTCGTGGTCTTGACCACGACTCGTGGAGCCCTTAGTGAAGGTGACTTAGGCTGATGAGCTTGTGGCACCAATCGCCAAGCCCCTGCCCAACTTCATGAGCAGGACCACGGGTCGTGGTCCACACCATAGTTCGTGAAGATTGTTCATGACATCTAGGCGTGGTCATTAAATGAGGGCTAGTTAAGTCATTTCCTATTTTAGTCCAACTAAAGTGAGGTCGTTTTGTGTATTTTTAGGGGTACTATAGAAGTCATTTTAAGTCCAAATTCACCCAAAACAAGTCATTATACTCAAACACCCAAATCAAACCAAAAATTCTCTTCTTCTGAATATTTCTCTTTCTAAAACTCAAGGAAGAAGAAATGAGCAATTGAAACTAGGGTTTGTGGATTTCAAGGGTTCTTCCTCAAATTTCTTGGGGATTCTTAATTAACGTACGGTGGTTTTTCATCTATGGGTAGTTTCCACCCATAGAGTCCCCTCAAAACTTGGTTTTTAAGATTTCAATTTCCCCAAAAACCTAGGGTTTCAATCTATGTCATGGGTATCCTTCCCAAACGTTTTCAATTGTTTATTTATGGTTGATTATGTTTGGTTATGATGAATTATGGTTGGATTGATGGAGTATTCTTGAGTTATGATGAAACTTCCCCATGGACCTATGATTTCCCCATATTGCTAAACTATGAATTTTTGATGTGGGTTTAATTGATATTAGAAGTATGTCAATTGATTATGTGTATGTTAATTTAGTTGTTGAGTCATGAAATTCCTCTCATGTTATGTAGTAATTGTTGATGTTTGGTTTTATTGTGATTCATGGCCCTTGAAGGGAAAAGTATGAGGGTTTGCGCATCTTTATGAGAATTGTGTATGAGCTTATGATTCACTTAGAAAGTGAAGATCCTATGATCAATGTGTAATTGTGGTATTGTTGTAAGATCATTCTCCCCCTACCCTTACACATGACTATGTATGAAATGTTTATGACTATGATAGTATTGTTGTGTTTAATGAAATGCTATTCTCATGAACACACTATGAATATGATGTGAAAGGTTTACTCACATATTGATGATTCTAAGGTTGAAAGGACATTCTCACCTAATGAATCCATGAGCTATTATGATACCATGTTGGTTTGAGTGCGTAGTGCATTCTTGTATGAAGATGAACTTAAGTAAAGACTTAACATGAATTGTAACTGGAATTATGCTTAGCACCGAGTGGATATAAAAATGAGATGGAAGCTTTTATGCTAGAAAGTCTAGCTTCCCAAAGTAAGTTATCTCATTAGATAGAAACCTTTTACGTTAGAAAGTTCGGGTTTCTAGTGGCAATCTACTTATCCCATAACTATGTGCCCACATAGGTCTTTAGCTAGTGGATCCACCTAAAAGCTAATATATGAGTTCTACCTTAGGCAAGTAGGACACCTTTTTCGGTGTGGGGGTAAGACATCGAATTCCATGTAGCTCACAGGGTCTATGTCGGTTAAGGCTATATTTCCCTTTATGATAAGAATATGAATATGGCAAGATTATGAACTACTCCTATGACTTCTCAAGAAGTTCTACTTAGTGTGAGTGGTGGTATGGGACTTCACTTATGCATTGCACAAATGGGCTTTGGAAAGGGGATATTGGGTGGTTTCCTTATGTTATGAAGATATGTGAATTATGTATGTACGATATGGATTGTTGCTTATGGTGACTTCATTTATTATAAGTTATGAACATGAATGTTTCCTTGTTTATGAATGTTGCCTAATGATGAGGTCAAGGTAAGATATGTATGATGTTGGTGACCTAAAAGTGGTACTTAGCATTTGGTAGGGTTATGGGATCTTGCCTTTGCATTGAACTAGTATAGCTTTGGGGTTGCTTATGATATGGTTTGACTTATGTTTCCTTCACAAATGTGCATGATGGATTTTAAACTTGATAAATGCATGGTTTCAACTAAATGTCCCTTTTTATGCATGTTTTAAGGATTTTCTATGCATGGCTTTAGTACTTAGTACATTATTTGTGCGAACCCATATTTTCTACATTTTGATAAGTGTAGCTTCCGACCGTTGAGGTATACTTTATTTTTCAAATTTGAGCTTGGATCGACTATTCTCCATGCTCGGTGAGCCCTCATGGTTCGAGGACAAGACTGATTCGTTTTGGTTTCTATCTTACTTTTCTTTTAGAGACTACGTTGTAAAGGGCTATGACCCTTATTTGACATTCAATTGAAGTAGATGGTTCATTAAGATGATGACTAGACTCCTACTTTTTGATATTAAATGAAAGACTTCTATTGTAAAAGTTTTAAATTCCGAATCATTTCTATGTCTTATGTTTATGATTATGCTAAGGGCTTGTATAAGACCCCTTCGAGGTGAAGTACGCCTTGTTACATCTAAGGGATACTCCTGGGTCGTGACAAACTTTGTAATCAGAGCACAAGGTTTGATTCTAGGATGATGTCTCATGAACCACATCTATTAGAGTCTTCTTCATGAGTATGAAGCGCACCACACTTGTGAATGAGAGGCTATAAGATTCTTAGGAACTTTCACTTCTTTCATTACTCTTTAGTCGTGACTTAGAGTTTTTAACTCTATAAAGTCCTTTTCCTAACCCTTCTCTTGTGTCTATAGGATAAGAATACAAGAAGGGCAAACACAAGAAGGATGGAAGAGGAGAAGGTGAATGAAGAAGTTCCTCCCTAAGGTCCTCAAGAGCCTCAATTTCCTCAAGCTCCTATTGATGTGGGAGGTATGACAAATGTGGAAATAAAGTCGACACTACAAATATTGAATCAAGCCATGACGAAGTCAATAGGGATGCTAGCACTCATATGAACCCCAATGTGAGTACAACCACTTCAAGGATAAGGGATTTCACTACAATGAATCCTCTTATGTTCTGTGGCTCCAAAGTTGAGGAGGACCCACAAGGGTTTATTGATAAAGTATTTAAAGTACTTGATGCTATGGGGGTGTCTTCCGAAGAGAAGGCGGAACTAGCCGCCTACCAATTGAAGGATGTGGCTCAAGTATGGCATGAGAAATGGAAAGGTGAGAGACCCATAAGGGCGAGTCCGGTAGATTGGGAATTGTTCAAGTCGGTCTTCTTTGATAGGTTCTTTCCTCCAGAGTTGAGGGAACGAAAGATGTAAGAGTTCATAAATCTTAGACAAGGGGGTTTGAGTGTGAAAGAGTATGCCCTTAAATTCATCCAATTGTCTATGTATGCTCCAACCTTAGTAGGGGACTCTAGGGCCAAGATGAACAACTTTGTTATAGGGATATCCGACTTGGTAGTCAATGAATGTCATTCGACAATGCTCATCCCAAATATGAATATTTCACGTCTTATGGTTCATGTCGAACAAATTGAGGAACAAAATCTCAAGAAAGTGAATAGGGAATTAAAGAAAGCAAGGACCGATGATGGGAATTCTTCTAAGGGTAAATTTGAGGGTCAAGGTAGACCAAGGTTCAAGAGAATTTTTTCCAAACAAGGCTCCTCTAGTGCTCCAAGGGTCAACAAAGATAGGGTATCTAACCCTAAGCCACAAGGAGGTGATAGTGGTGGTTCTTATGTTGATAGGCCTAATTATGCAAAATGTGGTAAGAAGCATAGTGGTAAGTTCCTAGTTGGCATGGATGGTTTATATAAATGTGGGAAGAGAGGACATGTAATGAGAGATTGTCCCATGCTAAAGGTTCAAGGGAGACACGGCAAGCAAGTCCCTCCTAGTGGCTCAAATTCCAATGCTCCAAAGAAAAATCGCTTCTATGCTTTTCAATCCCAAGGTGACCAAGAGAGCTCCCCAGATGTTGTGACCGGTATGTTACAAGGCTTTTCCATTGATGTATATGCATTGATAGACCCTGGTGCCACGTTATCTTCTGTTACCCCTTTTGTGGCTATGAAATTTGAAATACTCCCCGATATGTTAGAAGAACCTTTTTCGGTTTCTACCCCGGTAGTGGCAAAAAGAGTCTATAGGAGTTTTCCTATTTCTTTGTCTCATAAAGTTACCTTGGTGGATTTGGTAGAGTTATACATGTTGGATTTTGATGTGATTTTGGGTATGGATTGGTTGCATGCTTTCTATGCCTCTATTGATTGTAGGACTCGGGTAGTAAAGTTTTAATTTCCAAATGATTCTACTTTGGAATGGAAGGGGTGCAATTCTATCCCTAGAGATCAATTTGTTTCTTGTCTCAAAGCTAGGAAAATGATCTCCAAGAGGTGTATCTACCATATTGTTAAGGTTAAGGATGTTGAGTCCGAAACCCCTTCCTTAGAGTCGGACCCCATGGTGAGTGAGTTTTCGAAAGTCTTTCCTAATGACTTGCCCGGTATTTCTCCCAAACAGGAAATAAATTTTGGCATTGATCTCATGTCGGATACACATCCTATATCCATTCCTCCATATAGAATGGCTCTGGCTAAGTTGAAGGAATTGAAGGAACAACTAAAGGATATGTTAGACAAAAGCTTCATTCAACCGAGTATCTCTCCATGGGGTGCTCTAGTATTGTTTTTTAGAAAGAAGGATGGGTCCCTTAGGATGTTTATTGACTACCTCCCATTGAACACGATGGATATAAAGAATAAGTATCCTCTTGCTAGAATTGACGCTTTTTTGATCTACTTCAAGGGGCTAGCTATTTCTCAAAAATAGATCTTCGTTCGGGTTACCATCAACTAAGGGTAAGAGGGGTTGACATTCCCAAGACAGCCTTTAGGACCCGAAACGGTCAGTATGAATTTGCAGTTATGTCGTATAGATTGACAAATGACCCGGTGGCATTCATGGACCTAATGAATAGGGTGTTTAGACACTACCTTGATATGTTCATGATAGTGTTTGTTGATGATATTTTGATCTATTCAAGGAGTGAAACAGAATACATGAAACATTTGAGGATTGTATTGAAAGTCCTTAAAGACCACTAATTGTATGCAAAGTTTAGTAACTATGATTTTTGGCAAAGGTCCGTAGCTTTCCTTGGTCATATTGTGTTAAGCAAGGGTATAGAGGTAGATCCTAAGAAGAAAGATGTGGTCAAGGGTTGGCCTAGACCTCTAATGCCTACCGATATTAGAAGTTTTTTGGGTTTGGCCGGTTACTACAGTAGGTTTGTTGAGGGTTTTTCCTCCATTGCTTCTCCGTTGACGGCCTTGACTTAAAAGAAAGCTAAGTTTGTGTGGTCGGAGTCTTGTGAGAAAAGCTTCCAAGAGTTGAAATATAGACTTACTTCCACTCCAGTGTTGACCTTACCAGAGGGTACCGATGGGTTGGTAGTGTATTGTGACCCTTCTCGAGTAGGTTTGGGATGTGTCCATATGCAACATGGTAAAGTGATTTTCTCTACTTCAAGGAAACTCAAGATCCATGAAAAGAATTGTCTGACCTATGATCTTGAACTAGCGGCAGTTGTAATTGCTTTCAAGATATGGAGACATTACCTATATGGGGTCCATGTAGATGTTTTCACCGATCACAAAAGCCTTCAATATGTGTTTACCCAAAAAAGACTTGAATCTCCGACAAAGAATATGGTTAGAACTTTTAAAGGATTATGACATGAGTGTCCTTTACTACCTCGACAAAGCCAATGTAGTTGCGGATGCCCTAAGTTGAAGGTCCATGGGTAGTGTGGCCCATGTAGGGGATGAAAAGAATGAGTTAGTTCATGATGTGTATATGTTGGCTTGGTTAAGTGTCCAACTAGTAGGTTCCACCAATGGTGGAGTCATGGTTTATAATAGTTCCGAATCATCCTTTGTAATGGACGTGAAGTCCAAGAAAGACCCTGATCCCATATTAATGGAGCTGAAAGAATTGGTACTCAACAAATCTGTTGAGGCTTTCTCCCAATGGGGAGATAGGATGCTGATGAGTCCTTGATTTAGACTCATTTACGGGTTCATTTTAATAGATTTAGTGTCCTCAAATGCATATTTTGTACCAATAACTAATGTAAATCCTTCATTTTCAGGTATTTGGATTGAGGAACAAAGCATGGACACTATTGAGAAAAATGGAATAAGGCAGCTGAAAGAATGAAGAAACGAAGGCCTGAGGATCGCCTAACCCATTGGGTGCGCTGAATGGCCAATATCTCGCCTAATGTTCTAGTGTGCCCAGCCCTGAAGGAGAAAATCAAGTCAGCGAGAGAAATGAGCAGTCGGCGAGTCGGCGAACGATTTCACGATGCAGTGCCATATCACCTAAGGTTATAGAACTTGCAGTTGCTAAAGGCCAATGCAGAAAGGTGATGAAATTGACTAAAAGGCAGATCGCCGAGTGGGTCGGCGATCTTAACTTATTGTGTCGAATGGTACTTTGCAGCACATTTTTGGTGATTATAAATACTTGTTTAAATATTTAGTTTAGTATCAATATCAGTACTAATTTTATTATCTAGCATTCAATCGTTTTCATTATTGTTCTGTTTTCAAGTTTAGAGCTTAGAACGGAGTTTTTGAAGACAATATTTCATTAGCTTTGAAGATTTCCATTTTGAGAAATTGGAAGTGGGTGTTGAAGATTCTTCATCATAGACCTTTGTAAAGACTATATCAATCATACCCAGTTGATGGAAACACAATTTGGTAACGATTTATACCTTTTTATGATGTCTAGTTAAAACCCCAATTCTTTGGTGTGATTATGTGATTATAGGTTGATTTAGTTGCTGGGTATTGTCAATTGATAGTGTAAATGTTGTTTAAAAGTGATTTCATTCAGTAATTGTGGCTTAATCTAAAGGGTTGTAGTTGCAAATGCAACTCTACCTTCGTGTTTTGGCCTGCTCAAGAGAGAGGTTTTAAAACCAATATTACTGATATGATGGTCTATGGGTATTGGGTTGTCATGGGTTTAGCTCGAGAGAGTGAATCCTAAACCCTTTTCCACACATTCAGCTTGAGAGAGTGAATGGACTAAAGTGAAGGTTGTGCTTAATTGTTGCTTATTGGTGTTCCAGAGAAACCAATTTGATTCGGGCTAAATTGTTCGAGAGAAAGTTTATCCCCACTAAAGTCTAGCTTATTCACTGATTTACAACTATTCAGTATTAATTTCAATTACACGGTTGTCTACCTTAGCACATAATCCAATCACATCCAGAGAATCCCATCTCCATATTTGCTATTTTCGTATTATTTGTTGTTGTAGCTGATAGTTGAGAAAAACCCCCTTGATATTTGACACTTCTGTCACCCCTAACTTGAACCATGCTTTTATTCGTAAATGTTTTTAGCTATGATTGACTTGAGCATACTCTTACTTGCCTATTAATTCTTAATTACAAACTACTCCCTTGGGACTCAACCCCAACTCAGTTGGGTTATATTACTACTTAACAATCATTGACACTTAGTATTGGATGAAGTGTCTTTGATATCATTATTTCAATCAAAATGGCGCCGCTGCCGGGGAGTGGTGTTATTTGAGAATTTTAGTTAAGTTGAATTTTGTTCTTGTTAGTCATAGTGATACTTACTTAATTTTTAATTTTGGCTTGTGTGTTGTTGTTTTGAGTAGAAACTTGGAGCATATTTGGTAGCAACATTGACCCAATGGATCACCCTCCTTCGAGATTGATGATGTTTAGGGATAACATCCTAAATCTCAAGCAATTGGAGGGTGAGTCCATGTATGAGTTGTGGCAAAGGTTTAAAATCCTATTGCAGCAATGCCCTCATGAGATTCCGGATAAACTACTTCTGGAATGTTTTTACCGGGGTCTTAGCCCCAAAAATAGAATAATGGCTGACCAACTCTCTTCGGGCTGCTTGATGCGATACCCTATGAGACCATAGCCCAACTCCTTGATTGTGTGGCCAAAACCAACAAGGAGCCTGACCAGGACCAACACTTAGCCACATTATTGGGTCAGCTGGATATCATGGCTCAAAAGGTAAAGGACTTAGAGGTATTGTCCAAAAAGACGGATAGGTACATCCCCCTGCACGAGTGTCGAAAGATGAAGAAGCAAAAGGGTGGTAATATTGAAGTGGTCCTCTACTCATTCTACACAAAGTCGAAGAACATGATAGAGTGTTAGAAGAGATAAGAGAGAATGTCTTGATGGTGAACCAGTTGACGACCTCTAATTCTATGTTCATTCAGCTACTAGGGTTCCAAATGGACCAAGTGATGTCTTCTCTCTACCCAGAGCAAATAGAGGGGTGGCCTTATGAAAATGGGGCAAACATCACTAATGGAACTTAAGTGGGGACTTCCGTCGTGTCACTACGTTAACTAAGGTGCTTCTTGGGAGGCAACCCAAGGTTTTATCGATTTAGTTTTTGTTTTGGTAATAATGGTGTGGTTAATGTGCAGGTCATAGTGTGGAAAATGGTTGAGAAATGCAGGTTGGCAACCTAAAGGTCCATTTGGCGTGTCGCCGAAGAGGTCGGCGACCCCGATATAGATCGCCGTTGGACTCAAGACGACTTTAAATTTGAGTCTGTAAAACTCGACGAGCCCAGGAAATTTTTGGCTAATCGCCGACCAGATCGGCGATCACGATCTAGTACGCCGTTTGGACCACCAGATTTATTGGAGGTCCTATAAAACTCGGCGAGGTAAGTGACCACTCGGCGAGTCAATGAGTGGGTCGGTGAGCACGACTAATGTTGCCGAATGGGTGAGAACTGGATGGTTTCTTAAAAGGCTAAATGTTTAAACTTCCAACTCTTTCACTTTCCCTCACTTTTGAACTTCCCAAACTCACACCCGCACTTTAGTTTCTATATTTTTGCAATGTTAGAGTATTTTAATAGTTGATTTGCTCTCGGATTAGGATTACATTGTCGCCTAGCATTTCAATATCAATTTAATCGGCATTTTAAGGTTGGTTTTCCGAACCCCGAGTTTACTTTTGGCATTTTGTACTCATTTGTAATAATTTTATCTTGTTGAAGTGTGTTGGACCTCTCTGATAGGATTAGAATGTTTGATTGCCTGTTTTAATTCGATAATCTTGCCCGTAGTGTTTTGAATGTTGAAATCCCATAGTTTTGTGCCTTAAAATGAATTAAATCTTGTGGGGTTGTGTTTGCATGTTGTTGGGTCTAGTCAGGTAAAGTCTAAGTAACCTGTAGTTGTACCAAATGATGTAATATCCCCAATGATAGAGCAGGTGACATCATTCTTAAGGGCAAAAGTTGTCAAATGGCAAAATTTGGCAAAACTGGGAAAAGTTTGAGTATCCTGGGGTAATGGGTGTAATGGATCTTGCTTTAAATTAACTAGTGCATGCTTGATTTTGTTTTCGGGGGTTGCGTGGTTGAATTTGAGAAGTTGGGTTGAAAGTAGGCACGTTGGGTCTTTTGGCGAACTGGGTCGAGCTAGCCAAACCACTCGGCGGTTCACTAAAGATCCCTATCTAGCCTTTAATATCATGCTAAATGAGTAGTTTTGTTTTGTAACTTTCGGCGAGAAGCTTGAGGTCGCCAAAGGCACTCGACGACCCGCCAAAAGTGTTCTTTATCGCCCTTTGTCTACACCTCTGAATCTAAATTGCACTGTAACTTTCAACGGGCTAATCCTTGTTTGCCGAAGGATGTAGGTGATTCGCCAAAAGGCCTTCCCATTGCCGACTTGTCAAATTTTTTTGAGAATTTTGAGCCAATCCTTTCGGCGAGCCCAATCTAGCTCGCCAAACTGATTTGGTGACTCGCCGATCGGTTTGATGAGTCTGTCTGCAATTATTTTTCTGTGCTGTTGACTGAAAAGTTTTTAACTTTTTTATCAATGTTTTGCAGACATCGTACGAACAAACATAGACATGCCACCCCGAAAAAGAGCACAAGATATCACTATTAATGAAGGGGGATCAAATCCTCCAAAGAAGGCAAGGCAAGAGCTTCCACCGGGCGACAAAGGCAAGGGCAAGAGGCCTATATCTCACAGGGTGACTACTGGCTCCCAGGCTTCCCTCTCTGAGCCTGAGGATAACCAGCCCCTACAGTCTCGACTGGCTGAGATCTGAGCTAGATCTCGGCCTGACTCATCCAGAGTTCCTGTCACGACCCGAGAGCACCCATTAGTTGTAACCGGCGTACTCGACCTCAAAGAGGTCTTATACATGCCTCATGGATCATTCATTGCATATGATACTTAAAAATAAAGAAGAATTAAAAACTTTCTTCACAAACGAAGATACATTCATTAAAATAGTAAGCGTAAGACTTTCTAGACTTTATACATTATTTTTTCAAAACCATCTAATACCGTTAGAGTACAATATTGGGACTAAGCCCTTACCAAACTTAAACAATACTAAAAGACAAAAAAAAGGAACATGTAGGGTATTGTCCTCGAATCAATAAGGACTCACCAAGTCCTCATCTTCAACCACCTTAGAAAACTATCCATCATCCATAACACACCAATATCTCCAATCGCTACACTTTAGTCAAAAGGGGAAGATATGGGGTTAGCACAATTAAGCACTAAGTATGGAAGCCATGCAAAAACATGCAAAAAGGGACATTTATTGGAGAAACATGCTTTTATGCCATTTGGTAAAACTTCATAGTATAAGTATAAGAGACATATTATAAGTCATCATCCACATATAAGACAAAACCCACATTATAGACATGTTCAACTAGTACCAACATACAACGAATAAGCATATTCATCAAGTAAGTCATTTCATCATCTTAGAACCTATATCTAAAGTTACCCTAAGACACACCTAAGTGAGGCATGAAGTGGCCGCCCATACAACCTCTTCATACACACCTAAGTGTTCCTCAAGGCTACCATAGATAAGGACCTTTCTATTTCAACATAATATCAATAAGTCAACATTTATAATACAAGTCAAATATAGCATGGATCTTCACATTCTAAGCATTTAGGAGCCAACATTATTCATGAGAGACATTTAGGACACATTCATGTATTTAGAGGATTTTCATACATTACCCATTAAGGCTTAGGAAACTCACTTTAGCATCTTCAAAGCCTACTCGTGCCATGTGTAGATAGCATCTCATACTACAACCTACACGTTATAGAACCTATCCAATAACTAGAGTGCACATCCCACATAATGGGAATAGGCATTAACCGATATAGACCATGCAAGCTAAACATGGAATCCAATGTCATAAGACCCCACACCGTGGAGTGTTCTATTTACCAAGGGTAGAACTAGTACACATCCCAGTAGGCACATAGTTTAGGGGATATCCAAAGATGTTCATTGGACTCTTGCCTTTTCTACGGGAAGAGACACCACCTTAACCATATCCAATCAGTGCTTATCCTTAGTTCCCATAGAGTAGTTTCTTTCACATTTTTGTACTAGGGAGGGTACCAACATTAGGTCTAGCGGACCCATAGTAATTTTACCAAGAAGGACACCATGCTTAGGTCTAATCGATCAGGGTTCATTAAGGATAGCTTCTTGACTTTCTTAAAGAGGGTTTTCTACCTTCCAGTCTACCAACTCTAAGTCTATCATTTCACACAAGAAGAAGGTCATCACCATAAGGTCCACCTCTTCAAGGTTTTACATTCACTTAGGGTCTAGACTCATCATGAAAGGCTACCATGCTTAGGTCTAGCCGATTCAAGATATATCCTAGGATGCCTCTTTAGTCTTTCATAGAAAGGGCACCATGTTTAGGTCTAGCCGAATCAAGACGTTCATTCATTCAATCATTCCTTACTTAAGAAATGGATGCCTATGCCTACCAAGTCAAGAGGGTCAAATTCAACATATCTTTCATTCACCAAGCAGAAGGCACCTAAGTGTACCAATTCCAAGAGTTCATAATCAAGAAGCGTTCATGCATCAAGAAGAAACACCTAGGTCTACCAAACAAAGACACAACATCACATTATAGAGACCCTTCATAGTCTAACATCAACACATATGAACATTAAGAGAGAACATACTTTCAATCTAAAAGACAGTACCTGATCCATTTGGGACTCTAGAAGCAGATGAACATGGCATGAGAGGTTATCACTGATTCAGCATCAAGACATTCTCTCATTCCTCACTCAACACTCTGTCGTGTTCTTTGACTTTGTGAAGAATGAGTAAGAATACCTCTTTTATTTTTTCACCCTCTTGCTTCTTCATCTTTCGACGCTCGTGAGGGGGAATGTATTTGTCCTTCTTTTTGGACAGTACCTCCAAGTCCTTGACCTTTTGGGCCAAGATATCCAGCTAACATAACAAAGTTGCCAAGTCTTGGTCCATTTCTTGCTCCATCTTCTCCTTGTTGGTTTTGGCCACACAATCAAGAAGTTGGGTGGCTGTCTCATAGAAATGTCACATCATGTAGCCCGTAGAGAGTTGATTAGAAATTATTCTATTTTCAGGGCCCAGACCTTGATAGAAGTATTTCAGAAGTAATTTATCCGGAATTTCATGAGTTGGGCATTGTTGTAATAAGGTTTTAAACCTTTGCCACAACTCATAAATGGACTCACCCTCCAGTTGTCTGAAATTTTGGATGTTATCCCTAAGAATCATCAATCTCAAAGGAGGGTGATCCATTGGGTCACAATTGTTACCAAGTATGCTCCAATTCTCTACTCAAAACAGCAACATACAAAAACCAAAACTAAAAATTAAGTTTGACTATGACTAATCATGATAAAAATTCAACTTAACTAAGAATTCTCAAACAACACCACTCCTCGGCAGCACCACCATTTTAATTTCATGTATCAGGACACTTTATCCAATTCTAAGTGCCAATGATCAGTAGTTAGTAATATAGCTCAACTAAGTGAGTTGGGGTCGAATCCCACAAAGAGTGGTACGTATTTGAGAATCAATATCCAAGTACAAATATGTTCAAGTCAATAATAGGTAAAAACATTTACGAATAAAAGCATGGCTCAAATTTGGAGTGACACAAGTGTCAAATATGGGGGGGGGGTTTGATTGTAATTATCAACTACAATTGTAAATAACACGAAAATAACAAATATTGAGGCGGGTTGTTAGGATGTGATTGGATTATGGGCTAAGGTAGACAAATGGGTAATTGCAATTAATAGTAAATAGTTGCAAATCAGTGAATAAGCTAGACTATAGTGGGGATAAACATTCTCTCGAACAATTTACCTCGAATCAAATTGGTTTCTCTCAAACACAAATAAGCAGCAATTAAGAACAACCTTCGCTTTACTCCATTCACTCTCTCGAGCTGAATGTGTGGAAAAGGGTTTAGGATTCACAATCTAGAGCTAAACCCATGACAACCC
Organism: Solanum pinnatisectum; assembly: GCA_035578085.1. NCBI lineage: Eukaryota > Viridiplantae > Streptophyta > Magnoliopsida > Solanales > Solanaceae > Solanum > Solanum pinnatisectum. The sequence goes on along the minus strand of CM069085.1, from coordinate 15,287,042 downwards.
AATACCCACAGACCATCAAATCAGTAATCTTGGTTTTAAAACATCACTCTCGAGCAAGCCAAAAACACGAAGGTAGAGTTGCATTAGCAACTACAACCCTTTAGATTAAGCCACAATTCCTAAATAAAATCATTTTTAAACACCATTTAAACTATCAATTAACAATCCCCAGTAGCTAAATCAACCCATAATCTCATAATCACACCCAAAGAATTAGGGTTGTAGCTAGACATCATAAAAAGATAAAAATCATTAGCAAATTATGTTTTCATCAACTGGGTAAGATTAATAATGTCTTTACAAAGGTCTAAGGTGAAGAATCTTCAACACCCATTTCTAATTTCTCAGAAATGGAAATCTTCAAATTTTCAAAGCTAAGGAAATATTGTCTCAATACTTTAAGTTCTAAACTAGATATATAGATTGATAGAATGTTAGGTTTGTTGCTAGATAGATAGATTGCTAAACTAAGAATTTAAAAATATATTTATAGTCGCCAAAAATGTGCTGCGAAGGACCATTCGGCGCAATAAGTTGGGATCGCTGATCCATTCAGCGATCTCACCTTTGCTTAATTCCATCGCGTTTTTGCTTTGCCCTTCAGCAACTTCAAGTTCTGTAACTTTGGGCGATATAGAATTACATCATGGAACCGTTCGACAACTCGCTGACTGCTCCTTTCTATCACCCACTTGATTTTCTCCTTCAGGGCTTGGCACACTAGAACTTTAGGTGAGATCATGGCCATTCAGCGACTCGCCCAACAGGGTAGGCGATCCTCAGGCCTTCTTTTCTTCGTTCTTTCAGCTACCTTGTTCCTTTTTACTCATTAGCGTCCATGCTTTGTTCCTAAATCCAAATACCTAAAAATCAAGGATTTACATCAGTTATTGGCACAAAATATGCATTTGAGGACACTAAATATATTAAAATAAAGCCCTAAATGAGTCTAAATCATAGACTCATCACTATACTTACCCTGACGTGTTAATATTGTATATAAGGGTTATGTGACATTATTTTGGGTAGAATACATACTGTAAGAAAGGGGTATAGTCCATATTAATACAATATGATCCATAATCGAGGTATGTTAAGGCTAAGCATTGTAATTCCTTTGAGCATGGGTTATTGAATCCTAAATTGTCAAAGGTTGTTTTACTATTCCATTTCTAGAAAGAGCTTCTCTGAAAGCTATTGGGATTACAACTGACGTATTTTTGTGACTCCGTCCTGTTGGCATTCCACTCATTCGGTTATATAGGGTACTCAACATTCTTATGTCTTTTTGTAGATTCCTTTGACTATAGGTCCATGTTTATATATTCTTATTATTCGTTAGGTGTTGTAAATTAAAAATATTATGGGGGAACATTAAGAATTTTAAATATGTCATCCTTCCTCGCTAATTTATTTCTTTTAAAAAACAATAAAGGAATATGTCTATCTCCAAAACTCTTAATTGTAACTCATATATTTTAAACTACTAAAGGACATGTTTTTTTGGAAATACTTTCTGTTACAAATGATTAAGGAAACATATATAGAAACTAAGTGAAGCATATTAAGATCTTTATGAATATTCTCAGGTTTAAGTTACCTTTGTTAATTCAAATTAAGTGTTCCTGTTAAATCTACAAGTATATGAGTTTCTACGAGACATTTACATGTGATATGAAAGTTATAATGAGATTATAAGAAAAAGACCAACAAGCCCAGATTGGCAACATGATTATAGTAACATAAATGTATTAAGAATTCATGACATGACATGCTATGCATTCTACTCTCGAGCTATAATCGGAAGGTGTGGGACATATTTCTTATGTTTATATGTATGATACATTTCCCATCATTTGGCGAATAAGATGTCGGTTAGCTACCATAAGGCACAACCATTGTTAGAACTTTGTTGGGTATGACATGCATTTATATCTATATATATGTGTGTGTGTGTGTGTGTTTGTATTCACGACATATGATTATGCAAGCATACCATGCATATTTAATTTGTATAAGGTCAGATGCCGGCCATAGAGACTATCAAAGATTTTGTTTCACATGGTATCTTTATTACCCTTTTTATAGAAGTTATTTATGATTATTCTTTCTGCCTGACATACCAATACATTTTAATTCGTACTAACGTCCCATTGTCTGGGATGTTGCTTTTTTGTTTAATATGTGCAGATCCTGGTAGGGATTTGATTGACCCCTCAACTAGGATTCAGGGTCCAGTTGTGAGTTAGTAAGCTCCACCTCTTCTTGAAGCTTTCATAGGATGTTTACTCATGTTTTACAGTTTGGTATAGTTGGGGCCTTGTCTCGACTAGTGCTTATGATACGCTTAGAGGTTATTATAGACACAACATTCTGGGTTTCTTTCTACAGCTTTCAGTCTCTGGCCACATAGACTTGGCATATATATATATATATATATCCTCAATTACAGCCTCATCGGCCATCTTGTACTTTATTATTTTTGGCTTGTCTACCTTCGTCTATATGAGTTGTTATTATTCAGGTTATGACCTTAATGGCCCAGGCTTAGTATTTTATATGTTATTTTTCCAAATCTTCTAGGTCTACAGTTGTGTCAGTTAGTATGTTTTAGTGGCCAACTTGATTGAATAAAGTATCAACTATAGGTCACGCCTCCTCTAGTTTGGCCGTGACAAACTTGGTATCAAAGCAGTTCGTGTCCCAGGGATTTCACAAGTCGTAAATTGTAAATTCTTGTTTAATTTTTGGGTGTGTTATGCACCACACTTATAATCAAGAGGCTATATGGCATTTAGGATCGGTTACATTTCTTTCAATTTATGGATCGTGTAATAGAGCTGAGTTATAAGTACATATGAAATCTAAATCATGCTTTGTGGTTCTTATCTTACTAAGTACATATTGTCAATAGGATTTATCGAGGTTTTATTATAGAGATTATTGGTCATTAGAAATTTGTAGAACTGATAGAGCTAGAGATGCTCGAGTTGTTATTAATATCAGCATGGATTGGTTGAAACCTTATTATGCCGGTGTAGACTACCAAGAGAAGACTGTATGATTTCAGTTCCCACTGGCAGTAGTATGAGAATGGAAGGCTAATGTAGCAACTCCACAATTCATGTTTATCTCCAATCTTCAGGCAAAGAAATAGTTCCCAATAGCTGCACTTATCATATTGATGCTAAGCCATAGAATCTTCAATTATTTTAATGGGCAATGATTTTCTAGATGTATTTCAAATTGAGCTTCTTGTTATTACCCTCGAACGGGGGAATATTTTTTCTATTGATACATAACCAAATGCCCAGCTTATATCAATCCCCTCATTTAGAAATGCACCAGCAAAACTGAAGGAAAAAAAACAACTGATAGATATATTAGATATGGTCTTCATCGGACCTAGTGCATCACCGAATAGTGCACTAATGTTAATTGTGCAGAAGAAAGATGACTCATTGAGGAAGTGTGCATACTACAAAAAAAAACTAAATAATGTTAGTATAAAGAACAAATATCCAATACAAGGGATTGATGGGATTTTTGACAAACTATATGATGTAAGGTCTTCCCAAAGATAGTTTTACATTTAGGGTACCACAATGTACTTCAAGACAGAGTAATATTAAAAATACAACCTTCAGGATTAGATATGGCCATTTTTAGTTTCTTGTAATGTCTTTCAAATTTATGAATGCCCTAACAGTATTTATAAACCGATCAATAGTATATCTATGTCAATTTTAGACTTGTCCATAACAGTACTAGCTAATGATATTCTGGTACATTCTCATTCAAAGACAAAGCATATAGATCACTACAAGTAGAGCTTCAGTTACTCCAAGGTTATATGTTGTATACTAAGCGCTTGAAGTATGAGTTTTGGTTGTGTTAAGTGGTTTCTTTATTGGTCATATAGTATTATATATTGGTATTTGGGTTGACTTACAAAAGATTTAGGCCGTAAGACGTAGCACCTATAAGCCTGGTACCCTACAAGAAAAATGCTTATTTAAGACCAGCATTTAGGGACGAGATACTAATTCCATTTGTAAAGATATATGTATTGGGATGAGATTATATTTCAGTCCTTATTTGTATATTCTATTGCAAAGATACTTTATCCGGTCCCTAAATAACATATTAACTAGTCATAAATTCTAATAAAAAATATTAGCACATGACTTCCAGCCATTCCAGCCAAAATTTAATACCAAAGAATTATAAAACTTTTGTTTATTCACCAAAATTTAGGCGCCTGTTCTATTTTAGCTAAAAAGGAAAACCCCTTAGGTAAAACGTAAAAAGGAACAAAAAACTCTTTAGCTATTGGTCGCAGCTTCCTATAGCTGCTCAATCGATCATTGTTCTTCTCAACTACAACGTCTGACATGATCTTAACATCAAAGTATTTTCAATCGCAGCTCTGCGTTCTTCATCATTTAGTTGTTGCTCACCTTCTCGGTGAAACACATACATGTTTGCTTCTTCTTCTAATCAAGTTTCTATTATTTCGAATTCCATAAACTATATTGATGGATTTTTTGTTGTTTATTTAAGTTATTCTTCTTCTTGTTCTTTTGATTTTCTAACATTATATAGTTTAAAATTTCTTAATCTGATCTGTTTTCTTATGTACAATCAGTGAAAGGTTATTGGGTTGAGTTTCTAATAGTGACTCAATTTTGTTAACTGTTGTATGTGCCTGAAGATTCATCTTTTGTATAGAGTGCATATTTTATTTGAAAAGTCTAATTATTTTGCTAACAACATATACTAGTTTTCTGTCTTCGATGTTGATATTTTGTGAGTGTGATAAGAACTAGACCTTTTACATGTAGCTTTTAAAGTAGGGGAGGTGAGACTCGCAAACAGATGTATTGTATCTATAAGGTCCATACCTTTTCCATATAGCTTATTAAGTAAGAGAAATATGTGTGTGTGATATTTATATACTAGTTTTTCTTTTCTTTTTTTTCTAGAACAAGTATTTGCTATATTATATATAATAAAGGATAGTATATAGTACGAAAAGATAAAACTACAGCAGGGTACAGGCACCCTGTTTATTTAAGTACTAGGGACATAGGTAATAAAAAGAGGGGGGGACACATAGGTGGTAAGGTCATAAACTGAAGAGTAAGCTAAGGACTTACCATGCTTCACCAGTGCATCTGCCATAGTATTTGTAGTCTTATAGATGTGGCGAAGTTCAGTGCCCGAAAACTCAACCAACATGTCTCTGCAGGTAGATAAAATAGTGAGATACTTTGGGTTATTTGAGCGTAATAAATCAAGCAGTACCTGTGAATCAGTTTCGATAATTAGAGGGGTGACATGATGATATTTCACAAGGAGCAGTCCATGGTATAGGCCAAGAAGTTCCGCATGGACCACCTTAGTGCAATGAAGGGGTTGAGTGTAACCAAATACCCGAACAGCTGCAACACCTCTAATAGTAATGTCTAGGTCGATGACTCCATCGATATTCAATTTAAAAGAATGCAAAGGAGGAGGAGTCCAACAAGGAGACACGCGGAAGCATTGGGTGGCTGTATGGGCAGGGGGAGCAGCCAAGGCATTATATTTAGTGACTCGAAAGAGGAGCTTTCATGGGGAAACAAAGTCATGATGGGTGTTAAAACATTATGGTTACAATTAAGCCATATATTCCAAAGAATATAGAGAATGAGGGTAGCAAAAGATATGTCAATAGAGGGGGTGAGCGAGATTTAGAATTTTGTAGATTTAGTATGTAAAGTTTTTTATTATTTGAACCTATAACTAGCCTTACTTCTTGCTAAATGAACATTCTCATTTTACTATTTTTGTTGTAAGAAGTTATTTTCTTCTACTACCAAGTGATAACAACAAATGACTTTCTAACATCACTTGCATAAGCTTCGAGCATGTATGTTCTCACTTGTATTGCCATTTATTGTGTCCCACTTTTCATGTTGAATTTAAATCTAATGGAGGACTCATTTACTAGAGTTTCTACATCAATATGTGAGAATAGTTTTATCTCCTTGTAGATGCAAAAGGCAAAACCTTGCATTTTGTAATGGAGCAGAGGTTTGTTGTCCGTCTGGTTCAATTACTTTTACCCTTTCATTAATCAATCTAATTGTCACTTCGTCAAATTTAGAATTTAGTTCTATATGTATTTCCAGTGGCTAACTACATATGAGGTACTTTCGTGTTCCATAAAGTATTGCTTAGTTGTGATTTGTAATTTTGTGTTCCAGAAAGTATTTCTGGTGGGAAATTTTGATTTGTAATTTTCTTAGTTCTTTCTTAATGTATTGTTTGAAGATTCAAGTAAATCAACTATTTAGTACCATTCTCTTTTCTGATTTCTTCTCTAGGTTGTGACATATAGTTTTTGTGGAAATTATGATTTCTAATTTTCTTAGTTCTTTCTTTCTAACCTTAAAGTTCAACCCTATTATGTGTATCAGATCGTAACAAGTTATTTTCATCTTAATTTTTTTTTTATTCTTTATTTTTAAAAAAAATATTTTACTCTTAATTGTTGTGGCACCAAGTAAGCAGTGGATGGAAATTACTGATAATCGTCTCGATGAAATCAACTTAGTTAGAGTGCAAAAGTTTTTGGATTATGCTTTTCAAAAAAATAGGAGAAGAATATGAAATACGATGTCCATGTGTCAAATATTACAACACAACTTTAGGAACTCGTAAAATAGTTGAGACACATTTGATAGTATATGGAATAATTCACAATTATACTTTTTGGTATCACCATGGAAAACGATTGGGTGAACCATTGTCAGAATTAGAATCTAAATCTGAAGATACATCAGAAGATGAAGATGGTGATGAAGTAGAAGAATGTGAGAGTGAAGATGAAGTAGAAGAACTGTTGATAGATTTATATCCTAATCTTGATGGAGGAACTACACATACTGAGTGTGATGATTTACTTGAGGAGAAACCAAATGTTGAACCACAAAAATTTTACAACCTATTGAAGGATTTCGAGCTGCAATTATACAATAATTCAAAAGCTTCAAAGCTTTCTTCTTTGATCAAATTGCTTCAAATCAAAAGTATGGGTCATTGGAGTAATGCATCATTTACCATGTTATTTAAAATGTTGAAAGAGGAGTTGTTGCCTGATGTCGCCAACTTGCCGAACTCATATTATGAGGCAAAGAAGATAATTCAAGAACTCAGGCTTTCAAACATGTTATACTGGAAGGAGGATAACTTACCTGATTCTTGCAAAGTTTGTGGTGTATCAAGATAAAAAAGAAATACACATAGCGGGGAAACAAAGAATAAAAAAGGTAAAAAGATAGTGTTAAAGAGCTTACGCTATTTTCCTTTAAAACCTAGACTTCAAAGGTTGTTTATGTCTAGAAAGACATCTACTCTAATGAAATGGCACAAAGATAAAAGAGTTGATGATGGAATAATGAGGCATCCGATTGATTCAATGGCATGAAAGTCATTTGATGAGCTTCATCCTTCTTTTGCGGTCGAACCTCATAATGTTCGACTTAGACTTGCTAGTGATGGATTTCAACCATTTCAGAATTCAAAAACCGCACATAGCATTTGGCCTATGGTTCTTATCCCTTATAATTTACCACCTTGGTTGTGTATGAAGCAAGAAATTTTTATTTAGTCAATGCTTATTACAACTCCAAATGGTCTAGGAGATGCAATTGATACATATCTTCAGCCTTTAATAGAGGAATTGAAGGATTTGTGGGAAGTTGGTATTGAGACCTATGATGCATCTATTAGAACAAATTTTAAATTACATGTTTCTTTATTATGGACAATCAATAACTTTCCAGCATATGGTAATTTTTTTTTTTTGATGGAGTACAAAAGGAAAAATGGCATGCCCATGTTGCAATAAAGACACTTCCTCAATTCTATTGACGAATGGTAAGAAGCATTGTTTTATGGGTCATCGGTGTAATCTTTCTCAGAATCACAAATGGAGAAATGATAAGGACTCGTTTGATGGTATAGTGGAGAAAAAACCCCACCAAAAATGTGTTCAGGTATTGAGATACTTAATCAAGTACAAGTTCTTGAAGGGCTACATTTATCAAAGGATCCTAAGAAAAGAAAGAAGATATCACATGAAAATTGAAAGGATAATTGGAACAAGAAAAGTATCGTTTTTGAACTTCCATATTGGAAGTTTCTCTTGTTACGACATAATTTGGATGTTATGCATATTGAAAATAATATATGTGATAATATCATGGGGACAATCAAGAATGTAAAAGGAAAGACCAAGGACACAATTAAAAGTCGACTAGACTTGCAAGAGATGAACATTAGGCCAGAATTGCACCCCATCCAAAAGGGGGAGAAGATTGAAGTTCCAACAGTATGCTACACATTGTCTCCAGAAGATAAGCACAAATTGTGCCTTTTCTTAAATAAACTAAAGGTTCCTGATGGTTTTTCATCTAATACTTCTCAATATGTGAACCTAAAAGATCACAAAATATCTAGATTGAAAAGCCATGATTGTCATGTTCTCCTGCAACATCTACTCCCTCTTGCACTTCATGGTATGTTGTCAAAAGAAGTGTGTGAATCACTTATTGCATTATCTATATTTTTAGTGTTCTTGGATCAAAGGAGTTGAGAATTGATAACTTGGAACATATTGAAGCACAAATACCCATAACACTTTGCAAGTTAGAAACGGTCTTCCCTCATTCATTTTTTGATGTCATGGTGCACTTACCTGTTCATTTATCTATTGAAGCTAAGATTGCTGGACCAATTCATTATCGGCGGATGTATCCTGTGGAATGATGGTTATTTTTTTTTTGAAATATCTCATTGGTAATAGAGCATGTCCATAAGGTTGTATTGTAGAGGGATACATTGCAAATGAATGTATGACACTATGTTCAAGGTATTTGCATAAAGTTGACACAAGATTCAATCATCCTGATCGAAATTATGATGGTGGTTTAAAACAATTGAATGGCAGTTTATCTATCTTTAGTCAACTTGGAAGAACTCTAGGAGCTAAAGATCTATGTGAGCTTGAAGCAAATGAATTAGAACAAGCACACATATACATAATGAAGAATTGTGATGAAGTCGTACCATATCTCAAGTATGAATAGTTCTTTCATATCATCTAATCATTATTTCTTTTAGGGTAATTTCTTTTCTATATAAAGACTTATGGTTCACTTCAATTTTGTAGAGAGTTTGTACAAACTCATGAGAATGCTCCACACTTGTCTGATGTATAATGGAGCCGACAATTTATTGAATGGTTTAAAGATAGGGTGAGTAATACATAAATATAAAACTTTATATTCTAATATTGTAATACTCATTCTAAAATATTCAATGAAATATTGATGATAGGTCGTACAATTGCATAAAGGAGATGATAGTTGTATAATGGAAGATCTATTCTCACTTTCACGTAGTCCCACCAAATATTCGACGCGTTCTAATGGTTATGTTGTTAATGGATATAGATTCCATGTAGAAGATTATGATAAAAAGTTAAGGACTAAAAATTGTGGTGTTGTTGTATTGGGTGAGAATGATGAATATAGTGAGAACCTTGATTACTATGGAGTTTTAATAGATGTAATTGAGTTGCAATTTGTCATGGACAAAAGAGTGGTTTTATTTTGATGTAATTGGTTTGATGTGTATGATGAAATAAAACGAGTTAAAAAGGATGAGTATGATTTTGTGAGTGTTAATCCGGATAGATTTTTGAAAACAAATGAGTCATTTGTTTTAGCGGATTAAGCATTTCAAGCATTTTATGCTAATGATAATTCCAACAAAGTTTGACAAGTAGTGAGGAAGACTCAACCTCGTGATTCCTAAGAGATTGTGGAACAAATGGATGATGATATTGTAGAATTAGGAAGTCCTTCACAAAAGAAAAGAAAAAGAACTATTGAGGTGAGGTATCTAATTATGAATTAATATATTCATTGTTAAACAGTATAATGGCATAGTTTCTTTTATAACAACATTGTTACATATTTTTTAGGTTCAATATTTTACTTTTGACTCTTTTTGCAGGTTCAAGATGAAACCATTGAAATATGAAAATGAGGTCGGTTCTAATATGAAGAGTACTATCGGATATACATTTGTCGCACCTGGTGCTATAGGAAAGGGACGGGGACGGGGGCTTAAATCTTTGGGTGAGAAAGGGAATACACCATCTAAGTATTTCTTGCCTCAGTCAATTCTAGTTAAAAAGTACATCAAAGAAATTGAAACAAGTAAGATATTTTGTATTCTTTTACTTCAGGCCATAAGTAAAATCTTTATTTGTATTAAAGAGAAAAATATTTTCCTGCTTTCTGTATCTTTTCCTGCTTTCTGTATCTTTTCCTGCTTTCTGTATTTAATTGTATTTTTACTTGGTGGGTGATTTTACTTGGTGAATGAACCTATTGTTTACTGGTAATCTCGAACAAAATGATTGAACTTGTGATGCATAAACAACAACCTCAGTCTCAGAAATAATTTCCCTGTTGCATCTATTATGAAGCATTTTCAACTCCTTCTTCATATATTTAATTTTTTCACTACTCTTAGCATGGTACACCCTCTTATATCTGCTTCCCACCTTGTCTTAACTATATTCTTGAATGATGGATGCGCACTCCAGAAAATATAAAGAATTTCTAGTGTACGAGAACCCAAATCTTTAAATTATTGGATTTATATGATTCTGAATGGAGCGGTATGGTCAATGAGAATTCCTACAGCAATCCAAACTAGCTTGAGTATTGATACATGGTTGTAGTTGTATTACCAAGTAATTTGCCTGTGCAAACCCTTGCTGACTTCAGCTTTTTGTTCCTGGTGCATCTTGTACTCTTTAAGTGCACTAGAAGGTTTGTCTTAACAACGGTATAAATAAACTATGATGGACTATTCTAATGCCTTAGGAAGTTAATTGTGGTGATCTAGAGGAAGAATAATAGGAGTTGGTGGACTAGGTATGGGGAAATGATGAGAGCTGAGTCACAATGAATTAATTCCTTTTGATTATTAAAGTTCCTATTATGGTGCTATGGGAACTATATTTTTTCATAACTTAGTATGAATTTCTTTTTTAGATAGCAAACTGGTTGTTGTTTTGTTTTCTTTTTCTGGGAAATTGGTGAGATGCTTGGCTTCCTAGGCAGATTGGGGAATTGTATGATTAGTGAGCAACTTTCAAACATGTTCATCTAGGGAACAAGCCCTGCTGCGGCAGGCAACTTTGATGTTTTCTGGTAACACCCAGCTGAGTCCAAAAATAGAAAAAAAAAAAACAACCTCCAGGAAAAGGTGTTTATTTGTTTCAATGTGCTAAAGGTACATATAGCATTTGTGAACTATATCGAAGGACCTTCTGCACAAGTTATCTTAAGTGAGGCAAGCTTGATTTAGAGGAGTCCAACTGTAGCAGATGACTTTAGGGGGCCTTTTTGACTGATGTTGTGTAGGTCATCTATCTTGAGTCTTGACAGCATAAACTTCTAACCAGATGAACATGTCTGAAAGTTGCTCACTGACCATGTAGTTTCCCAACCTTTCATAATAGCTAAATCCTCTCTAGCAGCCTCAGTCCCATAGGAGTGAACATCCAAACTGCACATCTATCATATAGTTCCAAAGTTCCCACACTTCAAACATTTTAATCTCAAACAAATGACTTCTTTATTTTCAGGTTCTATAGAGAACGACAGAGGACAAGCACTTAAAAAGGCTACCATCTTGACTAGTCAAGGAATGCAAACGATATATAAGAACTGCATGGCTCATTATAAAGAGAACATGCAAATTAATACTTCATTTCCTACATATGTTATTCAAGTTGAGAAATGTGTCCAAGAAGTTGAAACAAGTAAGATTTTTACAAACATGTATTTTTTGTAAACCTGTTATGTTTTTAATTTTTTTTTATAAACTCTTATATTACGTTTAGTGTGTCCAACAACTATAAGAAAGGGACTAGAGAAAAAATATGGATCTTTGAGCTCATCCTTAGGATTTTTTGAATCTGAAGTGGGAACTTTTAACAAGAGTGGTGTTTGTGCTAATCAACATATGCAAACTCCTTCTAAAAGCACAAAATCGAGTTCTACCTTTTCCTCTAGTCAAGAAATGCAAAAAATGAAAAAAATTGTTCTTGAGAAAGAGGATATGTAAACCAATGTTTCATTCCCTACATCTATTGATCAAGTTATGAAACACACTCAAACAACTGAAAAAGGTATGATATCATAAATTTATATATTATTAAGTTTTTGAATTGAGTTAGATTGCTATAATTTTTATCAAATTATGCAACTATAGCTTCATCTAATCCTACAAAGGTAAAAAATGTTCGAGGAAGCAACATGTGCAAAGAAGTTGCTTCACTTGAAATTGGACAAAAGATAAAAGTAACCTTTTACAATAATCGAACGGTTAGAAAAAATAGCAATCTATTTTAGAGGCATTTGGGAAAAATTGTATGATCGTAATATTTATCCCTTGGGAGTACTATCGTGGCATGATATTAAGCAAGAAAAGTTGAATCATATGTGAGCAGTCGTTGAGGTAATAAATACACACATGATTCATATTATTTAGTGCTACCGATATGTCATGTGTTCTTGTCCATATAGCTAATGTTTCTTATTTTAGAAGTCTATCTATAGTAGCTAGTATCAATAATCAATTGTAATAGATAAATAATCTATAATCAAGTACCTTAGAGTGTTTTTATAATTTGGGAACAAATTGTTCAGAAACAAAGATCAAACTTGTAGATAATAACTTAACTCATGTTTCAATTATTGTAGCATAAATTTGAGAGTGTTGATATGAATGATCATCGTGATCATATCTTGTGATGGATGAATGAGTTATGGAACAAATGGAGAGGACACTTGCATGCAAAATATGTAAAGGACAAGCAAATCCAATAGTCTCTTAAGAATGTCCGAAGGGGAGTAGACAAAAAAGAATGGGAATGGTTAGTAAAGGAGCATTATGCTTCTAAAAGTTTTCAGGTATGCCTACTGAATTAATAGTCTACTTTGCTAGCTTCTCTTTCCTGTAGTTTGCTTTCCCTCCTTAGCACCTCATATACCTAGTAACATATCTAAGTATCGAACATCTTAGGAAGATTTTGGGTGTCTTGGTCCACACCCATTTTGTCAATAGCAGATCCCTATTTGGAGAGTATATTTGCAACTATATTAGCTATTCTGTTGTCTTTTATTTCCATTTATCCTCCTAGAATGCAATTTGTTGTTGAACAAATATAGGCAAGAAGCTTATTGTTGAACAAATACAGGTAAGAAGCAGTAGGAATGCAACAAACCAAGCTAAGTTGACGATGTTTCATCATATTGTAGCAAGCCTATTAGAGAGATTATCTATCGAAAGGTAATATCATAAATTTTTTTTTTTCGAAATAGACATTTTACAAGGTGTGTATTATTTAACATGTTTGACTTTGATGTAAAGGGAGGGAAATATGACAATCCACCAGATTTGGCGACTATTTTCTTTGAGACTCATAAGAAAGATAGCAAGCTTGCTGAACCTGAAGAAATTGAAAAACATGTGCGTTTGGTAAATTTAATATATTAATTACTTAAAATTGATGTGTTACGATAGAAAATGTTCTTTGATATATTTTGTAGGCTCAACTCGAAGAAATGGTTCAAGCAGATCCATCTCTACCTATTATAGAGATTGTTGAAAAATGTTGTGGACCTCAAACTCGTAGCCATGTATTTGGATTAGGGGTGAAATAAAGGCAAAAGGCTTGAAAGGTTGAACTTCTTCAAAGGCTGAATCATTGTCTGCGCTACGTTCAACTCGAGCGGATATCAAATCCTTGAATGAAGAAAAGAAATTCTTGAATGAGGGAAACAAATCTTTGAATGATCGATTGTCTACCATAGAAGCTGATATGAAAGAAATAATGAAAATGAAAGAACTCTTCGTTTCTCAGCAATCACATGTCCCACATACAACATCATATGTTTTAATTGAATGACCATTGCCTTTTCAGCTTACCAAGTTAGTAACAATATACCTGACTTTTTTTATTTATTTTCTTTATAGTTAGTGACTGTAGAGATGGGATCTGATTTTGAATATCTGCACTACTCAACTTTCTTTCATTGTGATAGGCTCTGTTTTTCATTTTCTACATAACGACAAAAACTTTATTTTTAAATTTTCTACATTGCTACAACACTGCTGCCAACTTCTCTATTTTAGCATGTTCTTATAAAGATTGAATGTGTGCTGAAAAGAGTATATTTATTAATGAAGGCAACAAGGTATTAAATAGAGCTACAGGGAAAATAATAAGACTTCTAAACGAGCTGAACTAAAGTAATCTAAATAAAGAATAAATGTTGAACTAGTAATACAATCCTAGTATGACTAAACTACTGATCCTAATACGACTAAACTACTGACTGATGTCCTAATGCCAGATGTTCTAATACACCCCCTCAAGTTAGGCGATGAGTCACCAAGCCTAACATGAACAAATTAGACTCAAAAGCAGATTTAGGAAGTGCCTTGGTGAGAGTGTCAGCTATTTGATCGGTGCCATGGACATGAGCAAAACAAACTCTTTTGATGTCAACATAGTGGCGAACAAAGTGAAAGTCCATGGTAGCATGCTTCACATGGCTATGGAGAACATGATTCTTGCTCAAGAATATGGCTCCAAGATTGTCACAATAAATTGTGGGTAGCTGATGCACTAGAAAGCGCAACTCATGTAGGAGATTGGTGACCCATAAGGTTTCAGAAAGTGCATTAGCTACATTCCTGTATTCAGACTCAGTGGAGGAGCGTGAGACAATATTTTGCTTCTTTAAGGACCAACTAATCGGATTGTGACCAAGAAATAAGATGTAACCAGATGAAGAAACTCTGTCAACGATGTCCCCACCTCAATCTGCATCAGAGTACACATGTAGATTGAATTCATAAATAGGAGTAATGTGTAGGCCGAGTTGAATGGTACCACATAGATATCGAAGAACACATTTTACAGCCTTCTAGTAAAGGTCTAATGGTGCTTGCATGAATTGAGAAAGTTTGTTGACTGCATAGGCTATTTCAGGTCTAGTGAAGGATAGATATTGAAGCCTACCCAAGACTCGATGATAACGTCTAGCATCAGTCAAATGATTTCCATCAGATAAGGTGAGTAACTCAGATGCACTCATTGGCGTGTTAACACTCTTGTAGTCGGTTATTAGCTCATCATTTAAAATTTCATTCACATAATTTGCTTGGGTGAGAATTAAACCGTTAGATTTGTGTATCACTTCAACACTAAGAAAATAGTAAAGATTACCTAAATCTTTAATAGAGAACTTTGAAGCAAGGGAAATGATAACCTAATGACACTTAAAGTATTGCTCCCATGGATAATAATATTGTTGAGAGAGACGAGGATGAACAATGTATCACCTACACTATGTCTGACTAGTAGTGAGGCATCAAATTTTGTCTTAACAAAGCCTATGGATGAAAGATAACCAGTAAGGGTATTGTACCACGCTCGAGGAACCTGTTTCAAGCCATAGATCGCCTTTCACAGCCAATATATATGCATTGGTTTGTCATCACTAGTAAATCTCGGAGGTTGTGCCATGTACACTTCCTCTTCCAAGTTGTCTTGGAGGAAGGCATTATTGACATCTAGCTGGCAAAGGGGCTAGTTGTAACGAAGTGCCACATAAAGGATGATGTGAACTGTGGTGGGCTTGACGATTGGGCTGAATGTGGCATGAAAATCAATGCCCGGCCTTAGAGTAAAGCCTTTTGCAACCAGGTGCTCTTTGTATCTGTCGATGGACCCATCAGCATTTCTCTTGATCCTGAAAAGCCACTTGCAGGATACGATGTTTTTGGTCGGGTCAAGAGGAACAAGTTGCCAAGTATGATTTTTAATTAAAGCATCAAATTCATGTTTCATTGCATAACACCACTCGGGATGTTTTTGTGCTTGTTTGACAGTGGGGTTCAATTTGGGTAGCTAATCAAAAATTTGTTTAGGTTTTGAGATATTGTTTTGGGATCGAGTGACAACACGGGTAGGAGGAGACGGACATTGAGGCGGTGAAGGAACGAGTTCCAACTCATGGATTGGATAGGCTGGTTAAGGAGCCATGGGTGTTGGTGGGTTGGTGTTTCTACGTTGATAGACACAGAGATGAGACAAGCTGCTTTGTGTGTTGGTTGGGATCAGCGTTTGTGAGTTTGTAGGGAGGTGTGGTAGTGCTAAACGTTGGGCAGTGAAAGATAGGAGTCAAGACTTTTATACTCACCTCCACCATCAGTATACAATGATAAAATTTTGGTGTCAAAATGTTTTTCCATCATAGGATGAAATTTTTGAAAGATCTCTTTAACTTCACTTTTCTTTGTTAGTGTGTAGAGCCAAGTGTACTTCGTATATTGATCAACAAAAATACAATAATACAACTTTTTGTCAAGAGATAAGATTGGTGATGGCCCCCATAAATCAGTAAAAATAATCTGAAGTGGTTTAGAGCTACATAGTGATAATTGGGTAAAAGGATGCCGATGAGCTTTATTAGATAAACAAGAATTACAATGAAAATTTTTGTCTCGCTCATGAAACGGTAGCGAGAATTTATTTAAAATAAACCTAAGAACTCTAGAGTGAGGATGTCCAAGATATTGGTGCCAAGTAGTGAGAGGACTAGATGTGGAGATAATGTGAGCTTGGCGATGTGAGACAGGCCACTCATAGAGTCCATTATTGGTCGATCGTGCACAAGTGGCTTTCGCATTTTTAGATCTTTCACAACAAAGTTAAAGGGAAAAAATTCAATAGACTTAAGATTGTCTTGACAGAATTTAGAAACAGAAAGAAGCTTGCGTTTAATGGAAGGGGCACACAGAGTGTGGCTTAGCTTAAAAATATCATTTGATGCATTTAATTTAGTAGAACTAGTGTGAGAGATGGGAATTTTGTTACCATCACCCATGGAGACATCCTCATTACCGCGGTATGGCTGTAGGTTGTACGGCTCTGTTGTGATGTGATGGGTGGCTCCTGAGTCAACTATCCAGGTGTTGGTGTCCGTCGTTAACCCAACGGCATAGTTAGTTTTTGCTTCAATGTGATTATGAGACTTCGAGCGGCAAACATTGGCGGTGTGGCCAATTCTATTGCATAGTGACATCGAGTAACACCGTTCGGATTGGAATTGGACTGCCATTGTGGTGGAGTGCTTGGATGATTATTTTGGTGCCATTATTGAGAGTTGTTGATTTGTCTACGATTGTTTTGATTATTGAAGTTGAATTTGGTGGGAGTAGCAACTGCAGGATTGATGGTACTAGGCAGTTTCTTAGCATCCTCATAGTGAAGGAAGAGTTCAAAGTCCATTAGCTTTTCAAACATTTCCTCATAGGAGATAGCCATATCGCATGCACAAATGGCAACAGATATCTCACAAAATTGAGGACCTACACCACTGAGTATTTTAACAATAAGTGTAGGATTGGAAATCGGAGCACTAGCAGTGGCTAACTCATCTGAGAAGGACGAATAGTTTGAAGATATTCAGTAATGGAGCGACAGTCCTTGGTGACACGGAAAAGCTGATCATGCAAACTAAATACTCGGGTTTGAGATTTGTTCGCATAAGTGGTATGCAAATCATCCCAAGATGATTTAGCCGAATCAGCAGCAACAACAGTAGAGGCAATAGTGGGTTCGATAGAAGCCATGAG